>CM031619.1:43893949-43976449 GCA_018398815.1 Conus ventricosus
TTTACGTTAATTAGTTGGCTTTGTTGTTGTTGTTTTTTTTTTTTGCTTTATGGCTGATGTAAAGTGATTTTCCTAACGCTCTGGTTTAAAATGACTCGGAATTTTGTATGACGTTCTTGAAAACGTGTTTTCCCCATTACTAAATATGAACTGGGAATAAGCAAGAATCTAGATAAGTGGAATCTTGTAGTGTAATCCATGGAGAAGGCCAGATGGAACATGCAATATATGTGTGATATCGAAAGTTCTTACTGGTGTCGTTTCATATTTTGATTCGACAAACACAAATCCTTTCTTCATCACGAAGAGCAGCTCGACAAACTTGCAAATCATAGTTTTATCATGAATATTTCACAAATACCTTCCCATTCCAACACCGTGTTTCTGGACAGCCCAACATGGCATACCGTAGAAGGACTGACACAGTCGACTGGTCATAATATGACCCTGAACGTATCCACTGCAGCAAAATTACTCCGTGAGGTCAATGCCGTGTTTTGGTATGTAATGCCACCTGTGCTTTTGGTCTTTGGAACTTTCGGCAATGTCATGACAGTGTTGGTCATGCGAGGACTGCGAGCGTCACAGTCCACGGCCTGTTTATCTGTGTATTTCACCGCTTTGGCGGTGTCTGACCAGTGCCACCTTGTGACGTCACTAACATTTTACTGGGTGCAAATGGCGTTTTCGTGGCCGGCGTCCTTTTTCCGTTTGAGCATTTTATGTTTGTTCCCTCAATTTATATGGAACGTGGCTGGTATGACGTCAGCGTGGTTTCTGGTGGCCATGACGTATCAGCGAGTGACGTCAGTGGTGGCGCCACATCGCGTTGGGGTGTTGTGCACCGTGAGGAGAGGGAAGATCATCGTGGTGTTGATCACGCTCGTTGCTTGTGCCTTTAACAGTCATTTTTGGTTCACCTGGATCTACTATCCAGAATATGGAGACTGCCACTTCAAACAACAGTATGAGCACCTGGTCGGTTACTTTGAGTGGCAAGACATGCTGTGTACCTCCGTGTTTTCATTCGTTTTGCTGGTCGCTGGGAACTCGATCCTCATATGGCACGTCATCCAGTCTATACAGGTTTCTCGGAACATGAGAGTGAGAGTTGACCAAGACAGACCATCGGAAAGTAGTAAAGTGTATTCTATGTCAGTCACCCTCATCATCACATCGACAGCGTTTTTATTGTTCACTCTCCCAGATAGTATTTTTGATGTGTACCTTGAGATGAGTTACATCGCCGTTTCTGATGATGATGATGAAGTCGGTGCCCTGATAGAACTAGTGAGGACAGTTTGCGTGACTTTCCTGATGAGTGCTGTAGCTACTAACTTTTATTTCTATCTCTTGACCGGCAACAAGTTCAGAGAGGAAGCAAAACGTTATCTATGCCGCCAGGGCAGAGATCCAGTCAGAGACACAAGTTCTTTGTACATGCCACAAACAAATGTAACGGAACACAGGAAAACTGAACGTCAAACGGCCTCTGGGATCCTGCGATCTAACAAAATGTGATGATTAACTGCAGGATAAAACGAATCATACTAATATTTGAAATGGGATTTCTGAACAACTGACAGAGCTAGACAAAAACAAAAACAAAAACATACAAACAAGCAAACAGACAAACAAACAAATAAAAAACAAACAAACAAACAAACAAACAGACAAACAAAGAAACTATTTTTTTATAAAAACGGTCCTCATCACTTTTCACCGCAAAACACCTCCTAGTAAACCAGATTTGCTTTACAGGTGTGAATCTTTTCATCGTTTGGGAAGCTTCTTTTCTTGTCTTTAGTAGCATTCAAACGCCATTTACAAGCCCATGGAATAGTGGGACATGTCCCTCTAAAGGGTTAATACCTGTGGGAATCATTCGCTCCAAAGGTAGTGTGCTGTCACATAAGCTCACCTGTTGGCTGTATAAGTGAAAGCATTTGATTTTGCTAATACTGCGAACAAACTGAGGAACTGAGCACTCTAGTGAAGTGTATGATTGCATCAATGCACCAAGCCTACATCACTGAATAAAATCAAATTTCTTGAGAATAATTATGATCAAATCAATGCACTTTTCTTGTGGCATGAATGTTAGCTAAAGCTACTGTAGTTACTTATTTTACCGTGCTTTTAAATTTACTGTCAGAAAAGATGGTTAGACCGAGCAGAATAGAATTACGTTGGGATTGATGAATGAAATAGTGTGTACAATATTTGTTGTTATTTACTTCTTGAAAGGTCATTCTTAAGCAAATGAATGTTGGCTAAAGCTATTGTATTTATAGTTATTTACCGTATTTTTTTAATTTACTGTCAGAAAAAATGGTTAGACCGAGCAGAATAGAATTACGTTGGGATTGATGAATGAAATGATGTGTACAATATTTGTTGTTATTTACTTCTTGAAGGTCATTTTTAAGCAAATTAAACCTCACATTCCTCAGACAGTGTAAATGAAGGTAAGACAGGTAAGACACGTCAAACGTTACCAGCGTTAGCACATCAAGGTGTAAATATTTCTGAAAGATTTTCAAATATCAATGATCAACATTTGTGTTTACAACATCTCCAGCTGAAGAACTTCCGAAAGATAGGGTCAGTGGGGCGCTTCAGAGAGAGAGAGAGAGAGAGAGAGAGAGAGAGAGAGAGAGAGAGAGAGAGAGTAAAAAAAGCAACAGAAGTACAAAGCGTTTGCCAACAGCCACACGATCTCAGCCTGGTTAACAGGCTCTTCACACATCAAAGACCCCGAAGAAAGGTCTACGCGCACCATGCGGTACAATGCACCACTAAAATGATGAGAATCCTTCGTTCTCCCAATTATTAGTCCAGTATAGAACAAATCTTCAACCAGAATTGTTTAAAGGCAAAGTACAAAGGGCTATAAGTACACTCTGACGAAAAAATTAACCCTCTTTGCTTCAGTTTTTTTTTCACGTTATTATCATTATTATTATAAATACTTTTTTTTTAGCGCCTATCCTCGGTTAGAGACCAAGCTCTAAGCGCTTTGCAATTCACATTCGTTTACACAACGGGCTGCCTGTCTGGGTAGTGCCGACCGAAGAGCTGCCAGCTGGCGCTTCATTCAGTCGTTTCCCCGTGTCATCCAGTCAATATCGTTCAATACCGTTTAATATCGTGCACTCAGTTGCCTTACTTCCTTCACTCTTTCCATTTCTCACGCAGGGTGCATGCTATGTGTAACGTGTCGTCCATACCAACGGCCAAACTGGCCTTCTCTGGCAAAAAGTTGGTGATGGGATTTGACGTGTGTGCAAGATGTTATGCGTGCGTTCACACACGGAACCTCGGTTTATAGTCTCAATCGAAGGTCACGTCTGCAGCAAGTTTAAAAGCTTTCTTTGCATCTTTGTTGTCTAGGTTCTTCTCCAAGGTTTCACAGTTATCTTTGATTCTACTTTCCCTTACATCCTTTATTTCTTAACGGGGATCCTCTTATTTGCTGCGCTGTATTCTTGCCCCTTTTCCTGTCTTCTAGTGTGGTTGAAAACTCCGTGTGCAGTCACACATCTCCAATATATTGCTTCTGATCTAAGGCATTTATGTCCATCAGCTTGTTAACAGGATCTCTGTTGCTGTTTCAATCATCATATGATGGAACGTGTATGTAACGGCTTCAAGTTTGTCTTTAAGGCAACGAAAACTGACTCTCTAGTTCCAAAATCGATGTGCTTACTAAACTATGTTTTATGAAACAAGAGTTGTAAATCGAAGAGACATCACGTCTTCTTGGAAATATTTCTCCCATTAATTATTCGCTTTTTATTCTTCTGCACAGTTTATAGAGGCGAATGATGCTCTCCCATCTATCGCCCTTGTCCCCAGCAACTTTTATCTCCCCTTTTCCGTGATGGCGTCACCAATGTCTTAATCCCTGAGAACGGTACGGACACTATCACCTGTGAAAGAAACTATCAAACCTTTTTAAGCGGTAGTAACGGGACACATTTTCCTCATGTGTCCGCTTGGAATAGTTTAGTGATGTCAGGCCATTTCGGTTCATCAACACTGATTCCAGACGCCTGTTTTTCACGTTCTTTCCTTTCAACCGTAACTTAAAGTTCCTCATGTGCAATGTCTCTGTCACTGCCAAGATCAGCTCCATCCTTGTTTAACCCTGTTGGTGCCAGAATTGTTCCAGTTCTTCACAAGTACGTAGTCTATCTGACTACGATACTGACCGCTTGGCCAGGGCCTAGTCCATCGTGAGTTGTCTCGATGCCCACCAAGAGGGTTAACAACAACCAGAGTATGAATCACAGGCGAGCTCCAGCTGACGTAATGCCCCGTCACTGGTGGTCTCGTTACAACGGGGACTTCGGAAATGTCTCCTGCCTTCAGAAATGTCTCCTGCCTTCTTGGACATCCATGACCAACCTTGGCGCTGCTGTCTTAACATAAAGGAAGCCTTTCGTATCGCCGTCGTTGATGACTATTTGAAGCTGAGTGCAGAATTCTTCAATCTGGTCTGATGTGGGGTGCATATGTTTGTACTGCAGAGAAGCTGGAGAGAGACTGGCTCGCAAACCAAGCAGAGGGCTCTCTACAAACGAGTGAAACATACACCCACAATGGACCATGGAAAACTGCACAATGGACCATGGAAAACTGCACAATGGACCATGGAAAACTGCACAATGGACCATGGAAAACTGCACAATGGACCATGGAAAACTGCACAATGGACCATGGAAAACTGCACAATCGTTAGAGTGCTGACGATTATCAGACAAGGGTCTCTTCAAACGCCAACAAACAAACAAACAGAAATGGAATTGCTGCTGAAATAAGGAAGGGCACTCGGGGAAAAGCACAGGAATGAGTGATCAGCTTCCCTTCTCATTGCCTTAGGATATGTTCCCCAACCCCCCCCCCCCCCCCCCTCCCCCTTCCCACTCTCTTCCCCCCCCCCCCCCCCCCCCCTCTCACATCTATAATGTCAACTTTCACATTGTTAGATAGATTTGACAATATGCTATGCTAGTGTTGACAATGTACTATTTTATGGGCATTTTTTTTTTCCCCATTCGTGAAGTGTACATTCTCAGGGTTCACGTTCAGTGCAAAATGTGTTTCAGGAAATGTGACAAACGTTTCTGGTCGTTTGATACATGTTAGCTGCCGGTCGAAAAACGAATAGACTACAAACTGTCCTTACTCTGCTTTAAATCTTTGAATGGCTTAGCTCCTTCCTACCTTTCTGATCTCCTTCATCTCTTTGTTCCTTCTAGGCAGTTGCGTTCTTCTACCAACAACACTCTGCTTAAAATCCCTCGATGTCGAACTAAAAACCTATGGCGATCGCTCTTTTTCTTTTCAGGGTCCGGTTTCTTGGAATAAAGCCCCACTATCTTTGAGTAGTTCAACCTCTCTGTCTTCGTTCATGTGTGTGTGTGTGCGCGCGCGCGCGTGTGTGTGTGTGTGTGTGTGTGTGTGTGTGTGTGTGTGTGTGTGTGTGTGTGTGCAGATAATTAGGCAGATAATTACTTGGATGCTGTTCGGTTGTTTGTGCGTTCATGTGGCTATTTTGTATGCGAGTAGCCACTGGTCAGTCTATTTGCTTATTCGGTTGTCGCATCGGTTAGTCTGTGAGTGTTTATTTGTTCAGTGTATTTACATCCGTGGGTCCATTGCAGGGCTGAAAAGCAACTGCCATTGTTGGGCCTGGGTGTAGGCCTAACAGGTGAAACGCGAGGAGCCATAGCGTGTAGCACGCACTGTCCTGAGGTTGGTGTGTCTACTGGGAAAGAAACATAGCCTTAGTTGGCTGGCTAATGCGCAAAAGAAGATGTGTCCTTTTTGAACTTGATCATATATGTGGACACTACGCGGATGATTTTTTTTCCCCATACAATTGTGTAACTGCTGTACGGCCTAAATGATGCCTTGCTATTGAAAATTAGATGTTAATTAATTTAATTCAATGTTCATAGCTCCTGCCGTTCGCAACGGGAGTTCGCTTTTTTGTTTGTGCTTGTGTATGTTCATTTATAATACTGTTCTTCGCTAGGAAATTATGATCCATGCTTTTGACTGTATGTAACTCCTGCCGTTCGCAACGGGGAGCCTCTGTTTATGTTATGATTATGAAATTATTATATTGTTGATCCTGCCGTTCGCAACGGGGAGCCTCTTTGTTAATGTTATGATTATGAAATAATTATATTCTTGATCCTGCCGTTCGCAACGGAGATCCCCTTTGGTTATTGTTATGATTATGATATGATTATGTTATTGATTGCAAAGATATGTTTTACCTCCTACCGTTCGCGACGGGGAGGCCTTTGTGCTTTTTTGTTGTAAATCCTGCACCTTAATTTTGGTGCTGTCTGTGTGCTGCAGGGACAATATTCAGATATTCTTTGAAGCTAAGACTATTGTTTTTATGTATGATTTCACAATTTCATTATGAACGTTTGATAATTGTCTTGGCTTAATTTGAATGATTATGTTTTCCTGTATATGTTGTTTCATATAATACCTCATGTTTATGATCATATTGTTTATGTCTTAATGGGTCAGTGTGGTTGGTTCGCTCCAACTAAGATTTGAAATAAAAGAGAGAGGAAACCAACAAGCTGGTGTGGAAGATGATGTGCACACTCACTCTCTTCCCCATCACGTATTCCTTTTCCCTCCTCTTTCCTCCTTATCCACTTTACACTATGATGAGCACAGAAAACCTCCAGATACAATGCTGTGAAAATAATGGAAGGATAACAAACGGAGATTAATATTTCTAAAGATAAAGATATTTTCTGAATTGATCTCATCGAAAAGACTAACATCTCTTGTTTTTCTTTACAGGAACCGTGTTTTTTCAAGACAGACAAGGGACATAAGGTTCACTTTTTATTCTTGTTGTTCGTGTTGTTGTTGTTGTTGTTGTTTTTGTTTTTCAAATCCAAAGTGGCATCGGCATATATATTATGTGGTAATCCGACGAGAGGTGGCAGAGATTGTGAAGGCCTCGTGGCTTTGTTGAGGCCAAAACCCAGGAATAAAATCCTTGTAAAAGTCTGTGAGAATAAGGGCATTTCCGTTCGTATAAAAGAGATTTGTGATGGCACGGAGGCCCGTTCGTAAAAGCAATAAGGATTTGTGAGTCCACGGGGACCTGGTAAGTATTTTGTATTGTATGATTGTGCGAAACCTCATAGTAAAAAAGCGTTACGTGACATGTAGACAGTCACTAAAATGAGGAACTCACTCTCGTTTCGTCTGTATGGTGGTGTGTTGACGAATATGAGGGAGAGCCTGACAAGGTGTGATCATCTTACTGAACTGAGCCTGAATCATAGATCCGCACCAAAACTTGCCATATCCTGAATTCTGGATCCGCATAATATTGATCGTATTCTGAATCCTGGATCGGCAAAAAAAAAAAAGAGAAAAAAAACAAAAAAAACCACCAAAACGTACCGTAACCCGAAATCCAGAACTGTACCAAAAAACTTACCGTAAGATGAATCCCAGATCCGCACCAAATCTACGGTATTCTGGATCCCAGATCCACACTAAAATTTACAGTATTCTGAATCCTGAATCCGCACCCAAATTTCATGCCTGGAATCCTGGAGCCGTACCAAGATTGACCGGATTCTTCCTGGGGGTCCCTTCATCTTTCTACCACGCTTTGTTACAATGGCTTTGATAGTTTGTGCCTCGTCTTGTCGACAGACAGACAGACAGACAGACAAACAAACAAACAAACAAACGAATGCAGTTGAAACTGAATCTCGTTTATTGCGGAGGTTACAGCCACCCCCACCCCCTTTGCTTTCCAAGATGGACATGATGTAGAAACAGTCCCGCAGATACCGTTATTTTAAAAAAAAAAAAAAAGAAAGAAAAGAAGAAGAAAAAAAAGTCAAATGTTTTTAGCCTTCGTTAATTATGAAGGGAAAATGATTAAAACGCTGGAAACTTAGACATTCTTCCCCCCCCCCCCCCCCCCCCCCCCTCCCCCCCCCCCCCAGTTTCTGAATATAGCACCAATTGTTAACTTTATAATAAAACGGTTAATACGGCCGTTTCCTTTTTTTTGTACAGTGCTCTGTTTTCGACTGTTACTCAGATGACATAAATCTGTGAGGGGGGAGGGTGATGGTTGTTTTCTACAGTTTCCTTTTTTATTCCTTCGCAAATAACTGGAGTTTGTCAGGCTTGAGTGCCATGGGTGGGGTTTTTTTTTTTTCCAGAGAATGTTTCTAGACTGTGTATGCTTTGTTTGTTTGTTTGTTTATTGTGTTTTTACGCATGACCATGATAAGTAAAAACAAATTAGTTAAGTCCTAGAATTCATGCGTCTTAGCCAATGTCGACATCAATGGATGGCCTCTGGCAGCTTTCGTTGTTGTTGTTCTCTTCAAACGTCTGTCCTGTCTTCCCTGAAAGAGTCAGAAACACTGGCAGGCGTGTAGATGGTGATGTACTGCATTTATTATCACATTACAAAAGCTGAACCTGTCACTGTCTAAACTCACTGTGACCTCAGGAAATGAACCATCAGCCAAGGCCAATAGTTTTGAGGCATAGATGAAGGGAGGCAACAGCCTACGACTTCCTGAAGAAGTGGTCAAATCAAAGCACCTAGGGCTACAGCCATAGAGGTCCTGAGCAGCTCCCTCTCTCTGGAACTCAACAAAGAAAGGTAAATAATGGACTACGAGTTGCAAGGTACTGTACCTTTACAAGCTATGGCTTCTTCTTCTTCTTCTTCTTCTTCTTCTTCTTCTACTTCTTCTTCTTCTTCCGTGTTCGACGGCTTCGCAGCTACAGCCCGACCCCTAGGGTGGCGGCAGACTCGGCCGTCCGGCAGAGATCGCTGGCAGTCCCCCAGAGTTTTGTCTTGAGGTCCGCCCCTTCTGGCCGTCTGGGACAGTCCTGGAGGACATGTTCTGGTGTCTGGTCGGCTTGTCCACAAGGACACAGGGCTGAGTCTGCGGCTCCTATATTCTCTTGAGGTGAACACGCAGGCCACAATGCCCGGCGCGCAAGCGGAAAATGGTTGTTTGGTGTTTCCTAGACATGAGTTAACTCAGGGACCGTACAGCAAAGGGACTAACAAGAGCCAGATGGGCCGCGCGAAGTACTGCTCGCGAGCAGACGACCGAACTTGGGCGTAAAGAACTTCCGGTGGCAGCTTCGAGCGAGTAAACAATGTGTGGAACACGCGTGTCGGACGGTGTTTTAAATCTCGTTTTTTTCGCATGAACACTCCAATTTCTTGTACCAAACCACATCGCATCTAATATGAGGGGTGCAAACTGTGCCATTGTTGGCTGTCCCGCCCAGAAATCTAAACACAAAGGGCTTACATTTCACAAATTACCGGCGAAAGGTACGAACGATGAGTGGAGAATGCAGCTGATCAACAGTATCAACAGACAAGATAAATCGTTCAACCCCGACAGGGCTACAATTTGCTCCCGTCATTTCAAGGATTCTTGCTTCAAAACTGGTAAGTCTGAGCATAGACTCTATATCGTTCAGTTAATAGCAGTATTTCATCGAATAGGTTTCTGTAATGACAATTAAGTTCGGGCATCCAAAATTCAGTGATGTCCAAGTGTTGGTTGTTTTACAAGGGCCGCTCATTGAAGTAAACAGTTTCCATTCTGTGTGTGTGTGTGTGTGTGTGTGTGTGTGTGTGTGTGTGGAGAGAGAGAGAGAGAGAGAGAGAGAGAGGTATGTTCATGTGTGTGTGTCAGTGCATGTTTATGTGTGTGCGTGGTAATTTCTTAAGTCACGGTAAAGGCAGAACACATCGTCTTTTTTGTTATACACACAAAATAGTAATTGATGTACATGTACTCTTGAACTTGCATGATGTAGTCAAGCCATACGTCACAGGTTTCATCAGTAGACTACAAAGCCTTTTAGACCTCTCTCTCTCTCTCTCTCTCTCTCTCTCTCTCTCTCTCTCTCTCTCTCTAACACACACACACACACACACACACACACACACACACACACACACACACACACACACATATACACACACGAACACAGAGGTTAAGGAGTCATTCTTATTTATTTGGTATCAGATGACCAAAGTCCCTTGCTTTGATATGCAAAACAATAATTTTGTATTTACATACAGAAATATTCCGCCTATGTTTCTAGGTCCTGGTGGGAAACTGAGGAGACTCATTGAAGGCAGCCTGCCCACTGAGTACATGCCGGTCCGAACAATTGAAACTCCAAAACCACAGAAAGGAAACCACCGGTAAGCAAAAACATACAATTTTATATCCAGTAAAGTCATTTACGGTATATTTTGTCATCAAAACGGAAAGAGAAAAGAAAGGAAAATGATCGCAGAATTCAAAACATGTATGTACAAATAATATTACTGGAGCAATTGAAGAGCATGCTTTGTTGTACAGGTGTAATGTATCTACATAATGAATCTATAGTGTATGTATCTATAATGAATGAATCTATAATGTATATTTATGTATCTATAATGTATGTATCTATAATGTATGTATCTATAATGTATGTATCTGTTTTTTTCTACAGGTACATTCTAACTGCTCTAATAGCGCTGTCACAGGTGGTTTGACGTGTACTAGACCCCCTCTGTCCAGAACAGATGTCATTGTTTTGGGGCGTTCGCTTGATGCTCCTGCCTCCTCTACCTGGTCTTGTTTGAGACACTGAACTATGTCAAAATGAACTGCCTTGCTCTTATTGTGTTTCTTCAACTGCTTTTCTGTTTTTATGTACTATACTACTTCCTATGTATTCTAAAATGTCTGAATGGTGCTCATCTAAATTGAACTGACTGCCTGCCTGCTGGAAAGGGTGTACTGCTGCAGGTTGCACTTTGTGAAAGTCGTTTAGCTGAATCAACCGCTTAAATAGCCTAAGACACAGCTGAAAGGTTGCTCCTCGAGACAATCCATGTCTGTGGACAGTTCTGAAATCTTGTCCTGAAGAGCTCTGTGGAAGTTGCCCCAGCCTTCTCGGCGGCAGCATTTGGAAAGCGTCCTTTTGTAGGCAAGCAGTCATTCAGAAAAGACAACTTGTCCTGAATAGGAGCCTCTCCTGTTAAGACAAACACAGCGATTGTTCTCATAATACATTGTTACAGTATCATTGAATTTCCTTAACATATATTTGAGCATGTGTGTGTGTGTGTGTGTGTGTGTGTGTGTGTGTGTGTGTGTGAAAGAGGAGAGAGAGTGTTCTACTTATAAGTGTATCATTAAACATGAGTAAAATAAAGAAAAATGGTTTTGTATTGCATGTGAGGAACAATAAGATGAAAGCTTTTAGCAAAATTTCAATATTTTTACCATGCACTTACAGTGCTTGAAAATATATGTGATGTAGTTCTGGTTAGATTAGCTGATGAGTATGATCTGTACTCACTTGCTGCTTGTGAAATAGACTGTCTTGTCTCATCCGGAAGGCATTTGTCTGCTTGCATTGAGCTGCACACTTCACTGACAAGGTCTGGTGTAATCTGAAAGGTTAAAAAAACATCAACGTTCTGAGTTTTTGTGTGTGTGTGTGTGTGTGTGTGTGTTGTGTGTGTGTGTGTGTGTGTGTGAGAGAGAGAGAGAGAGAGAGAGAGGGAGAGAGAGAGAGAGAGAGAGAGAGAGAGAGAGGAAGAGAGAGAGAGAGCATCATAATGTGATGCATACCACTATGTAAATATTTTGAGTGTTGTCTTTGTTGATGTTGCCACACTGTTGATGTATTAAAAGTCAGTAAACATGTCAAACACATTTAGTCTCTCTCTCTCTCTCTCTCTCTCTCTCTCTCTTCTCTCTCTCTCTCTCTCAGTCTTTCACACACACACACACACACACACACACACCCACACACACAGCAACAGAGAGAGAGAGAGAGAGAGAGAGAGAGAGAGAGAGAGAGTTGAATTAACTTACCAACATTGGCTGTGGTTCGCTGCCTTTTTTTGATGAATCAGCGACTGGTATCGGTGTTCGTTTCTCTGCCATTGCAACAGGCTGAGCAGTGTTCACAGCAGTCGCTTGTTTCCTACAAATGAACCAGCAATACCCACTATAAATCCAAAACGAAGACTGAATCTACGAAAGTACTGAAAATATAGCAACCAGCTGTACATCAATGCATACAAGAAGGGAGACATGAAAGACTAAAGCTGCGCGGAGCACAACTACACACTGACTAGCGCATCTCTCGAGCACATGGTTTGTTTACACGCTTGTACGCCGAGTAAACTGTGGCCGCGTTATCAGTTATAGGGTAATTACTTGCACATGTCGATAGGTTTCGCACTCTACATTCCTCCACAACACAAAATCATACACAATGTCTTATAGTAAACGCATAACAACCGCTGAATTATGGAAAAAGAATGCTTACCTGAACGATGTTTTGGCTGCCAAACTCCATGTTACCACCGACACCGAAGTTCTGTACGCACTAGGTGGTGGGGCCCGCCCCTTTCAGTACTTCGTTAGTGACTCGGAGAAGGGGAAGCCGGCCAGCTGCGCATCCCTTTGCTGTACGGTCCCTGGTTAACTGGATCATGTCTCTCATGGCAGTAGAGACACGTCGTTATCCAAGAAACAGAGGAATCTGTCTGCGCACACAATAATACAAATTACCAAATTATGTTCTGACAGTTCTGTCTATCTATCTATCTATCTATCAGCCTTCCAGCCTACCTGCTGCCTGCCTACCTGCCTGCCTACGTATCTATCTATCTATTCATCTGTCTGTCTGTCTGTCTGTCTGTCTGTCTATCTATCTATCTATCTATCCATCTATCTATATCTATCTATATCTATCTATCTATCTATCTATCTATACTGAACAACATTAAAAACGCACCGCTTGCCAGAAGACCCAGACAACGTTGGTAGTACAGAATTATTAAATGAAAGTAAGCACATTTGATTACGCATCCATTTTTCAATTAAACAAAATGTCTGTTCTTGACAAGAATGGCCGAATTCATCTGAAATTAGCTGGTGACTTCACTAGGGTCCCTGTCAAAAAGTACACGACGACGAGCATGTCCGTCCGCGAGCTCTAATACCGAGTGTGTCCGCCATTTGCCCCGATGCACGCTTGGCAGCGCCTTCCTCATGGATAGAAAAGGGTTTTTGGTGAAAGAATGCCTGTGGCGTCCCGGGCCCACTCCTGGGCAGTGCGGCCTCAATGATTCGAGATTTCTGTGGCGTTTTCCCCAAGGGCCCCCACGACCCCCCCACCCTTCATCCCAGACGGGGTTCAAGGGGAGCCACCCCCAGGGGACAGAGTGGCCCTGGCAACAGGGAATTTGTTTTTTTCCCTGGAAAACGCGGGTGGGGGGGCCCTTTTGGGGGTTTTTTGGGGCCCGTTTTTTAAACTTTGCTGGAAGAACTGCGCTTCCGGGGTGTGGCCAAACGGGGGACGACTTTGGTTCTCCCCAGCCCCTGCGGTAGGGTTTTGGGCATTCACATGGTTGGAAAAAAAAAGGACAGGGGGTTTTTTTTTCCCGGTTTAGTAGGGACTGAATGCCCCCCAAACCCTTTCGGGAATGCCCCCCCCCTTTCTATCGGCTTTCAAACACGCAGCGGGTTGGGTGGGCGTTCCCCAACACGCCTCCAGACTCTCATTCCCCCCGTCAGCTGAAAATAGGGGGAACCCGACTTTTTTCCAGAGAACAGCACGCAGGAACAGGAAAAATGCCGATTTCTACCCCATTTTTTCGCCCTCACCCATTTTTTCCGGGCGAAAAAGTGACGTAAGTGGGCTTTTTCCGGGTTCTTTGAAAAAAAACCAAAAAAAAACGTTTATCTCAAACAAACTTACTGTGTAGGGTTTTGCCCCTTTTTTAAATACTAATTTACTAAAGTTTTCATAGAGTAGCGTGGGGAAAGTAGCCAGGCCCCCTTAAAACACTTTCCCCTTTGGAGAAACGCAGGGGAAAAGGGGGGAAAAAAAGTTGTGTCTGAACGGGGCCCTTATACACGGTGGATGCACCCCCCTTATCCAAAATTACTTTGGGCGGTTTTTTAAATTTACAGAGTGGGGGAAAAGGGGAAAAAACCCCCAAAGGGGTTAATTGCCCCAAAAAAGACAAAACAAGAAGAAAAGACGGGAAACAGCCCACACACCCACACACTCACCCCACAAAAAACACACACACACCCCAAACCACCACGCAGCACGCCCGTGGGCAACACACACACCACGCACAAACACAAAAACCCCAACCACATTTCTCGCTTTATTTTTCTGTGTCACCTTCCTGACTGTTTTCCCTCCCCTCCCTCCTTCCTCTTTTCCCAAACACATGCCCCCCCAAAACCCCTCCCCCCACCACCTCCCCCCAACCCCCCCCCCCCAACACACACACACACACACACACACCACACACACACACACACACTCACACAAAGGAAGACAGGCAGACGGGAAAAAAAAAGGCAGAGACAGAAAATCATACACGCGCGCGCGCGCGCCTCACACCTGCCGACAAACTGAAGGCTAAAAAAATAAATTTACTGCCCCCCTGCTATTTTCCCCCCCCACCCCCCCTCCCTCAGGGCGGGGCCCCCTGGGGCATCGCGCCATATGACCCCGAATTCCCCGAATTTTTCCCTCCGCCGTGTGGGGGGCGCTTTTTTTTAAAGCGTCACAGGGATCTTACCAACCCCGGGGTTTTTCCCCTCTTTTCCTTCTACGATTTCCCGGACAAAGGTAAGACTTTTTTTTTATTCCCGTTTGTGTTCTGTGCTTGTGGGTTTATTCTAAAAAATGGTTTCCCCCTTTTCACTAAAGGGCGGCCCTTGCCTTTGAAAAAACCACAATTTTTAACCATTCTTGCTGTTAAAAGTATTTGTTGAAAAAAGAACGGGGGGAAAAGAAATTTTTCTTTGCCGTCAAAACCCGGGAAAAGAAGTATTGCTTTCCTAGAAGGAACAAAAAAAAGGAAAAAAGGGGGAAAAACCGGGACTTTTTTTGGGAAAAAAAGGGAAACGACTATTTTAAAAGGGTTTTTTGGGTTCAAGGAGAAGGGAAAAACGTTAAAGGAAAATTTTGCTGAACAAAATATAGCCAATTTCAATGCGTGTTTGTCTATCGATGAAGGGGGTTCCTTATTTAATAAAGGGCGCTGCATTTTTTGAAAAGCCGGCCAAAGCAAAAAAATTTCCATCACGCTTTGATTTTTGGGGGCGTTGGTTGGCACCCCCAAGCCCATGTTTAAAAAAAAAAAAAACCCATAAAACATGGCGTTCATTTTTTAAAAGACGCGGGGTAAAACATGTCTGATTCGTATGCTGGGAAAAACTCTTTCAACTTTCTGTGTTTTTTTAAAAAACACCCAAAATTTCCCACAACTAGGAATCGTATAAATGAACTGTGAAAGCAAACGCCAAACCTTTATTAAATTATGCAAACTGGTGGTGATTTTTCGGGGGTTCGGGCCCCAAAATAGATAGGGCAAAGGCGCCCTTTAGTACACTACCATATGGAGGGAGTAGTGTGTGGCCCCACTTTCTTTATTAAATGCTCCAAATATAAAATGACGGTTTTAATACTAGGGCGATTAGGGGCCCCCAAAAAAAAAGGTTTGGGCCCACAGCAGTAATGTGTTAACTCTCCCAAAATAGCCAGTTGCAACCCCGGGTTTGGGAAAAAAAGAGGGAGCCCAGAAAAACTGGGGCCAAAAAACCCCTATGTGATCGCTTGCCCCCCCAAAGACTTTTCAGAAACCTGCAAAGCTTGGGGGCCCAAACTAGGTCAACGCCCCCAAATGTGACCTTGACTAAAAAGCGGGGCCCGCACCCACAAAGCTAAAGCGGCAAACTAGGAAAACCCGACCCTATGTGTTTCATTTGGGGGTTTGTTGGGGTTTCGCGCGCGGGGACACGGGGCCTTTTTTGTCAAAAAGCCAAGAAGGGGCCCCCCTTAGGATTCCTTTTTTTTTGTTGTGTGTTTTGGCCTACCCCACGCACGCACGTCCCCCCCCCCCCCACCCCGGGACTGTCAAATTGTGTTTTTTGGTTGTTTGTTGTTTTTTTTGCCCCCTCCCCCACGAAATGCCCCACCCCCCCCCCCCACCTCCCCTTTCACCCCCCCCCCCCACGCATCACACACCCCCGTTCCTTCAAAGTTTTTAAAAAGGTTATTCTCAAGTTCTTATTTAAGTTATTTCAAGTTGTCCTTAAGTAAATTCTCAAGTTTTCCCAAGTTTTTAATAAGTTTTAAAAATTTTCTTGACCCAAGTTTTTTAATTTAAGTTTTTAAAATAATTTCTTGATAAGTTCTTGTTTAAAAGTCCCCTTTTAAAGGGTACAACTAATTTTCTTATTAATTATCTTATAATTTTTTAAAAAAATAAAAAGCTTTTTTTTATTTTAAATTATTAAATGTCAAAGGATAGTCCCACACCCCGCCTCAAAAACGTTTTTATCGTTGAGGATGTCTTGCTCGGGCGTTCTCTGTATAAAATTTTTTAAGATGTTTTTCCCATCCAAAAGGCAACCACTTTGATTAAAATTTCTGGTCTAGGGAAAGGGTTTTTTAAATGGGACTCTATGTCTTTTTTTATTGACTTTTCTTTTTATTAATACCCCCATGGATCTATTTTTTTAAAAAAAAATTTAAAATATTTTTTCCATAAATGGATAAAAAATGATGCTTTGTTATTGGGGGGTTTTTTGGGTGCTTTTTGTTTTTTTTTCGGGATTTGGGCGGTTCGGTTTTTTTTAAATTTTTTTCGTTTCTGTTGCCTTTGTGTATATATTTTATACCCATAAAACTCCCCCCAACAGCAGAAAAGGGGCCCCCAAAAATGGCAACAGTTTTAAGTTCAATTTTCCCATGAAGATTTTGGGGGGCCCTTGAAAATCAAAATGGGTTTTTATAGTTTGGCATTGAATTAACTTTTTCGGGGGCGCTGGGGGGTGTTATGTTTTCAAAAATGCTTTTAACTTTAAATTTTTTTTTTGTCTTTTCCCACTCTGCAAATTTTTTTTTCCTGTTTCCAACACGCCCAGGTTTTTAATGGTCTCCACCTGGTTCAGCGTTTTCGGTTTTTTTCTGGTTTGGTTACTTTCTAAAACCTGATTCAGGTTTTTCTGGTTCTCTGTTTTTCCAAATTCTTTCATTTTAAAGGGGAAATTTAAAAATTTCTATATATTAAAAGTTTTAACCCCTGTTTAAGGGCCCGAAAAAACAAGTTCCAAATCTGTATTATAGATCACACCCCAAGAGACTCTAATGACTTTGTTAAAACTGGTTTCTTGCTTTTAAAATCATACGTAAGATTTTTGGGTTTCAGAATCATGGGAGCAAATCACTGATTTAGTTTAGTGTACAAACAAGAACCGTTTGCCCCACATTTTTCCCCCTTTTCTAACCCAACTGCGCCTCATACCTTTTTATGATTTTTTAAATAATGTTTTTGCGGCGACATCTGTTAAATTTTTTCTATCCCTTGAATTCAGTTCCGGGAACGGGTTTTTTTTTTTCCCCACATGCCCCAAAAGGGGAATAACCCTTTTCCTCCTTTTTGGGGCTAAAAAGTTGACCCAAAACTTGGTATTCATAATTTTCGGGAAAGGTTTAGGCCCCCTTTGGTAGCTTTAGTAGTTTCCCACTTTCATTTTTTTTTAATAATTAAATTTTTTTTATTTTTAAAAAATGGGGCACCGAAAAAACTGTGCAAACCCCCTTTTTTTTAAAAATTCTGCTGTTATTGGGGGGGCCCTAAGGAGGAAAACTCAAGCTTGGTAAAAGCCGTTAAAATTAAACCAGAAATTTCCTTGGAAAAATAGACTTTGGGGATTCAGCAAAGCTAATTGCTTTTTTTTTGGCAGTTTTCCCCGGTTTTGCCACAAAAAGATTTTTTTATTTTAAACCCAAGGAAAAATTTCCCAGGGGAAATATAAATATTTTAAAAAAAAATACATTTAAAAAAAAAGGCTTCACTCGAATAATATAGGCGGCCCCCTTTGTGGTAAATGCCCTTGCTTTTAGCGGCAGAAATTTTTGCATTTAGTAAACTGGGGAATGAGGCGGGGAGAAAAAGGGCCCCAAAACCCAAAGCTATGGGGGGAACTAGCAGCTGCACAAGCGCCTATAAAAGGCAGGACTTGAAGCCAAGTTTTAGTTTTATTAATGACACCCCTTAAAAAAAAAGGGGGCTTGCAGTTTAACTTTTAAAAATTTTTTGATCAAAAAAATAAAAAATATTTTTAGAAACAGGAAAAACCAGCCCAGACATTGCCCCCCCCAAAAAATTCAGTGACTTTTATCAACCATCAGAAAAACAAAAGATGAAAGAAATCGGGGTTTATTGTCGTTGGCAGCCCGGGTCGGGGTATTTTGTTTGCACATAATATTGGTGAATAAAAAATTAAACAAATCAAATTATTCCCCCAAAGGATATTGGAAGGGCATCACAGAAATTTAAAAAAAGCTAACCCAAATGCAGGGGGGGGGGTTTAAGTGAAAAACAGCAAAGGAATGGTTATTAAAAAAGCGTTTTGGGAAAAATTTTTTTCCCAAGCCCCAGACAATAAGAGCCCACCCTTTGTAAATTTACAACTCCAAACGAAAACCCATAAAAAAATGGCCTTCTATATTTAAACCCTCGATACGATTAAAAAGGGGAAAAAGTTTTAAAAGGACGCACTCACAGCATTGCATGGCTTCAAGATACAAAGAGCAAAACCAAATTAACACAAAAGATTTGCTTTTTCCCTTTTGCTTTTCCCCCATACAGCTGTAAACCAGCGGGTCCACAAACTTCCCTCGCATATTCAAGTCGAGTTGGGGAAAAAAATTTAAAAGGGCCCCAAGTGTTAAAATTAAAATTGTTAAAAACAAAGATTTTACCTTTAAAAAGAGGCCCCCCGGATTTTCAAATACGGGCTTTTAGTTAAAAAACCTTTAACAAAACAGTTGGGGCCAAAAAAGACTTTTTCTTACCAGAAACACGGGAGAGCTGATTGACAATTCTCGAAAACCCGAATGGGTTAAAAAGATTCCCCCTCATTTTGCGGCCAAGGAATAATGAAAAATTTTTAAAGGGTTTAAAGGGCCAGTAAAAAAGCAATAAAAAGGGAAAAAACAAAAAAATGTTCTAAAAGGAGAGCCCTTCACCCCAGCAAACTTTACCTTTTGGGGTTTTGAAATTTAAGGTACCTTTATTTTCCGGGGGAACCCAAAAGGGGGAAACCACTCGCATTAGGGCAACAGATCCAGTTTGGATTGTTGCCCCAAATATGAAATAAAAAAAATTTGTAAAAAGAATCCCCCGTTTTTATTTAGGGAAAAAAACCTGACACAACAAAACACCCAGCCCCCCAAAGTTCTTTTGTGGAAAGAAGAACTGCAGATAATTCCGCCGGGCACAGTTTCCGCTTTTTTTTTAAATTTAGGGGTTTCCATTTCCCAATTGCATATAAAAACCCTCTGGTTTTAACAAACCCCCCGTTTTGTGTTTGTTCTATCTAATGATTCTTTTTTACAATGGTTGGTGTTTGTTTCATGTAGTTTGGGATCGCAGTTTTAGGGGTTGTATGATGAAAAGTTTTAAATTGGGCCCAAACAATGCTTTTTTTTGTAGTTTCATTTTTAATTTTTGGGACTGCAAAACGCTGCGAAAATTTTCCCCTTTAGCTTTCTTAATGATTTTCTCCTGGTTTCAAATACTTTCTTTTTGGCCCCTTAAAACCCCCCCATACTCCTTGATTCCCTTTTTTCCGATAATTATCCTTCATTTTTCCCAAAAACCCTTTTTTGTTAGAAATTTAAATGAAAAGGGGGAAAATCTTTAGGGTAATTGATGTTTCATACCTTCCCGCTTTGGTCCTTTACTACTTCGTTTTTCCCTGCCCTTTTTTTATAAATATCTTCAGTAGGAAATCTATAAAAAAATTATCTGTACTGTGTAAAGTACCTGGACTCGGGATACGGGGGTTTAAAATTATCAAAAGAAATTAAACATCAAAAGCTTTTTAATTCTAAAACAGAAAACCCAAAAAAAACGGGTTTGTCCAATTTTGGGAACTTTTTTTTTTTTCATCATTATCCAAAAAGCTGATCATGAAATCTTCTAAAGTCCTGAAAATTTTTGGGTTTTAAAGTCATTTAAAATTGCTTCGTTCTCTTTGGGATAATCAACATTTTTGCGCTTGTGCGGATTCTCCATAGTTTTCCCAAAACAGCGGGTTGTTCTTCATTTAAAAAAAGTTTTTTTCTAAAGACTTGGTTTTGGTTCTGAGACCCCAGTGTTCTTCATGTTTGAAAATTTTTTTCCCATGAACGTTCTTGATCAAAAAGGCAATTATGCGATAAAACAGCTTTTTAATTTTAAAACCCAGCCCTTAAAAAAAAATTGTAGAAGTCTGTAATGACGACAAAATTTTTTTTGCCTCGAAGTTTAGGCACAAGTTTAGGTGGTTTTCTTGGATCCCTCTTTAGATTTTGCTGCTAAGGGTTTTAGTCATTATGCAGGTCATGGGTTCCTGAGGATATTCTAAGTCAACTTTTTAGAATAAAACCCACCTTTTATAAAGGCTTTTAAACGGCCCAACCACTTTAAAAATGCCTTTTGAATTTTAAATTCTTTCCTGTGTACATCTTAAAAGTTACTTTAAGGGAAAATGTTTGGCGCCTTTGCCCAACCAAAACAGATTGTTTGCTCTAAATACTAAATAGTTAGCCCTTTTTACTTGGTAAATAGTCGTCCAAGTTTTTGGGTTGTTTGTTTTAAACAGAAATTGATCCGACGCCTACAAAATTCCCCCCCCGAATCCGTTTTCAATCATCTGAATCTTTGGGTGGGGTCAGACAATAAATCAATCTGTACTCCAGAAAAATTTTAAAGGGAAAGGGAAACCCCAACCTCACCCCGGGGCGCAAAATGTAAATGGGGCAGGTTTCCAAACTGTAATTTTTTCCCTGCGGGTTTCTTCCTATAATTTTAAAAGACGTCCGCCAACAAACTTTACATCTGCCACAAGTAGGGTCATGTTAGTCTCCCCCATTTTTTTTAACCTTTTAACTTTTTCCACGCATCTTGGGCATGTTGGTAATGGGAAAATTCACTGATGTCCTTTCCTCAAGACTTAAAAAAAACCCGCGCCTTTAGGAGGAAGGGTGTTTTCGTAAAATTTTTTCCCCAAAACTTTTCATGTACTCGGGGGTTAAACGTTTTTTTCTAACAAAGTTGGATAAAATATTCTTCCGTTAGGGGGGGGCGGGACTTTAAGGCCATCCCCAGTGCCTCTAATGACCCCATTCCATTTTTTGGGGCATAGAGTCTTTAGAAAAAACATGTTTTTTAAAAAGGGAAACACATGTACTTTTTGATAAATTTGAAATGAAACCTCCCCCTAAGGCTTGGTTTTACTGCTTCCCTTAAAAGATGAGAGTCGAAACCCTCGCAAGTTTTTGAAAAAAGATGGGCAGCTTCCTTGTTTTAGGATCCAAAACTTTAGTTGAAGATTTTTTTTCCTGGGTGTTTGCTCCTTGAACTTTCCACAATGTGTCTTTGGCCCTCTTACTGGGGGTTTTACACTCTTGGGCGTTACCCAAAACCGAAAAACCCAACAATGGTGGCTAAGTCATACTGTTTTTTGGTCTTCGGGGCGCCCATTATGATTTCCCGATAAGTTTTGTTTTAGAAAAAGTCATTACGCACTTTCCCGCATGCGTTTTTTAAGAAGTATTCTGCAGCATCTGGCCCTCTATATAATTTGGCTTTTGAATAAACGCCCCCCCGACCTAACAATAAGAAGGCAAATGAAAAAACTGATGATTACTCATTAAAAGACTGTTTTTTTGAAATTTTTGGGGGTTTCTGGGGCCCTTTTATAAGGAACAAAAAAGCGACTCGAAGTCTGCGGGAAAAATTCGTTTTGGGGGCTTGTTTTCAGCCGTTTTTTCCCGTTTCCCTTAAAAAAATAACTTTAGATCCTGGCGGGGGGGGGTAGTTAAATTCTGTCTTTTCAGTCTACAGAACTTTTACAATGTTTTTTATGTTCAAGCGCGGGTTGAAACGGTTGGGGAATTTTTTTTTTAAACATTTTTTACAGAATTCTTGTTTATGTTTTTGTTTTGAATATTGGGGTTTAAAAAATCTGCTCATTTGGCGATCCCAAAGTGTAAAGGGGGAGCCCCGCCCGGCGAAAAAAATTTTAAAAGTAAGTCCCCCTGATTTTTGGCCCGGTTTGCCCCATTGTTGGGTTTTTCTTGGACACTTTAATTTGGGAACCCAAAATTTTTTTTCCTCATCCCATGTGTATACATTAACAGTTATTGGGTTTTTTTGTTCTTCAAACTGATCAATTTGGTCTACACTAAAAAGGAAAAAATTTTTCCATTTAAGTTAAGATCTTTGGCGTATTTCCATAGGGTTTCCAAATCTTTTTCCCGCGTTTCGCGGACATGATGCACCTTTCAAAAAACGCACCCCCATGAAACATTTTTTGTCTGAATTTTTTATGTTTTTTTAAAATGCTCTCTTTTAAACCAACTCCCGGGGGTAACGGAATGTAAGCCTTTCCCACAACCGGGGTTCTACTTTTGCCCGTTTTAATCTAATCTCTAGACTTCGCCCCCCTGGGCCCCAAACCGAGCCTCTTTTTGGGTTCTTCAGCAGCAAACGTCAAACTTTTGGGAAGCAGTTCGTCCGGGCCCCAACCGGGGGGTTAAATCGTTATGAGAAAGAATTTGGGCTGGTTTTTTAGTTGAGACCCCCAGACTTCTAGATTTTCTTCATTTATTGTTTTCATATCCGGGTTAAAACAGCTAAAAATTACTTTAAATGGCGGGGCCCATTGTTTGGTTTTCCCGGAACTTGGAAAAAATTTCATGTACCGCTTGCCTGTACGTTTTTTTGGGTCAAGGGCTTTAAACCCAAAATAAAATTTAGTGCTCTTGATAAACGCTCCTCTCCCAGCATTTCCTTTTAAACAATTGTTTGTCCTTTATATTTTCTTAAACCATGCGTCTTTCTTTTTTAAGCCAAAAAATTTATTTAAAATTTAAAAAAAAAAACTTAATCCCCCAAACCATATCAAGGTCTTTTTTTGTGTTGGACTCATAAAATAAAGGGATAAACCCTTTTGGGTGTTTTAATGTGACTGTTTTAAAAAAGAGTTTAAAAGTCTGTTTACTTTTTTTTAAACATTCCTTTTTTAAACTGCTCGGGTCGGCTGTTGGAAAAAAATTTTCACCCCCTTTCTTTGAAGATCAAAATTTTGTCTTTTTTAGTATCAAAATCGGCCTTAAACGATTTTTAAATTTTTCCAAACCGTGTTTTGAATTTAAAAAAGCGCTTTTTTTATTGTCAAATTTAAAAAGGCTAAGTTTAGTGTTAAATTAAGGGTTTAACCATAGCTGTGTGCTTTTGGGGGTTTAGTTTTTATTTTTTGGGTAGCAGGGACCTACGGGTAATGAAAACAGGCCGAGAGTAAAAACAAACCCCCCTAGAGGGAAAACGGGGGGTGCCCTATGCCCCTTTTCTAAGGGGAAACCCCCCGTTCCTGCTATAGGCGCTTATAGGGCCCATGCTCCATTTTTAACATATGTAAAAGCATTAAAGGGGCAGAATAAACCCTTTGTTTGGTTTTGCTGTATTTTTAAAGGTCTTGCTCTTTGTATTTCTTTTCATTTGTGTTTAATTTGGTTAAACTGAAGGTTTTTTAAATTCAGGGGGTTTTTATAACAGCAAAAAATTGCCTGGTATCCCTTCTTTTTTCCGGGGGCCCGTAGGCACATTTTGGGGTAAACCTGAACAACCCTGCTTTTTAAAAAAATGAAAAAAAAATTTTGTTTAGGGACATCTTTTTAAATTTTTATCTCTTAAAATTCAGCTGCGCATCATATAATAAAAAAAAAAATGTACATTAAGCGGTTTTTGGCTTTTTCTTTTTATCAATTTTTTAATGTTTATTTTCGTCTCTCACAGTTCTCCCCCCTTTCCAAACAAAAAAATTATCCTCTGTTTTCCTTAGGGCAACCAAAAAAACCGTATTTTTGTTGTTTTAAATTTAAACATCAAGCCCAAAAATTTGGGGAAAATGTAATTCTTTAGACGCAAGGTAACTGTTGGATTTTTTCCCCCCCCCCCCCCCAAAATTTTCCTTTTTTCATCAAAATGGGTGATAAGGTTTAAGCCCGCTAGCGTTTTGATTTGGGGGGGGACTTTTCACCCCCAATTTGAACATTGTTCTTTCGGGGATTTTTTGGGTTAAAAAACTTTTCACTTGCTCTTTTTTAACGGTTCTTCAATTTGCCCCCCAGCAAAAAAATAACCCCTTTTAAACGATCTGCTGCAAAACTAAAACTAAAATTCCATTTAGTGGGCTTTCCCTGCTTCTAGGATATGTTGGGATGATAAAAAACTCTTTCGGAATATATTACTAATTTTTGAATCAATTGGTGCCCAACAGCCCCTTTCTAAATTAGAGTTGTAAAAAAACGTCAAACTCTAACAAGATTTAGAAATGCGTACTTTTCTTCGGTTTTTTGATGTTTTGTTTAAAGCGTTTGTATTCATTTAAAAATTTGTTCATATACAATCTGTCTTTTAATGCTCCTTGAAAGTATGGCGCATGGGGCTTTTAACAACTCAAAATCTAAGGGAATGGAAAAAACGATTTCCATACGCAAACTTTACGGCTTACATGCTTTTTGTTGTCCCCCAGCATTGCGGGTCTATTCTGTGTTTTTAAATCCATCATCATTTTTAATTCCCTTTAAACGCAAATCCGCCCTTTTATTCCCGGTTAGCCATAGATCAGAATGGTTAAAAAAAATGTCTGCCCTTGTGTAAAGAAAATATTTTTTTTGCCCCTCAAGTTTTTTAGAAATTTTCTTTTAAAGATTGTCCGTTTCCCAAATTTTGGACAAAATGTTCCTGTTTTGGGGCTGTTTTTTGGAACGAGCTCTATTTTGAAAGTAAAAAACGCGCGAGCCTGGCACAAAACCCAAATTTAAACCCCCTCCTAAAATTTTGGAAATTTGACAGTTTAAAAATTTTTATCTGCACAATAGTAGATGGATTATTGGGGAAAAATAAATTCCGGGTTTTTTTCCCCTTTACGCCAAGGGGTTCTTTTAGCTTTCTATACGGGGGCAAGAATCGAGCCATATCCCTTTTGGCATTTTTTTTTTAAACAAAAAAAAAAAGTTAATTATTTAAAAACCTGGCCCGGAATTGGGAAAGGGGAAGAAGATTAAAGATGTTTTTGATTTGTGGGACGACATTTAGTGAAAAGATCCCCCCTTTAAAAACAAACATCGCTCAAACCCCTCTCAATGTGGCAAAGAATTAAAAAGAAAAATAAGGTTAAATCCCTTTTACCAAAGTTTTGGTCAAGAACCTCCCCAATTTTTTAAGGGCCCAAATTTATTTTGAATTAAAAAATGAACATTTGTTTTTTGAAAAAAAAGGGTCAAGGACAAATTTTCAGCTTACAACTAAAAAAAACCCACAAAGTTTTTAGGGGCCCTGGGGGTTTAATTAAGGGAAAAAGACTCAGTGTGAAAGAAAAAAATTCCCCTTGGGGCCCTTTTTAGGCCAAAATTAAGGGCGGAGGGAGTTGCCCAAACTTTAAAACACATACAAGAACTCCCAACAGATAACCAAATGCAAAACATGGAAAATTAAAGAATTTAAAAACAATCAGCAGGCGAATTAATAAATACAAAAAGAACAGAAAAGGTTTTTTTGAAGAAACAGGGTTTAAAAAAAAATTAATGATTCCCCATTGCCTATGCGAGAACTAACGGCCCTTTATCAGCTTTTTAAAAAATATTAGGGCGAATTAACAAACAAAATTTAGCAAAACTGGGAAAATGATGAGCATTAAAAAAAAGAAAAAGGAAAAAAATCGGTTTTGGCTGATGACGCCAACTTGGAATGATATTAAAAAAAAAAATAGCCCAAAGACCCAAAAAAATCCCTTAAAAAAGAGAGATCAGCAAGGGCTTTGAAGTGGGTGTCTACTAACCGGGAAAAAAATTACGAAATCAAGTGAGCAAGGGGAAAAAAAGAAACCCACCCAAAAAATTTTTTTATGAAGACACAACACTAGCAGAACGAATACAAACACTGTTTAGAGGCAAGGGGGTCACATTAGAAGCGTTTTAAAAGGCCCTTTGAAAAAGCAATAAGTACACGGTGATGGCTATTCAGGGGGCAGCGGTTTTAAAGGGCCCCGTGGGCCCCCACCCCCATCGCCTGATAAATCATGGGTTTTAAAAAAAAAGCTTGATCATCTTGCAAAATTTTTTAAAAAAATTAGCTGGAAAGCTATAGACTCTTACCTGGGATATTAGGGAGTATTGTCAGTGGTTTTTGTCTACTCAAGCAAAGTTTGTTGGGGTTTCTGGCCCCAGCACTTATGGACATTAGTTCTCGTAATAAATTGGGTTAAATATTTTGTAAGATAAAGACCAAGTAACCTAAAGCCATTAATTCCCCAAAAAACAAACGCGGGCTTTTCATATTCTTGGGCTTTGGGGGAACAGAGTCGCGAGCCCTTTTCTGAGTTTCAAAGCTTTTGGGGGTTTGGGCTTCGGGAATTAGATGACCCTTTAAAATTGGGGGGGTTTTTTTAACCCCTTGGGAATATTACTTGGGTCAGAATTTAAAGTCGTTTTTTTCCCCCCCAAACCCTTTTGTTTCATTTTCCTTTCATTAAAAATTTTTTTAAATTTTAGTTTTTTTATTTTCCTACCCCGGAGTCTAAGGTCAAAGGCAACATGGGATAAAAACCCGGGGCCAAAAGCAAAATCCCCCTTTTTTTTTCTTGCGTATTTTAAAAATGTTGGGACCTTTGAAAATTTTTTTGAAAGGGAAATCAACTGTAGAATTAATGGCCCTCCTCTAAATTTGCTAAATATTGTTTTTGTTTTCTCAAAGCCAGTAAAAAAAAAAGGGAAACAGGGTTTTGCTTGATTTGCCTGTGGCCCCCGCCCCCAGCAAACCCAAAAAGTAAGTACAATAGAGGGGTTTATTTTTTTTTTCTATTCCCGCCCTAGTTAGGCCCTTAGAAACGTCTAGATAAATTTTTTTCCGGGTGTTTTTTTTGCTCTTGCTCTATGGGGCCGGGCTGAACAATTTTGGGAAAAGGGGAACCCCGGTTTAAAGTTATTTTTTTCTGGGGCGGGGCCCCCCGAAAATAAATTTACGCCCCTATTGCCCCCCCCCCCCCCCGGTTAAGATCCACTTTTGTCTAAATTTGGCTTGATGTTAATATTGAATTCGTTTCAAAAACCTTTCAAAAAACCTTCCTGTTTTATTCTGTGCTGAAAGGATTAAAAGATTTGTAAATTTGGTAATGGGTGTGCAGTTCGTCAAAAAAAAGCCTGAAGGGGTAATAGAAATGAAATTGTACAATGACCTAAACCAAAAAAATCATGGTGATTTAAATTTATCGGCATAAAGCCACTTCCCCCACCCTTTTAAAGCACAAGGGCACAGCAAAGTTTAACCCGGTTCTGATAAAAAAACTGCTTGGATTTACTAAACCAAAGCCCTTTTTGGATGTGGGTCTTTTTCAAAAGGGGGGGGTTTAAAATAGCTTTCAATGGAAGTACTCACCTTTTTAGGAAAAAAAGGCAGTTTGGTCACAGCAATGTCAAGGTATCAGTTGCTATATTTTTAAAAATTGTAGTGCCCGGCCCCCCCCCAAAAAAATTTTGCGCCAGTTATTTGAATTTCACCCTTTTAATTTTTTTTTAAAAAAAGTTTGTAAAAATTTAAAAAAACCCAAGACCCTCCCCTTTGTTTTTTTGAACAGCTTTTGATAACGAATGCGGGGCCCCCAAAAAGGTTTCGCTCCATGAAAATTTTTCTACAAAGTCGTTAAAGGGTTTTAATTTTAAGCCCAAAAACCCCGAAGAATAATAAGGTTCTAAAATTTTAAAAGAGGGAGGGACCAAAATGAGCCATTAACAATAAACCCGATGGGTTTTTACGGGTTTTTCTCACCCAAAAGAAGCAATGAGTAACTTTGAAAATTTTTCTCAAACTTAAAAATGCAAAAACTAAAAACCCAAAGTTAACATTTTTAAACTTGGGGAAAACGAAGGAAAATCTTAAATTTTTTGATTTGAGAGTTTGCTAAAAAGTTAGGCTTTACAAAAAGCAATTTTCCCACTATAGTTTTATTTCTGGGCCAGAAAAACTACTTATGAGGGGGAAAATCCCCCTCATCTTCATTTTATTCATTATCTTTTGTTCATTTGGGGAGTAACTGATTTAAAACTTAAAAGTTTGGGAAAGGGCCCCCAACTGTTTTTTAAAAGCTCCCTTTCCCTCAGGGAAAGCCCGCCCTATTGCGATTTAAAAGAAATTATAAATTCCCCAATTTACAGTTTAAAAAAATTATTTGTGGGGGAAAGGGGTTGGGTCATTTAATATAAAAATTTTTCAGACAAAACAGGGGAAAAATCGTGAAATGTGATAACCTGCACATTGTTTTGGGAAAAAAATAATAAGCTGTTCCCAAAAAGTCGCAGTGGGCCAGAAAAAAACCAGGAGTTACATTAGCGCCGTGAGGTGTTAAACTTTAGGGAAATTTTAAAAGGAAACCCTTTCAAAGTTTCGGACTTTGAAAAAGAACGGTGAATAGGCAATTTGTATGGGTTTTAGTACACTAAAGGAAAGGGGAATTTTTTTAAAAAAGCAAAGAGGTTAGCGACGGGAAAAAATTTCCTAAACTAAAAAACGGGGCAATCTAGAGGAAAAAAATGTTGGCCAGTAAAGAATATAAAAAAGTTCGAAAGCCTTGGGCCTCCCAAAAGGCACTTAAAAACCCCTATTTAGGGAAAGGGACATAAAATTTGAATTCATTGCCCATTTCTTAAATTTTTGCCCTCAAAAAAGTTTTTTTAGGTTTTTTAACCCCCTTTTTTTTTTTTTTTTCCCGAAAAAACAAATGGAAAAGAGATTGGGAAAAATAAAAAAGGTTAAAAAAATGGGGGAAAAAACAGTACATCCCCACAAAGAGAAACGGTTTTAAAGGGGTGTTTTTTACAAAATTACAGTTATTCCCCAAAGAATTAGGGGGATGCGTTCACAATGATAAATTTTAAAAATTTTTGTCTTTAAAAAGTTTAAAGGGGGGGGATGGGGGTTTGGGCGTTAGTGGGCGTTTCCCTTTTAAAAGGAATTCTAATTAGCTTTTCAAAACTTAGAAATTGAAAAACTTAAAGTTACCGCGTCCCTTCTTTTACAAAGACAAGGGGTATTAAGGTCATAAAAACAAGCCCAAAAAAATCAATTTTTGTCTAAATAGAAACAAACTTACAGGAAAAAAAAATTTTGGGTTAATCTTACGCAAATTTTAAACCCTTTTAGGGTTTTATTATACTGAAAAAATTTTTTACAGAGAGCATGATAAAAACAATAACTGGATTAGATTTAATTTTAGAAAAAAAACTATTGGAAACAGTTAAACCCTTTTTGACAAAAACCCCCCATTGTTTTATTGATTTGTGGACAGACTGGTTGTGGAAAAACAATATTTGTCCTCAACCTATTACAAACAGTTTATCGCTATAATTTTAATCATATTGTGATTTTCTGTCCAACACTTAAATGGAACAAAGCATATCATGATAGAAGGTTTATATGGACAGATGATGACATATATTTAGTTGATCCTAGCAATAAACTGAGTGAGTGTTTAGAACAGTTTTATAGACTGTTTGAAGGAACGCAGACACTATTTATATATAGATGACTGTTCAGCAGAAAGAGACATAGTTAAAAAGAGAAACACTTTGTCGAAACTAGCTTTCAGCGGAAGACATGCTGGGATAAGTGTGTGGATTTTATGCCAGAAATATAACTCGGTTTTAAAAGACTTTAGAGAACAGTTAAAGACTGTAGTTTTATTTCACATGAAAGACAGAGACTCATTTTGAAGAATGTTTGCGCGAAAATGATGTTATTGAAATGACCAAGAAAAACATAGGATTAAACAAAAACTAAAATCTGAAAAGTTTAGTAAATTAGTATTAAAAACAGATAACCCTGCACAGTATGTTTGTTTGTAGATAATCGTTTTTTTTGGTTATTGACGTCTTACTTGTCAGAGAACAGTAATATGCGCTTGCGTGTGTGTGTGTGTGTGTGTGTCTGCCCGCCTCTCTGTCTGTCTGTCTGTCTCTCTCTTCTCTGTCTGTCTGTCTGTCTGCCGGTGATTCTCTCTCTCTCTCTTCCGCCACAGGAAAAGGCGGCTTTCAGGCCACTTTCGCCCAAAAACTCGGTGGAGGGTGAAAGTGGCTTAGAGTCGGCCTTTTCCTGTTCTCTACAGCTCTCCACTGATGTCGTGTCCATGGCAGATGCTGGTTGGCCTACTGCAGGCGTTGCTGACGGTGTCCATGGGTGAGGACTGGGTCAACATAGGGGCGTCTTGCATTGAGCCCTGATTCTTGCCATCGACGTCGAACGGTTTGTCCAGACACTGGGCCCCGTCGACCAACCACCTGGCGACATGTTTCTGCTGCTGTAAGGAATCGATTACGAAGATGAAGCTGGCGAATGTATCGATCTTACGCTGGTGTGGTAACACGAGGTTGGCCCGTTCGACGCCGATCAGTGGTGGAACCAGTTTGCTGCCAAACGTTGTGACAGCCTTACAATTGTTGAGTGACTGCAGTTCAGTTGTCTGGCTGTCTCTCTCGATGACATACCGACCATCAATATTCCAATGGCTCGCTCGCGTTCTTGCATAGACAGTCGCGGCATTGTTTTCGGACCACTTCGCCTGGTCGAATGACAACTGATACCGTTTTCCAGTCGGCGTGACTTCAAACTCACCATTTGAGACAAAGAAAACAGATGTGCTACGGTCAGTCTCGGCCCCAGTGGCAAGAAAAGTGTTTTGGGCGAGTTGCACGTGGGCGTCACACGAACGTCGGCAAGCGCGGAGAAACCGAGGCAGTGTGAATCTGTGTCCCTTAAAAATGTGTTAACATACCAAATCCAAATACACATTTTTTCCAAATGGGAAATCGGCAAATCAAAACGGTGCGTTTTTAATGTTGTTCAGTATATCTATCCATTGATCTATCAATGTGTGTGTTGTGTGTGTGTGTGTGTGTGTGTGTGTGTGTGAGAGAGAGAGAAGAGAGAGAGAGAGAGAGAGAGAGAGACAGACGGACGGACGGACGGACGGACGGACGGACGGACGGACGGACGGACAGACAGACAGACAGGCAGACAGGCAGACAGACAGGCAAAACAGACAGAGGGAAAGCAATCATACTATGAGCTGTCTTCATCACCTATGATTGCTGTATCATCCTTTGCAACTTGCAAACAGGTGGCACACATTACGTTCCTTCTTCAAATCAGTGTCACCCATGGCTTCTTTCACAGCTGGCTATGACCTCGCTGAAACTTAATTAAAGTGCATGCTTAAAAATTACGTGGCTTCATGATCTTGTAGAGGTTACGAACAACCATATTTCTGTGTACCTCTCCATGCATTTAGAGGTCTGATGAGACAGGGGAAAGGACACAGCATTTGAGACTGTTGCCAACCAGCCAGAGAAGTATTTGTTTCTCCTTAGCAGCAAGACGTGACCTGATATTAGATATTAGTTTTGATTTTTTTTCAGCATTGCGTTGCCATCACCACAAGACCCAGCCATATCTTTAGGGTGATGCTAGAACTGTTCTCCAGATAACGCCCTGGCGGAGACTGTGCCGCGAACACAAGCTGCTCTGAAAAGATGGCACAAATCAGGATGGGTAAATTTTGAAGAGTAGTTCTCAGCTCCGGATGCGGCAGTCTTCGCGGACTCTGTATATCTATGGTTTGACCTTTATTTTGTTTTTATTGTTTGTTGATGACATTTGCCCCTTTTTCTTTAAAAAAAAAAAAAAGAGGAATCATATCTTATTTCAAAACAAAAGCAAAAAATTACAGATGAGGACTACAAAACGCAGACATGAAGTATTAAGACAATAACAACAACAAGAAAACATTTCTCATCGTGATCATCATAAGATCAGATTTGTTTTTGTTGTTTGTGATATTGTCAAGATGTGACCGTTTTCCCTCGGCTTGTTCACAGCCCCGAAGAGGTCATGATTGATCAAGTGGGGTATAATAATGATGATGATGACGACGACAACGACGACGACGACGACGAGGACGATCATTATGATGATGACGATGGTGTTCATGATGATGATGATGATGATGATGATAATGATAATGATGATGATAATGACGACGACGACGACGACGACGACGATGACAACTACGACGACGACAATGATGATGATGATGATGGTGATGATGATGGCGACGACGACGACGACAACGACGACGACGATGATGATGACTATAAAGAAAAACAACAGCAACGAACAACTAGATAAACAGTATGACAAAAGGCGACGAATCCAGACATTCGATGAGTATGATAACCCAAGAATGAACACCATCTGAACACCTTGAGCCAGGCAAAGCAACCATGCCAGGAACACACTACATGTTCTTTTCATGGGAGGGCAGCTGTAAATGTGTGAAAACAAAACATTAATCAGACTAAGGGTAACTGTCTTTACTTGTACCTCGAGGAGAATAGGGCTATATGTATGGTAAGATAATGTTGCTTATAGCCCAGCCGACCGCGAAGGGCCAAACCAGGGCTGTCACCGCTTTGAAGTCAACCCACAAGTCATATTTAAAAAGAAACTCATTCACACAACCCTTTGAAATACACCATCTAAAAACACAACGGAAATTTGGTTAAAAATCTTTCTCCCGTAAAATCTTAGATCAGAAGAAAAACTTTCATCTCTTTCAGAAACTCAAAGATCACATCAGATGGGATATCTCTGAACAAGGTTTTCAGGGAGTCTGTTTGTAAAGTGTGTATGTCTCACACCATGCGAGTCCCAACACTCTAAAAGAATATGTTTCAACTGTGAGTGGTACACGACATTGAATGCACCACAGATGTACATATTGCGTGCATGTAAGAGGAATTATTTCATAATCCCTGTGTTTCAGACCATGGCGTGCTCATAGACTAGTGCCATGGCTCCAGTCCTCATATTCAAGACCAGTGTTGTGAGCCTGAAGCACTCTGCTATCAAATCATGTTCTGTTTGTTTATTTTAATACGTTTTAACTGCTGTGACATGACATTGTTGAAAGAGGTAGATTTGCATTTTGAGTATGAATACAGACATACGTAGTACAATTAAGATAATCAGAACTTTCTTTTTTAAGATGAAAAGTATTTGTTCTTTTCACTAAAAAGAAAAAGCATGTCATGGAATTCGCAAAGGGCAGGAGACCATTCACAAGTATGGAATGGAACACCAGAGTTTTACAAATGAGGTGGTAGAGAGAGAATATGGAGGTTGGCATCAAAGACAAATTTGTTAACGGGCGACGACAATCACACACACACACACACACACACACAACACACACACACAACCACACACAGAGGCAACGTATTTGCCTTCAAGGGAAGTAATTGTTGGTTCAAACTAAAGGAGTTACTTCCCGTGTGTGTGTGTTGTGTGTGTGTTTTGGTGTGTGTGTGTGTGTGTGTGTGTGTGCGCGTTTCACTTCTGAACTGACTCAAACCAGGCATCCTACATTTATTCGAAACCTTAGCGGAGAACTGCGCTACACTTGTTTATGTTAATTGATTATGAATGACGTCTGACAGAGGCATATTTGTTGAAATTTCACTTGTCTTGGTTTTTTTTTCACTTTTTGTTTTTTTCCCCATTAACGTTGCAGCGTGGTTCACTTTCCAAAGCTGTGAGATCTTAAATATTACGAATGTGCCGAATGAAATGTTGACTTACCACCGAGAACACAGATTTAGGTCAACCACCCACCAATCGATTTCATTCTCTGGAGAGTTTGTCAGTCACAAACAGATGTCTATGACAGGAGAGCTGTTGTGTAGTTACTTCCCTTGGCGTCAACTCGGATTCCGGAGTGTATCGAGCTTTTTTGTTTGTGTGTGTTTTTTTTTTGTGTGTTTTTTTTCCCCTCTGTGAGCGTAGGACCTGTGGCATACGGCAGGTAAACGATGTTGGGTTGGGACTTATGAGATGGCGCAATTTGAACAAGACAACGATTGTTCATGTGCCATTCGATTAGACTCCTAGCTTCGCCGTCTAAAATGTTCGCTCCATTAAAAATAGCGTAAGGCAAAAGTTGGGGCGGTGGCCGCACCTGTATCCGTAGAGCGCTTCAGCTTGTGTGTGGTGTGTGTGTGTGTGCGTGCGTGCGTGCGTGTGTGGTGCGGTGTGTGTGTGTGTGTGTGTGTGTGTGTGTGTGTGTGTGTGTGTGTGTGTGTGTGCAGGCTGTGCAAGTAAAAAAGATTGACACCAACTTTAAAGTAAACAAAATGTTTTAAAAGTGTGTTGTTGTTGTTTTGTTAATGTTGTCTGCTCTCTTCCTCTACCATTTAAAAGTTCTGTAAGCCAGTTATTTCATGAGTGAAAACGAATTCATTTTCTCTCCAGGGGAAATAAGAGTACCGAAAGAATTATTTCCAAATACTTCTCTTGTAGTAGAATGAGAAAAACACCAAGTGGCATCTCACTGCATCTTTCAAGCGCTCCACACAAAACATATCACCACCCAGGTAGCGGTGAATTAAAAAAAACAGTAAATTCACAGTGTTCATGTTCAGCTAAGGAAAATCTGTAATCATCTTGTGAACCACACCATGGATCCCACATTTAATCCAGATCCTCAACAGAGATTAGTGCCACAATGTAATGGACTCGTCCATTGTGCCCCATTCTTTGTTGTCACCAAGTTTGCTTCAAATCGGTCCTAAACCTTCTGTGGAATCGTGCTGACTGACAAACTGACAAACAAACCCACAGTTGCAGGTGGTGTTTAAAAACATAGTTTGGAAACAAAAGGCTCTCGGGTACGGACATCATGACTAATACTTAACATAAGACAGGTCCACAACCCTCAAGGAAGCCAACACAATCATCAAAACCAGACAGCACAGCAAGTGGTTGCAGGAGCATCCACGTTTCAATAGACATGACCCGTACCACCTGCTAACAAGATCAGAGCAGGTGGCCATCTTCAGGCTGCGGACAGGCCACAATTAACCGCCTGAACTCTCACCTCTTTACCATTTTTAGGACTGGTCAGTCAAGCCAGTACCCATGCCAGATCGGCAGTATGGACAACAGCACGTCTACTGCAGGATTGCCCGTTGCATGAAGCTCTGAGACAACAGATATGGACGGAGCAGACATCAGTGGAGAGGGAAGCTCTACGGTGCCCTTGGGGACCTACAGCGCACGGCAGCATTCGTCAGGGGAGCTGGCGTTCCCATCTAGAGTGTTCGAGAAGAAGAGATACTTAACATTGCCTTCGTCACTTCAGCATAATGCATTGATGTGTGGCATTGTCTTCTTCGTCACTTTTAGCCTCATGCATTGATGTGTAGCACTGTCTTCTTCGTCACTTTTAGCCTCATGCATTGTGTGTGGCACTGTCTTCGTCACTTTTAGCCTCATGCATTGATGTGTGGCACTGTCTTCGTCACTTTTAGCCTCATGCATTGATGTGTGGCACTGTCTTCGTCACTTTTAGCCTCATGCATTGATGTGTGGCACTGTCTTCGTCACATTTAGCCTCATGCATTGATGTGTGGTATTGTCTTTGTCACTTTTAGCCTCATGCCATTGATGTGTGGCATTGTCTTCTTCGTCACTTTTAGCTCATGCATTGATGTGTGGAATTGTCTTTGTCACTTTTAGCCTCATGCATTGATGTGTGGCATTGTCTTCGTCACTTTTAGCCTCATGCATTGATGTGTATGGCATTGCCTTCGTCACTTTTAGCCTCATGCATTGATGTGTGGCACTGTCTTCGTCACTTTTAGCCTCATGCATTGATGTGTGGCACTGTCTTCTTCTTCACTTTTAGCCTCATACATGGATGTGTGGCACTGTCTTCGTCACTTTTAGCCTCATGCACTGATGTGTGGCACTGTCTTCGTCACTTTAGCCTCATACATTGATGTGTGGCACTGTCCTCTTTGGCACTTTTAGCCTCATGCATTGATGTGTGACAATATCTTCGTCACCTTTAGCCTCATGCATTGATGTGTGGCATTGTCTTCGTCACTTTTAGCCTCATGCATTGATGTGTGGCACTACCTTCTTCGTCACTTTTAGCCTCATGCATTAATGTGTGGGTCAAGCAGGCCCCCGGTGACCCATTGGATTGGAGGCGGAGCTTTTCTGGGTCCGACGACTTTAAACATCTTTTCAGCTGAAGGGGAGAGACGAGAGTTTAATTGAGTGTCTGTTCACCCCTGTTCATCTGGAAATGTCCTGGATCATCACGGAGAGAGCTGAAGTTTTGTTTTTGCTGTTGCTATCCTCTCTCTCTCTCTCTCTCTCTCTCTCTCTCTCTCTCTCTCTCTCTCTCCTCTGTTGTATCCCCTCTCTCTCTCTCTCTCTCTCTCTCTTCTCTCTCTCTCTCTCTCTCTCTCTGCACGTTCGCGTGGGGATCAGTCGAAAGCGAATTAACACGCACTTACGAACTCAATCAAGGAATGTGACCCCACTCTCCTTCTCCCCCCCCCCCCCTCCACCCCCTCTCCATAATAAAAAAAAGTCTTGTTATGGAAGTTCAAGCACAGCAATAGTATCTCGTCTTCGCCGGTTTTTTTTGTTTTTTTGTTTTTTTGGTTTTTGTTTCAATTTTTAAACATTTCTTTATTGATCGATGATGTGTATACATAAACAAATCATTAAACTGAAGCAGCAACAAGTAACAGCTTATGGTGTGGTCAGTGATGAAAAAAAACAAAACACAACAATAAACACACTGGCTGAATTGCATTGTCAACGTTGATACAAGAAGGAGAAAGAAAAATTCTATATATATGATATTGCGAGGGGGGGGGGGGGGGGGGGGGGGGGGGGAATGGTAGAAAATCTTAAATAAATTTAAACGAAAAAATAGAAGATAGAACGGAACCGAAGAATATACAATAAAGCAATCATCCGGGGTTGTTGTTTTTTAATGCCCAGTCTACAGGGTATACTTGGAGGGTGGACGTACTACCAGAGCCAGACGTGGAAGTCGTGCTGGATGGACATATAAAGGACTAAAGACACGGCATCACCTTAGCCTGTCGCCTATGACTGGGGACAGTGGGATCTTGGGGATCCCTGATTGTCAAGCCGCCCATCCGAGCCTTCCCTATCATCCCCTGTCATGGAACAACACAGTAAACTTAACATTCAGTCAAGAAAGTTTAACTTGAACTAAATGTTTTACATTACTGTGTTGTTCCATCTCAGTCAGAAAGTCTGTTCATTTAGTCAAGAAAGTCTGTTCCATTTAGTCAAGAAAAGTCTGTTCCATTCAGTCAAAAAAAAAAAAAAGTCTGCGATGTTGACATAATCTTTACCAAAAGCCTTGTTCCTGGTTAAAAAAAAAATCAAGAGAAGATAACGCCTGTCTTTCCACTGCAGAAGGAGTTAGTTCCATTTTCTCAGTTTATGGGTGAAGGAAATGGACAAACAATTGATTTGAAGTGCGCGACACGATAACGATCGGGGTATAAACTGAATTACAGCCACGCTGTTTCGCGCCCACAAATTGGCGTTCTCTCTCTCTCTCTCTCTCTCTCTCTCTCTGTGATTGAACTATTAAACTGACAGATGAGGCAAAGCTGTTTTAGGCGTGGTCTACCAACGGCATCTGTTCTATTAAAAAGGCGGCGTCACTCTTGCTGAACGCGTGCTCTAATATAGGTTACCTCCCTTTCAGATTGCCGAACGTTGCTATAGCTCTGAGTCCACCGCGTGGTGTGAGTCGTGCTGTTCTGTAGCTGTCGTGTAACATCAGTTATTCCTTCGTCAATAAAATGGCAACGGTTAATTGTAATGATTATGGTACTTATATGCTATGTTATCTGTAATGTCTCGGGTACAACGTGTGTGTGTGTGTGTGTGTGTGTGTGTGTGTGTGTGTGTGTGTGTGTGTGTGTGTGTGTGTGTGAAGAACGCAAGAGCACCTCTGTGTGTGTGTGTGTGTGTGTGTGTGTGTGTGTGTGCGCGCGCGCGCGCGCGCGCGCACCTGCACGCACGCACTCATTCACCCTCCACCTCACACACACACACACACACACACACACACACACACACACACACCTGCACACACGCACTCATTCACTCTCCACCTCACACACACACACACACACACACACACACACACACATGCACACACACACACCTGCACACACGCACTCATTCACCAACACACACACACACACACACACACACACACACACACACTACCACACACACACACACACACACACACACACACACACACACACACATTCCCGATTCTAGCCCTACCACTACCACCTACTGACCTCGCTGATGTATAATATACATTCCTCCACAGCCTAAAAGCTCTTTCTCTCAGTGCCAGCGGCCGACGTTTCCGCATCAAAGGCCGGACCTTTCGGATCGCAAAGGATTTCGGGCTAGCGGCGTGAACTGAGCGACACTCGAGTTGTTAAGAAGGTTGACCAGCCAGGCTTGAAGCCCACCGAGAGAGGGGCGAGAGCTAGCGACCTGCAGTTAGCAGCACTGACCGCTCCTTTTGTCTCACGGCTGACAACACTGACCCCAATTAGCGACGATGTGGGGGGTCCCTTTGGTGTAAGGTGTTGAAGCGAGGGCCACTTGGACTTTGTCACCTCATGCGTGAGGGTTGTGACGGTAGTTCGGGGGTCGGGGGTCAGGGGTGGTGGGTGGTGGGTGGGGTGAGGAGCCACCCTCATCACGCACGCACCTTTTTTTATTTTTTTTTAACCTGATTCTCTTCTCTTCTGGAACTGGCACTGACGGACTGGCGCATGTGATGAAAGAAGAAGAAAGAAAGGCTTAGACGGAACAGGGAAAAGCTGTCATGTTTGGGACGAGGTTATTGAGGGTATACGTGAAGGCGTTCAGTGCAGAGCCTACTACTTTCTAACACACCTTGAGCACGAACACCGCCACAATAAAAGTATTAACTGCACCCGAAGGCGTTTTGTTTTCATTGTCGCATTTGCCCGATGGCAACTATTTGTTCCGCGCGAGCGCACATGCACACACACACACACGCACGCACGCACACACATGCACGCATGCACGCATTCACACACACACACACACACACACACACACACACACACACACACACACGCACGCACACGCACGCACACCACACACCAGGACACACGTAAATGTATAGATGTCATTTAGAAATTCCCACCGATACAACTTTTTGAGAAAAAAAAAAAGTTCATACTGCAATGTGATCCTTCGAATCTGAAAGATCTATGTGACTACAATGAGTCTTAGTGTGCATGTCAATAGTTCAAACATCAAAATATATGTTGAAATTCGGAACTGCCGAGTAAAATGCAGGAAACGCTAAAAGCAACAGCCCTCTGCCTGTTAGTGTGTTTCAGGCAAGACAGGTACAAACAAGCAAACGAACAATGGAAATAAGTAACCAATGAGGGAGAAACAAATGCAGGTAAGTCCTCGGTCGCCATGAAAACGAATGAACAGAGATTTCAAAACGAGGTCGGGGTTTTAGGGGCGGGGGGGGGGGGGGGGGGGGGGGGGGGGGGGAAGGATGAGGAGGAGAGAATGGAATAACAAAAGAAGAAAAAAAAGAAAAAATCCCAATATTAAAGTGTGAATATTTAGCAAAATTTAGAAAGAGAGAGAGTTAGTTTCCACCAAGGACACAGACAGAGTACAGGACAAGACGCAATGCATTTCGACCTCTTGAGTCTTCTTCAGGCGAAAACAAATAACATTTAGGACAGTGAAAACGAAAAAAGAGAAACCACTTATCTTCTCATGTTCGCCTCACGATCAAAATGACCGCCGGACGGAAACGAGGCCTTCTGTGTTTGTCCTTGGCGGTAACTAACTATCTCTCTTTCTAACTTTTGTTTCATTTTCCGACTTCAGTCACTCCGTTTTGAAATGTGAATATTAAATCCTTTACTGACAAGAAAGACAATAATTCAGTTTTGTTCTGTGAAGAGAACCTTTGTTTACGCCCGTTAACAGTCGACTTTTCGTCTCCGATGTGAGAAGTCCTTTTTACATCAGATCGCTTCTTCTCCACTCGCCCACCATCCCCTACACCCACCCCTCATGAAATGCCCGTTATCATTTTCAAAATTTTTTTTTTTCAATAGTTACTAATTTTCATCGCTTCTTTGAGTGTTTCTGTCTCGCCTGAAAAAAGAAGACAAATGTAGGTCGAGACTTTAGTGTATGCAATGTTGATTTGGTGGTCGCTCAATATTTCAACATTACTTTCATGCTTTAACGACAGACAAGCTGGCGACAGACAGTGGAAAGAGACCTCAGACTCGTTAATAGAGGATGGAGTGACACTACCAGACTGGCTGGGGACCGTGCACAGTGGAGCGCCTTGACTGCCTCATGCGTCGCAAGACGCGGGAGCATCTAAATCTAAGTAAGTCTAACGTCAGCCTGCAATCATTAAGCTTTGAGACTTACCTTTATTTCAGACTAACTGTTGCTGTTTATTTTGTGTCTCGCTTTTAATTTTCTTTCATTCTAAAGCATGTGTCAATGCATGTTTTTGTTTTAATTCTGATTATTCATTTCTTACCTTTTTGGCTACTTTTTTTTCCATCATATTACTTTCTTCCATTTCTTTTCTTTTTTTTTTTATTCTTTGCTGGTCTCTTCGGGAGTCGCTTGGACTGTGGTGTTCTCCCGGTGATGTGAAGAATGCCACAACATTATAACTGGTGTTCTATGGTAGATACCATGTACGGACCTCCACGACTAGCCGTGCCCACTGAAGAACCTTTTTTCTGTGAGACCAAAGTCCACTCCAGAAGAACGTCAACAAACGGTTCTATTCAAAATCCAGAGCTCAACGACCCAGCCATTGTTGTCACTGAAGTCTTTAATATTTACAGGTGAATGTCCTCTTTTTCATCCCGTCTCTCTTCCACACCCCCCCCCCCCTTCCCAATCAGTGCCCCATCCCCCACCCCACCCCTCTTCCATCTCTTTTTATAACCCCTGTTGAGTCATTTCCGTAATGATTGAAGACTCATTCGTATGTGTTTGTTTTTCCTCATTAAATTACTTGTTTTACTCGTTTGTTCATTCTTGTTTTGCGTGAAGAAGACCAATAGATCGTTATTCTAATGTTGGTACTTTTATTTGGCGACTTAATATTTCAACATTAATCTTCATGTTTTGACTTCCGCCTGAAGTCTTCATACTTTGAAGCTTGCCAGTATAGAAAGGTCGGATTTTTTTTTTTTAAAGGCTAAGGGTGCGGGAGGCAGGGGGAGAGAGGGGGGGGGGGGGGTGGGAGAGAGCATCGACTGTGTATGTCTGTGGAGGGTGAGAGAGACAAACAGACAAACAAAAAAACAAAACAAAATCAACAAAGACGACATGTTGCCGAAATCCCATTTTGTGCCTGCCTTCATACTTTTTCGACCCAAATTTGAACGTCAAGGTGAGCTCTGTCACAGTACATAAAGAAAACGTTTCATAATTACGAAGGTGAGGCACAATCTAAATCTCCAGTTGCTGTTATTGTGTGCATGTGCTTGGAGCAAGGTATATGGGCAAGCTTAGAATGTTTCTCTCCTTGTTTGTTCTGTGTGCTCTGTGTCGGTATTTGTGCCATGCGATTCGATGTCGTAATGCTTATAGTTCACACTATGGAAACCGGCCTGGAAACAGCCCCAATTTCTTGTCGGGTAACCGAAATCTGCACAGAGAAAACTCACATTACCCCCTTCAACAAACTGCATTACCTCTCTCGGATATTCCCGATAGATTTGCCAAGCCTGTTTCCTTCCATCTCGTCTGCAAAAGTTGTTTGGAAATACAGGCCGAGAAGAAACTAGGACACTGACGCTACCGAGTTTCCATATCGTTTCCAAAGTGTGAACAGGTAGGCAACAAAGTTTTTGTACACGAGACTGACTGAAATTGACCCCCCAAAAAAAAAAAGAAAGGCGAAAATAGCAGGGAAAGTCCGTGCAAAACGCAGTGTGCGGTACGCTTCGCAGTTTCTGTATAATTTCGTCGAGCGTTCACATTGTCGACAGAAACTCCAGTCACATTTATTTATAGACGGTTTCCAAAGACTGCCAGAGTTTCCCACAGTTTCCATAGTGTGAACCTAGCATTAGCAGCAGTCGTTTAGAGTAATTGGAGTGTGATTATATCATCATGGGAACAAGAGTTACCCTACCTGTTTTGACTGTTTGTCTGTTTGCTTGTTTCTTTCATTGTTTTTTTTTTTCATTTTAATTTACTTAAATTTTGGTATTTCATTAAATGTGTGCCGAGTTTGGAGCGGGTGAAATCCGAAGAAAAAAAAGAAAAGAAAATCAAAGAACAATAAGGGGTTTTTCTGGCCTTTTCACTCCTAATTATTATAAGATTTTTTTTATTTATTTTATCAGACTTGACCAAAACCGTTCTACACCCTAGCATGCCAGATCCGACCATCATCGTCCACGGCATTCTCATAGATCATCACCAAAAAAAACGAGAACAACATGAAGTGGCCTTGTATGCCCTGACCTTGTAAAACCCCTCAGTTACAATCACATTACACAACTATTCCCTCAGTTTGAAAGGGAGATGACTGCAGGCGGAATCTGAAACATACTTAAAAAGAAAAATTTCCATGCAGCCGAAACGAAAAAAAAAAAAAAAAAAGCAAGAAAAAAAAAAAACGAAACAAAAACAAACAAACGAACAAACAAACACTCCGCACATTACAGGATAGAGACTTCGCGTTTCGACCTCTTTGATCTTCTTCAGACAAGACAGACAACATTCAAGACAAATCCAAACGAAGAACGAACAATCACAGGTGCACACCGAGAATCGATAAACATGGAGCGAAACACCAAACAATGCAGGGTAGCAGTCAGTAGGAATCGACGTGAATTTCAAAGTGAGTGAATGCAGACAACTGCTACCTTGATGAGTTCCTTCCAAGTTCTTGGTACATGACATCGGAGATTTCATGGGGAACGGACTGTCGTAGGATGACTGGGTGGCGCCCTCCAAGGGGGCTAACTCACTCACGCTGCTCACACCACTAAGCAGCAGACTACTTACTTAGACTTACATGCTCCCGCGTCTTGCGACGCATGAGGCAGTCAAGTCGCTCAACTATGCACGGTCCTCAGCCAGTCTGCTGATGTCACTCCATCCTCTGTCAACGAGTCTGAGGTCTCTCTCCACCGTCTGTCGCCAGCTCATCCTGGGTCGTCCTCTTTTCCTCTAACCTGCTGGGGTCCATTTAATGGCCTGGTTCGCAGGTCTTGATGAGGGCAATCTCAAAACATGGCCCAGCCAGCGGAGGCGCCGTCTGCAGACGATGGTTGACACAAGGAACTGTTTGGGCCTCTCCTGACCTCTTCATCTGGTATAAGGTCTGACCATTTGATGCCCTAGATCTTACATACGCACTTAGTATCAAAAGCGTCAAGTTTCTCCTCCTGGGTGGTCTTTAATTGCCAGGTTTCACAGCCATACAGCAGCGTTGAAATCACACTAGAGTCATAAAACTTCAATTTGATTCCAAGGGATAATATTCTTGCTACTCCATATTTGTTCAGCTGATTGAATGCTGATGTTGTCCTCCCCAGTACGACACTTCAGTTCATGGTCGAGGGTCACCCGGCGTTGTTGATGGAGCTGCCTAGGTATGTGAAGTTCTCCACTTCTTCCACTTGTTTTTGGTCAATGAGAACGTCTGTTGGCCCCTGGTATTTATCGGTCAGCATGTTTTTAGTCTTTTTGGCACTGATGATGAGGCCAATTTTGCCTGCAAACTGGCTGATATTGTCCACAAGCACCTGCAGATCTTGAGTGGTGCTTGCAAGAGCGGCAATGTCATCGGCAAAATCCAGATCTGACAGGCTGTTTTCTTCTGTCCACTTGATTCCCTTTCCTTGGGTCTTTTAAAGCAGACTTTATCGACAGCAAAAGCAGACTCATCGGACCGCCAGACGATGGAACGAAACAATTACAAACCACAAAAAGGCAGTTATCTTTGTCGGGGAGGGGGGGGGGGGAGTTGTTTGTTGTTGTTGTTGGTGTCCTGCTTAATAACATCAGATCGGAATAGGCACCACCGAACACTAGCAAAGTGCAGTGTCTCCTCTGACTAGTTCCCCCCGACATCATGGTATCGATTGTCTCATGTGGATTGCTAGAGGTGACGATGTGGCAGGGGAACGTGGGTGAAGCTGTGCATAGAATGAGTGATAGAGGAATAATGATGATGATGATGATGATGATGATGATGATGATAAATGATAACAACAATAATAACATTAATAATAACAACAATGATAATAGTAACAACAAAAACAATAATGATAGTAATAACAACAATAATGATAGTGGTAATAACAACAACAACATAATGATAATAATCATCATAATAATAAAAAGTAATAACGATAATAATAATAATAATAATAATAATAATAATAACAATAACAAAAGCTAAATTCCTATCGCGCCATATCCAGAACAGACATCAGAGGTATGATACTTCATAGTCACAGAGCACAACAAACGACAAACAGCAACCCAACAAACACACTTGAATCCTCGTAACATAAGTAATCATGCAAAAACATAAACGGACCGTCGCGCCCTAACGCCACAAACTACAGTCAACAATCGTCCCATACACACACGAATTGCACCCGTACATAGGCACAATTACAAATGGTAGGAGGGGAAAGAAGACAGCTCTCCGATTTAAAAAAAGTCAATGAACAGGTTAAGTTTCATGGATTTTTCTTTCACAAGGTTGCAGTCAGGTTGTACGCGACTCAAATCACAGCGGAGCGAATTACATAAAACTGCGCACAATTGCGCAAACGAGCATGAACGAAGCATTCTGTTCAAGGGCACAGTATAGACAGAACATGAGTGTCGACAGATGATCGGAGCTGCTTGAAATCGGATTAGCGGACGGAAAGAGAGATATATGAAAAGCCAGAGAAAAGCCTTCGAGATAAAACCGGAATGTTGTACTGGATTCATTCATTTACAGGAAGTCAGTGAAGTATGAAGCTGAGAGATGAGAAGATGAGACCGATGATAAAAGTCTTTACCACTTGCTGGGCCGATGGCTTACAATGTACGTGACAGACTTCGCCTCTCGCTCCCTCCGCTGGGTGTGGTGTGTGTGTGTGTTGTGTGTGTGTGTGTGGTGTGTGTGTGTGGTGTGAGTGTGTGCGTGCTGCGTGCTGCGTGCGTGCGTGCGTGCGTGCGTGCGTGCGTGCGTGTGGTGTGTGTGTAGTGTGTGTGTGTTGTGTGTGTTGTGACTGTGTACGTGCGTGGTCGTTGTGTGTGTGTGTGTGTGTGTGTGTGTGGTGTGTGTGTGTGTGTGTGTGTCTGTACATTGTGTGGTGTGTGTGTGTGTGTGTGTGTTGTGTGTGTGTGTGTGTGTGTGCGTTGTGTATGTGTGTGCGCGCGCGCGCGGCGCGTGTGATATTCCATATTTGTTTCTATTTATGTATGAATTCAACATCTTATGCTATCCTGTATTCACGGAAATCTCATCATTACCGATGTGCTGTAACCCTCATGGACAAATCCCCACGTTGTATCCCCTCTTCACGAAATCTAACCAGTTGACAGCTAAAAAAAAAAAATCCAAACCATCTGCGGGGAACTTGGTCAGCTTGCAAAGAATTCTTCATACGGCTGATATCCACAGTTGCTTGAAGTGCAAGACCTTTAAATTAAAGGGGGACAAACGGGGAAAACCGCTTTAAAAACGACTTTTAAAAAGGGAGGTAATTTTCTGTCGTCAGTCAAGTGTGCAGTGATGACTTCCCTTTGTGACGCATTAAGGGGAGGTAATTTTCTGTGCTGCCTGAATTGCCTTGTCTTTCCCTGCCCTACCCTGTCTTGCTTTACCCCGCCTTGCTTTGCCTTGCCCTCATCGTTGTCGTCGTCGTCATCATCGTCCTCGTCGTCGTCATCGTCGTCGTCGTCGTCATCGTCAGTTGTCGTTGTCGTGTCGTCGTCGTCGTCGTCCATCATCATCATCATCATCATCATCATCATCATCATCATCATCATCATCATCATCATCAACTCCATCATCATCGTCGTCACCATTATCATGTTGTGGCTATACTGTGTCATACAAATGGTCACGATGGTCTCTCGGAAAGTCAAGGACCTTCAACATTCGCTGTTTATTCCACACCATGGGCAATAATACGGTTAGCTGTTGTAAACAACCACACAATCACCACCACCACAACAGCACCATCACCAATCAGCTTCAGTTTCACTTTCGTCAAGGGTGTGTCACTGCGTGCGGACTGATCCATATACGCCACAGCACACCTGTCAAGCTATGAGACCACAGTGCGCAGGATATACGGCTGGACGATGAATGAATTAAGAACTAAGATGAAAGGGTTTAAAAACAAGGCTCTCGTGGACACGACTTGGCATATGCCTGACCTACGCATTAGCCGCTGGATGATAAATAAATTAATAACTAAGATGAAAGGATTTAAGACAAGGATCTCGAATACACGACTTTGCATTATGCCTGAGCTAGGCAAGAGCCCAACGCGTGGATCAGTCCTTGGGTACCTAACTGACATTGTCTGCACTACCACCATTTGTGTGTGTCAGTAATATTGTTTTCTTTAGGTGTGTGTTGTGTGTGTGTGTGTGTGTGTGTGTGTGTGTGTGTGTGTGTGTGTGTGTGTGTGCATGTGTGTGTCTGAGGTGTGTGTGTGTGTGTGTGTGTGTGTGTGTGTGGTGTGTGTGTGTGTGTGTGTGATGTGTGTGTGTGTGTGTGTGTGTGTGTGTGTGTGTGTGTGTGTGTGTGTGTGTGCGCGCGCGTGAGCGCGCGCGCGTGTGTACGCGTGTACGTGTAAGTGGCATGCGCGCGCTCGTGTGTGTGTGTGTGTGTGTGTGTGTGTGTGTGTGTGTGTGTGTGTGTGTGTGTGTGTGTGTGTCTGTATGGGTGTATGTATATGTGTATGTGTGTGTGTATGTGTGTGTGTGTGTGTGTGTGTGTGTGTGTGTGTGTGTGTGTGTGGTCAGTACAACCTACGGTAATCTGACAATAATGCTTTCAGTCAGAGTGCGTGGTGCGTGCGTGCGTGCGTGCGTGCGTGCGTGCGCGCGTGCGTGCGTGCGTGCGTGCGTGCGTGCGCGCGTGCGTGTGTGTGTGTGTGTGTTGTGTGTGGTGTGGTGCGTGTGTGTGTGTGTGTGTGTGTGTGTGGTGTGTGTGTGTGTGTGTGTGTGAATGTGTGTGCGAGTGCGCGCGCGTAGACATAATTATTTGTGGGGAACCACCGTGCAGAACATTATCAAATTGTTATTGATCACCAACGTTAAATGCAATTTACCATCATAATAACAGTAATATCAATGATGAGAGTGCTGAAAATAATAATATCATGACGATAATAACAGTAATAATAATGATAATAATAATACTGATAATAATGATTCCCCGTGGGGATACCGGGGAGGGTCTTTTGTACAAATAGTTCCCCACCTTCTGGACACTCTGTGCTAGTGACGTCCCCTTTTCCTCTCGCTCTCAGTAACTCTGTCTCCTCCTTTGCTGTACTGTCGTCTACTGTCCTTTCTGTCTTACCATATCTTTTATCTCTCTTTTTCCACAACCTCTTCCCACAAATTTCTGCACTCAACGAAGTCGGAGTGAACTGACTATACTCTCGAGTATTGTGTGAGTATCCCAACATGGTTTAAAACGAGTTCACACGCTACCAGATACTGGAACGCTGAAGAAGAAGAAGAAGAAAGAAGAAGATAATGATGATGATGATAATGATAATGATAATAATAATAACAATGTCAATAACAATAATGATAATAATGGTGATGATGATGATGAAAGTGATACCAATAGGATTGTCAACCTCGGGAGTTGGTCAAGTGGAGGAAGGCCTAGCGCGCAGCCAAACCCACTCACAGCTGCTTTACAATCTCAATCATATATCTTGCATTCGTCAATCAAACCAATAGTAAAGTCTATAACTTTAATACACATTATCATAGAAAGAAACATCAATGCAACTATGGAAGTCAAACAAAAATAAAACATTCTCTCTTTCCGTGAACTTCACAAACCATTTATCTAAATCATCATTTAACTAACCGGGGATAATGATTTCTACTTTACCTGGCCAGGTGATCTTAACTATTCCCGAATCGGACCGTCTGTTCTTTACCTTTTTTTTTTTCTTTTTCACTGTCACTTTCACAAGCCACGGACAAACTGCTGGCACTGGTCAGGTTGGACCGCGGCACTGGTCAGGTTGGACTGCCTGGCACTGGTCAGGTTATGACCGTTGCGTTGGTCAGGTTGGACTGCGATGAAGTGGCGCCTGGCCAAGTATGAGGTCTCGAACCCAGGTTCAGATTGAAAAAGTGGACTATTAGGGCATCGATCTGTTCTCTTTCTTTCTTCCTGCTTAACGCATTCAATGCACTCTGCTCTCTCCCTTCTAGTCTGCTCTATCAAATGGCATGGTTGCTTTTCTTTTCTTTTTTTCTTTTCTTTCCTTTTTCTTCAATCAGTTTAGCAACTCTCTCTCTCCACATCTCTCCTTAGTCCTTCCTCTGAGGATCTATCTCGTGCTACATGCTTACAGCTCGGTTCTGTTCACTCGCTCATCTCTGTCTATGCCCTTCTCTCCTGCCAGGCGTACAACCAGAAACCTCTTCCTCTCTCTCTGTCTGTTCCTTCTCCCTCTTCACTCACGCATTCCTATCTTATCCTAAAACCCATCTGTCAAAGGGGAGTACATTGGTCAGTATTTCCCGCCTATATACTTGAGGTTGCCTCCCCTCTATGTTCATTGGATATGTAATTCATGACAGGTCACATCTACATCGCCTTGCTCTCTGTGGTGGTCAATGGTCATTTAGTTAACTCAGTAGGATTTCACCCCACTACACAGGACCTTCCCCTCTCCCTTTACCCGGCTACGTCGCTTAATTGTGGACACAGGTCCACAAATTGGCTGGATGCGTCTGGCCCAGGCACTGAGGACCTCGTTGACCAGGACATCGACGGCGATCCGGAAAGCGGCGTCGTCTGTCTGGACGTGGACAGCTCCCGTCTCTGGGAGCCTCTCCCGCCCTATGCTTATTTGGTGACCCGATCACATGAGGCGTCTGCCTGGCGCCAGAATATTTGACTTTGGGCTTTGCCCGGTTTGGCTGGCTGGGCGACGGACCACGACTTTGGTGGTTTTATTTTTTGTCCATCGACAATTTCCCCTTGCAAAGACTATGCTCTGCATTGTCTCAAAAAAACGGTACAAAAAGACAACAACCGGAAATTGCTGGACACACAGCTACACGTGCAAAGTTTGAAAAATACTGTACAACAAACGGTGTGCAAATTATAAAATATATCATTAGGGAATTACCACCCCAAGGAGTTATCAATGACGTGCGCTCTTGCGTTATATCAACTCATTTTATAACAAACTCTTGTGCGCACTTATGCAATTCCCCTACCTGCGGAATTTGCACATCTTCTCTTCACAACTATTATGAAACGCACAATCTGAATATGATAACGATCCATGACACCTCACTGAGGAATCTCCATCCTCACTTATCGCAAAAACAGTGCATTACTACACAAGCGGACTGTATGCTCCACACATAAACTCATTTACATTCATGAACAAGTCTCACAAAGAAATGAACCATAGCCAAATGGGAATTAACCAATATCCACTCAAATAAAGCTGTAACCAACACTATCATTAACAAGTAGCTATGCACCCGGATATGACTGACTTCCTCTGAGTTGCAGCTTGCTGACTCACGCCTAAATAGTCAGTCCTACATTCCGTCGAACTGGCATGTACTGCATCGATACCTGTAGGCTGACAGTTCCATTGCCCACGCAGCACCGTGCTGTTTTTTCAGCTGTGCCTCCTGCAGGAATTTGAGTGGTTGATGATCAGTCTCTATCACGAAACTCTATCCCATACAAAGTATTTGTGGAAATTTCCGCACCGGCCCATACGACAGCTAACACTCCTTCTCTACCGTTGCGTACTCCTTTTCACACTTCGTCAGCTTACTGCTGGCATACTTCCCAGGAAACTCGACCCTTCGTGTTCCTGCAAACAATACCAGCACCTACTCCACCGCCTGATGCATCTGTAGCAACAAAAATGGTGTTGACATATCCCGGTAGACTTCAAGCATGGGACGGGAACCTAGTCTTTTGCGCTGGTCTGCAGCGCTTGCTCTGCAGCGTCTGACCCATTTGACCCCACTGCCGGTTTCCTGCCTTGACCAAAATCACTGAGAGGTCTCGTGATTGCAAGCGGAAATTGAACAACCTCCCTATAGAAAACCAATAAAAACCTAGCAGACTCTGACTTCTGTTTTGGTCTTTGGTCTCTCTGAATTCATCATCTTCCTCCACCTTTCCCTTTTCTGGCTGCTTAGTGTCGCCTCCCAAACAACAAAACCTAGGAACTCCAGGCTTGAAATCAATCTGGCACTTGAGGTTCTGGCTGTGCAGATTGGCTTCTTCTCAACCTCTCTAAAAACTGCTCCTAGCTGCCTCATCTGCTCTCATGTCTCGATGCTTTCCGATGTCATCCATGAAATTCACAAGTCCTTCCAAACCCGTCACAACTTCCCTCATCATCCGAGGAGCAAAAACTGCAGGTGCGTTTGACCATACCAAATGGTAGTAACTGCCACTGGTATCGCCCCATGGGTGTGGAGTAATGCTGTGACCTTCCCTTTGAGTCCTCACCCAAGGATATCTGCAATAACCCTTGCTCAGTCAATTCTGGTGAAATATTTGCTCTTGCTTGTGGCGACCTGATCGGAATAGGGTCTTCCACGTTCGGTATGACTTCTGCAGCGACCTTGGTGACCACAGTTTCAGTCGTTCCTTTCGTCCAACACAGTAACGATGCTCACTGACTTTTTTTCCTCACTAAGGAACGATGGACGGGTGCACTATCGATGATTTGGATCTCGGTTCGATCCACCCCAAGGTCCAACATCTTTTCCACTCTCTCGATCACCTACGTTTGGTGGCATACGGGTTCGGGTAGGGTTTCACATGTACGGGCTTTATGCGATGTTAACTCAAACGTACATGTCTCTGAGTTGTCTGCCTGTTTATCAGTCAGGACGCCCCTTATAATGGTCTAGGAGCCCCCTAACTTCCTCCTGTCTCTACTGTCTAGCCCTTCATACAGTGACACATCCCTGTATGACTCTTCTCCTGGAAACTCAGGCAACAAACTCTCCCTTATTCTGAAGGGTTCTCCTTACCTCCCATCAATGATTGCTGCTGCGACTATGTGCTGAGTCTCACGTGAATATATTTGCGGAGCAATTCGCTTGGAACAGTTTTGATTTTCCCATTACATCGATTCGGTAGTCCTGATTACTTTTCAATGAGGGTGAATGGTCTTTCCAATCGCATCAGCCGCTTGTTGTGATACTGGGAAGCAGAGTAACAGACTTGATCTCCCACCTTGAGGAATGCTTCCTCACCTGCTGTCATATGCTTCTTCTGAACGACCCTAGCACCTGCAAAACTCTCCCTTGCGACCTTACATTTCTCCTCTAGGCCTATTGCGTAGTCCACACTACTGTAATTGGTTTTGTCTTCTTCTGACTCCTGTTCTACGGACACAGCTCTTTGAGGAATACACACTGGTCCCCGAAACTGTCCGCCCTTCAGCAAGGCTCAAATGGTGAAAAGCCTGTGCTCTCCTGAGGGCTTCCCTGTAGGCGAACAGTTGCCGCTGGAATGTAGCGGTCCCAATCTGCTGGCCTTTCGCCTCACAGGAGCTACTTTAAGATGCCTTCAGCACACCATTGCATCTTTCCACCAAGCCATTGCATTGTGGGTGGTTATGGGGTTGTGAGAAGCTGTGTGATCCCTTGCAGCCTGTTGACCTCTTCATCCACGCCTGAGGTGAACTGTATGCCCCTCTGTCACTGAGGCATTTGTGACGGCACCACCCACCGCCGAGCAAAGATGTTACAGCCTCAGGCGGACCCTAGTTGCGTATCTACGCCTTTCAACGCAAATGATTCTGGGTATTGGTCGCGTAGTCCACGAGCGTCCACACATACCTGTGCCAACCTTTGGAACAGGGAGAGATAGGGCCAATCAGATCAATAGGCCACTATCCTTGAATGGATGGTGTCAATTAAAGGAAGGCTGTTTAAGAGGCGCCTTCTCTTCACCCTCTTGTGGCTGACCCCTATGAACACGTCACCTGACATGCAGAAAGCTTTAAGTCTGCCATTGCCCTGGCTAGTGAAAATCTTCAAAGATTCGGGTCAGCGGTTTTGCCGGTGCGAGATGACCCGCCATGAGCGACTCGTGACCCCTGACATGACAGTGTCACGATACTTGCTGGTTACCTCTAACTGAGTTGTCACCTTACTGTCTTCCCTGTGGAACACTCGGTTACAACAACCCGCCTATTCACACGAAATTCTGTCTCACCTCTCTAACCACCTGTTTCTCTCACTCTTGCTAAATTCCCAAGACTTCACGAGCGAAGGGGTTTGTTCCTGCGCTTGCCTATCTCATCAGGCGACAATATATGTGGACTTCCTTGCTGGAACGACTAACGGTATATCAACCTTTTCCTCCTTCTTGCTTCCGTGTTTGAACGGCTTGCCCCTGGTAGCAGTCCAACCAACTCGGATCCCCTGGATCCCGTGCACCTGGAATATTTCCAGTGCTCAATCCTAACGGGGTTCTCCATCACCAGCGCAGGACAACTCGCCTGAGAAGTAAGGGGTACGTACTTCTATCTTGCAACTGGAAAACTCCCTCACAGTGCCATCGATTAGAGTACAGGTCTGGATTTGCCCTGTCAAATCTCACTTTCGCGCCCAGCGTTTGTTCGTACTAAGCACACATGAACAACCAGTCGTCTCGTAACACTTTCACCCTACTGCTGGCCAATCCACCTTTCTTCCACTGGTAACGAACCACTCACGCCTAGGTGTGCCCTCAATCCTGTCATGACTGCTGTCCAAGTGCTGCCATAGGCCGCACTCCACCCTTCTTCAGAATGGCTCCCTTTTGGGTTCCACTGAGGGTAGTCTCCCACTGCAGTGACCATTATCCACCGCTTGCAAGGTGCTGCCTTCTGGAACTCAGCGACAATCCCTCGCCACATTGTCCCTTCTTGTGACAAATGAAAACACCTATTGTCCCTTTGTCCACCTTTCTGCCTCCCCACACTGGGTTTGCAGACTGTGCAGAAAACTCCCCTAGTCTCCTTGCATCTTCTCACCTGTGCCTGGCACCTGTTTCTCCTGCACCTTAGTGCCCAACGTGCCTCTTCTATACACCTCTGCGAACTTGCAACTCTCATGCCTGTCTCTGGCTGTCTCGTCTTTCAAATGTATGCGTTACTCAGGGCCGCAACCTGACAAAATCTGTTCCTTATAACAGCTCTTTCAACGCACGTACTCCTTTTCTCGTAACACTCAACTCTTAACATTTCTCAAAATAGTGATTAAAACGTAGCACCACACTGAAGTGTACGTTTTCCCATCGCTTGTAATCTAGCGATTGAAATTTTCTTTCTGAACCCTTCTCTGTGAGGTCAAATCCCTTCATCAATGATTCCTTACAGCCACCAAAATCAGATTGTTGGTCTGCCGGTAATGCCAGTGAAAATCCTGGTAAGCCTTACCGTCAATAGCGCTGGACAAACATGACTGCCAACTCTTCTGAAGGCCTTTAAATAACCCCCCCTTAAGATGAAAAGGGAAATTTTTTAAAAAAAACAAGGGAAAAAATTTCTCGGGAAAATTTACCCGACCCTTTTGCAAAAAAAAATTTGCCTAAAAGTTTTTTAGGGAAAGCGGCCCCCAAACCGGGCCCTTTTGGATAAAAAGGTTTCCTTTTTTTTTTGGGGTTTTTTTTGGGGGGGGGGGTTTTTTTTTGGGGGTTTTTTTTAACATTTGTGGTGGGGTTTTTGGTTTTTTGTTTTTGGTGTGTGATGTGTGGTGTTTTGGGGTGTGGGTTTTGTGTGTGGTTTTGTGTGGTGTCCCCGGGCGGTGACGCGCGCCGTGTGTAGCGTGTAGTGTAAGGGTGCTGCGCGCGCCGGGTGGTGGTGTGTGTGTGTGGGGGTTTTGGTGGTGGGGTGGTGTGGTGTTGTGGCTTTGGTGTTTTTATTTGTATGGGGGTGTAGTGGGGTGTGGTGTGTGTGTGGTGGTGTGTGTTGTTTGGCAGTACAACCACGGAAAATCTGAAAATAATGCTTAGTCAGAGTGCGTGCGGCTTTGCGGGGCGTGCGTGCGCGCGTGCGTGGGCGTGCGGCGTGGTGCGCGCGTGCGGGGTGTGTTTTTGGTGTGTGTGTGGGTTGGTGTGTGTTTTGGGTTTTGGTGTGTGTGTGGGTGTTTTGAATGTTGTGGATGCGCGGGTAGACATTTTTATTTGTGGGGAACCCACCGGCAGAACATTAAAAATTGTATTGACACCAACGTTGAATGCAACTCCCACAAAAAACAGTAATACAATTGATAGTTTTGGAAAATAAAATATCATGACGAAAAAAGTAAAAAAATGAAAATAATAAAAAATGTAAAAAAGATTCCCCGGGGGTTTCCGGGGAGGGTCTTTTAAAAAAAAAGTTCCCCACCTTCTGGACACTCTGTGCTGTGGTCCCCTTTTCCCTCGCCCAGTAACTCGTCCCCCCTTTTGCGTACTTCGCTACGCCTTTTTTTTTTCCCCATATCTTTTATTTCTTCTTTTTCCACAACCTTTTCCCACAAATTTCTCACCAACAAGTGGGAGTAAAATGACATCCCCTTCGGTATAGTTGAGTATCCCAACAGGGTTTTTAAAACGAGTTCACACGCTCCAAACGGAACGCGGGAAGAAAAGAAAAAGGGAAAAGAAGAAATAAATGATATGTAATGATAATGATAATAAAATAACAATGTAAATAACAAAAATGATAATAAGGGTGTGATAGATGAAAGTGAACCAACGGTTGTCAACCTCGGGGTTGTCAGTGGAGAAGGCTAGCGCCACCCCAAACCCTCACGCTTGCTTTACAATTCTTTCTAACTGCATTGTCAATAAAAAACCAATAGTAAAGTCTATAACTTTATACACTTTATCATGAAAAAACATCAATGCATATGAAGTCAAACAAAAAAAAACATTCTCTCTTCCGGAACTTCACAAACCATTTATCAAAATCATCATTAACAAACCCCCCCCGGGGTTTAATGATTTCTACTTTCCCGGGCCAGGTGTCTTAACTATTCCGAATCACCGCCCCTTTTCTTTCCTTTTTTTTTTTTCCTTTTTCATGTCACTTTCACAAGACGCAAACTGCTGGCACTGGTCGGGTTTGGGACCCCCGGCATGGCGGGTTTGGGACCCCTGGCACTGGTCAGGTTAGCCCGTGGCTTTGGGTCGGGTTGGACTCCCGATAAAAGTGGCGGGGCCCAAAGTATGAGGTCAACCCGGGGTTCAGATTAAAAAGTGATATTAGCACGACTTTTTTCCTTTCTTTCTTCCCCCTTAAACGCTTGCACTCTCTCTCTCCCTTCTATCTGCTCTATCAAATGGCATGGTTGCTTTTTTTTTTCTTTTTTTTTTTCTTTCCTTTTTTTTCATATTTTAGAAACTCTCCCCTTCCACATCTCTCCTTAGTCCTTCCTCTGGATCTATCCGTGCTAAGCTACAGCTCGGTTCTTTTACTCCGCTCATCTCTGTTTTGGGCCCTTCTCCCTGCCAGGCTACACCCAAAAACCTTTTCCCTCCTCTTCTGTTCCTTCCCCTCTTCACTCACGCTTCCTACTTATCCTAAAACCCATCTGTCAAAGGGGGTACATTGGTCAGTTTTTTCCCCCCTTTATATTAGGTTGCCTCCCCTTATTTATTGGATATGTAATCATGACGTCACACTACTGCCTTGCTCCTGTGGTGGTCAATGGCTTTTAGTTAATCAGTAGTTTTCACCCCACTAAAAACCCTTTCCCCCCTCCCCTTTCCGGCACTTTTAAAAAAATTGTGGACACGGTCCCAAATTGGCGGGAGGGTCTGGCCCGGGCACTGAGACTGTTGACCAGACATCGAGGCTCGGAAAGCGGCTTGTTGTTTGGCCCAGTCCGTCTCTGGGAGCCTCTCCCCTATTTAAAATTGGTTGACCCGACCATGGGCCCGTCTGCCGGCGCCAAAATATTTGACTTTGGGCTTTGCCCGGTTGGCTGGCTGGCGACGGACCACGATTTTGGTTTGTTTTATTTTTGCCATGACAATTTCCCCTTGAAAAAAGATTTTGCTCTGCATTGTCTCAAAAAAGGGAAAAAAAAGACAAAAACCGAATTGCTGCACACACTACACGTGCAAAGTTTAAAAATCTTACAAAAAACGGTTTGCAAATTAAAAAATAATCATTGGGAAAACCCACCCCAAGATTTATCATTGACGTGCGCTCTTGCTTATTTCAACTCATTTTATAAAAAACCTCTGTGCGCATTTAGAAATTTCCCCCTCCCTGCGGATTTGCCACTCTTCCTTCACAACTTTATGAAAAGCACAATCTGAAATGATAACGACCATGAACCTCACTGGGGAATCTCCATCCCATTTACGAAAAACATGCATTACACACAAGGGGACTGTATGCTCCAAACAAAAACCATTTACATTCGAACAAGTTCACAAAAAAAAAAGAACCATAGCCAAATGGGAATAACCCCATACCCACAAATAACTGAAACCCAACACTATCAAAAAAAGTAGATGCCCCCCGGATATGACTGACTTCCCGAGTTGCAGCTTGCTGACTCACGCCAAAAGTCAGTCCTACTTTCCCGTCGAACTGGAATGTACTGCATCGATACCGTGGGGCTGCAGTCCATTGCCCACGCAGCCCCCTGCTTTTTTTAGCTGTGCCCCCTGCGGATTTGAGTGGTTGATATCAGTCTCACACAAAACCTTTCCCATACAAGTTTTTTGGAATTTCCCGACGGCCCATACGACCTAAACTCCTTTCTCCCGTTGCGTACCCTTTTCACACTTCGCATTTCCTGCTGGCATATTCCGGGAAAACTCGCCCCCTTCGTTTCCCTGCAACAATACGCACCTATCCACCCCCTGAGCATCGTAGCAACAAAAAGGTTTTGACATACCTTTGTTTCAAGAGGGAGGGAACCTAGTCTTTTCCTGTCTGCAGCGTTTGCTCGCGCGTCTGCCCCTTTTGACCCACTCCCGGGTTTTCCCCTGCCTTGACCAAATCACTGAGAGGCTCGTGATTGCAGCGAAATTTTGGAAAAAAACTCCCTAAGAAACCAATAAAAACCAGCAGCCCCCTGATTCTGTTTTGGTTTTTGGGTCTCTCTGAATTCATCATCTTCCCCCCTTTTCCCTTTTCTGGCTTTTTTTGGCGCCTCCAACAACAAAACCTAGGAACTCCAGGTTTGGGAAACCAATCTGGCCTTTGGGGCGGCTGTGAGTTTGGCCTTTTCCCAAACCCTCCTAAAAACTGCTCCTAGCTGCCTCATTGCTCCCCAGTCTCGTGCTTTCAAAATGTATCCAGAAATTCACAAGCCTTCAAACCCGTCAAAACTTCCCCATCATCCGAGAGAAAATGCGGGTGCGTTGACCATCCCAAAAAGGTGTACTGCCACGGTATGCCCCATGGGGGGGGAAAAATCTGTGACTTCCTTTGAGTCCCACCAAGGATCTCCCAATAACCCTTGTCAGTCTTTTCGGTGAAATTTTTGCTCTTGCTTGGGGCACCTGACGAATGGTTTCCACTTCGGTATGACTTCTGCAGGACCTTGGTGACCCCACGTTCAGCGTCTTTGTCAACACAGAACGAGCCACTGACTTTTTTTCACTAAGACGACGGGTGCAAAAACGATGATTTGGATGGTTCGATCCCCCCAAGGCCAAACATCTTTTCCCCCTCCCCCTCGATCATCGTTTGGTGGCATACGGGCGGGTAGGGTTTCACATGTACGGGTTTTGCGATTTTAACCCCACCGTCATGTCTCTGAGTTGCCTGCCTTTTTTTCGTCGGGGCCCCCCCCTTAAAATGTCTAGGACCCCCCTAATTCCCCCTGCCCCTACTGTCTACCCCTTCAACATGAACATCCGTATGACTCTTCTCCGGAAACTCGGCAAAAAAATCCCCCCTTTTCGGGGCCCTTACCTCCACAATGATTGCGTGCGCCCAGGCGAGTCTCACGTGAATAAATTTTTTGGAGCAAAAATTGCTGGAAAGTTTTTATTTTCCCTCACCCATTTGGGAGTCCTATTACCTTTTCAATGGGGGAAAAAGGGCTTTCCCCCAAGCATCAGCGCTTTTTGTGAACCTGGGAAGCAATAACAGACTTGATCTCCCACCTTGAGGAATTTCTTCCTCACCTTCCCGTCTTTTGCTTTTTCTGAACGACCCAGCCCCTGCAAACTCTCCTTCGACCCCTTCATTTTTCCCCCTAGCCATTGCGTAAATCCCACTATGTAATGGTTTTTGCTTCTTCTGACTCCTGTTCACGGACCCCAGCCTTTTTTAGAAACACATGGTCCCCAAACTGTCCGCCCTCAGCAGTCAAATGGTGAAAAGCCTGTGCTCTCCTGAGGGCTTCCCTGTAGGCGAACAGGCCGCTGGAATTAGCGGTCCCAATCTGCTGGCCTTTCCTCACAGAGCTTTCTTTAAGATGCCCCCTTTAGCCACCATTGACTTTCCACCAAGCCCTTTCAGTGGGTGGTATGGGGTGTGGAAACTGTGGATCCCGCAGCTGTTTACCTCCCTTTTCACGCCTGAGGTGAAACTGTGCCCTCTGTCACTGAGGAAAATTTTTGACGGCCCACCCACGCGAGAAAAAAATGTTACCCGCCCTCAGCGACCTGTTGCGTATCTCGCCTTTCAAGCAAAGTTCTGGGTATTGGTCCGTAGTCCACGAGCGTCAAACTACCTGTGCCAAACCCTTTTGGAACAGGGGAGATTGGGCCAACAGATCAAAGCCACTTCCCTGAATGGTGGTCAATTAAAGGAAGGGTGTTTAAGAGGCGCCTTCCCCTTCACCCTTTTTTTGTGGCGACCTTTGAACACGTCCCTGACATGCAGAAACCTTTTGTCTGCCATTGCCCCGGCCATGAAAAACTCAAAGATTCGGGGCACGTTTTTGCCGGTGCCCAGAGACCCGCCAGAGGACTCGTGACCCCGACTGACGTGTCACGATAAAAAGCGGTTTCCTCTAAATGAGTTGTCCCCTTACTGTCTTCCCTTGGGAACACTCGGTTCAACAACCCCCCCCCTTTTACAAGAAAATTTGTCTACCTCTCTAACCACCTGTTTCTCTCCCCCTTGCTAACCCCCAAACTTCCGAGCGAAGGTTTGTTCCCGCGCTGCCCCTTTTCATCAGGCGACAATTATGTGACTTTCCTTTCTGGAACGACTAACGGTTTACAACCTTTTCCCCTTCTTGCTCCGTGTTTGAACGCCCCCTGTAGCAGTCCAACCCAAATCGGATCCCCTGGATCCCTTTCACCTGGGAAAATTTTCCATGTCAAAACTAAAGGGGTTTTTCCATCACCCGCGCAGACAACTCGCCTGAGAAGTAAGGGGACGTACTTCATTTGCAACTGGAAAAATCCTCACAGTGCCATCGATTAGGTACAGGTCGGATTTTTCCCCGTCAAATCTCCTTTTTCCCCCACGTTGTTCGACCACCATGAACAACCAGGTTCGAACAATTTTACCCTCTGCTGGCCCCTCCACCCTTCTTCCACGGTAAAGAACCACTCAGCCTAGTGGGCCCCCAACCCCGCAGACTGCTGTCCAGGCGCCCAAACCGCACTCCACCCTTTCAGATTTGGTCCCTTTTTTGGGCCACTGAGGTGCTCCCCTGGTGACCCTTATCCACCCTTGCAAGGGCTGCCTTCTGGGAACCCCAGCGACAATCCCTCGCCCAGCCCTTCTTGGACAAAGAAAAAACCATTTTCCCTTTGTCCCTTCCCCCCCACCCTGGGGTTTTCAGAGTGCAGAAAACTCCCCCAGTCTCCTTTCATCTTCTCACCTGTGCCTGGGACCCTTTTTTCCTGCACCTTAGTGCCCAAAAGTGCCTCTCTATACACCTCTGCAACTTGCAACTCCCCTTGTTCTGGCTTCTCTCTTTCAAATTATGGTTAAATCGGGCCCAAACCCGACAAAATTGTTCCTTATAACAGCTCTTTTAACCACGAAAATCCTTTTCTCGTCCCCCCAACTCTTAACCCTTTCTCAAAAAATGATTAAATGGCACCCAAAATGAGTGTCGTTTTTCCCTGCTTGTAACAGCCCTTTAAATTTCTTTCTGAACCTTCCCCTTTTTGAGGTCAAATCCCTTTCAATGATTCCTTACAGCACCAAAAAAATTGTTGGTCTGCCGGTAATGGTGAAAAAACTGTAAGCCTTACCGCTAGCCTGACAAAAAAGATGCCACTCTTCTGAAGGCCAAACCCGACTGGGGCAAAACTTTCAAACGATGATGATGCACAAACGAAACGTTCCCTTTAGAGAATTTTGGAAAAATTTGGTCGGGGGGGATAACTGCGCACAGGGTCACTGGAAACTGAGCTCCATCATCGGTGGTCTCCCTCTGTATTTTCAGTCTTTCTAAACTCTAATTGAACCCCTTTTCTTTCTGTTTTTTGCGTTTCGTAGCCCATTAGCCGAACCTTAAAACCTTTTTTGTTCCTGCGTTTCCTTTTTCTTGTTAGCCCCGAATCCCTTAAACTTTCTGTTTTTTCGCTTTTTGCCCTTTTTCCCGCTCGCTATTTCAAGCGACACGGCGTTTTCCCCTCGTTCATCCCTTTCCATCTTTTGTTTGGGTTTCAACGAATGCCCCAACTCTTTCCCAGTAGCCCCAAAACACGGCGACGCCACAAGTTGTTCAAAAGGGGTGTTTTTTTCGTCCGCCTTATACTTTTTTTTTTTTTTTGAAACAAGATTTTACTACACGCAGCCAAAATGGTGGTTACCGACAGAGTACTAAAAAGCAAATCCTATGAAAAATAATATTAGCTTGGGGGAAATAATTAGTTTTTAAGACGCCTAGCGCCTGACCCAACTATAGAGCGAATTTTAGGCAAACTGTGCGAAATAGACTTGGGGCGAAAGCCAAGCCCAGGTTAACATCTGGAAGCAAAGCCAAAGTATATTTTAACATCTTTGGGGAAAAACGTAAGACATACCTTGTCTTTTGGATACAATACTTGAACCCACCCCGCTTCCCCGAGAATTGAACAATTATAATAAATGGGGCCCGAATACCGGCAAAACCGCCAAAAATTGTACCCGGGGGATGCGTGGAGAAAAACTAGCGCGCAGCCCCAAAAACCTCACGTTGCTTACAAATTTTCATTAAATTTTTCATTCGCAATCAAACCCCTTTTAAAACTTAAAAATTTATACACATGACATGAAAGAAACTCAAGCATAGGGGCAAACAAATAAACATTTTCCTTTTCCCTGAACTTCACAAAAAAATTATCTAAAAAACCCCTTAACTAACCCCGGGTATAAATAGGGTTCTACTTAATGGGGCCCGGTATTTAACTATTTACGAAACACTGTCTTTTCTTTTCCTTTTTTTTCTTTTCACTGTCACTTTCCAACACACACAACCTGGATGGGCAGGTTGGACCGCCGGGACTGGTCAGGTTTTACTCGGCATGGCGGTTAGACGCGGCTTGGTCAGGTTGGATGCCGTGAAAGGGCGCGGCCAAATATGAGGTTTGAACCCCGGTTCAGATTGAAAAGTGACTATTTGACACGATCGTTCTCCTTTCTTTCTTTCCGCCTTAACGCATTACTCTCCCTCCTTTTGTTGCCATCAATGGACATGGTTGTTTTTTTTTTTTTTTCTTTCTTTCTTTTTCTCTTCACAGTTTGCAACTCTCTCTCTCCACATTCTCCTTGCCTTTCCCCGCAGACTTTTTTCCCCTGTAATGCTACAGCTCGGTTCGTTCACCCGTTTTCGTCTCGCCCTTTCCTGCAGAGCTTTCACCCAAACCTTCCTCTCTCTGTCTTTTCCCTTTTCCCCCTTCACTCAGCATTCCCTTTTTATCCAAAAAACCCCTCGTCAAGGGCAGTACCATTGGTCAGTATTTTCCCGCCTTTTACTTGAGGGTTTCCTCCCCCCTATTTCATTTTATAGTAAATCATGACAGCACATTAAACCTTCCTTTTTTGTGGTGGTCAATGGTCATTTAGTTAATCAGCTAAATTTCACCCCCCCTACACAGTACCTTTCCCCCTCTCCCTTTCCGGGGATGTCGACTTAATTGTGGACACTGGTCCACAAATTGGCTGGATGAGTCTGGCCCAGGCGCTGAGACTCGTCTGACCAGACATCGAGGCGTCGGTCAAGCGGCTTAGTCTGTCTGGGTGGACAGTACCGTCTCTGTGGAGCCTCTCCGCTATGCTTAATTGGTTGACCCGACACATGAGGCCGTCTGCCTGGCGCCCAGAATATTTGACTTTGGGCTTATGCCCGGTTGAGCTGGCTGGCGACGGACCACGACTTTGGTTGTTTTATTTTTGTCCGTGACACGGATAAAGGTGATAATAATAACAACAGTAATAATCATGACATTGATGATAGTAATAATAACAACAACAACTATAAATATAGGAACAATAACAACACACAACAACAACAACAATAGTACTAACACTAATAATAGGAGAGAAGTGAACGAGCATGTTTTATTAAAATAATAACGAAATGAAAAAAAAAATACAAACACACACACACACACACACACACACACACATATATATATATAATATATATATATATATATATAATATTATATATATATATATATATATATTAATATATATATATATATATATTAATGAACAAATAAAGAAAAGAAAGAAAAGAAAAAAAAAGTGGACACATGCACACAATTCAGCCAGTCAGAGGACGAATAGTCACGCCACCACCCTTCACCCCCACCCACACCCACCCACCCTTCTCTCTCCGCTCCCCACCACAGCCCGTGGAGAACACAGCTCCCACAACCACGCATGCCCACTACCACCACCACCACTACCTCTGCCCCTCACGAAAATGCGTGCTTGTGAATCATGCACAAGACCACCACTTCATTCCCTCAATTCATCTATATCAGCACACCCATCATCAAAAGCCCACGGTTACCGAGGTGCGATCCCATGAACATAAAACTATGATGTTCCCTAAAGTGTACATCCCCCGTTGAATAAAGATAATGAACCGACAAATCAATAAATCAATCAATCGATCAATCAATAAATAGAGTTAAATGTCCTCATATAGAACACACACACACACATACACACCATGCACGCATGCGCACGCGCACACACATACACACACGCACACGCACGCACGCGCACGCACGCGCACGCACACACACACACACACACACACACACACACACACACACACACACACACACACACACACACACGTACCTCTGGAAAGACCTGGTATGATTCTGCCTCATTTTCTAGGAGTCTTCGGTGTTGGTCTTGATGTTATTCCATTATGTGGTTGGTTGGTGATGTTTTTTTTTTTTTTTTTTTTTTGCTGTCCCAACTTCTGTGCCACCTCGGTGGCAGTGCACCCACGCCGCTCATTCCGACACCCCGTCCACAGCCACAGTCCGGTCGGCTCCGCCGCAGCCTCGGCACCGCAATCCACAAGGAGCTGTCAGTTGGTGGTGTTTCTTGCTTTCCCATTTAGTTTGCGTGTGCGGCCACTTCCTCTGTCGATGTTGAGTTCTGCAAGACGGTCTACGTTACGGTGACTTTAATCTTCGTTTGTTGAGGCGAGTCTTCGTCTTTTTCTTATCACATCAGATCGATCAGCCAGTTAGTAATTCACTTAGTTTTGCTTCGCCTGCCACTGTGTCTGCTCGTTCATTTCCTACCACACCTGCATGTCTTGAGCAGCGCATTCATATGAGCTCTTTCCCGACGGGAGGCTGCAGATTACTTGATGCCAATCAGGATTTCTCCTTTCCTCTTTCTTTTGAAGCAGGTTCATGGAATCGGTCAGTATGACAGCGTGCGCGCTGATTTCGAAGCTTTTGTTTGTATGAAAGTCAGTGGGGCGCTTGTTTCACGCTTTCTAACTCCACTTTTAAGATCGGAAGTTGTTAAATTGTATGCACCATTGTCTTCCTGGATAGTTGGGCCATTCTGCTTCATCGTGTATCTCCAGCCTGACGTGTCTTCGGTGACTGAACCGTCAGTGAAGTTCATCCACTGGGTGAACATCTGACCCACACCCAACATCACTTTGAAAAGGACAGTGTGCAGGTTCTCGACAGAGAAGCCGGATGGTTCCAGAGGGGAGTAAAGGGGGGCAGTCTACATCGCCGCCAGGAACCCCTCACCCTTGTAACCGCGACCGGGGCCGACACAACCTGCCATCGGTGTACTCCTCACTCATTCAGTCGCGTTGTCGTGAGTTCGCTCACGGCGGTGCGCACTGAAGCCCGTTCTCAACCCAGCATCGCGCTGAAGAGTCGGCCGGATTGCCGACGAAAAGCTACGCAACACAGTGAGTAGCCTCCTTTAACTGAGTGACCTGTTTAGTCTAGGTAGCCATTATTCAGTGTAATATTACCAATTTCCTTCTTCTTCTTTTTCTATTTTTCCCACCTGCATCTGAATTTCAGCTTTGGTAGTCACTGTCCGCCATTCCGACAGTGTGTTCCATGCTCCTAGTGTTTCAAGTGGTCAGAATAAATTTTGCCTCTCCTTGGTGTCTTTCGTTTCGAGTTCTGATAACGCGAAGAAGAAGAAAAGATGAACAACCACACACCACCACCACCAGCACCATCACCACCAATAACAATATTAATAATAATAACATAAATGTAGTAATTGTATAATAATGAAACAATAACAACAACAACAATAAGATAATAAAATACTAATAATGATAATACCTGCCAAGCGTTTTTTAAAAAAAGATTTATTAATTTGATTCGTGTGAAAGGAGACAAACAGGAGGGAGTTAGGGAGGACAACTCACCGCGCGGTTGCTACTTCCCTTACTTAAAAGCTCATCACATACGGAGCGAAGCTGACAGACAGGTTGTGTGAGCCACATCAATGAAAATCCGCAGCAGACAGACCATCGCCAGGCCGCGACGTCACTCATGCGGACGGTAGGGGGGGGGGGGGGGGGGGAATAAAAAAAGTAAAAAAAAAAAAAAGGCGGGGGGAGTGGGGGGGATCGGGGGGTGGGGGGGGGGGGTAGGGGGGTAAGCGGGCGGTCGTATGATGTCCATAACTTGGCCGTTCCAGTCCAGTGGTCAGGGGGCTGCCTGTGGCCAGTAGAGCAGTGAGCGCGGCACCTTCGGCGTCAGGCTGCCGGCTTATAGCGCTGTCAACCGCGCGACTTTTCTCGCTGACCCATGTCACTTCCGACTCCTACGCGCGCGCGCGCTCCCCGCTCCGGGTCGGTCCCCCCCCCCCCAACCCCCACCCCCCCAACCCTAAACCTCCTCCTCCCCCTCCCACCCTGGCTTGCTGATTGGACGCGGCATAGCGTGACGCTGATCGATGGACGGGTGGAAAAACAAGATCGGGACTGTGGCGTAACGTAAGTGGTGTGGTGTGTGTGTGTGTGTAGGAGGGGGGGGGGGGGGATGGAGGAGAGTGGGGAGTGGAGGAGGGGGGTAGGGTGCGGGAGGGTTGGGGGGTGGGGAGGGTGCCCCACATCGCCATCCCGGGGTAGGTCGCCGTGGTACGTGTGCATGAAGCGCGGGCGGCGTGGCGCCATCGTCTGGTTTGTCACCTCGTCCGTCTTTTTATCAGGTGGACGCACCCCGGTACGTTGGCTGCCTTACACCTACCCTCTGTGGCCTACCCCCGCCTGGGAGCGGAATAATGACGAGGACTCCAAGAGAGCCCCGGCCTCGAGAAGGTTGACGTGTAGGTGAGTGAAGGGTGGTGAGAAAAGAGAGAGAGAGAGAGAGAGAGAGAGAGAGAGAGAGAGACGGAGAGAGAGACAGACAGAGAGAGAGAGAGAGAGAGACAGACACAGAGAGAGACAGACAGACAGACAGACAGAGAGAGAGAGAGAGGCAAGGTTTATGTGGGGAGAAGTGGGAAGCTAGGTGGTTAGAGGGAGCGGTTGGAGGTGTGTGTGGGGGGGGTAGGGCGGAGGTCAGAGAGGAGAGAAAAAGGAAGGTGGGGTGGGGGTGGGGCAGGTTGAAAGTGTTTGATGCCTTAATCGCCGGCTTCAAAAGGGGGCGGCACTGCCCTCTTTGGACTCTCTGTGTTATCTTGGTCCTTACCGTTGACTTCATTTTTCTGGCTTCCACTTCCCTTCTCCTAACCACTTACTATACCCACCCACCCACCCCCATCCCTCCCCTGCAATCGTGCCCTTCCCAACCTTCTCGCTCTCTCCAGCCTCTTCCTTTCTCTCCTTGTCTCTTCTTCTTCTTCTTCTTCACCAATTCGTCATGTCTGGCTTCCTTTTTGGACAGAGCGGAGTCAACAATGCGCAGGTTCCCTTTCTAGGCCATATATTATTATCTTCCCAAGAGTCTTGGATTTCCCCCCGCCTGAGGTTCTGCCCCCTTTACCCTCCTTCCCTCACTCGCGCCCACCACCCACACACCTCCTGTTCCTCTGCGTCCCGTTTCTGTTCCCACTCACTCCCTATGTTTGTGTTGATGAATGAAATTGTTGTCCAAAAAAAAAAAAAAAAAAAAAAAAAAAAAGGTTGAAAGAGTGCTTCGCTCCTCTATTCCTGGCAAGATCTTACAATTCGGAAAAAGCGGACAATCTGTTAACGTTTCTGGCTGCTGTTTGGCCCCATCATCCCATCTGAATGATCAGAAGAAAAGTGCCCATTTACCATCCTTTTGTGGTCTGTTTTATACATTAGATCAGCAGAAGTTTGAGGGTTTGCTGCGATTTCAGGATTCGTGCCAGTCAAATACGAACACAGGCGGCTGTGGTCAATCCTGTAACAGACGGCATTCAACCTCGCTGATACATTCTCAAAGACGCATTTCATGTTCCTTACTTAAGGAGCAAAAGGATAAGATAAGATAAGATAAGATAAGTTGCTTATAGCCCAGCCGACCGCAAAGGGCCACATCAGGGCTGTCACCTCGTTAAAATCAACTCACCAGTGGAGCAAAAGGAAAAAGAACAAAAACTGTGGTATTTTGATGACGTTCTTGATCTATGCTACACAAGAAGAGATTCAACAAGATAAAAGAAAAATCGTTCACTTATTCACATCATGGATGGTATGGATGACACGTCACACACAGCATGCATCCTGCGTAAGAAATGAAAAGAATGAAGGAAGCAAGAAATTGAGTGAACGACATTGAATGATATGGACTGATGACACGGGAAACGACTGAATAAGCGCCGGCTGGCAGCTCTTCAGTCGGCATTAACCCAGGTAGCAGCGTGTAAACGAGTAGGGATTGTAAAGCGCTTACAGCTTGGTCTCTAGCCGAGAATAGGCGCTATATAAGCCTTCATAATGATAATGATGATAACATCAGTGGGCAGTCAGCAGTAACAGAAAATGAGAAAGGTCAAGAGAGAAAGGAGTTGTTGGTCAATGCATTACATCGAAGGAAGAATAAAGAACTATATATATAAAAAAAAAGAAATACTAAAGACAGTACCTTCACATACTTATTAAAGAAAAGCACCAGCTAGATCACAGCAGTCTAGATTCAGCACACGTAAAAAAGGACACAATCACTGTCTGCTTAAGAGAAGACAATTCTAATTGAAAAGTGGTCTGGGTACTACCAGGAAGTTTCTAATGACGGGCTAAACTCAGATAACAGTAGGATGCAATCAGAGCATGTTCCACGAACTTTCTAATGACGGGCTAAACTCAGATAACAGTAGGCTGCAATCAGGAGCATGTTCCACGAACTTCTAATGACGGGCTAAACTCAGATAACAGTAGGCTGCAATCATGAGCATGTTCCACGAACTTTCTAATGATGGCTAAACTGGGGCAACAGTAGGCTGCAATCATGAGCATGTTCCACGAACTTTCTAATGATGGCTAAACTCGGGCAACAGTAGGCTGCAACCATGAGCATGTTCCAAATTCCAACACACTAAAGGGAATGGGTGGCGAGGGGTGGTGGTGGTGGTGATGACCATGGTAGACAGTGTGCTACCACAACTACTATTTGTCACTGTTCGTCCCGAGTGTGTGTTAGACTATATTCAAGATCGAAAAGCTGTGCCAATCTTTAATAAATGTTAATTTGCAGTTTCACTTCTTTCTCCAGTGGGGTATGTGAGCAGTTAAGCTTGGAACATCCTTTTCTGGGAATGTCTCCTTGTTTTTTCTGGGTGCTTTGTTTTGTCATTTGAGCTAATCGATTTGGTATCGCAAGCAGCATTCGTTTGGAGTTGCGGGCCTGTAATGATTTAATCATGGGAGAAAGAGTTATCCTACTTGTGTGTTCTTCACAGCCACTGGAGGAGGAAAAGTGATCAAGGCACTGACGGCTGTCAGTTAGAAAACAGGGTAACAAAATGGTGGCCAAGAGTTAAAAGGACCCCCCCCCCCCCCCTCCCTGCTTAAAAAAGGAAACTTGCGGCTTTGCCAGAACCAATAGACCGTTGAGTAAACCAACTACTCCACTGAGAGGAATGATGTTAAGGATTCTCCTCGACAGATTCAAGGGAAAGACGAAACAAATTCCTGTTGAAGACCAAATAGTACTAAAACCAGAAAGAGAACAGACGAGGAGATTTTTTTCAAACATTAGATTGCTGAAGTAGAAACATCTTCAAACCCAACTCTGATCCCTTCCTTAACCGTATGAATTTTCAGGAGACATTTGACCGCTTTTTTTTTTCAACATTAGCTTGCTGAAGCAGACACATCTTTAATCCAAACCTGATACCATCCTTAACCTTGTGAATTTTCAGGAGGCATTTGACCGCTTCTGGCACTGATATCAGGTCAAGGGAATCTTTGACAACAGCTAAGCCACCTCATTGCCACATTTGGTTTTAAAAGATGCTAGCGGAAAAGTTTATAGTAACAACAACCTCAGAGACCTATTCAAATAGCTTCCGGCTAGGCCAGAAGCTACGGCCAGGCGTTCGATGACAAGTGCTTCATATGTGCGGTTTTCCACATCACATGAAAAGACCATACTGTCTGTGGTCTTGGTTTGGTTCCGTCGGGGTCACCGGTATCGGCGAGTCCATGGGGGCTGTCGTTGGACGGACGTGGTGGCGCCCTCCGGAGGGAGAGTTCACTCACGCCGGCTCCTCGACTAAGCAATTATTGTCGTCAGTAGGGGACTTAGTAGGTGGTGTCCTGCGTATGTTAGATCAGAACAGGCGCCACTGAACACCACCGAAGTGACTCGGCAGCAGTGCAGTGTCTCCTCCGGTGGGTTGCCTCTTGACGACTTGACATTGACTGCCCCCTGTGGATTGCCGGTGCCGGGGCTGTGGCGGGCCGACCGGGCTGTGGCTGTGGACGGGTGTCGGAATGAGCGGCGTGGGTGCACTGCCTCTGAGGTGGCGCAGAGGTTGGGACAGCAAAAAAAAAAAAAAAGACAACAGAAACAATTGACTGTCCGTCAACAAATCAACACATACACTGACGGATACCATACACCGTGAGTGTGTCTGGTACAATCAGAAATCTCTCGTCATTCCCTTTATAAGACATTTCACCCTCAGCGCTCTTCCAAAACAATTCTACAGGGTCCCATTCAGGCTTAACGACCACACCCACCTCAAGTGACAATGGTAGACCGGGATTTGACGTGTATTAGTAAGCCAGTGTAAGAAGCACTCACATAGACACTTACCGGGAATACGTCAGCCGTGCTTCTGTTTTCCTTCTGTAGTCTTGACTACAAAGTCATCACCAAGACCTTAAGTTACCGAAGACTCACCCCTCCCACCCTCCCCTCAGATTCATTCTCCAAGCCTTCCAGATCGAGGTCGAACATGCGACAAGGTCCAGAGTAAACGCTCCAGAGTTGATCGACATTTTACCTTAGCAATCCCCTTCCCTTCCGCTTCAACTTGCATCCGAATAGAATACTTTTTTTTATGACACCCACCTTTCCGTCCACCTTCTCCCCCCCCCCCCCCCCCTCCCCCCTCTCTCTCTCTCTCTCTCTCTCTCTCTCTCCTCTCATCGCTCCGTGTATTCCCTTCCTCTTCCATTAGCGCCACCCCCACCCCACACCCTAGCCCTCCACGCCACCTTCACATCCCACCACCCTCCCCCCCCCCCCCCACTCCCACCCCCACCCCCACTCCGTCCCCTACCTCCCAGACAGCTATGGCGGGTCGATGAGAAAGCGATAGGTATAGAGGTTGGGTGTGAAAATGGAAGTAAAGTCGGCGGCGCTTGATAGACTCGTCCTCATACCCTGTCCCTGCTACTCCCTCCCCCCCCCCCCCCCACCACCACCCTCCTTCCCGTCCCCTACCCTGTCTCTCCTGTCCCAGTCCCTCATATCCCCCCCCCCCCCCCCCCCCCCCCTGTCTTCCACTTATCCATGAAGGTGTGAAGAGCTGGGGGGATTAGGGCGGCGGGGTAGGACGAGGGTGTTAGGGGTAGAGGGGTGGTGGGAGATGGAGGCGTGCGAAGAAAGGTTGTGTTGAGTTGTCTCTTTTTTGACAGGACACACACACATACGCACACACACACACACACACACACACACACACACACACACACACACGCGCGCGCGCGCGCGCGCGCGCACACACACACACACACACACACACACACACACACACACACACACACACACACACACACACACGCACGCATTCACGCACGCACGCACGCATGCACACCGCACACACACACACACACACACACACACACACACACACACACACACACACACACACGAACTCACGCACGCACGCACACACGCACAGAGAGAGAGAGAGAGAGAGAGAGAGAGAGAGAGAGAGAGAGAGAGAAGAGAGAGAGAGAGAGAAAACGAAAACTACTTTTGCACATTCCTTCACACAACTGATATTAATTTTGCAGGTGCTCGCGCTTCAGCTTTAACTTCAATGCATTATAACGCTTTGTTTTTCACTCATACACTTTCTCTGTGGGATTTAATTTGTAACTGAATGGGCTTTATCAAAAGCATGCACAGTTTTGTCAAAGAGCGGAAGAGTAGAATACCACACAGTGAGGAAAAAAAAAGACTCTAGGAAGACCTTGACAGCAGAAATTCTTCAGAAAAGAAGCCACCCTCAGACGCGAGTGTTTTGGCCCTGAACTTCTTACGTTTTAAGGGGGACAGGACCGCATCCAGGTCATGACCTCTATCCGGCCGGCGCGCGCACGCGCGCCCAGACAGCAAGGATCCTAGGACCCACCTAGGGCCCACCTAGGTTCTGGCTAGATCCAGCTTGTCCAAACTGCAGCTAGCTAGAACCTAGGTGGACCCTAGTACCCTTGTATACATGCCCTTCTGCTGTCAGAAATACTTCTGGCTTTGCTGGGATTCGAACTTGCGCCTGCTGGAGTCTTTGACGCCTCAGGTGATGATCACCTGTCGACATATGTCTTACCCACCCAGCTAGCGGGCACCCGTCCTAAGCTGGAGAATTTCAGGCTTGAGGTTCATCATTGTTCTTCCTCGCCCAGATCCAGCTGGAGCTCTGTTCAGTGTCTCTGGCACTGCCTTTAGGGTTCTAGTCCTCTTTTCACCAGAAATCCGAGAGCTGTTTCCAGAAATCATAGGCTGATGAGCCTGCAAGCCACCAAACCTGTATGTGGAGGACTTCGGCTGGGAAGTCAGATCTCTTCGAGATGCTGACCAGACTGGCATACTTTTCAATATTGTAAAGGTGAACTTCCTACATTCTGTTTTCTTACGATCCAGCGTGTTCACTCAGTCATTTGTGTTGATAAACCTGAGTATTTTCCAAGTCTCACGCCATGTTTTCTCGATCTCTTGATGTGTTTTTCCCATTCTGAAAGGTTTACCATGCACTTTCCATCATCCACTACATCCAGTATACCCTGATTCCATGCTCTTGATGTCACAGCTGTTTCAGACTAACATTTGTTGCCCCCCCCCCCCCCCCCCCCCCCCCCCCCCCCTCCCTGCCGTGAAGAACGTCGCTGCAGGAGCGTCTGTAGCGCTGCGTTTCCCCTGGCTGTGCTAGCTGCATGGAGGACCTCGTTCAAGCGCTCGACTCTGTGTCCATGTGGACCTTGCCTGGCTCAGCGCTGCTTGCATGAGTTCGGGAAAGATCTACCCAGAAAACGTGGACACGCAGAATCAAAGCCCGATTTCACCAGCCTTGAATTCTGTTTCCAAACATTTTATTTCCTTGTTCAACATAAGCATTTGTTATATGACATTATCAGTCATGATCCATTCACAATGATCTTAAATTCAAAAAGTAGTTGTACATGTATCAGTGAGTGAATGGGATTCAGTTGAAGAGGGTTTTTGTTATACATCAGAGGAAGACAAATCAAAGCGAAAGTGGACAAGGACGAAATAGTAACAACATAGTATATTCATAACGTTACATATATAAAATTGAAAAAAAAAAAAGAAAAATGAAAGAAAAAAAGAGAAAAAAAAAACCAAGCCCCCCTCACACACCCACAAAACCCACACACACACACAACACACACACAACACACAACACTGTCAACCTGGGTTTTAAAAAAAGTGGGGGAAAGGGACTAGCGCACCCCCAAAACACACTAAACACTTGCTTACGACTCATTCATAAAATCAAAATTCTTCACTAAAACCCAAATAGTAAAGTCAAATAACTTTACTACACATAAACAAAGAACAAAACAAAATGCATAGGGAAAACAAATGAAAAAAAAACCTTTCTCTCTTTCCTGAACTTCACAAAATCATTTTATCAAAAAACATCATAAAAAAAACCCCGGGGAATAAACAGTTTCTATTTTCCCCGGCCCAAAGGGATCTTAACAAATTAAACGAATCACTGTTTTCTTTTCTTTTCTTTTTCTTTTCCTGCTTTTTTTTCACAACACGACACAACGGGCCGCACTGGTTTTGGCCCCTATGGCCCCTGGCCCGGGTGGACTTTTGGGGCGTTGGCTGTGGCCCTGTTTGGGGCGAAGTGACGCTGCCAGGAAATGAGGTCAAACCCCCGGTTGGGTAAAAAATGACTATCAACATCGATCGTTCTCCTTTCTTTTTTTCCTGCTTTAACGCATAGAAACTCTCCCCTCTCTCTCTCTTCAAGTTTTCTTTTAAATCAAAGGACATTTTTGTTTTTCCCTCTTTCTTTTTTCTTTTCTTTCTTTTCTTTTTCCAAAAATTAGCAAAACTCTCTCCCCTTTTCCACATCCCCCCCCCCTCAGCCCCTTCCCCCTGCAAAACAAAACTCTTTCTAACTCTCAATTTGGTTCCCCTTCCCCCTCCCCCCCCTCAACCTCTCTCCCCGGGCCCTTTTTCCCCCTGCAGGGGCTCCACTCAAAACCCTTTCCTCTCCCTCTCCTCCCCTTGTTCGTTCTTCCCCTCGTTCTCCCTCCTCTCTTCATCTCTCTCCCTTTTTCCCTCGGCAAAAGACACCCCCTAAAACCTCCTCTTTCCTCTGTCTCTGTTCTTTCCCTTCCTCTCCCTCCCTTCCCGGTAGGCGAGACCCCTACCCCCCCAGAATCCCCCCCTCTCTCCTTTCTTTTTCTTTTTTCCTCTCCCCCTCTCTCCCTCAAAACCTTCCTTTATGCTCTAACCCCGTGCCCAAAGGGGCCCATACCATTGGTCAGTTTTTTTTTCCCGGGCCCTGACACCCGAAGTTACCCCCCTCTAATTCCTTTGGGATTTTTCCAAACTCAGCCCGTCCCGTCTACACCCCCTTTTACTCTTTTTTGGTGGTCAATGGTCATTTAATTGTTTAAGCTAATTTTAACCCCCACCACACACTACCTTTTTCCCCTCTCCCTTTCCTGCTTTAACCTGCGAGGGCCCCAAACAAACAATGACTTTGGTTCCAAAAATTGGGCCCGGGATAACGGGGCCCAGGCACTGGGGGTCCGCTGGGCAACATCGAGGCGTCGGGCAAACCCGCTTAGGGTCCTGTGGGGGACAAAGCTCTGTGGAGCCCTCCCCTAGGGCTTTAATTGGCCGGACCCAAACCTGGGGGCCCGTTTTTTCTGACCCAAAAGGGTTTAGTTTGACTTTATGCCATTGGAGTGGCCGACGCTCCCCAAACCATTTTTGGGTTGTTTTTTAAATTTTTGACCGTGAAAATTTCCCCCCTTTTGCAAAAACTTTTCCCCGCATTTCTAAAAAACAAGGGACAAAAAAAAAACAACAACCGAATTTGTTTACAAAACAGCTAAAAAACGCCCCAAATTTTTAAAAAAAAATATTTTCCCAACAAGGGTTTATAATTTTATAAAAAAAACTTAGTGAATCCCAAACCCCCAATGTTTTTATATTGACGTGGGGGCCTCTTCTTTTAATTTAACTAAATTTAAACGACCCCCTGGCGCACCAATGCAAATCCCCAAACCTGCGGATTTGCCACATCTTCTTTTCAAAATTCTTATGAAAAGCACAATATAAAAAAAAACGATCCAACACTTCCCGAGGAATCTCCTTTCCTCATTTATTGCAAAAAAATCATAAACTACCCCAACGCCAAAAACCCCAAGCAAAACCCACTTTCACAAAAAACAATTTCCCCACAAAAAAAATTTGAACAAGTCCCCACCAAAAAAAAAAATTTTTATGGAACCAAAGCCAACTGGGAATGAACCCATTTTCCAATCAACATAACTGTATAAACACATATATAAACCCAAAGCCCCCCCCGAAAAGACTGTTTCCACTATTTTTCAGCTTGCTAACTAACGCGACTTAATAGTCACCCGCATTCTGTCGACCAGTAATGTATTTCACCGGTACCGGGGTGGGGCTGCAATGCCATTGCCAACGAAAGAACCTGCTGTTTTTCAGCTGTGCCCCTGCGGGTTTTTGAGTGGTTTTTGACTTTTCCTCTATCACAAACCCTCTTTTCCCATACAAGTTTTTGTGGAATTTTCTGCAGGGCCCACCCCGACAGCAAAACATCCTTCCCCCACCTTTTGCGTCCCAATTCTTCACATTTTTGCCAACTTCCTCTAAAATCTCACGGGAAAAATCGCCCCCCTTCATGCCCCTGAAACAATACTGCCCCCCAAACCCAAACCGCCCTGATGCATCTTCCGCAACAAAAAGGGGTTTGGACATATCGGGTAGCTTCAAGAGGGGAAGGGGAACCTAGTTTTTCCAAAAACCGTCTGCAGTGCTTGCTCTGCGCGTCTGACCATTCCCAACCCCTGCCGGTTTCCCCGCCTTTACCAAATCACTGAGAGGACTGTGAATTTCTGCGAAATTGGGGGAAAAAACTCCCTATAAACCCCAAAAAAAAACCCACAGACTCCTGACTTCTTTTGGTCCCTTTTCTCTCCCAAATTCATCAACTTCTCCACCTTTTCCCCTTTCCCGGGTGCTATTGTGTCCCTCCGACAAAAAAACCTAGGGAAATCCCCACGTCTACCTTCATACGTGACACATCCCTTTTTGACTCTTCGGAAACTTAGGGAACAAAATCCCCCCCTTTTTCTGCTGGGGCCCTTCACCTCAACAATTTGCTGGGTGCGCCTATGTCAGTCCTCAAAACCCGAATATATTTGCGGGGGAAAATTTTCATGGGAAAAATTTTGGTTTCCCATTCACACAATTCAAAACCCCACCGACCCTTTTTGTGATGGGGAAAAGGTCCCCCTTTTCCCAAAGCAAACAGCAGCTTGTTGTGACCCTTGGGGAAACCCGTACCAGGACTTGATCCCCGCCTTGGATTCTCCTTTACCTTTCCCGCCCCATTTCTTCTTCCGAACGACCCCCAAAAATTCTGCAAAAATTTTCCTTTGCAACCCCTTTCACGTCCCATAACCCTGTGCCCACCTTTGGGAAAAGGGCGAGATTGGGGGGGCCCATCAGATTTAATAGGCCCCCCCCTCCTGAACGGTGGTTTAATTAAAGGGATGTTTAAAAAGGCGCCTTCCCCCTTCCCCCCCCCCTTGTGGGGGACCTTTGAAAAACCGTCACAGACATGCCCGAAAAAGCGGGATGTCTTCCATTTCCCTGGCCAATGAAAGTCATCAAAGAATTTGGGTTTACTTTTTTTTGTGGGCCGAGATGACTCGCCAAGAGCGACTCGGCCCCCCTGGGCATGACAGTGTCCCCGATAAAAAGCTGGGACCCCAAAAAGAGGGTCACCTTACCTGTTTTCCCCCCCCTTGGGGGAAACTGGAACAAAAGCCCCTCCTTTCACAAGAAAATTTTTTCTCACCTCCTCTAAAACCCCCGTTTCCTCCACCCTTGCCCAAATCCCAAGACTTCACAGCAAGGTCTTTTTCCTGCGCTGCCCAAAAACCCTCAGGGGGGGCAAAATCAAAGCCCCGGGCTTCCTTCTTGGAACAACAAAAGGTTTATCAACCTTTCCCCCCTTCCCTTTCTCCGTGTTTTAACTGCTGCCCCGTAGCCCGTCCCAAAAACTCGGATTTCCCCCGGATCCCTTGCCAAAATGGGAAAAATTTTCCCATGAAACAAATCATGGGAAAGGGGTTTTCCCCCATCACCAACGCAGACAAATCGCCTGAGAAATTTAAGGGGGACTAAATTCTATCTTTGCAACTGGAAACTCCCCACAGTGCCCCCTCGATTAGAGTACAGGGGTTTTGGATTTTTCCCCGCAAATCCCTTTTTAATCGACAGGGGTGGGTTTGTACTACACCGCAAGAACAACCCGTGTCTCTAACACTTTCACCCTCGCTGCCAAACCCCCCCCTCTCCCCCGGGAACAACCACTCAGCCTAGTCCCCCATCCCGACACTGACTGCTGTCCAGTTTCTAGCCCTAGGGTGCACTCTAAAAATCCCGACTGTCCTTTTTGGGTTTCCCCTGCAGGGGTTTCCCTTAAAGCCCTTAAACCACCCTTGCAAGGCTGCTTCCTTCGGGAAACCCCAGCCCACAATCCCTCCCACATGTCCCCCTTTTTTGACAAATGAAACACCTAATGTCCCTTTCCCTTCCTTCTGCCCCACCACTTTGGGGTTTCAGAATTTGCAGAAAACTCCCCTGGTCCCCCTTGCCCTCTTCTCACCTGGCCTAGCACCTTTTTCTCCTGACCTTCGTGCCCCAAAAGTGGGCCCCTCTTACACCCCCCCTGCGAAATTCAAAAAACCCCCGCCCGTTCTGGCTGCTCTCTTTTTAAAATTTTGGTTTTAAATCAAGGGGCCCCAACCCCGACAAAAAACGTTCTTTTTATAACTACCTTTCAATTCAAACGAACTCCTTCTTTTCGTAAACCCCCTCAAAATCTAATTTTTTTTCAAAAGGGGTGTTCTTTTCCCTTTCCCCAAATTTTATCTCTTTTTTTTTTTTTTTTGAAAAAAGATTTTATTTCTACGGACAGCCAAACTGGTGGTTTTCCCCACAAGAGTGCCCTAATAGCACAATCCTTGAATGATAATAATTTCTTTTGGGCAAAGTAAATTTTTTTTTATAAGACGCCAACGCCTGACCCCAAATATAGGCGAATTATAGGCAATCTGTGCAAATGATACTTTTGGGGGTGAAATGCCAAGCCTAGAAATTTAAATATCTTGGAAGCAATGCCCAAACCTAGTATTTAAAATATCTTGGGGAAAATACATAAACAAAAACCCCCTTTTTTAGGATTACCCAAAACTTTTAATCCCCCCCCCGCTTCCCCTCTGAGGGAAATTGAACAAATTTTAATAAATGGGCAGAAAACCTGGCAGGCTCCCCAATAAATTGTCAACCCCCGGTTTTAATGTCAGTGGGGGAAAGGGCTACGGGACAGCCCAAACCACTCCCAAACTTGCTTAAAGATCATTCATATATCAAGCAATTTTTGCCCCATCAAAACCCCTAGTAAAGTCAAAAACTTTTCTCCCCATGTCTAGAACGAAACCTCAATGCAAATGGGAAACAAATTAAAAAAAACATTCTCTCTTTCCTGAACTTCACAAAATCATTTTTTCTAAAACTTTTCAACAAACCCGGAAAAAACAGATTTCCCCACTTTACCGGCCAGGGGACTTAACTATTCCCCGAAACCCTGGGCTTTTCTTTTCTTTTCTTTTTCTTTTCCAAATTTCCCCTTTTTACAACACGACACAAATGCCCACGGGGGGTCTGATTGGGGGCCTGGTCAGGTAGACTGTTTGGGGTTTTTTTTTGGGTTCTGCTTGGCGGGAAATGACGCTGGGCCCGGGAAGAGGCGAACCCCCCCGGGTTTGGGTTAACATACTATCAACATTTGTCTGTTCCCCTTTCATTCCCTTTCCCGCATTAACCATTTGGGACCTCTCCCTCCCCTCCATCTTTCTTCTCTTACTCAAATGGACCCTGGTTTTCTTTTCCCCTTTCCTTTTTTCCTTTTTTTTTTCCCTTTTTTTTCTTCATAAAATTAGCCCAAATCCTCTCTCTCTCCAATCTCTCCTCAGTCCTCCTGCAGACTATCTCATGCTAATCTCTCAACTTGTTCTCTTCTCTCCTCCCCTCATCTCTCTCTCTCTTGCCCTTCTCCCCTGCAGAGCTCCACTCAGAACCTCTCTCTCTCCCTCTCTCTCTCTGTTCGTTCTTCCCCTCGTTCTCCTCTCCTCTCTTCATCTCTCTGCCCTTTTCCCTCGTGCAGAGACTACACCTAAAACCTCCTCATCTCTCTGTCTCTGTTCGTTCTCCTCTCCCTGCCTTCCTGTAGGCGAGAGCCTACTCCCCCAGACTCCTCCCCCTCTCTCTCTGTCTGTTCGTTTTCCTCCCCCTCTCTCTCCCTCACACATTCCTTTATGCTCTAACCCCGTGTCCAAGGGCCAGTACCATTGGTCAGTATTTTTACCGCCCTGACACCCGAAGTTATCCCCCTCTAATTCCATTGGATGTTCAACTCATGACAGTCCCGTCTACACGCCTTACTCTCTGTGGTGGTCAATTGGTCATTTAATTGATTAGCTAGATTTCACCCCCACCACACACTACCTTCTCCCTCTCCCTTTCCTGCTTTAACCTGCGACGTCCGACTAACAATGACGTTGGTTCCACAAATTGGCCGATAAGGCTGGCCCAGGCACTGAGGTCCGTCTGGCAGACATCGAGGCGTCGGTCAAAGCCGCTTAGTCGTCTGGCGGGACAGAACGTCTCTGTGGAGCCTCTCCCCTATGCTTAATTGGCCGGACCCGACCTGTGGGCCCGTCTTTCTGACGCCTAGAATGTTTGAGTTTGGACTTATGTCCAGTTGGAGTGGCCGACGACTGACCACACTTCGGTTGTGTTGAATTTTGACCGTGACAACACACACACACACACACACACACACACATACACGCACACACACACACACACACACACACACACACACACACACACACACACACACATACACGCACACACACACACACACACACACACACACACACACACATACACACACACACACACACACACACACACACACACACACACACACACATACACGCACACACACACACACACACACACACACACACACACACACACACACACACACACACACACACACACGCACAGTTCTATATATAACAGATTTACAAGTATAGGGGCAGAATGGGCAGCTAGAGGAAAGGAGATGCAAAAATCCTCATACACTGAAATGGGTGGTAGGGACAGGGTGGTAGCCTCCTGATGGTAGTCACCCCACCCTACTGACCTTGGGCCGAAATAGTTCCCGAGGACAGTTAAAGGGCACCAGCAACGGAGACCACGAAATTGTGCATTGATGCAACCTTGAATTCTATGACAAAGCTCAAAGGACAAAGCTGATCCCAAGAGGTGTACCATATTTCATGCCAGCCGAGATTTCTATAGAATTCGTTTTCCCAGTAATCTATTACCCCCGTTGGCCTTGCTGGACTGCTTTCTGGATTGTCTTGGCATCTTCTTCTTTCTTCAGCTTCTGTAGCCTGTTACCACGTCTCTCTTTGCTCTCCATGTTACCTGTGACCACAACTTCATTCTGTTTAATCTCAGCCCCTGTCTGTTGGTTTGCGTGTGTCCAGTCATTTCCCCCGATTCTGACCTTCTCCTTTGCCACGTTCACTGCCTCTTGAACTTTCCGTTTCTGCCAGTCTTCAACCCAGGTTGGATTGAGCTCATCACCTCGTCTCCAGAGTCCTCAAGCATGGTTAGTAACCTTGCTATTCCCTCTCTGTACTCCCCGCAGATGGATTTAAGGAGTAGCTTCATTTAGCTTGGCGACAGTAGAGACTAGGTGGGACACCGAGCTCTCTCCTTGTGTATTGGTTAATTTTGGCCTATATTGATTACACTGTATGGGTGTTGATACTGAGTATCAGTAGAGGCCAGAGGAGCTTTTGGATCAGCTGTTGACCCAGTTTGACACACACACACACACACACACACACACACACACACCACACACACACACACACACACACACACACACACACACACACGCACGATCTACACATTTCTATAATCTGAAGGAAACGATAGTACTAATGGAGAAACTCTTCGAAAAGATTGACGTCAAAGGTCACATGCTTCCTGATTCTTTTTGTGCGTATTTTTTGTTGTTGCTGCTGCTGCTACCGCTGCTGTTGTTTTTAAGTGATATATTATGCACGCTGTAGACTGCTTTCTTAGGATGAGATTTCTGTGACAGGGTTCGGATTTGGATTTAATTAATGATTCACGAGCGGCATCCGATACTCTCTCTCTCTCTCTCTCTCTCTCTCTCTCTCTCTCTCTCTCTCTCTCTCTCTCTCTCTCTCTCCTCTCTCTCTCTCCTCTCTCTGCACCTTCCATCTCCCCTTTCCCCCACCAACTCTCTCTCTCTTCTCTTCTCACACTCTTCGGTCTTCCCCCCCCCCCCCCTCTCTCTCTCTCTCTCTCTCTCTCTCTCTCTCTCTCTCTCTCTCTCTCTTCTCTCTCTCTTCCTCCCCTCTCTCTCCTTCTCTGTCTTCTGTGTCTCTGTCTGTCTGTGTCTCTGTCTGTCTGTGTCTCTGTCTGTCTGAATGTCTCCATCTCTTCTTCTCTCTCCTCCTCTCTCTCTCTCCTCTCCTCCTCTCTCTCTCTCTCTCTCTTCTCCCCCCCCTCTCTCTCTCCTCTCCCTTGCTTCCTACCCCACTCTCCCTCTCCTTCTCTCTCTCTCCTCTCCTCCTCCCCTCTCTCTCTTCTCCTCTCCTCTCCCCTCTTCCCTTTCCTCTCTCTCACTCTCTTTCTTTCCTCTTTCTCTCTCCTTCTTCTTCTTTCTCTCTTTCCTTCTCTCTCTCCCTCCCTCCCCACCATCTCCCTCTATCGCTCCCTCCCACCCTTTTTCTCTCTCTCTTCTCTCTCTCTCTCTCTCTTCTCTCTCTCTCTCTCTCTCCTCTCTTCTTCTCTCTCTCTCTTCCCTTCTCTCTCTCCCTCCCTCTTCCTTCTCTCTCTCCTCTTCTTTCCTTCTCTCCTCCTTCCCCCTCCTCCCCTCTTCTCTCTTCCTCTCTCTTCTCCCCTCTCTCTCTCTCTCTCCTCCTCCTCCTCTCTCTCTCTCCTCTCTCTCACTCTCTCTTCCCTCTCCTCTCTCTCTCCACTCTCTTCTCTCTCTCTCTCTACTCTCTCTCTCTCTCTCTCTCCTCTCCTCTTCCATCCCCCTTCTCTTCCCCCCTCCTCGCTTCTCTTCTCCTCTCCTTCTCTCTCTTCTTCTCTCTCCCCCTTCTCTCTCCCTTCCCCCTCTTCTTTCCTCTCTCCTTCTCCCCCTCCCTCTCTCCTCTCCTCTCCTCCTCCTCCTCTCCCTCTCCCTCCTCTCTCTCACTCTCTTTCTTTCCCCCCCCCTCTCTCTCTCCTTCTCCTTCTCCCTCTCTTTCCTTCTCTCTCTCTTCCTCCCTCTCCCCCATCTCCCTCTCTTTCTCCCTCCCCTCTCTCTCTCCTTCTCTCCCTCTCTCTTCTCTCTCTCTCTCTCTCTCTCTCTCTCTCTCTCTCTCTCTCTCTCTCTCTCTCTCTCTCGCTCTTTCACACACAACTGTGTCCCTGCCGCCTGGCGTCATCTCCTGCTTTCTCACCTTCTCGCTTGCCGTGCACCCCGGGTGGGGAGTCCCTCTGTGGGGACGATTCGTTTACCGCCGCCCGGCATCGGGCCCCCCATCAGTTGACACCTGCTGCAGCAGCAGCAGCAGCTGTAGTCGGCACACAGCACCAGTATCAATGACCGCCGCTGATAATACTGCCTTATTTACGATCTGCCGGCTTCTAGTTTTCTGCTGGTTCACGTGGTTCTGCTGGTATC
>CM031619.1:43983949-43988949 GCA_018398815.1 Conus ventricosus
CGGGGGGAGGGGGGATAACAGAGTACATAAGATTTAGGAAGAACAAGAAGAAGAATTGCAATTTAACCAATCTACTGCGACGCTCATTACTTCAGTAACTTGGATCTTCCAAAATCTCGCCAATACGAGTCGCGCTCGTCTCGAAAGGTGGCAAAGAAAAGCTCCTCCTTAATGCTACGTTTACACGGGATGCAACTAACTTGCAACCAACTTGCGACTAACTCTTGGAAACCGGCGGAGACTGGTGGAGACTGGTTGCCCCCGGTTGTGGCCCGTCGCTGCCGGTCTCAGAAACCAACGGATTTTCCCGATTTTTGGTTGCATGTTTGGTCGCAAGGCTCATTTTATTTTCACTCCCAGACCGATAATTTTTGGAGGGCCTTGCAACTAAACTGCGAAAAAACGGTCGCCGCCGGTTGCCACAGCTTGCCGCTCGTCTCGGCCGGTTTCCAACAGGAAATTGATGACGCAGGCGGCACGCGTGTCACGGATTTCAGCCAGACACGGCGTCCCGCTGCCAAAGAAAGGGGAGGAGCCTAGTTAGTTGCACGTAAGTCGCCGCCGGTTGCATCCTGCGGAGACCGTCCCGTCGCATGTACAGCCTTGCAACCCAAATTTGAATTTGGTTGCAAGTTAGTTGCATCCCGTGTAAAAAGTAGCATAATGTTTTTCTCGGGAGAACCCTAACTACCCAGAGGCAAGAAACGCTTCTCCTGTCTGGTGTGGTCAACAACAGTGATGATGAGCGTTGATCACGAGAGCGTTTTTATTACTTTACTCCAGGCCTGTGTGGTTAACATGTAACACCCAGTCTGTTCAACACCTGCTGTTTGTCTGAGAAGGATAAACACAGTCCCTCGAGAATAGGGGATGTGAGGGGAGTAGGAGGGGCGGAGCCCTATCTAAACATGACACCTCATAAAATCATCAGCTGAGTGCATCCCATGACATGAGCCTCTTTTCACTGATATAAACGTCCAGGGACAGAAACAGGATCATCATGCCTGAAGCGAGAAGGCGGGGGAACAGCTAGCGTTTGCTTGCAGCGCGACAAGCGAGACAGCGAGGTGCGTTTGAGAAAGGCGTGGGCTATACTTTTCTAAATCCTGCGCTTTCTTCTTCAAGCTGTCTGGCTGTTAGAGAATCACAGCTCAGGTCATTTTGATATACCAATCAGAGGTCGTTGCTCCTTTTCATGTACCAATCAGAGGCCAGCATTACCTTTCTTGCACCAATCAGAGGAGACTTTACATCCACTAACAAGAAGTGTGTCGCCGCGTCTTTGTTGTTTTGTTTTATTTAACTCTTATATATTTTCATTATTATAATTATTATCGTTATTATTGTTATTATTGTTACTTTGGATTCTCTCTTGAGGGCACATAAGACCGTATGGCGAAAGCTTGGCTGTGTCTGGAGTGGCACTGTCTTCATCTGTCCGTGGGCAGGGGTGGTTGGGTCTGTGGGGTGTGCTCGGCAGCTGGAGGGTGGTGTTTTTCGCCGGTGGGCTCTGCAGTCATGAAATACGGGCTGGTACACCCATGGGGATGCTACTTTAAGGCTGTTATGAGCTGCATCCTGTAGTCTAATTTACCTCTGTTCAGGAGCAGGTATGTCCCTTGATATCTTAATGGAGTGTCCTGTGCGTGCCTGTACCCATCGTCAACACAGCGCAGGCCTCCAAGGGTGGTACAGGACTGCTCTAAAGGCAGGTGAAGACAGTGCTTCTCTGGGTCCTCCCCAGCACCTTCGGGTGTTTCTTTTTCTTCTTATATATTTTCATTATTATAATTATTATCGTTATTATTGTTATTATCATTATATCATTATCATGATCAGTATTAGCATTATTTTAGTTATAAATATTATTATCATTATCATTATTTACATCATTGTTATTGTTATTGTTATTGTTATTATTATGTAAAACCTGGCATCACGAAATGTACCGGCATGGCCGACACTGTCAGCTTGGCCTTGTCTTGTCTGCCAAAAATTACAAGTGGGTTTACCCACCGGTCAAACACCCGAAGGTGGGGGTCTTTTTTTTTTTTTTTATTTTTTTTAGTGAACACCACTAAGGTAATTCCGTAAACCCGGTGTGTTTTCTCATTGATTTGGCACATTTTTACTGTCGGAAACATTTTTCTTTACAACGTGAAGTTTCTACATGGTAGATTTCTGACATTGATTTTCCTGACATAGATTTTCGAAAATTTACCGTTTCTAAAACGTCAAAAAGAGTAACAAAGGTCATCCAGAACATTCAAGTTTCGCGTAAATGATAGGATTCAGTTTCAAAATGCCACATCTATTGCATTCTTTTCGTAAATCAAAACGTTCTTTAAAATTGAAAAGTCAATAAACCCGGGGAGGGGGGTGATTTGTTTGTTGTGTGTGTGTGTGTGTGTGTGTGTGTGTGTGTGTGTGTGTGTGTGTGTGTGTGTGTGTGTGTGCGGGCGTGTGCGCATGCGCGTGCGTGCATACATGCGTGTGTGCGTGCGTGCATGTGTGCCAGTGATCCAATTCACCGGAACATGGAATGGATTTTAACGTACATGCTTGAGCTCATGCATACATAGGGCCTCGATTAAAAGTCTCTTCCAAAGCACTAAGAGACACTTGGGTCTGCACAGATGTTCACTCCGACAAAATTTCTTCCAACTTGGCTATCTCGGGTGGGAATCGAACAGGCGGGCCATGGGACAAGAGTCTGACGCCTTACCCACCCCGCCAACCAGATCCGCGTGGGAAGGAAGGACCGTTGACTCGTGCGGCCAGGAAGGACATCGGTGTCGTCTGTGTCTGTGTTGACAATGAGACTACTTCTTCAAGCTCTTCTTTGCTGTTGAAGGGTCAGGCATTTTACTCTTTTAATACTCCAGCCAGAGAACTTTACTACCAGAGAACTTCACCACAGCACCGGTCGCAGGAGTAGCAACTGTAGGCTATTTTGTCTTGAATGTAAGACAGCTCCGAGACATCTAGCGAACTCTCGCCTTTTCCTATAGCCACGCTCGACGTTTGGGTGTGCTTGTAAAACACTGACGCTTGCCAAGCAAGCGAGAGAATTCTTGCCACCTTTACCTCTATGAAACACGCCAATGGACGACCCTCAAAGGCGAGTCTCCATCTAGCCAAACTGAGTCGCGTTTCACTCAGGCGAGGTGGAATGTAGTTGAGTTTTACGACCTCGCAGTAAAAGCTTTTAGGGACAAGCTTGTAGCTGCAGCAAACTGTAGCATGGAGTTGTTTATGAGGCGAGCAGCCGAGAATTCTCACTTATATATGCGAGCGTTTTTCATAAAACACTCAAGCGGTGATTCAGGCTAGGGAGAAAAGCGAGGGTTCGTTAGATTGTCTTGGGCTCTCTCTCTCTCTCTCTCTCCTCTCTCTCGCATGCGAGGGAAAATGGCCGACGCTTGTACCTCCCTGTGATTGGTGCACAAAAGAAGTAGCGTTCTCTGACTGGTAGGTAAAACGATCAAAATGCTGACCCTTCAGCAACAAGAGGAGGAGGTTGAAAAAGCAATCACAGTGTACATTTGAACAGTTGACTTGCGAGACAACTTCCCTCGCCTTTCCCCATCTCTCGCCGCAAGGATAAGCTCACCACCTAAAAGTTCTTGCTTCTGTGAAACTCGGCTCTGGCCTGAAGTGGTGGACTGATAATAGGGTATGATGACCTTTTATTTAACCTACGAGCAGCAGCGGCAGGGTGAACATCACTGGTTGTGGCCCTTGTATCTCGAGGATGTAGAGCGACTGAAGCTGTTGACTCTTCCCACACACGGACAGGGGAAATCTGGCCAGAGGATGGTGTCCAGCGGCGGTCAATGTCAACCTCTCCTGTGTCTCTCTGTACACCGGTGGCGCTACCTGGGAACAACCTGTTTGCTATCTGAGTTCTCCTCACTCCCGACTGAAGACCAGACAGGTGGAGTGTCATTTCTCATACCTCTACGGTCAGTCTCTCTTTGTCTTAATCAGTGGTACCCCCCCACCCCCCCCACCCCCACCCCTGCTGGCAGTCTCCTGATGGTTAGGGGGTCATGGCAGTAGGATACCCTTGTTAGGTTTCTAGAGCAGGGCAAAGGTTTCAATAATTATAGAAGATGCGGTAGTTTTTCTTTTGGATTGGGGAAGGAGGGAGAAAGGGGGGGGGGGGGAGACTGAAGGACTGATTGTAAATCTATGTACACCTGAGTGCATAAAATGGTTAGTATACTTGGGTGTACAGATGGTCTGACTGCTTGTATAAGTGTGTGTCCAGATTGTCTGATTGCGTTTCTTTTCTTTCTTTTTTATTTGTTTGTTTTGTTTTGTTTTGTTTTGTTTTGTTAGATTCTTCTTTTACTCCCAAGCTTGGTTACTTTCAAAAAGAAATTATCTAAGATTCCGACCACTTTACCCTTATGATAGGCCCAAATTTCAAAAAGAATTGATGTAAGATTTTCTACAATTTCACCCTTAGGGTGGGCAGCATTATTTGTTTGTATACATATCAATAACCAATGGAGAGAAAAAATCGATGTTTAAACCAAACGATGGTTGATGGGTGGCTATAGTGACATCCACCCGTGTCTATGAACGTGAAAGTTGGACGCTGCTCTTCCCTGTTTGTGTTGACCTGCTTCATTGTTGGTTCTGGTTTTGGCTCATTCTATGGATCATCGTTGATATGCTGTCTAGATTTACTTGAGAGTCTAGATTCATCAACACAGATGACTGACTGGATATAAACTAACGATCCAATCAAATACAGAGACGCACACCCTAACACACACACACACGCGCGCGCGCGCACGCACACACACACCCACACACACACACACACACCACAACACACACACACACACATACACACACACGCACGCAAGCGCACACGCACACGCACGCACGCAAGCGCACACCACACACACACAGAAAGCACGCACAAGCGCATTCTGTCTGTCTGTCGTATGTCCTTCTCTCTTTCTCTCTCTCTCTCTCTCTCTCTC
>CM031619.1:43991449-44024559 GCA_018398815.1 Conus ventricosus
TGTATGCGGTTCTTGTCTTTCCCACACTATCATGCCTTGCCTTGGCTGTCAGTCTTTCTAATCTGTAATCCCCCCCCCACCCCCACCCCCCCCTCTCTAATCCCCAGTGCCCTGAAAGTGATACATTGTCGCCTCAGGTGCCTGGCGAGGAAGAGTATTATAATGAAGCCTTGGGGAAAACCGGGGGGAGGGGGGGGGGTGAAGGGAAGGGGGGGGGGGGGGGAGGGAGAAATAAGCGAGTGACATTTGGACAGGTATCTCTGTTCGATGAGATGTTCCCTTTTTGACCGAAACAACCTTAGGTCACACACAACTCCATTCTATCACGTTTGTTATCCGCATCTTAAACGATTGACTGATTTAAAAAAAAAAAAAAAAAAAAAAAAGGAAAGAAAAGGAAGAAAGAAAGAAAGAAAAAAGAGAAAAGTTTTTGTTGTTGTTGGTTTTTTTTTTTTGGTTTTTTTTTTTTTGAAAAAAGGGGAAAAAAAAGTCGCGAAATGATCTCCAAATTTATGGGGGAAAAAAATTGAGAGAGCATTTTGCGACTTCTTCCCCCCCCCCCCTCCCCCCCCCCCCTTCCCCCCCCCCCCCCCCCCCCCCCCCCCACCACCTTTTTTTTTTTTTTTTTTTTTTTACTTCGGGAGGTGTTGTGAGCTTCCCATTCCTGGGCGTACCACCGGGTCCATCCAACGGCTGTGCCCATGAATTTGTTTTTTTTTTTTTTTTTTATATTGACGCCTTTGAAATGAACGTAGCACGGGCATAGCCGTAGAGAGGATCCACCATAAGAGCAGGCCATAAAGGGTTCTAAGATCTGATGATGTAACCGGTGTGTAGTGTGGGGTTGGTTGTGGTTGTTGTTTTCTGGCGGTTGGTTTTTGTTTGTCTGCGCGGTGTGGAATCTGTGTGGTTTGTTGATGTATGGTGTTGAATCTGTGTGGTTTGTTGATGTATGGTGTTGAATCTGTGTGGTTTGTGATGTAGGTTGGAATTCTGTGTGGTTTGTTGATGTATGGTGTTGAATCTGTGTATTTGTGATGTATGGGTGTTGAATCTGTGTGGTTTGTTGTGTATGGTGTGGATCTGTGTGGTTTGTTGATGTATGGTGTGGATCTGTGTGGATTTGTTACTGTATGGTGTGTGATCTGTGTGTTTGTTGATGTATGGGTGTGTGAATCTGTGTGATTTGTTGATGTAGGGTCTAGGATCTGTGTGGTTTGTTGATGTAGGGTGTGGGATCTGTGTGGTTTGTCGATGTATGGTATGGGATTTGTGTGTTTGTCGATGTATGGTGTTGAATCTGTGTGATTTGTTGATGTAGGGTGTGGGATCTGTTGGTTTGTTGCTGTAGGGTGTGGGATCTGTGTGGTTTGTTGATGTAGGGTGTGGGATTGTGGTTTGTTCTGTATGTGTGGGTTGTGTGGTTTGTTGAGTAGGGTGTGGGATCTGTTTGTGTAGGTGTGATCTGTGTGGTTTGTGATTAGGTGTGGATCTATTGTTTGTGATGTATGTGGGATCTAGTGTTGTTTAGGGTGGATCTAGTGTTGTGATGTAGTGGGACTTGTGGTTGTGATGTGGTGGATGTGGTTTGATTGGGTTGTTTGTTGGGGTGATGGGATCTGTGGTGGTGTTGAGTGTGGTGTGTGTTGTTGAATTAAAGACATTGACAACTTTCTCCTATATAGCGACCAAACTAGGCCACTGCGTACATGTTTCATTTTCATGTCCTTATAAAGTACGCACAGTGAGACAGTGTGCAACGTTGCGTGTACGGAAAGCACAACAAGCAAGTAAGTGTGTGTGGTGTGTGTGTGTGTGTGTGTGTGTGTGTGTGTGTGTGTGTGTGTGTGTGTGGTGTGTTCGCGCGTGTGTGGTGTGTGTGTGTGTGTGTGTGTGTGTGTGTGTGTGTGTGTGTTCGCGCCCGTGTGTGTGTGTGTGTGTGGTGTGTGTGTGTGTGTGTGTGTGTGTGTGTGGTGTGTGTGTGTGACAGAGAGGAGAGAGAGAGAGAGAGAGAGAGAGAGAGAGAGAGAGAGAGAGAGGGCCTTCAAATTCACTTTTACGACAGTCATTCAAATGCTCCAGACCTGACCTTTAATAATGATCGTAACTGAGGGTAAGTGACTTTCCCTGATCCAATGCCCCCACTCTCGTATCTCGCGAGATGTTGACGGTACAGTCATCTCTAGATTAGCACACCGCTGCTCTACAGCGCTTAAGGTTCCACCGGCAAGACCGATAACCGATGGCGTTCATTACAGCCAATCTAGAAGCACACACCGGCCTCGTTGACTTTATCGAAGCCTACACACTGGGATGCAACTGAGATGTCCGGTGTGTGGTAGTAGTGTCGAGCAGGGCGAACCGCTGACTCTCATTTTTTCCAGGGTGAGGCAGGAACGTAAATGTGCCTCTCAGTACGGCGACTGTGGATGCTTTGTGGCTTGTTGTCCGGTTGTCGCTGTAGTTGAAACAATATCCACAAGGATCAACAAAATCTATAGTTGCTCTGACTAACCAGTCTGTCTTGATTTACCGGTTGCGATCTTTGTCAGATAAAATCTTTTCTTTCGCTGTCAATTTGGAATTTTTAATATTTGGAATTGTGTTTTGTTGGGCGAAGGAAATACTGAGTGGAGGCAAACATCTAAAATTGAAAAACATGCCGACCATCTTTTTTTTTAAAAGTCAGTCTGGACTGTTTAAAGGTACGACACGATTACGTGAGTGTGTGTGTGTGTGTGTGTGTGTGTGTGTGTGTGTGTGTGTGTGTGAGAGAAAGAGGAGAGAGAGGAGAGAGAGAGAGAGAGAGAGAGAGAGAGTGTGTGTGTGTGTGTGTGTGTGTGTGTGTGTGTGTGTGTGTGTGTGTGTGTTGTGTGTCATTTGTCCAAAACCTGTTATGTGAACGTACGTTCAACGAGTTTCACGCAGATCTTCACAGATTCTCTCTTGAACCCATGACAGTCGCCATTTTTTGTTTCCAACAACACGATAGAAATCTTCTTCGGCTTGGTCGTTTTCTCTTCACGTTCGTTGTTTTATATCTCAGTAATCATTTTAGAAAACCGAATTTGTAACAGAATAAAGAGCAGATAGTGAGATTACGTGTGTGGAAAGGAAAGTGATCTTTTCATTGAGAGTGACAGTGAAATTGTTAATCCTTTGATCGTGTCTAAGGGTGGCCGTCTCTCTGAAGAAAAAGCACTCCCAAGCAAAAGCGTCTTGCCAGAGATCGACTGATTGTGTGACTGTTCATCTGAAAATACACTGTTGTGGGAAACATCTTGAAAAGCTGATAATAGTCAGTATCACCTCAACAAAACGTACTCTGTTTACAGTATGGTATGCTTCATTGCATTGTACTGAGTCGTTTTGGGGTTATATTGTACTGATTTTGCCTTAGGAAGCACTGGAATTATAATGATGACACGTAAAAACAGATGACAATGACTCTTGAAAACCTGTCATTACGAACATATATACTGACTTCCATAAAAAAAAACGCGAAAACAAAACAAGCTGAAGGTTGGGGGTGAATTTTATTGGTCACAACTGTACAGAGTGGAAGCGAGAATTCAACGTGATTTGATTCATTACACCGGTAATGTGTGAAAATGTCATCAGCAATATGTCTTTTGTGTGGAAAATCCAAGGTCACGTGACAAACCAGCTTGAAGTCCTAATACCGTGTGTGGCCACCATTTGCGTTGACAACTGCTTGACACCTGCGGCTCATTGAGTGGACCAGGTGGTTGATGCGTCCCCTTGGCACACCAGCCCACACATGGACGATGGCCTGGTGAAGTTGAGCCGCTGTTGCTGGTCGTGGACGCAGGAGGTCCAACCGTCTGCCAAGTTCATCCCAAAAATGTTCTATTGGGTTTTAAATCGGGACTGAGGGCTGGCCAGGGCAGCACATTGACGTTGTTATGCTGAAGAAATTGCTGGGTGGCCCTGGCGGTGTGTGGTCTTGCATTGTCCTGTTGAATGTCCAGTTTGGGTGTTGCGCAAAAAAAGGATCGACATGGGGTCTGAGCACCTGGTTGATGTAGCGCTGTGCATTGACACCCTGTCCGCGACCAGGACCAATGTTCTGAAAGATGACTGGTCCTATGGCGTGGTTAATGCCAATTGCACCCCATATCATAACGTTCGGGCCTCCCAGGGGTTCCGCTCTACCACACAGGAGTCAGTATAGCGTTCACCAGGTCGACGCCATATTCTGACACGACCGTCAGCCATGTCAATACAAAAACGGCTCTCATCTGAGAACAGTATGCGTCCCCACTGCTGCCTGCGCCAGTTGATTCGGGCTTGTGCCCACTGCAGCCTGTCCTGCCGGTGTCTTGGTGTCAGTACCGGACCTCTGTGAGGACGCCTACATGCCGGCCCGTTCTGCTCGCCGCATAGTGTTGAGGCTGATTCGTTGCTGGAGATTCCAGGCACCTGTCGAGCAGTGTTAGCGGCTGTTTGCCGCTGTCCCGCGATGGGTTCGAACAAAGGGCGATCCTCTCTTTGTGTGGTGACCCCGGGAGGGGCCTGGCCGGGGCCATATGGTCCCAGTGACTCACATGCGGTTGCTGCGCGTAGAGGGTTTTGAGATGTGGATTTAAAAATGTTGGCGACCTGCTGGCATCCCCACCCCTCCAGATGGCCTGGGCACGTTTGGGTTTCCCTCTGCTCGTAGTTTTTGGCATCTCTGTAGGTCAGACGGCAAGTCTTTCCCCAAACCCCTTGTAGCGGGCTTTATAAAGGCTGCATGCCTGCTTTTATTGCGCTGGTTAACTTTGCTCTGCTGGTGTGCACGTGCCTTTATGCAGAAAATTTGTTTGCCATTTTTGTTGCCCCTCCAATCCCCGGGAATGATGTGTTTGCTCAAAAATTTTTTTTTTCACTGCCGTAGTTTGGCCCCCAAAAATTGCCACAAGGGTTTTCAATATTGTTATTCCCCCCTTTTCACCCAAAAAATTTACCCTTTCAAATTTTTCGCTTTTTTTTTTTATGGAGTCTGTATAAAAATGGGTATCTTGACGCATTTATCTACGAATTGTTTTTGTGGTGTCATTGCATGGACGTCTTCTTGTTCTCCCCCTGGTTGTTGTTGTTTTTTGTTTTTGTTGTTTTTTGTTCTTTTTTTTCTTCTTTTCCTTAAATTTTTTTGGGGGTAGTCACGGGACCCCCTGAAAAAAAGTTCCCTAAGTATCTAGTCCGTTGCTTGAGTAAAGAGCTTGGGTCTCTAAAAAAATGTTTTTTTTTCGGTTTCGTTCTCAACGTTTCCCGGGGGGCCCACCTGTTTCGGGGTTTTTTTTTTTTTAAGGGGGGGAGGGGGGGGGGGGGGGGGGGGGAGGGGGGGGGGGAAAGGAAGGTTTTGTTGTGTTAGCAAGCCCTTGGATCTTTTTAAAAGGTATACCAAGGAAAAACGTTTCTTATTGATGGAGCAGTTCTTCATAACTAGGTCCATTGTGCTGTCAGACCGTTTTGTTTGGGGCATGCTTTGTAAAACATAGAATACCGGAACCCGGAAAAATAGCACCTTTTGCTGTTTTCCTACCCTGTCTCACGGGAAAGAAGTTTTCTAATTTTTGATCCGTTATTGATATGTTCAAGATGCCCCAAAACGAGCAAAAATGATCGTTTTTGTGTGAAAAGGGCACAATTTTTTTTTTTCTTTTTTGGGTAGGGAAAAATTTCATCAGTATTTTTCTAATTTTCTTTTGCGGTTTTTACAATGAAAAAAAAGTCTGTTGCCATTGACCTTCGGGTGCTATCTCCCGGATATTTCGGGTGGCGGGGACTGTTCGTTATGCCTTTTTTGAGGCAATGAAGTCCCCATACTTATGTGGGTAACGAAGGCTAGCGTTTCACGCAGTCATTGTTGGTAACCCGGAGGTGACACGCCAAACAGTGGTTCTCTCGTTGTAACCCCTCCCCATTCTACCTCCTTCCCCCGCCCCCCCGACCCCCATTCGCCCTCCCACCCCTTCCCCGATTTTCATTTCGACACCCACTCCCTGGGAAACCCAGTAGAAAAGCTCAGACAAGGCTGCATTTGCATCCCAATGCAACGCACGCGCGCGGCGCGCACGGCTGTCGGCGTGGGTCCCAAACGCCCAAGGACATATACACATACCCCGGGCCCCACCACACACACACACACACTTTTTTAACGTTAAAAACTGTCTGTTTCTCTTCTTTTCTCTCTCTTCTCTCTCTCTCTCCTCTCTCTCTCTTCAAGTTCAAAGTTCAAATCTACATGCAACAAACCGAACATTTTTTAAGTTGCTGACACCGAGTCCCGCCCGTAGGTTGAGCGAAATTTTTTAAACCTTTTCGATCCGACGTCAGTGTCGAAGGAGGGAAAAGTGTTTTCACAAAGTTTAAACCCTGGGGGTCCGCCCTATAGCGAGTTTTAACCCCTTCGGTTTGATCCCCATCCCGTTAAAAGGATGTACAATTGAATCGAAGCTTTTTCTGAATATTTGTTTCCCTAAAATTTTTTTTTTGATTTGAAATTCCAAAGCACATGATGGCCTTGGTACGATTCAATCAAATTTTGGGGTCTCGAATCGGCAGTTGAGCCCTTTCTGGACGGGGCGCCATTTTTCCGTTGCATGGGGGTTGCTCAATGCTGAGCGTTTATTGGTTGGAGGATTCTAGTGTCCCCTTTCGAATAGTTCACGGTTGTATCTCGAAACGGTCGGGGCGAACTGGATGCCGAAGTCCCTTTGGGACGTACGTTTATATGCGACGCTCCGTTTGGGATGGGTTTTTTACCCGGTACGTCCCAAGCGTACGGGCGGGGGGGGCCCGTGTGCAGCGTCTTTCGATAAAAAAGGGTTGCATGAGGACTCTCCCGCGAGCGTGGGAAAGAGAACCCTTTGCAGGCTTGTTTTAAATGAGCTGTGTAGGAAGAACGTCACTTGACAGTGGCCGTCGTAACAAAAAGTGCGCGTCTTCATGACGGCTGTAAGTTAAAAGGGGAAACCTTTTTTTGCTGCAGTCGTCAACATTTTTCTGCGAGTGCGCTAGCAGTGGCCCCAAATACGGGGAGAGGGGGGAGCTCTCCTTTGGGTACACTGATGTGAAAAAATAGTGTCGGGTGGCGCAAATATCCTTCCCTCCCTAATGGAAGCGGCGGATCTAGCCTGTGTCCCCCGGGGGGAGGGGGGGGGGGGGGGGGGGGGGGGGGGAGGCTCCTGGGATGTGGGAGATCGGCGAAGGAGCGCCCGCCCGACTATGCTACCGTGGGCCCCGGAAGCCTTATTTGAATTGGGGCGAGAACCCCGGGGGCACTCCCTTTCGGGGTTGGGTGAAAATTGCCCTCTCGGCCGCGTTGTGAGTACCCGCCGAAAAAATTTGGGGGGCCGTGCAGCGCCAGCGACCCTTGTCCCGCTCCCTCCCTTTAGGCGGGGCCCCACGCAGACAGGACCATCGCCCCGGGCATGAAAGAAAGGGCGCCCGGTGGTCCTAAGACGCCTGTGTTTGGGGGAAAGAAAAGGGAACCATACACCGACGCAAAACGTGTTCGACAACAACCCGAAAGGAACCAAAAGTTCAAGAGGAAACGAGTCAGGAGGGGGAATACGACACAGCAATCACCCCCCTACTGCCCGGGGACGCAGTTGCCCCAATGATGCGACCTTGTCTGAGTAACTTGTCCTTTAAGGGCCTCAGGGAAAAGGACGTTAATCCCCCTTTAAAAAATGTAACTTTAACAGCGTCGAGGAAAGGTTGCGGTTACAGTTCGCATTCAAGGGGGCGGATAGCTGGCAAGTCTCTTTTGAGGGGACACTTGTGGAGGTCGTGCAGGCGGCCCCAGCGACCCCCAGCTGTAAAGTGACGGGGTAAGCCTGTGTGCCCGGGGGGGCGACTCCCGAGGGGAGGCGGTTTACCGCCAAAAAAACCGTAGTCGGTGGCGGGCCCCGGTCATTTGGGAACGTCGGTGAACCGTTCTTTTTATGAAACCCTCCCCTGGGGGCGTCGACGATGGGAGTGCTGTGACTACGAGAGATGTGCTGGGATACCATGCTTTTTTGGGCCGGCATGGGGGCCACCCTCTGGGGTTGGGTGAAGAAAAAAGGCCTTTGGCCTAGTCTGCGGGAAGAGAAAAAAGGGAATGTTTTTGATGTCTATGGCTGTTTAAACATATTTTTGATTCTGCATATTTGATTGATTAGGGTGTTGTAAAAATGTTTTAGAGGGGAGAGAGGTGGATGGGCTGGGGAGTCTTGTTTGTGAAGTGGTTTTGTTTTCTTCTTTTTGTTTCCCTCCTGCTGCAAGAATTGCAAGAATTCTTAATAGTTATTACTGAAAATGCCACTGTGAATGAGTATCGTAGAGAATAAATATATTCCTTCAAAGATGTGTATGTGACTGTGCATGTGTGTGTGTGTGTGTGCATTTCTTTTTCTTTTTATCTGGTAACAAACTTAAAAGAAGGTTTATCGTTCCGCCTGACGAAAGAGCCAAAACAATTTACCGGACAAAACACGACCCGTTTCGACCTGTTAGGTCTTCTTCAGGCAAGACAAACGACATTCAAGACAATGAAAACGAAGAACGAGCAATTACTTATTTCCTCACATCGGCGTAAAATGGATATGGAATCTACTTCTGTTTAATCTTACTCCCTCATTTTACGTAGTGTGGTGGTGAGTGCGGGTATCATTTTCTTGTGTGTGTGTGTGTGTGTGTGTGTGTGTGTGTGTGTGTGTGTGTGGGTGCGCACATTTGCATCTATGTGTGTTCTATTTACGCTAGGTGTATGTGAGACCCAGTACACATAACGACGTCAACGTTTCTAGAACAATCAAGTTGTAATATTCCATGACAACAATCTGCTTCATCGATAGTGATCGATTCACAAAACAGCTCGTTCACATTTTTTCATGTCCAGTGAAAATACGTGATAATCTTGCCGACGGTTGTGGATCTAATTTCTTGGATCCGTTTATCTTAGATCCACATCAATGACAAGCTTTCCAGATCATTAGTCTTTCCACAAAAATCGTGTTCAGCTACTTTTGCATACCTGTTTTGCCTCTATGTCTGTCTGTCAGTCTGTCATCTCTCCACAGTCTTCGATCTAATCGTTCTCCTCTCTCGTCTCTTGTCACACAACACCCACACACCACACACCACCACACACAACACACACGCCAACACTCACACACAACAGCACACACACTCACACACACACATCACACACACACGTCACAGACACAACACTGTTCACCACACATACACACACACCACTGCACCCACCTACACACACACCACACCACACACACACATCCACCTCCCACACCCTCCTGCACACACACACACACACACACACACACACACACACGACGCACACACAGCACACACACACACAAACCACAACACACACACACACACACACACACACACACACACACCAACACCACACGCACGCACGCACGCACACACACACACAAACACACAACACACACACACAGAGCGCGAGATGAAAAGAAACCTCGTCGAAAGTCATTGCAAGTCTGATTTCCAGTCACCCTTTCCTGTATTTAGATAACAGATGATAGATACGTAGCGCCTCCTCCCCCTCCTTAAATCCCCCCCCCCCCCCCCCCCCCCCCCCCCCCCCCCCCCCCCCCCCCCCCGAAATGACGCATCGTGTGAACCGTGATTAGGTGAAACGTGATCTGAGGAAAGGGGATTAGATGAAACGACATGAAACGGTGTGCTGTGCCGAGTGGAAGTCGAACAACAATCCTTTCTCAGCACAACCGTTTGGAGATCGTATCCTGCGCAACTCTGATAAAGCCTGCAGCTCAGGGAAGATTGAGAGTGCATATATAGAAAGAAAATTTCTGAAGGGTCGGTGACAAATCCTATCTGCTGCAGGGGTGGCGGTGGGGGGGGGGGGGGGGGGGGGATTAGAGGAGGAGGGGACTGGTGAGCTAACGGTCATCGGTGAGATTGCGGGCGTTCGCTGTGTTGACACAGGCAGTTTCGTGACTCAGCAAGATTGGCGGGTGTGATGATATGGGAAACGAGAGTGTTTATTCAAGAAATTCTTAAACTATCAAAAATTCCCCTTCCTTCCCTCCTCATCCCCCACCCCCACCCTCACCCCCGCCTCCTCTTCTCGCCTCCATCCAGCTGATTCAACATGGGCCAGACAGCCTGTTTCTTCAAACAGCGATAATCCGATGAAGAGGCATGACACAGGTTTGAGATAAAGGTGAAGAGATTGGTTAATTAATATTATTGTGAAGCACTAGTGTCACTAATTCTGTGCACGCGCGCGCGCGCCGCGCGCCGCACACACACACACACACACACACACACACACACACACACACACACACACCACACACAGAGGGTGGGAGAAGGTGTGGGTGTGTGTGTGTGTGTGTGTGTGTGTGTGTGTGTGTGTGTGATGTCGAAAACGGATAGGTTGTTTTATCTTCCCAGAAGCCGTTGTTGAAGCTGGACATTTTGCATAGAGATTTTTCCGTAGTATCCGTTCTGTTGGCTGTCATATTATTATTAGGCCGCGCTGCACACGCTTACGTGTGTGTGTGTGTGTGTGTTGTGTGTGTGTGTGTGTGTATGTGTGTGTGTGTTGTTTTTGTGTTTACTTCAGTTTTGTTGTTGATGATGGCGGGGTTTTTTTTTCTTCCTTCTTCATTCTTTCTTCTTTTTTTTTTTTAAACTGCCTGATCGGCATAACGATAGCTCGTAAACAGCGCTCTCTCTCTCTCTCCTCTCTCATCCTCTCTCTCTCTCTCTCTCTCTCTCTCTCTCCAACGTGTATGCCCACAACAGTACATATACGAGCCACCGAACGGCATACAGCTTGACATGAAGCGTACACTTGACCAAGACACTCAAGCCATGTGTGTCCAGCTTTTGCTGATTGTTGTTTGTTTAGCACAACGTCCACAGATTCTAAACGAAAAGGGGTTCGTCCCGTTGTCCCACGCAATGTCTATGAAAAAACCACAGCACTTGTGAAGACTTAGTTTTCTTCTTCTTTCTTGAGTCTTCCCTTCATCGATTTGAAGATTCTACACTGCGTGTGTATGACCGTTTTTATCCCGCTTTAGGGGCAGCCTACCTCCTTCGGGAAGGTGCAAGCTATGTGTAGCCAGTCCATTCACCAACGGCAGAACTGGCCTTCTCCGTTCCGAAAGTTGTGATGGGATTTGACGTTTTGCAAGAGTTGTGCAGAGCGTTCACACACGGAACCTCGGTTTATAGTCTCATTCGAAGGACTGTATGGGAATGGATCAAACTTGTTTACTCCGAGGAAAAATCCCCCATAGTAACCGAAATTCGAACCCGTAACACCCAGGACAGATCTGGGCTCTTACCAATGAGCATTTCGGACCCGAGCTATTCCGGCCCTTGTTTAAGACAAGTCCTTTGCTGGTACTTAGTTGACAGTCTTCTCTTCTTCGTCTTCTCCCTTGAAGAGTCATTAAGGCACCTCACTATTACCAGTTCTTCAAGTTGTCGTTGGTGTGGGTAAGGCCCAGGTCTCTCTGCAAACGGTGTCCCAGTCTCAGATGTCGTCAGTTCATCGTTTTGCTGTCTTCCCCTCCCCAAAACTTCCTCCCCGGCGCTTGTGAAATTTCGCAAATCTACGGGATCTTGTTACGTGGCTATACCGACGTAGTTTTCTTTTTCCGTCACTGTGTGAAGCCGATCAGTAAGATGAACATCTTAAAGCCAACCCAGCAACACTCATCTGGGTTGCGATTTTTAGGTTATTTTGTTTGTTACCAGATCTATGCGTTTTCAGCTTGTGGATGTGTGACATTTGACTTGCAGCCTACACAGTTCAGTTTTTTTTTGTTTTTGCTTGCAGTCCTGATTTGATGTTCTGCGCTCGGCTGGAATGTATACACAATGACTTGAGTCATTTGATTGTTTTAAGTTGCCTATACATGAAAGAACTGTTGAAAAAAAATATACGGATGGACAAAACAGATGTCATCTCCCACTCTATCCCCCCCCCCCCCCCCCCCCCCCCCCCCCCCCCCCCCCCCCGAAGAAAACACACATACAGACCACACACACACACACACACACAACACAACACAACACAACACAACGGCACGCACGCCCCCGCACGCACGCGACGCACCCACGCACGCACACACACACAACACACACACACACACACACACACTGAGGCTAACGACAACTTCTCGTTGTTGTTGCTGTCGTCCATTCTGATGACGTGCCCAGACCAGCGTAGCTGAGCCATCAGCAACATTGACTCATTGCTTGTCAAGCCAGCTTTGTCCAACACCTCTTGGTTTGCGACTTTGTCCTGCCAGCGAATGTCCATAATCATGCGCAGCGATCGCGTATGGACCTGTTCTAGCTGCTTGATGTGCTTTCGAGACAGGGTCCACGTTTCACATCCATACAGCGGTGAAGAAAGGATTACAGCCTTGTAGATGTTATTAAAGCTTTGTAGACAGTGTTTTGCCTTTCTGCTGGAGGACCTTCACTCTTAATCTTCCGAGGGACTGGCTGGCTTTCTTGATCCTGGACATGATCTCTTTGTCCAGTGAACCATCTGCAGAGATAACGCCGCCCAGATCCTTGAAGCTCTCCACGCAGTTCAGTTGGACTCCGTCAACGGTAATGGCTGGCTGGGCTTGGCTGTGTTAGGGGCGGCTTCTTCGTCTTCTTCTTCTTCCTAAAATACTGGTTCACTCAAAAACGAGTAGTCACCACGCGCATGTTAAAAAGTAAAATAAAATGATATATAATAGTGCGACTCATCTGTTGGCCCCTGGAGCAAATTTGGCAACAAGGGGTCGCACACGATATTCAAGAAGTTAAAAAGCAATGGCCAGATTCAGGCCCAGGTAACCATAAAATATCTGGGAAAGTTACAAATAGAAAATCGTCAATGTGCAGATCTCAAAACTGTCGTATCAATTTGCTTTTTTAAATGAGACTGCATTTGTGGCAATCTTGATGGCACCCGGCAGTGAGTTCCACAGCCTTGCTGGAGTTCGCTTGGACGAGACCCTCCGTTTTTTCCAAAACTGATTGTCACATAGTAACGGTGTGGACATTATTCACTCTCTGCTCACGTGAACTTGTCACGCTCGTTATTGTCCCTGTCTCTCTGACTCTGTCTGTCTGTCTGTCTGTCTTCTGTCTTCTCTCTCTCTCCTCTCTCTCTCTCCTCTCTCTCTCTCTCTCTCTCTCTCTCTCTCTCTCTCCTCCTCTCCTCTCATCTCAAAACAGTACTTCAAAAAACATCAACATTAACTACTCAAGATTACCTCGAATTAGATATATTGCCCCTTTTCTTATAAATTTGAATATAATAAAGCAATAATGATGTTCAGAATTATGAATCAGTTAGCACCCTCAAATATATCTGCAAGATTTTCCAATCAATCAATCAAGATATACTAACAACATAATCATACAGAAACCAAGAATCGATCTTTTAAAAGTAGCTTAGTTTACTCTGGTGAAACACTTTGGAATTCTATGCCAACATATGTTAAACAGAAGAAAAGCGTTAATTCGTTTAAAGTTGCGTATAAACGCCTTCCATTTGAAAAAAAAAAAGAAAAACAATTTATTTCAACAGTTCTCTAGTATTTAGTCTGAGCTAATATCACAAGTGTAAACGTCAGCAACTATTATTATTCAGAAATTGAACCCTGCATATTTTATCTTTTTACTTATTATTTCGTGTGTATGTACTATTTTTCATTATCATTGGATCAATGTTTATTTTTAAAATTCACGGTTAAACTAGCATATGCTCTGTCTTATTCTTTTGTTTAATTGATCACCGAATTACCTCCTGTGGCTTTGTCAGTCGTGTAAATAGTTGGCGTAGACTATATTGTGTATTTATGATTCTCATACTTTCTTCTTCTTCTTCTTCTTCTTTGCTACACTTGTTACATTATAGACAATTTACTTTCTACACTATTGTTGTGAATTTTTGTTTAGCCTCAGGGCTGAGTGTAAAAAAGCACGCTTGTATGCTTATCTCATATCCATGAATGAACAAAATTTCGTTCGTTTCTCTTCTTCTCTCTCTCCTCTCTCTCTCCTCTCTCTCTCTCTCTCTCTCTCTCTCTCTCTCTCTCTCGTCATTGTTGACATCAGCCAGCTTGCTCATTTGGAAGGATAAGGTTTCTTTCTCTCTCCCTCCAAGTGTCATCGCTGCTTTCAATCCAGACTACCCCACCTATCCAATCTCTCCCCCCCCCCCCCCCCCCCCCAACCATACCTACACTCCTCGCAAATAATCCGCTTATATTATTAGCATGGTTAAGCGGGCTGGTGGCATTGTGTGTGGAGGGACAAAGGGGGAAGCCGGTCTGTCCTGACGTAGTAGAGGTTTACCATGTCGTCTCCGGTCTGCGGATTGTCGTGTCTACTGTGTCCCTTTCTCCGCAGATAGGCGCTGACGTGTCGCGGTAGTTTTACACCTCTGATAATCCCCCCCCCCCCCCCCCCCCCCCCCTCCCCGCCCCGTCCCCTCTTTCTTCTCCAGCTTTGACTCTCCCTAACCCGCTCCCACCCCCCCCCCCCCCCCCACCCTCACCCTTCTTCACACTCACGGACTCACTCTGTCTCTCTTTCATACACACACACACACACACACACACATGCAAACACGCGTATTTACATAAACGTACAGACACACTGGCAAACACACAAACATACGAACCACAAACACAAGCGAGAGCACGCGCTGACGGGGACACACACACACACACACACACACACACACACACACACACACACATACACACACTTACGCACACACGCGCACGTACGCAGAGAGAGAGCGAGAGAGAGAGAGAGAGAGAGAGAGAGAGAGAGAGAGAGAGAGAGAGAGAGAGACAGACAGACAGACAGACAGACAGACAGAGGCAGAGGCAGAGACAGAGAGACAGGGACAGAAAAAGCGAAGAAGAGAGAGAGAGTGAGAGAGAGAGAGAGGGAGAACAAAGAGAGAGAGAGAGAGAACAAAGAGAGAGAGAGAGAGAACAAAGAGAGAGAGAGAGAGCTGTCACGGGTAAAGAAAGAAAAACAAAGAAAGAAACAAAGAGTGGGATTTGCATAGAGGACGCAAGCATTGACATGAGACAGCACCCTGAGGACAATAGCCCGGCTGATTGCAGGACGCACCACCCACTGTCACACTGCGCAGAATCTCCCGCTGCAGTCCTAAAGAACGCATCGCCAATATATAAGCGCCCACCTAAAATACCGAAAAGCGCGCACTTTGTACGCCAAGAAGAGCGCGTTTTCGTGCCAGAAAGTGCACACCTGTTTCTGCTTTCTTTTTTCTTTTTTTCTTTTTTTTTGGGGGGGGGGGGGGGGGGGGGGGGGAGGGGGGGTTGTGTACACGTTGTTGACGTTGTGTTCACCCCTTAATAGAGACAGCGAAAAAAGTTTTTTTTTCTTTCCCAATCCATACTTACATTTACTGGTTGTGTGTGTGTGTGTGTGTGTGTGTGTGTGTGTGTGTGTGACAGTGTCTGTGATTGTGTGTATGTGTCTGTGACTGTATGTATGTGTGTGTGTGTGTGTGTGTGTGTGTGTGTGTGTGTGTGTGTGGTTGAGAGAGAGAAGAGAGAGAGAGAGAGAGAGAGAAGAGAGAGAGAGAGAGAGAGAGAGAGAGAACACACACACACACACACACACACACACACACACACAGAGCGAGAGAGAGAAGCAGGTGGATTAATGCGTGCATTGTCCCCGCGACGGTTATACACCTCATAGGAAAACATCGCCATAAACAAGTCACTCTCAGCGCCAGATAAGCAGGTGCGCGCGACGCAGATACCCTGACGAACAAAGCCAAGGGGGAGGATGGACCAACACTCATCACGCAAGCGCAGGAGTGTTGGCTTCCTCGTGAAGACAGACCTGTGTGCTAATGACTGATCTCATCACGGCTACTTGTCAATGACCACCATTTCAGTGGCAGACGATGAAAGGCCCTGACGGGTGCAGGGCTGGCCACACGCTTGTTCAGTTATGTCATTTTTTTTATGACAAGCAAGGTTTGTTTGTATGAGAAGAGAGTTTTGTACAAAGAGATCTGGGCTTGCGATTTTTCTCTTTGTTCCTGTGTGTGGGAAATATGGAGTAGGTAGAAATCCTCTCTCTCCTCTCTCTCTCTCTCTCTCTCTCTCTCTAGTCATTGAAATCAACCATACTAAAACTACAGTTTAAAGAATAGATATCACCGACTTTGTGATTGCGATCTCTCTGTCTCTATCTCTTCTCTGTCTCTGTCTCTGTCTCTCTCTCTCTCACACACACACACACACACACACACACAGAGAAAGAGAGAGAGAGAGAGAGAGAAGGGAGAGAGAGAGAGAGAGAGAGATTGCAAAGTCGGTGATAATTATCTATTCTTTAAACGGTAGTTTTCATACGGTTCATTTCAAGAGAGAGAGAGAGAGAGAGAGAGAGAGAGAGAGAGAGAGACAGAGAGAGAGGAAGAGAGAGAGAGAGAGAGAGACAGACAGACAGACAGACAGACAAACAAACAGACAGACAAACAGAGGCCCCAACATCATAAACCATCCCAAGTGCCCGCAACATCCTGCAAAACGGGCCCCCCTCAGTAGATCATCGAAGTCGTTCAGACGAGAGGTCTCAGACAGCCCTCTGCCGCTCTGCCAGAAGTGGTCAGGTCAGTTATGACTTCCGCTCCACGGGCGCCCAGACAGCTCACTGGACTAGAGGCGTAAAACTGTTACTTACCCACTTATTTACTTTACCGACCCCCACCCCCACCCCCCCCCCCCACTTCCCTTACTTCCTTTCCCCACCTCTCGACCCCAACCTTATTCCACCCCTACACTTTTCCCGTCTCGACCACTATCACTTACTTACCTACCCGTCTCTGTCCATTTCCGCCACCTTCTCGACAATGTGCTTAGGCCTACATATACATCAACGTGTTTTTCGTTGAAGTGTTATGGTGGGTTTGTTATGGTGGGTTTTGTTTGGTTTATGGGTCTGTTTGTTTCTTTTCCTTGACGGCAGAAATGTTTTTGACAGGAAGGAAGCATTAAACACACACACACACACACACACACACACACACTCTCTCTCTCTCTCGCACGCGCACACGCGCGCGCACGCGCGCGCACACACACCACACACACACACACACACACACACACACACCACACAGCTTCCTAGGTCAGGTTATTCTTTGCTTTTTTTCCTTTCTTCTTTTCTTTTTTTTCACGCAGTTCAGTTTTTCAATGGACAATTTTTAGAGGAACAAATACAAGACATTACAATATAATACAATATATTTCAATACAATACACTGCAAATATACAGTGCAATTTCTTCAATTGAGAATTTCTTCAGGAACCAATACAATATAATTAATCTAATGCAATACAATATAATACAATACATTTCAATACAATACAATGCTATGCAATTTACAGTACAATTTCTTCAATACAACATTTCTTCAGGAGCCTATCCAGTTCAATGCAAATCAATGCAATGCAATACAATGTGATACATACATACAACACAACGCAATACAATTCAATTCAATGCAATCTACACAGTTTCAATGGACATTTTCTTAGAGGAACTAATAATAATAATAATAATAATAATAATAATAATGAATACTTATATAGCGCCTATTCTCGGCTAGAGGCCAAGCTCTAAGCGCTTTACAATCCACACTCGTTCACACAACGAGCTGCCTACCTGGGTAGTGCCGACTGAAGAGCTGCAAGCTGGCGCTTCATTCAGTCGTTTCCCCGTGTCATCCAGTCAGTATCGTTCAATATCGATCACTCAATTTCCTTACTTCCTTCATTCTTTCCATTTCTCACGCAGGGTGCATGCTATGTGTAACGTGTCATCCATACCAACGGCCAAACTGGCCTACTCTTCCGAAAGTTGGTGATGGGATTTTACGTGTGTGCAAGATATTATGCGTGCGTTCACACACGGAACCTCGGTTATAGTCTCATTCGAAGGACTGTATGGGAAATGGAGTCAGAACCAATGTTAACTCCGAGGGAAAATTCCCCTGTACCGAAACGCCCCGGCGGAGGTTCGAACCCGCAACCCCAGGATCACCAAGATTACGAGTCAGGCGCTCTACCAACGAGCTATTCCGGCTCCCAATACAACAGAATACAATGTAACAGAATACAATACATTTCAATACAATACAATGCAATCTACAGTACAATTTCTTCAACAGAACATTTCTCCAGGAACCCATACAGCACAACTTAATACAACGCAATACAAGTTATCGCAATGCATAGGCCTACTTCTTCTTTCTTTGAGTGTCCACCTTCATCGAGTTGAAGATTCTGACACTTTCCTGTGTTTGACCATTTTTTTAATCCCGCCATTAAGGCAGCCATACTCCGACTTCGGGGAAGGTGATGCTATGTGTAACGTGTCATCCATACCAACGGCCAAACTGGCCTTCTCTTCCGAAAGTTGGTGATGGGATTTTACGTGTGTGCAAGATGTTGTGCAGTGCGTTCACACACGGAACCTCGGTTTATAGTCTCATTCGAAGGACTGTATACAGTTTAATTCCTTCAATTAGAAACACACACACACAAAAATTATTGAGAGACTACGACAATACAATACAATACGGTTCCAACACAAGCAATACGTACAGTACAATTCCTTCAATAGCGAAGTCGCCGACTTGCCACTTAAGTTTCCACCGCTCCTCACTCAACACATAGTACTACCCGTAGTAGTAGTAGTAGTAGCGACTCGTCTCTGTCCACACCTATAACTTGAAGTCAACTACGCAGTACTTGACTTCCTCCATCAGCCTTTGTACTGGATTGTGAGAGAGAGACACTTTTCCTCTGGCTGATAAACAATGTTTGTACCCCCCCCCCCCCCCCTCCCCACCGAGTGCTGTCCCTGTACGCACAAACACGCCTCCGCTATCAAAGTGCATTAATTACCTTCCCCTCCCCCCCCCCTCTCCCTCTCCCTCCCTCCCTGACGTCTCCCTCCCTCGCCTCTTTTTCTCTCCCCCTTTCCCACCAGTGTTTATTATAGTGTTAATCGTCTTACACTCTTGCCCGAGAGGGTAGTAAGGGGAAGTCCTTTAAGGTAAAAAGTCTAGACCTTTGTCTCGTGCGATTTGCGTCACGTGACTTGAAGCCGACCAATCAGTGGCGGATCATCGCAATGGCCAGCGACAAAGCCTAAGTGTTTATCAACGTAGATAAGAAGACGCTGAACGAGAAGGAGAGCTTGTCCCACTGATAAGAAGCGGGTATAAAAGAAAAGGCCTTCCATGGAGGTGCTTTATTTCCGTTGTGTGCGAATGGTGAGGAGTATTCGCGTGGCGGTGGTGTGTACACGTGTAGTTTGCTGAGAGTATACCGGTTCACACAGGATACGTGAGTGGAGTGGAGTGGAGTGTAGCAGGTCAGTGTACGAGTTTTTTTTTCTTTTTACGCTTAGGAAATAGCTCTTTGCATTTGTGTGTTTGTGTGTGTGTGTGTGTGTGTGTGTGTTGCTTGTATGTTTGTGTTTGCGCGCGAGCGTGGTTGTGTGCGTGTTTGGGGGGGGGGGGGGGGGGGGGGGGGGGGGGGGGGGTAACTGGTTTTATTTCATTTGTCTTCTTCTTCTTCTTCTTCCTAAAATACTGGTTCACTCAAAAACGAGTAGGTCACCAGCGCGCATGTTAAAAAGTAAAATAAAATAACATAAAACAGTGCGACTCAGACTGTTGGCCCCTGGAGCAAATTTGGCAACAAGGGGTCGCACATTCAAGAAGTTAAAAGCAATGGCCAAATTCAGGCCCAGGTAATAGTAAAATATCTGGGGAAGTAAAAATAGAAAATCGTCAATATGCAGATCTCAAAACTGTCGAATCAATTTGTTTTTTAAATGAGATTGCATTTGTGGCAATCTTGATGGCACCCGGCAGTGAGTTCCACAGCCGTACAGAACTGGGATAAAAAGAATGTAAGTGGCTGTCAATATTTGATGCAGGTATGGTTATAACATTGACCGCCACTTTGGTTTTAGTTTTCCAAAGTATTATGACTCCACACACACACACACAACACACACACACACACACACACACGACACGCGCGCGCGCGCGCGCCGCACACACACACACACACGCACACGCACACACAACGCGCGCGACACACACACACACACGCACGCACGCACACGCGCACGCACGCACACACGCGCACACAACACACACACACACACACACACACACACACACACATATCACATTTAGTGAAAAGACATTAAATTGAAGAACAACACCAACACACCACACGCGCGCGCCGCGCACGCGCGCCTAATGGTCAAGGCTCGTTACTTCCAGTGTTTGTTGAGTTTCGTTTGATGGCTCAGGACTTAAACATTCATTTTCCTTTTTAAAATTTTTTTTACTACCCCCCCCCCCCCCCCCCCCCCCCCCCCCCCCCCCCCCCCCTGTCTCTTTTTCTTAAGACTATACATTACGTTGATTGCGTTTGTATCTGTAAGTTATTGTACACAGTCCATGACACTATGAGAGATTTCTCCGCATTTGACTTTTCAGCTGAGAGAGAGAGAGAAGAGAGATAGAAGAGAGAGAGAGAGAGAGAGAGAGAGAAGAGAGAGCATAGCCATCGTAAAGCGCTATGCAGTTTATTCCCTTTCCCTTTTTTTTTTTGGGGGGGGGGGGGGGGGGGGGGGGGGGGGGGGGGGGTTTATTCGTGCTCGTGTTTATTACATCCACTTACATCATTCTATAGGCCCTAGCGATGTAGGGCTACATACAACCAAAATACAAACCGAAACTCTCAGTGTATTCACTGACTCTAGTTCATGCTCTGGAGTGCCACCAGTTTTACACTCCTAGTTTGTGTTCCCTCACACCCCTTCTTCTTCTTCTTCTTCTACTCCCTTTCTTTGAGTGCCCACCTTCGAGTTGAAGATTCTGACACTTTTCGTGTGTATAACCGTTGTTGTTTTTTATCCCGTCATTAAGGCAGCCATACTCAAACTTCGGGGGAAGGTGAATGCTATGTGTAACGTGTCATCCATACCAACGGCCAAACTGGCCTTCTCTTCTGAAAGTTGGTGATGGGATTTGACGTGTGTGCAAGATGTTGTGCAGTGCGTTTCACACACGGAACCTCGGCTTTTTAGTCTCATTCGAAGGACTGTATGGGGAATAGAGTCCGAACCAATGTCAACTCCGAGGGAAAAATCCCCCTGTACCGAAATTCGAACCCGTAACCTCAGGATCACGAGTCCGGCGCTCTACCAGCTGAGCTATTCCGGCCCCCTCCCCGTCCCCCCCCCCCCCCCCCCCCCTCCCCCCCCCTCCACATCCCTGATCCTTGCCCCTCTTTTTTTTTTTTTTTTTCACTAGATGTATTTTCAGCCGCCCCTCACTCTCCATCCTCCATTTTTCTTCTCTCGATCTGTATCTTTCCGTCCCTCGAAAAATCTTTTTTTTTCACAAACCTGGGAAGATAACTCTCATCATACTTCCGACTGCCGCTGAAAACGGCCTGTTCACGAGACAGCTTAGCCTTTTTTTTTCTGTCGCTCTGTTCTGTCGTGTTTTCCGTGTGTGTGTGTGTGTCTTATACACTGTAGAACTCGTGTTATATTGTCATCGCCCTTTCCATTCGTTTAGCGGCAAGTAATGCTGCTTGTAGTCGTTCTCTTTCCGTCTCGTTTCTTCATTTCTGACTCAGCGGGTTTTATTTTTACCTATTGTCCCCCTCCCCTGCCCCCTTCGCAACCGCCCCCCTCCCCTCCCCCCCCCCCCCCCCTCCGAACCGGCACCCTCCCCCTGAGAGAGAGAGAGAGAGAGAGAGAGAGAGAGAAAAGAGAGAGAGAAGAGAAGATGGGGAGGGAGGGAGGGAGGGAGGAGAGGAGCCCAAACCATACAATACTCGAACCACGGATCCGCAGTCCTCTCTCTTCCCTTCCCGCCAGGCAGAGTGGCCGTGCACTATCCACCACGCCACCTGTGAACCGCACCAGTCTGACTAAGACGTCCAGGATGATGAGTGGTGACTTTTACGTCCCATCAGCCTCGGGCTCTTAACAGGACAAGTACTTCACACACACACACACACAGGGATGGAATCCGTCGTCGGCCGGGCAATAAACAACCTGACTTGGGTCTTGGCTGGACTTGAAGGTGAGATTTACGTCCGACTGGCCGGAGGCTCTCAAGGACAGGGTGTACTCGCAGACCGAGGTCTGCATAATCTGTGGCAACTGTTGCCGCTGGCTGTAGTGGCTGGTGCGTTCCGTGGGGAGGGGGTCGCTCTCTGAGCTCTGGTTCCCTGTGAACTTCAGTTCACATTCGGGTGTTGGTCGGCCGACGATGGTCGTCGGTGTATTTCGCCTCTTCCCCCCACACCAAAAGGCCTGTCTTCAGGACCACACCAGGCGGCCCTCTTCGAGCTCGGGGGCGCGGTGGTCCTGTGCCGTGTGAGGCCGCCTCAAAGGGGGAGCAGGACGAAAGTCCGCTGGAGCGGCTGGCACGAGTCCCTTGTATTCTGTGGTCCACGCAGACTACGGCCGGGAGGGCGATTCTTCAGCCCAACCCCACGAGGGGTGGCCCCAAGCCTGATCCAGAGGCATGGTATCCCAGGCCGCGGTAATCGTAGTGAGGCAGCGCTCCATCGCCGATCGCCCCACATCTCCAGGAGTCGTCCCCCGGCGACACAGACTAGACCCGCCGTCACTCGTTTGGCTGGAAGGTTCGCTGCGCCGCCCGACACCGGCCTCTAACATAGGTGTCCCTCAAAGGAGAGCTGCCACCTCTGCCTTGGTGTTCGCTGCTATGCCGCCGCCTCGCAGCAAACTGTTGACTCGGTCCTCATGCCTTTAGTATTGTTACCATTATTTTCGGATGGGTACGGGGGTGGGAGGAAGGAAAAGAGTGGAAGTGGGGATGCGGGATGAGTGCTTGGGTAAAGCTCAGCGGTTGAGCCGCGAGTAATACAGTCAGATGTTTCCGCGTTCGATTCCCGCTGTCCCTTCGTACCTGTGTTGTCATTCTGGTGGTCTTAGCGTGATGTTAGGTTGGTCCGTTTCTTCTCCTCCCCACCCCATTGCAGCAGTTACCCCCCCCCCCCTCCTCCCCCCCCCCCCCCCCCACACACAATCCACCACGGGTGGGCGTGGGGCGTTAAACCTGAACAGCACTAACCAAGAGACCGCTCTCTGTCTGGCCCTCGCGGTCGTCCGGACTCCAACAAACAACGACAGTCAATACTTGTTTCCTCCCCCCCCCCCCCCCATTACTATATTGTTCAACAACTCGATCCTCAAGCTGTAAACGCGGCCGAGTGTCTTCGAACGTGAAAGGCGGCGATATACGATGATGATGGCAGGAACAATAACCCCGGCGTAGACATTGTGTGCGAGTCTCAGACTATGTCCTGTCCTCTCTCCCGCCTCTTGACTGCCCTATACAGACAGACCAGCTCCCTAAACAGGGCGAGGCTCGTTACAACACGTGGTGAGTCTGTGGGAGTGAATCAACCCCGCCAACTACACACACACGCACACTCACACACATTCACACACACACAAAGGCAACATGACTGTTGGAGAGGTTGTTGAAAAACCTCGCGGACAAAGCGACGCTCGCTATGAGTTCCGGCAAGCCCGTCGCCGACTACTTCCTCTCCACCACGACTACTACCAACCACAAACAAAAAAAAAAAAAAAAAAAAAAAGGCGACTCCCTGACTCCCCCGGTCTGGCTGGAGAGCCGATAACGGACCACAGAGAGCAAACACAGTGAGCAACGCAAACCTCTCAACTCGACACTTCACTCTTGTTGATAGTTCCCCCCCTTCCTCCTTCTCCGTGTCTCGCGGCTGTCAGTCACCAGCGCGTGGAGCTGTCAATCAGCAGCCAGCAGTGAGGAGGCGGAGTCGATTGGCGCCTTGCTCGGTGGCCCGTCTGGTGCGAGCCGCGCCGCTATGCGCTTCAAAGGCGCGTGCTCCACCACTGGGTCTGCCGCTGGTCGGCAGCCGCAGTGCTCCAAAACCTCGCCTTCGACTCAGTGTTGTGCTCAAAACCTTCGTTTTTAGCAGGAAAAATTGAACAGGAACTGTTTTCTTCGCCGGTCTGAGTCGAACTCGTCCCCAAAATCGGAGGATATTCGACGTCTAATGAATTCTTTTGAGCAAAGCGAGTGCGTGAGCGGAGTGTTGACATGCTGTCAGCGTTGATAAAGAGCTCAGGCCGCCCCAGACACCCGGTCTGCCAGGCGACAACCTGGCCCCGCCCACCACGCCTGACCGGGCGGCGTCTGATTGGACGGGGCCTCGCCACTGACCAATAGGGGAGCTGTTGGCATTAGCGCGTGAGGCGACTGTGGCGACTCGTCGGCGGTGGCGTGTCAGGAGCGATATATCGGTTTTGGGCCGAGTTGACGCCGCCCTGAGATCACGTCTGCTTCTGCTGCCGTCGGCTGACGGTACCGATAGTTCTTCGGACACTGCTGAGCTGGCCCCAAAACTTGGTGTTGCTGTCTTGGGAGAGCTGCGTTTCCTAGGTCCGGTTCTTCTCGACGTGCAAGTTTCGGGGTGGTCCTTTTACGTGTGTGTGTGTGTCTGTGTGCGTGATAATAAACACACAAAAAAAAAAAGAGGAAAGAAAGAGAACTATCTCAGTTTACCGTGCAAAACTGTCGTCTGCTTCGCCCAGTGCTGATTGTTCTGTCGTCGAGCCAACTTGGGCTGTGATGCATGCGAGCTCCTGGTTTAGTTATCCGGGCATCAACGAGTGAGCTACGGTGGCGGTCCTCTGGTCCAGTTCATGATACACTTTATTTCTGTATTTTTTCGTCCTCTTCGCCGGGATGGTCGTGGCAGCGGAAGAGAGCGATGTGCTAGGCCTATGGGAGGTGAAGGAGGATGATGACGCGACACCGCAGCAGCGGAAATGACAGTACAGACCTCAGGACGAACCTCGGCTGAACGTTCATCAGATTCATGAGAAACCCCTGCTTTCATTTTATGCCTGACCACTCGTAACGATTCTTGTTGTTGTTGTTGATTTCAGGCAGACTTGTGCGAAGAGAATTGTGCCAGTTGGACTTCTTCTTCTTCTTCCCCTCCTTTTCCCAAATCATGGCGCTGCCCCCTTTCCCGCCCATGCCGGCGATAGACTACCTGATGCCCCCGGGCCATCACCCGTACTACTCTCCTCAGCTCCAGTTCCCCCACGGGGGCTGTCCCCGACCGCCCTGCTCAAACTGCAACAGACCTTGTCGGCGGGCCCCATGGGATCGCTGCTGGGCCGGGATCTGTCCCCGCGCTTGGATCCCTACTATCACCTGTTCCGGGTGGGGATGGGCGGGTCCCCCATGGATTCCGGCGACGACCCCAGCGTGAAGGACGACCCCCAGGCGGAGCTGGAGGGTCAGGATCTGTGGAGCCGTTTCCACGAGTTGGGCACCGAGATGGTCATCACCAAGTCGGGAAGGTCAGTGTGTGTGTGTGTGTGTGTGTGTGTGTGTGTGTGTGTGTGTGATGCATGTATGCGTGTGTAGTGTGTGTAGTGTGTGTGTGTGTGTGTGTGTGTGTGTGTGTGTGTGTGTAGTGTGTGTGTGTGTGTGTGTGTAGAGTGTGTGTGTGTGTGTAGTGTGTGTGTGTGTGTTGTGTGTTGTGTTGTGTGTGTGTGTGTGTGGTGTATGTATGTATGCGTGTGTAGTGTGTGTGTGTGTATGTGTGTGTGCGCGCGTGTGTAGTGTGTGTGTGCGTGTGCGCGTGTGTAGTGTGTATATGTGCGTGTGCGCGTGTGTGTGTATTGTCTCTCTCTCTCTCTCTCTCTCTCTCTCTCTCTCTCTCTCTCTCTCTGATGAACAAGAACAAGAACAAGAACATGTTTTAGTGCCAAATGAAAATCAAAGGTTTTGCTGGGCACAAAGAGGTCTGGTCAAGACATTCAGTTAATTAAACTGATTCCAACATTGTCATGCCTTGGCAACATAACAGTAGTAGCAGAAAGAAAGAACATGATTATAGCGTGTCAGGGTCGTATTGAAATTTCTTGTTGTGTGTGTGTGTGTGCTGTGTGTGTGTGTGTGTAGCCTGTGTGTGTTCTGACCGGGTAGGGTGTTTATTTGACTGGGGTGAAAGGAATGGGGCAGGTATTGGGAGTTGTCTGAGAACCGTGTGTGTGTGTGTGAGAGAGAGAGAGAGAGAGAGAGAGAGAGAGAGAGAGAGATTTCTACGGGTGCAGAAACAAAACTTACCGTGAACAGTAATCTTCCCCCCCCCCCCCCCCCTCTCTCTCTCTCCTCTCTCTCGCTCTCGCTCCCTCTGCGTGTGTGTGTGCGCGCACTGCATACAAAATCAAAACTCAGATTACAAGCGAAAGGGAAAACAACACACCAATGAACCTTGCATGCACATTAAAAACCTAATAATGAACCACCCCGTTCAGTGAATGACAGCAACAGACGAGCAATAAAGAGACACTTTCCCTCCGACTGGTTCCTACCCGTGTGGCACAAAGCTGAATCGCTAGAGACATTCATAACCGATTCCCATTCATTTTGGACCCCAGCGAGCGAACCACAAACACCCCCAGTGAAGACAGACTGCGAACTACGGTAAGATGCGCACCATTATCGCTCCAACTGTTTGATCCAACGTAAAATGTCATCGGTCCCGGTGATGCGTCATTTGCCTCGAGCCGACTCCCACCGGAAACCGTAACAGCGTGAACGCGGAATCACATTTAGTGCCAAGTGATAGGTTTTAAAACTATGGCACCAAACGGACAAGAAGAAATTGATGTTGATGATGAACTTTTTGTTACAGTGAAGAGCGAGTTACTGGCCGTGTGCATTATTGGTACGGTAATAAGCAAGGGAATTGTTGATTGACGTTGTTCAGTTCATGACGTGTGGGGGAGGGAGGGGGGCGGGAGGGGGTGACAGAGCTTGGTTCCTGGTTGGGTTTTTAATAATTAATGTGAGAACAGAAGTGTTGGAGCCATAGTTTGTCGACTTTGCTGCTTATAAGTAATTGATTGCTTCACCCTTTACTTTCTTTCGGTGACGTCTTGTTTCCATTTGTTGTTGAGCTTTCTTAATCCCTTCACGATAATAATAATAATAATAATGATAATAATAATGATAATAGTAATAATGATAATGACAGAAATAATTGTGATTAATAATAATAATGATGATGATGATGATAATCATGATTATGGTAATAATAGAAATAGTAATAATAATTATTATTATAATCATTATTAATATTGTTGTCGTCGTTGTCGTCGTCATCATCAACCTTTCTTTATTCATATGGCTGTGATGTGTTCTTGTCATGTTAATATTATTATTATTATTATTATTATTATCATTATTCATTGTTTTGCTTTTTCAATATGATCATCATGATTATCATCATTATTGTTATTATTATAATTATTAGTATTAGTATTATTACTGTCATCATCGTTATCATCATCATTATCCTTTTTTTTTTTGTATAAACAATCTTATGGTCGTGGTGCTGGTAAAATTATTTACTTGCAGTGGTTGCGGTTTGTTATCATTGTTGTGTGACTGTTGTAGGGGTTCTTCACTGATTGATTAAGGACGTTTTTTCTTTGTCTAGTTTTTAACAACAGGACTGTTCAGGTAGTGTTCCCACGCGTCACATGCTCTCTCTCTCTCTCTCTCTCTCTCTCTCTCTCTCTCTCTCTCTCTCTCTCTCTCTCTCTCTCACACCACACACACACACACACACACACACACACACACACACACACATATATATATATATATATGTGTGTGTGTGTGTGTGTGTGTGTGTGTCTGTGTGTGGAGCGAGATAGAGAGTTGGGGGGGGGGGGGGGGGGGGCAGAATTCTAAATACAATGAGAGCATAATATAGAACTAAATAACAGATTTATGTGTAAAAAAAACAAATGATATGGGAAGAGAAACCACGTAACCTCATGTTTGATCGGCGTGTGTTATAACAAATCATGTTTAAATAGAAGAGACCAAATATTGATGTCTTTGTGTTGAAAATCAGAAACGCAGATATGTGCATGCCAGTAGGCGTGTGTGTGTGGTGTGTGTGTGTGTGTGTGTGTGTGGGTGTGTGTGTGTGATAGGAGAGAGAGAGAGCGCGCGTGTACGTGTGTGAATGTGTGCTCTGAAGATACATTTTTAGCATTGAAACGTTTCACGAATGTGTTTGCGCCCTGATGAGCGCCCCACCTCCCCCCCATCCCTCCCACCCTACCCCACCCTCCACACACACACACACACACACTCTCTCTCTCTCTCTCTCTCTCTCTCCCTCTCTCTCTTACACACACACACATACACACACACACACACACACACACACACACACACACACACATATATATATACATACACACATACCGCCGCCACCACCACCACTTCCACCACATCACCCCCTCCACCCCCCCCCACCCCCCACCCACCCCCACCCCCCCACCCCCAACCTCGTTTTCAAGACCTCAGTGATTGCTGTTAGAAAAATATTTAAAGTAGAGAAAGTGGCTGGTAGGTCAGTGGCGTGTCTTGTTTTCTCTTTCTTTTTCCTTCTTTCCTTTCCTTTATTTTTTTTCTTCCTTTTTTTTTTTCTCCTTCTTTCTTGTGTGTGGGCGTGAACTTTACCAGTGCAGCAACTGCAAAACACCTTGACGCGGGTTGTACGACCTGTCAAACGAGCCATAAACCTGTATGTAACGCGCTGCGACAGTTAGGTGTATACATATCCGTGACGTACGTTGTGTGTGTGTGTGTGTGTGTGTGTGTGTTGTGTGTAGTACCCATAAAATGGATTTATCAACTGGTCAGAAACTCGGACAGGTTTCTTTCTTTTTTTCTTTCTTTCTCTGTAAACCGACTCTCGTTTTTTCTTTTTTGGTTTTGTTTGTTTCTCAAACCATGTTTGTTTTACCTGTAGCTTTTGTACTCTGTGTGATAGCTAATGCTGCTTTAAACATTTTGGTTTTTATCAAGAAAATCTGCTGTATATTTACTGTTGGAACTAGTTTGAAATTTTGTAGATCTTCCAAGTAGCTGATTCGGAGCATGAAAATCAGTATCTTACCGGTAGATTCCCGAAAAACTGAGATTTTATATATTTGTTTGTTTTTCATAAAGCTCGAGATGTCTTGGTAGAACGTAGACTTTTCTATCAGTGACAGGTTTTCGTGTCAAAAATGGTAGGCCTCGAAATTTAAATGCTACATTCTTTCCGTAAATTAAAATGTTCTTTTAAAAAGATGTTTTTGAAAATGTCATAAACCCAATTTGGAATGTGTGTGTGTGTGTGTGTGTGCGTGTGTGTGTGTGTGTGTGTGTGTGTGTGTGTGTGTGTGTGACGCTTGCGTGTGTGTGTGTGTGTGTGTGTGTGTGTGTGTGTGTGAATAACGACTATATATAGCGATGAACATTCTTAGATTGTCATTTTGAACATGTTTTTCTCCCTCCAGGGCTTTTTCAAAGTTTTTTTTTTCCATTTTGTAGCATTTGTACTCTGTGTGATAGCTATGCTGCTTTAAACATTTTGTTTTTGTTCTGTTTTTTTATAAAGAAAACCAAATTCAACGGCGTAACAAACAGGTAAAGAAGTAAAACTAAGAGGAAATTTTTTTTTTTTTAATTTTAATTTTTTTTTTTTTTTTATACATTTTTGTTGTTAACGGACAACACGGTCATTTTCCGCCCAACAGTGGTAGTGCGCGTGCAGAAATCAGACACGCACACATCTCACGTATCACAACATAAACTTACGAATGGGAATATATTACGAAGGACAACATCCAACCCTTCTCTCTCTCTCTCTCTCTCTCTCTCTCTCTCTCTCTCTGTCCTCCTCCTCCTCCTCCTCCTCCTCCTCTCCCCCCCCCCCCCCCCCCCTTCCCTCCCAACTCCAACCGCCGCCCCATAAGAAAGAATCCATCACCATCGTCGTCTTAAATTATGAAAGAAAGAGGGGGAGAGTAGAAATATACAGGAAAGAATTGGGGGGGGGGGGGGGAGGGGAGGGGAGGGGTTGTAACTGATAGTGATGACAGTATTCTTGGGTTGTGGGAAGAACCCAAGAGCTGTATATTCACAAATGAGAGAATGATGATGGATTCCTCAACCATAGAAGCGGCGGCGAGCCAATTTGTTGTAATGGAAGTATCATCGAAAAGGAGGAACAAAGAGGGGGGGGGGGGGGGGGGGGGGGGAGGGGGGAGGGTGTGATGAGGTATAGGTGGGGACGCGGGGGTATGGTGGGGGAGAGCTGGTTAGGGTGAGGGGGAGATTGTTTAATAAATTGTTGTTTGTTAATCGGATCGGACAAAAATCATCTCGCAGTTTTATATTCCAGTAGAGTGAATAATCAATTGATTGATGTTAATGTGTCGGCGAGTAGTGGAACGTATCATATATTAATATCACAGTATAAACGAGATAATACAATATTGATATGTTAATGATATCACAGTATGAACGACGGTATAAACAATATTAGTATATCAATATCATAGTATAAACGACCGTATAAACAATATTAATATCACAGTATAAACGACGATATAAACAATATTAATATATTAAAGATATCACAGTATAAACGACGGTATAAATAACATTAGTATATTAATATCATAGTGTAAACGACGGTATAAACAATAGATATCACAGTATAAACGACGACAGAAAACAAAAACAAAAATCAATCACGAAGATTTCAAAAATGATAGTAATGATCATGATGATGATCGTAACAATAGTAATGTTAGTATTCAGTGTTATTTCTATGTTCACACTTCCAGAGAATGTGAACGATTTTGTTTTATACTTGGTTTTGCCTCCACTTTGTGGACATAATGTACTCGTGAAATCAGCAACTGAATGAATGAATAGATAAATAAATACACGAATAAGTAAATAAATGAATAAATATGTTCCAAACTATTATTAGATTTCGAACAGGCATGTATAAGATGCCGTCTCGTTTCCTTTGTGACTGTTGATCGTTTTCGAAACTGAAGAAGATACGCTCGAAGGTGCGAGTAGGACCAAAGATAGTTCGCCCCTACGGAAAGATTTCCGTAGGGCGTACAGTCTTTGGTAGGACCCAAAGAAGTGCTGTCCTCAACTGACGAACAAAACCAGCTGGGAACAATCCTGCACCACCCATGGAAGCCTGCGTCGTGTTCACATAGGGTGCAGGCACACAGAGGGAATTTGTGGTTTTTTTTGTTTGTTTGGTTTTTTTTTCATCTCTCAATGATGCTGCTGCTAGACTAAATTTGAAGTAAGTTCATTAATTGTTTAAAGTGATGTGTGACGCTGAAAGTGCCCAAGACGTCAGCGCGCTTTTTGTAACTCGCTCGCGCCATGTGGGACTTGGGGATTCCCGCGCGTTGCCGGCAGCACAGAGAGACAAAGAATCTGTGGAATTCAGAACAGATTGAAGGCGATCCAATGATGGGAAGCTGGTTTCCGCTGCCTCCAGCAGCAGCAGCATCATTGAGGGATGTGAGGAAGAAGAAATAAAAGAAGAAAAAACAAAAGATGGGGGAAAAAAGGGTGGGAGTGAGGGGAGAGAACTCTCTCTCTCACTGTGTCTCTCTCTCTGTCTCCCCCCCCCCTCTCTCTCTCTCTCTCCCACACACACACACACACACACACACACACACACGCCACGCGCACACACACACACACACACACACACACACACACACACACACACGCACACACACGGCATTATTGATATAGCTGTAGATGGACAGATCCAAAATGAATGCCTATTGGGTAACGATTCTTTTAGGCAGGTAAACTTATTTCTAGTGTACTTTTTTTTCCCCTCCGAGTATGAATCGGATGCGAGCCTTTTAGTGTTGCGTAACATTCATATGGACACACGCGCGCACGCACGTATGCTCGCGCGTGCGTGCGCGCACGCACACACAGTAACATCACACACACGCGCGCGCAACACCACACACACACACACACACACACACACACACACACACACACACACACACCCCACGCCGCACGCACGCACGCACGCACTAAGATCAGCCTTACTGGCACACATGACTTGGAGACAAGTTTTGGTTTAAAGAGAACTTTATTCGGAATTATCGTATTGCAATTTACCTGAGGTAAGAAGAACAGCAGCAAGCTGATCACGTGTATCGTGCTCTGGAATATACGTAACCACTGGTAGAAAGATACAAGTTTTGTTACAAAAGTAACAACATACTTTCGGATCCAATTCCATATTAATTCAGTTCAGTGTTCTGCTGACCGAAAAAACAGCTAGATCCATAACATAATACAAAAATAACAACATACTTTCGAATCCAATTCCATGGAAAAACATCTAGATACATAACATAATACACAAATAACAACATACTTTCGGATTCAATTCCATCCTAAGTCGGCACAGTGTTCTGCTGACCGAAAAAAAAACAGCTAGATACATAACATAATACACAAATAACAACATACTTTCGGATTCAATTCCATCCTAAGTCGGCACAGTGTTCTGCTGACCGAAAAAAAACAGTTAGATACATAACATAATACAAAAATAACAACATACTTTGGATCCAGTTCCATGGAAAAACAGCTAGATACATAACATAATACACAAATAACAACATACTTTTGGATCCAGTTCCATGGAAAAAACAGCTAGATACATAACATAATACAAAAATAACAACATACTTTTGGATCCAGTTCCATGGAAAAACAGCTAGATACATAACATAATACAAAAATAACAACATACTTTTGGATCCAGTTCCATGGAAAAACAGCCAGATACATAACATAATACACAAATAACAACATACTTTGGATCCAGTTCCATGGAAAAACAGCCAGATACATAACATAATACACAAATAACAACATACTTTCGGATCCAATTCCATGGAAAAACAGCCAGATACATAAACAGAACGGCAAAACAAGAAGGAGAAAGGAGGAGGAGGGGAAGAAACACTGGAGACATAAGAGCAAACACCTCATCATCATTAATGAA
>CM031619.1:44025819-44033319 GCA_018398815.1 Conus ventricosus
TGTCTAAATGTTCTCATTTCAATTTCGTTGTAAATCAATCGGTCCAGAAAAAGAAACACCCGAAGATGAGAGTGGGATTCTTTCTTTCTTTGTTTCTGAGTACGCAGGCTGATACTCCCGCGGACACTGCCTGTATTGACAGCAGTGGAGTTTTGTGTGTATGACCGTTTTTTATCCCGTCATTAAGGTAGCCATACTCCATCTTCGGGGAAGGTGCATGCTATGTGTAACGTGTCATCCATACCAACAGCCAAAATGCCCTTCTCTTCCGAAAGTTGGTGATTGGATTTGACGTGTGTGCAAGATGTTATGCGTACGTTCACACACGGAACCTCGGTTTATAGTCTCATGTATGGGGAATGGAGTCAGAACCAATGTTAACTTCAGGGGGAAAATCCCCCTGTATCGAAATTCGAACCCGCAACCCCAGGATCACGAGTCCGGCGCTCTACCAACTGAGCCATTCCGGCCCCCGAGTGGGACTCTGAGAAGTGCTGTTCGCTGCTGCCGAACCAACCCGCTGGGAGCAGTTCTGCACCACCATTGGAAGCCTGCGCTGTGTTCACATAGGGTGCAGGCACGCGCACAGGCCATTCCTTTAAGACATCAAGGGACACGACTCCTCCCTGGCAGACGCCATGGTGTAACGGCCCCTGGACACGACGCAACAGATCCTCCATGGTGGCATCATCACTCAAGAACGTCGCAGGACAAGACTGATCTTATGATTCAGACTGTGTGGTAAGTTTTTTAATGCACTGATGACGATGTCATGTAGCGGATTAAAAGATTAAAGATCCTTTGACGCGTGGTTTTTAAGTCACGTAAGCGATTGTACATATATAATGTGTGATTTCTGCACGACCCTTCAGTCAGCTTAGTTTTTGATTCAGTTGAGTTTAGAAATGATCAGAATGTTAGCCTTGATGTTGTCATGTGATTTCATGAATGTCTAGTACACTATTTTGACGTGAACCGTTCTGAATGGTTGTTGGTAGAAACATTTGTTATACAATTACTGTGGGCGTACATAGTTTACTTGTCAGTTAATGAGTGAGTTTTGATCGTGATAGATCCTTGCGCATAGCTTTCCATGTGTTGAGAGCGGACATGTTACACACATGGTACGTTGAAAGTCATTAACATGACAGACTATCAAATGAATCTGGGAGAGACTGACCAAGTGATGGGCAATAAAGTGTTGTAACTTGTCGGCTGGTCTGCCTGGTAATGTAATGAACGTTCTGAAGGCCTAGCTCTCTCTCTCTCTCTCTCTCTCTCTCCTCTCTCTCTCCCTCTCTCTCTCTCTCTCTCTCTCTCTGTGTGTCTGTCTGTCTGTCTCTGTCTCTGTCTCTGTCTCTCTCTCTCTCTCTCCTCTCTCTCTCTCTCTCTCTCTCTCTCTCTCTCTCTCTCTCTATCTATCTATCTGTGTGTGCCCCCATAAGATGTGATGCGCTTTTTTTTCTTTTTTTTTGTAGTTATACTTTGTATTTGTTCAATTGGTAGCAGTTTTATGTATTTTTGTACTTAGTGGTATCGCAGAACATGAATGTGTCCATTGTACCACTAACCGGTTATTTTTTCTTTCTTTCTTTCTTCTTCTTTTTTCATGTTGTAGATTATTTTTGCTGACAGGTTTGGCTGCAACTAACCGTGAAGATGGACTGCAACACACACACACACACACACACACACACACACACACACACACACACACACACACACACACACAACACACACACACACACACACACACGCGCGCGCGCGCGCGCGCGCACACACACACACGCGCACACACACACATCCCTACCTCACCCCGCCCTTCCTCATCCCCAGCGCCACCCAGTCCCACTGATGTACAGAGAGAAAATGTGGAAAGAGAAGAAAAACTGCAGGGATCAAGCCTTTCCTCTCCAGGGAATGGCAAACAAGAAGGGTAACTCTCGCTCCCACGACGACGTCATTACACGCCCGCCACTCCAAACGACTGCTGCTTACCGCACCTGATCTTCTAGCAGAAATGACAACACAGAGCAACACAGAACAAAACAAGGAGAAGCCCCCCCCCCCCCCCCCCCCCGCCCCTCCCCCCCCCAAAAAAAAAAACAACACAAAAAAAACCCACAAAAAACCGTTCCATGCTTGCTGAACGATTCGTTTGGAGTCACAATCATGGGCGTGTATATGTTTCATCATGGGAGCAAGAGTTATCTTACTTGTTCGTTAGAGAGAGAGAGAGAAGAGAGAGAGAGAGAGAGAGATGTTGAAAAATTTTTTTAATTGTAAATCACTTTCTCTGCTTGGTGTGTTGATCATACCCATTCTAAAATTGTCAGACTTAAATGCAGAGCTAATTAGTGGCAGGTGTGGTGTGTGTGTGTGTGTGTGTGTGTGTGTCTGCCTGCATATGTGCGTGTGAACGCGCACACGCTCACATATCTGTCTGAATGAGATAAGTTAACTAAAATCAAACGAACAACCATCTCCCTGATTATAACTCTAAAATTCTTATTCATCTGTCTCTCTCTCTCTCTCTCTCTCTCTCTCTCTTCTTTTCCCTCTCTCTCTCTCTCTAACAGAGCAAAAAAAATATTATCACAAAAATGAAGAGCTCAGTATATACCTTTGAAGTATTATAAAGTCCCAAATCACTTTAGATTAGTACTTCTTTTGGCATGTACTTGTGAACAAACAGTCAGAAATTTGTCGATTTATCTATTTAAAGCGTCCAAACTGCGGTCTTCTATGTTATCTTAGAATAGTTTATGAACATACATTGGTTATGTCTGTGTGTAGTCCTCAGGGTGCTTTTGTGATTGTATTTGCTAGCGCCCCTTCATGAAGGGCAATGACCTAATCATGAATAAATCATCTTGAGTCTCTCTCTCTCTCTCTCTCTCTCTCTCTCACACACACACACACACACACACACACACACACACACACACACACACCACGCACACACACATTTTCCTTGCTTTAATGGCAAGACCCGATTATCGCTGTTTCCCCTCTTAACGACGTTTGTCTGGAGAGAGGAAAAAACAACAACAACATTTTTCCACAGGAAAACAAGAAAAGCAGTTATCGTCTAAAACACACACACACACACACACACACACACACACACACACACACACACACACACACAAACTCTGATGCACAGGGAAAACAGTTCTCATCCACATACAGTCCTTCAAATGAGACTATAAACCGAGGTTCCGTGTGTGAACGCACGCATAACATCTTGCACACACGTAAAATCTCATCACCAACTTTCGGAAGAGGCCAGTTTGGCCGTTGGTATGGATGACACGTTACACATAGCATGCACCCTGCGTGAGAAATGGAAAGAATGAAGGAAGTAAGGAAAATGAGTGATCGATATTGAACGATACTGACTGGATGACACGGGACACGACTGAATGAAGCGCCGGCTGGCAGCTCTTCAGTCGGCACTACCCAGGTAGGCAGCCCGTTGTGTAAACGAGTGTTGATTGTAAAGCGCTTAGAGCTTGGTCTCTAGCCGAGAATAGGCACTATATAAGTATTCATTATTATTATTATTATTATTAAAATAGGAATAATAGTCATGATCTTAAAGAAAACAACTGTGATCCACGGGATAATGATAACGACTCTATTTTTCTCTTTTTTTTTCGCTATTTGCCTAGAGGATAATAACTGCATGTGTTCTTGAAGAAAATCGATATTATCGCCTTAAGACGTCGTGTGTTACCATACAGTACAGTCTTCTTCATTTCCCCTGCTCTGATGGTGGAATTGTCTTTTGTCTATTCTATCACAGGAGAAGGGTGTTGACATTTCCTTAGTATTTCCACCAAACTGATGTAAGAAAGTCGAGGCCTGTCCACGCACAGGAGAGAGAGAGAGAGAGAGAGAGAGAGAGAGAGAGAGAGAGAGAGAGAGAGAGAGAGAGAGACAGAGACAGAGAGAGGAGAGAGAGAGAGAGAGAGAGAGAGAGAGAGAACACACACAGATGCAGACGAGAGAGAGAGAATACGGACTTAAAACACACACACACACACACACACACACACACACACACAGATAGAGAGAGACTTCTGACCCGAGATACTTTTATCCCCCCACCCACCCCTCCCAAGTTTTCCAAAGTCCCACACAGGGAAAACGTCTCAAACACCGGTCGCCGGTCAGTCCCCTACTACTCGCCCACTCCGACAAGTCGTTCGTTGTATTTGGGGCGAGACGCCGCTGACCAACAACACGCGCGTAATGAATGAAGTGACCACAGGCGACACAATGGGCCGCGACCCCGCCGGCACCAGGCTAAGGCGATTAGAGGCACTAAACAGTTGGCTAAACACTTGGCCAGGAGAGGAGGGCTGGGTGTTTGTGTGTGTGTGTGTGTGGGGGGGGGGGGGACGGGGCTGGGTGGTGGGGGAGAGGGGGATCTCCAAGGGGGGGGGGGGGGGGGGGGGGGGCTGGGTGGTGGGGGAGAGGGGGGATCTCCAAGGGGAAGGGGGTGTTGAAAGGAAATGGGGGGAAGGACCATCACGATCCATGATGGTCTGCCTTTGTCCGCCCGTCCCCGCCCTCCTTTTGCTCTTTTTGTCAAGATGGGGATCGTTTGTTGACAGACGTGAACACCGCCAGAGGGAGTGAGGAGAGGGAGTGGGGGGAGTAGAGGGGTGGGTGGGTAGGGAGGGGGGTGGGGTGTGGGTGAGGCGGGATAGGAAGAGAGGGCGGGAGTTGGGGGATGTGGAGAGAGGGAGGGGGAGGGAGAGAGAGAGAGAGAGAGAGAGAGAGAGAGAGAGAGAGTGGGTGTTGGAGAAGTCGTTGCCCGATTGATGGATTGATGAGTTTCCTCCGGTTTAGGTCCGGTAGACCAGCACTGGTTTTGACTCGTGTGTGTGTGTGTGTGTGTGTGTGTGTGTGTGTGTGTGTGTGTGTGTGTTTGTGTTGTGGTGTGTGTGTGTGTGTGTGTGTGTGTGTGTGTGTGTGTTGTGGTGTGTGTGTGTGTGTGTGTGTGTGTGTGTGTGTGTGTGTGTGTGTGTGTGTGTGTTGTGTTGTGGGGCGTGTGTGTATGTGTGTGTGTGTGTGTGTGTGTGTGTGTGTGTGTGTGTGTGTGCTGGGTTTTTTTTTTTTGTTTTTTTTTTCTTTTTTCCCAAATTCAGTCGCCAAGTTTCGAAAGCTTTTCTTGATGAGGAGGGGGAGAAAGGGGAAGGTCGATGGGGGTAGGAGAGATGGAGGGGGTGGTTATACTCAAACTGTCCCCCGACTGTGTTTGACTCGTGTATGTTCTGCCCATGCTACCCTCCCCCTGCCTTTTCCTTGCATTTTCTTACCGCCTTGCTACTTTTTTTTTTTTTTTTTTTTTTTTAAATATATACTCCCCTTTCGTTTTCACATTATTTTCCTACCCCCCCTACCTTTTTTTACTTGCTACTCCACCTTTTTCAAATTTCCTTTAAACCTTTTTTCTTACGTTCTCTAACTTTTTTTCACCTCCCCAAACCCCTTTCTTAACCCTTTCCTACCATTTTTAACCCTTTCCTACCATTTCGAACCTTTTCCCCCCCATTTCTTAACCCTTTCCTACCATTACTTAACCCCTTTTCCCACCATTCTTCAACCCCCTTTTCCCACCATTTCTTTAAACCCTTTCCCACCATTCTTTTAACCCTTCCTACCATTCTTAAACCCCTTTCCCCACCCTTCTTTAACCTTCCCCATGCTTTAAAAACCCCTTTTCCCACCATTTCTTTAAACCCTTTTCCACCATTCTTTAACCCTTTCCACCATTCTCTAAAACCCTTTTTCCCCCATTTTTTAACCCTTTCCTACATTTTTTTAACCCTTTTTTACCATTTTTTAAAAACCCTTTCCCACCATGCTTTTAAACCCCTTTTCCCACCATTTCTTTAAACCCCTTTCCCCCCATTCTTTAACCCTTTCCTACCATTCTCAACCCCTTCCCACTTCTTTAACCCTTCCTCCATTTTTTTAAACCCTTCATACCATTCTTAACCCCTTTTTCCCACCCTTTTTTAACCCTTTTCCTACCCTTTTTTTAACCCCTTTCCTACCATTCTTTAACCCTTTCCTACCATTTCTTAACCCTTTCCTACCTTCTTAACCCTTTCCAACCCTTTTTTTAACCCTTTCCTCAATTTCTTACCCTTTCATACCATTTTTTAACCTTTTCCCCCCTATTTTTTTACCCTTTTCCCCCCCCATTTCTTAACCCCATCCACCATTTCGTAAAACCCTTTCCACCATTTCTTTAACCCCTTTCCCACCATTTCTTAAAACCCCACCACCATTTCTTTTAAACCCCTTTTTCCCCCCATTTCTTAACCCCTTTCCCCCCATTTCTTAACCCCCACCTACCCTTTTTAACCCTTTCCTACCCTTTCGTAACCCTTCCCACCATTTCAAAACCTTTCTACCATTTTTTAAAACCCCTTTTCCACCATTTCTTAACCCCTTTTCCCCCCTTTTTTTAAAACCCCTTTTCCCCCCATTTTTAACCCTTTTTTCCACCATTTTTTAACCCTTTCCTACCATTCTTAACCCTTTCCCACCTTTTTAAACCCTTTCCCCACCATTTTTTAACCCTTTTTCCAAACCCTTTTTTTTTAACCCTTTCCTTTCTTTAACCCTTTCCTACTTTCTTAACCCTTTCCCTACTATTTAAAACCCCTTTCCTCCCATTTTTTAACCCTTCCCTACCATTTTTAAACCCTTTTCCTACCATTTCTCCCTTTTCTACAATTTTTTTGGGCCTTAAAAATTCTCTTCTCCTACCATTTTAACCACTTCTTCATTTTCGTTACCTCCCTTCCCCTCATTCCCCTTTGAACTTTCTTACCTCCCCACCATTTTTTTACCTTCTCCTCCTTTTTCCCCAATCATACTTTTGCCTTATTCTCCACACTCCTATCATCCCACCCTTTTTTTTCCCTTTCCCTTTACCATTTCCCGACATTTCATTCCATTATGCCATTTTCCCCCCCTTTTTCTACCTTATTCCGTCTATAACCCTTATCGTTCTCCTTACCGTCTAACTTTCTTACCTTCTTGGGGCTTTTTCTACATTTCCCCCCCATTTTTTCTATCCCCTTTCCCTTCCCTTTCCTTTTCCCCTTTCCAGTTTTTCTCCCTTGTGCCCAACGTTCTCGCTTTTTGAGTTTGACTTTACCCAGGATGGGGGCTAAATCAAACCCAAACAAAACAATTCTCAAAACCCCGATGGGGCCAAAAACAAAATCAAGAAAAGAATACCCAAATAAATATAACGATGATAAATAATGATAAATAACGATAAAATGATAATAAATAATAAAATGATAACAACAAAAAGAACAAAACAACAACAACAACAACAAAAACAATAATAAAAATTTAATAATAATTAATAATAATAATAATAATAATAATAATAATAATAATCATGATGATGATGATGATGTAATGATAGCAATAAAAGCAATTTTGAAAAATCCTACCATTTTT
>CM031619.1:44043319-44045819 GCA_018398815.1 Conus ventricosus
CCTTTCTTTCTTTTTTTTTTCTCTTTTTTTTTCTCTTTTTTTTTTTTTACACTGAAACATGTAACTGTTAAACCATGTATTTGTTCTTCTCTTCGCGTTTGATCCTACTGGATTTGCGATCTGGAATAGGATGTTGAAGGACCTATAAAATGCACATATTTGTCACGCTTAGCAATGATCATGGACGTCAGAAGCTCGTGTGAAACAGTCGTCATTTCAGCTCCTTGTTCCATGACATAACAGCGCCTTATGACGCCCCCCCCCCCCCCCCCCCCCCCCCCCCCCTTTTCCCCCTTTCTTTCTTTTTCTTTCTTTCTATTTTTTTCTTTCCTTTTCCTTCTTTCATAGATCTGTTCCTTCTTTAGCGTGTGAACAAGACAAGCCAAGAATTAGATTGTCTCAATGGATGAGCTATCTGGATACAATGGTTGACGAAATTCTCGTGTCAACGACTCTCTTCCCTGGCATCAGTCACACCTTCCGCGTCGGGCGCATGAGAATCGGGTTCTACCGTTCCTGTCTTAACGAAGAGGCTGTCTCTACATTTATGCGCTCCTTTGTCCATCGTACCCCTGAAAACGGAACATCTTTTCTAGTCCTGAGGATCTAGCCTCACAAACATCCAGAACAGCGCTGCACGACGAGTTCATGGATCGTCTAACCATGCTTGTGTTGCGCCTGTCTCTGTTGTTCCCCCTTCGCCGGTCGCACGTCCTTCTTCTTTCTTTCTTTCTTTCTTTCTTTGAGTGTCCACCTTCATCGAGTTGAAGATTCTGACACTTTTGTGTGTGTGGCCGGTTTTTTTTTATCCCGCCATTAAGGCAGCCATACTCCAACTTCGGGGAAGGTGCATGCTATGTGTAACGTGTCATCCATACCAACGGCCAAACTGGCCTTCTCTTCCGAAAGTTGGCGATGGCATTTAACGTGTGTGCAAGATGATGTGCGTGCGTTCACACACGGAAGCTCGGTTTATAGTCTCATTCGAAGGACTGTGTGGCGAATGGAGTCAGAACCAATGTTAACTCCGAGGCAAAAATCCCCCTGTACTAACATTCGAACCCGTAACCTCAGGATCACGAGTCCGGCGATCTACCAACTGAGCTGTTCCGGTCCCACGTTGAACAAAGGATTGTTTTCCGATCTCTCTCTGTGTCGCTTGAAGACCAGGCTCAAGCGTGTCACCCTGAACCCTCCGGCCCGTCCTCACCTCTTTTATCTTCGTTCTGCTGCTGACGTCCATGTCTACAGTCTCTCTTCTTTTAGGCCAAAACCGTACGGCCGACGTTCTTCTTTTTCTGACATGCCCATGTACAGACTTCCTTCTTGTAGGCCTGACTCCTGCGGCCAACGTGTTCCTTTCGTAGGCGCCTGCTGAGGTCCCTCCATCTGGAACCAGCTCCCTTTCTCTGTTCGCCCAGCAGACCTGACCACAAGTTTTTGCAGCTTTTCTAACATTGTGTTTTCGAAGAAGTGTTCTGACCCTTACCCATGACCCCTTTTATTTAGTTGACGACTTCTCTGACAGTTGGGGGGGGGGGGGGGGGGGGAGAGAGAGAGAGAGAGAGAGAGAGAGAGAGAGAGAGAGGAGAGAGAGAGAGAGAGAGAGGAGAGAGAGAGAGAGAGAGGCATTTGAAATGCGTGTGCTCAACGCCATTGTTGACAAAATTTTGTTAGATCGTCTTGTCATGATTGTCGTGATGTACTGGGCATATAGAGGCAACAGCAGCGGCTGTAGTAGTAGTAGTAGTAGTAGTATAAGAAGAAGAAGAAGAAGAAGAAAAAAGAGTTGTGACGAAACACCACCAGCAATAGCAGTACTAGAAATGGTAGTATTCGCTGTAAGCGAAAAACAATACTGATAATTACTATATGTGTGATATTGCTTGTAGATTATTGCCACTGTCTTAATTTTCCAATTTTTTCCCCGTGTCTCTTAGTGCTCTGGCTCATGGTGAAATCACTTTGCTTTTTTCTGTCTTATCTTTTTTTTTTCTTTTACTGATCCTCTTCCCACTTCCACCCCCCCACCCCACCCCCACCCCCACCCCCCACCCCCACCCCCACCCCCCACCCCCACCCCCACCCCCACCCCACCCCCACCCCCCACCCCCACCCCCCCCCCCACCCCCCACCCCACCCCCACCCCCACCCCACGACGGAAGGACAGAGAGAGAGACAGACAGACAAACTGACAGACCGACCGACGGACTGACGGACGGGGAGGAGAGAGAGAGAGAGAGAGAGAGAGAGAGAGAGAGAGAGAGAGAGAGAGAGAGAGAGAGAGATTCCAGTCCGTTATTGGCCTTTTCCTCACTTATTCTCACGATCCGTCTTCAAACCCGACTTCCTGCCCTTTGAGACAAGTTCCAACAATTCACCCCCCTTGGTGGACGTCCGCCCGAACCCTCAGCACCGGGATCACCCCCAGTGCCATCAAACGCCTTTCCTCATGAACGTTCCCCCCCCCCCCCTTTTTTTTTTTCGACTTCAAGACTGG
>CM031619.1:44050819-44060819 GCA_018398815.1 Conus ventricosus
ACTGCTGGCACCGGTATTGGTCTGCTGCCGCCTGGTCGGGTGAGATGTTGGCACTGGCGTTTGGTCTTCGATGAAAGTGGCGTGGCCAAGTATGAGGTCAAACCCCCAGTGAGATAGAACAGTGACTATCAACATCGATCTGTTCCCCTTTCCTTCTTCCTGCATTAACGCATTGCACTCTCTCTTTCTCTCTCTTTAGTCTGCTCTTATCAAATGGACATGGTTGCTTTCTTTTCTTTTTTTTTTTTTTTCTTCTTTCTTTTCTTCTTATTAGTTAGCAACTTCTCTCCACATCTCTCCTAAGTCCTCCTCTGCAGATATCTCGTGCTAATGCCTCCACTTGGTTCTCTCTCTCCTCCCCTCATCTCTCTCTCTTTTCCTCAGAGTTACACTCAGACCTCTCCTCTCTCTCCTCTCTGTTCGTTCTCCCCTCGTTCTCCCTTTCTCCTCACTCTCACATCCTCTTTATTCTTTCCGATCTGCCCAAAAAGGGCGAGTACCATTGGTCAGATTTTTAACGCCCTGAACCCCCGAAGTTATCTCCCTCTAATTCCATTGGATATTCAAATCATGACAGTCACGCCGACACGCCTTACTCTCTGTGGTGGTCAATTGGTCATTTAATTGATTAGCTAGACTTCACCCCCACCAACACACTACCTTCCCCCTTTCCTACTTAACTGGCGCCGTGTGGCTTAAGTCGTGGACACTGGTCACTCTAAAGTGGCTAGATGAGTCTGGGTAGGCGCCACGACGTCAACTAACAATGACGCTGGTTCCACAAATTGGCCAGATGACCCTGAGCCAGGCGTAGGGGACTCGTCTCGCTAGACCTCGAGGCGTCGGTCAAACGGCTTAGTCTGTCTGGGTGGGTCGTACCGTCTCCGTGAAGCTCTCCACTAAGCTTAATTGGCCGGATCCGAACCATGGGCCCGGTTTCTACGTGGCCCCAAGATGTCTGCGTTTGGACTTATGTCCAGTTGAAGTGGCCGGCGACGGACCACACTTTGGTTGTGTTGAATTTGACGTGACAATTTCCCCTTGCAAAAAGACATGCCCCGCATTGCTAAAAACAACGGTACAAAAAAGACAACAACCGAATTTGCTGACACACAGCTACAACGCGCAAAGTTTGGAAAATACTTTACAACCAACGGTTTATAAATTATAAAATATACCATTAGTGAATACCACTCCAATGAGTTATCTTTGAGTGCGCCTTGCGTTATTTCAATTCTTTTTATAACGACCTCTGTGCGCACTTAGCCATTCCCCTCCCTGCGGATTTGCCACATCTTCTCTTCACTTTAATTCTTATGAAAAGCAAAATTATAATATGAGCAGATCCATGACACTTCACTGAGGATCTCCATCCTCACTTATTGCAATTAATGCATCACTACACAAGCGACTGTATGCTCCAAGCATAACTACATCCACATGAACAAGTCTCACAAAGAAAATTGAACAAGTCTCAACAAAAAAAAATATAAACCCATAGCCAACTGGAATGAACCCATATCCAATCAACATAACTGTAATCAACACATATTATCAACAAAGCACCCGGATATGACTGACTTCCTCTGAGTTGCAGCTTGCTAGACTACACGGCTTAAATAGTCAGCCCCGACATTCTGTCGACCTGGGATGTACTGCACTCGATACCTGTGGGGCTGCAGTGCCATTGCCCAACGCAGAACCTGCTGTTTTTCAGCTGTGCCTCCTGCAGGAATTTGAGTGGTTGGTGATCTGTCTCTATCACGAACTCTTTCCCCATACAAGTATTTGTGGAACTTCTGCACGGCCCACCACAACAGCTAAACACTCCTTCTCTACAGTTGCGTACCCTTCTTCACACTTTTGTCAATTTCCCTGCTAGCGTATCTCACAGGGAACTCGACCCCTTCATGCCCCTGCAACAATACTGCACCTATCCACCACCTGATGCATCTGTCCGCAACAAAATGGTTTGGAATTTTCGGGTTTAGCTTCAAGATGGGACGGGAACCTAGTCTTTCAAATACCGTCTGCAGTGCTTGCTCTGCAGCGTTTGACCACTCGGACCAATGCCGGTTTCCCTGCCTTGACCAAATCACTGAGAGGACTGTGATTGCTGCGAAATTTGGAACAAACTCCCTATAAAAAACAATAAAACCTGCAGACCCCTGACTTCTGTTTTGGTTTTTGGGTCTCTCTAAATTCCCATCATCTTCTCCACCTTTCTCTTTCCGGCTGCTTTGTGTCGCCTCGACAAAAACTAGAACTCCTACTGTCTACCCCTTCATACAGTGACACATCCCTGTATGACTCTCTGGAACTTAGGCAACAAATCTCCCTTCTTCTGTGGGTCTCTTTCACTCATAAATGATTGCTGCTGCGCCTATGTGTTTGAGTCTCACGCTGAATATATCTGCGGAGAAAATTCGCATAAAAAAGTTTTAGTTTCCCTTTTCACATCAATTCGGTAATCCCGACCGACCTTTTCAGTGTGGTGAATGGTCCTTTCATGCCTCAGCAGCTTTTGTGACCGTGGGAAGCAGTACCGGACTTGATCTCCACCTTGGGGGATTGCTTCCTCACCTTCCTGTCATATTGCTTCTTTGAACGCCCCTAGCCCCTGAAAATTTCCTTGCAACTTACATGTCTCAAAACTGTGCCCACCTTTGGAACGGGGCGAGTTTGGGCCGTCAGATCAATAGCCACCCTCCTGAATGGTTGTCAATTAAAGGGGGCTGTTTAAGAGGCGCCTTCCTTTTTCACCCCTCTTGTGGTGACCTTTGACACACGTCACATGACATGCAGAAACGTTTGGATGTCTGCCATTGCTCCTGGCCAATGAAAGTCATCAAAGATTCGGTCAGCTGTTTTGCTGGTGCCGGGGATGACCCGCCATGAGCGACTCGTGACCCACTGACATGACAGTGTCCCCGATAACTGCTGGTACCTTAAAATGAGTGGTCACCTTACCTGTCTTCCCCTTGGTGAACACTCGGTAAAAACAGCCCGCCTTTCACAAGAAATTCTGTCTCACCCCTCTAACCTCTGTTTCTCTCCACCTTTGCCAACTCCCAAGACTTCGCGAGCGAAGGGTCTTGTTCCTGTGCACCCCTAAACTCATCAGGCGACACGTCTATGCCCGACTTCCTTCCTGGAACCCAACGGTTTAACAACCTTTTCCTCCTTCTTGCTCCGTGTTTGAATGCTGCCTGTAGCAGTCAACAACTCGGGATCCCCGGATCCTTTGCACCTGGAATATTTCCAATGATCAAATCGTGAAGGGGTTTCTCCATCACCAACGAGACAACTCGCCTGAGAAGTAAGGGGTGTACTTCTATCTTAGCAACTGGAAACCCCCTCACAGTGCCATCGATTAGAGTACAGGTCTGGATTTGCCCTGTCAAATCCCTTTCTCGACCAGCGTTGTTCGTACTACCCGCATGAACAACCAGTGTCTCGTAACACTTTCACCCTTGTGGCCAATCCACCCTTCTTCCACTGGTAACGAACCACCAGCCTAGTGCCCTCCATCCTGACACTGACTGCTGTCCAGTGCTAGCCATAAGCTGCACCCCACCCTCTTCAGACTGAATCCTTTTGGTTCCACTGCAGGTCGTTTCCCTTGACGACCCTTATCCACCTCCTGCAAGGCTGCTGCCTTCTGGAACCTCATGCGACAATCCCTCGCCACATGTCCTTCTTGTGACAAATGAAACACCTAATGTCCTTTGCCCTTCCCTTCTGCCCCACCACTGGGTTTGCAGACTTTGCAGGAAACTCCCCTGGTCTCCTTGCACTTCTCACTGTGCCTAGCACCGGGTTTCTCCTGCACCTTAGGGCCCAAACGTGCCTCTTATCACCTCTGGCGAACTTCAACAACTCTCCTGCTGTCTCTGGCTGTCCTCTTTCAAATGTATGGTTAACTCAGGGCCGCAACCTGACAAAATCTGTTCCTTCATAACTAGCTCTTTCAATTCAGCGAACTCCTTCTTCGTACCGCTCAACTCTAACCATTTATCAAAATAGTGATTAGACGTGCCCCAAACTGAGTGTACGTCTCACCTGCTTGTAATTTAGCTGAACGAAATTTCTTCCTGAATCCTTCCTCTGTGAGGTCAAATCTTTCTCAACGATTCCTTCACAGCGCCGAAATCAGACTGTTGTTCTGCTGGTAACGCAGTAAAAATCTGTAATGCCTTACCCCGTCAGTAACGCTGACAAAATGATGCCCACTCTTCTGAAGGCCAACCCTGATGGTCGCAAACGTTTCGAAACGACTGATGTATGCATCAATCAAATCGGTTCCTTCAGAAAATTTTTGCAATTTGGGTCGGGGGGCGTAACTGCGCACAGAGTCGCTGGAAACTGAACTCCTTTCCTCGGGGGTTCTCCCTTTGTATTCTCACCTTTTCTAACTCTAATTGAACCTTTAATCTTCGGGTTTTTTCCCCTAGCCTGTTTAAATCATTAGCCGATCCTTAATCTTTCTGTCTCTTGCGCCTGCTTATTCTTTCTGTTTCCTGCGTTTCGCTAGTTTTAGTCCTTTCCGCTCTGCTAATGCTATTTCTATGCGACACGGCGTTTTTCGCGCGTTCATCCCTTTCTCTTTTGCTGGTTTTCAACAAATGCTCGCAAACTCTTCTCCCGAATAGCCTAAATCACGAGCGACACTCAAAAGTTGTTAATGGGGGTGTTCTTTTCGTCCGCCATTATATCTCCTTTTTTTTTTTAATTTTTTTTTTTGAACAAGATTTTATTACGACAGCCAAACTGGTGGTTTCCGACACGAGTGAATAAATTTGCACAATCTATGAATGATAATATTAGCTTGGGCAACCGTAGTTAGTTTTTTAAAACGCCCAGCGCCTGACCCAACATGAGGCGATTAAAAGGCAATCTTCGAAATAAGTATTTTGGGCTTTAAATGCCAAGCCAGTTTATTACATCTTGGGAAACATGCCAAGCCTGTATTTACTATTTGGAACAATACATAAGGGCAAACCCCCCGTCTTAAAGGGTTACCAATACTTGAATCCACCAGCTTCCTCTCTGAGAAGTTGAACAATTAAAAAATGGGCCAGATATCTGGCAAGTCGCCCAAAAAATTGTCAACCCGGGGATGTCTGGGGAAGGACTAGCGCACGCCCCCAAAACCATCACAGCTTTCTTACAATCTCATTTTATATCATGCATTTCACATCAAAAACCCCAGTAAAATCTATAACTTTACTACACAGGGTCATAGAACGAAAAATAATGATATGGAAACAAAAGAAATAAAACATTTTCTCTTTCGAAAATTCACAAAATCATTTTCTAAAACATCATTAACTAAACCCGGGGAAAAAAGATTTCTCTTTACCCGGGCCCGGTGATCTAAAATTCAGAAACATGTTTTTTTTTTTCCCTTTTTTTTTTCTTTTTTCTGTCACTTTTAAAACACGACACACTGCTGGCACCGGTATTGGTTGCTGCCGCCTGGGCAGGTTGGGTGTTGGCATGGCGTTGGTCTGCGAAGGGAAAAGGGGGCTGGCCAAGTATGAGGTCGAACCCATGAAGATAGAACAGTGACTATCAACTCGATTGTTCCCTTTCCCTTTTTCCTGCATTAACGATTGCACTCTTCTTTCTCTCCCTTTGTTGTCTTATCAAATGGGCATGGTTGCTTTTCTTTTCTTTTTTTTTTTTTTTCTTTTTTTTCTTCTTCATTAGTTAGCACTTCTTCCCCTCTCTCCTAAGTCCTTCCCCTGCAGACTACTCGTGCTTTCCCCCATTTGGTTCTCTCTCTCCTCCCCATCTTCGCTCTTCTCTCCTCAGAGTTACACCAAACCCCTTTCCCCTTCTTCTCTGTTCGTTTCCCCCTCGTTTCCCCTTCCTACTTCACACCTCTTTTTTCGTTTCCCATCTGTCCAAAAAGGGGGAACCTTGGTCATTTTTTACCGCCCCGACACCCCAAGTTATCTCCCCTTAATTTCCCTTGGAATTTTAAAACATGACGCACGCCGACACGCCTTACTCCGTGGTGGTCAAATTTGGTCATTTTTAAATTTATTAGCAACTTCACCCCCCCCACACATCCTTCCCCCCCTTTTCCCACTTTAATGGCGCCCTGTGGGTTAATTTGTGGCACTGTCATCTAAGTGGGGTAGATGGTCTGGGTAGGCCCACGACGTCAACTAACTGACGCTGTTCCCCAAATTGGCCAGATACCTGAGCCCGGCGCTACGACTCGTCTCCTAGACCTCGAGGCGTCGGGCAAAACGGGTTTGTCTTCTGGGTGGGGGGGGGGCTACGCTCCGTGAAGCCTTCCATAAGCTTAATTGGCGGATCCGAACCTGGGGGGCCGGGGTACTGGCGCCAAGATTCTGCTTTTGGGTTATGTCCAGTTTTTAAGTGGCCGGGGGACGGGCCACACTTTGGTTGTGTTGAATTTTTACCCTGAAATTTCCCCTTTCAAAAGACTATGCACCGATTGTCTCAAAACAACGGGACAAAAAAAACAACAACCGAATTTTTGAACACAGCTACCGCGCAAAGTTTTAAAATACTTTACAAACCAACGGGTTTTTAATTTAAAATATACCCTTGTGAATACCACTCCAAGGTATCATTGACGTGCGCTCTTGCGTTATTTCAAATTTATTTTTTAACGACCTTGTGGCACTTATGCCTTCCCTACCCGCGGATTTGCCACTCTTCTCTTCACAATTTTTATGAAAAACACAATTAAAAGGCACGTCCATGACATTCATGGGAAACTCCATCCCCACTTATGCAAATTAATGCATCATACACAAACGACTGTACTCCAAGCATAACTAAACCCCATGAAAAAGTCTCACAAAAAAAAAAAATGAACAAGCTACACAAAAAAAAAAAAAGAACCTAGCAACGGGGAAAGAAAAAACCCATATCCAATAACAAAACTGAATCAAACATATTTCAAAAAAACACCCCCGGTATGACTGACTTCCTCGGTTGCCTTTCAGATACACGGCTTAAATAGTCAGCTCGACATTCTGTCGACCTGGGGGTAGCACTCGATACTGTAGGGGTGCAGGCCATTGCCCAAAGCGAACCCTGCTGTTTTTTTAGCTTGCCCTCCTGCAGGGAATTTTTTAGTGGTTGGTGATTGTCCCTATCCGAACTCTTTTTCCCTACAATTTTGTGGAACTTCTCCGGCCACAAAAAACTAAACACTCCTTCTCTACAGTTTTTTACCTTCTTCACACTTTGTAACTTTCCCCTGGTTTTACAGGGGAACTCGACCCTTCATGTCCTGCAACATACTGACCATCCCACCACCTGATGCAAACGTCCGAACAAAAAGGTTTGGACATACTGGGAGCTTCAAAATGGGCGGGAACCTATCTTTCTAAAACCGTCTGCAGTGCTTGCCTGCGGTTTGACACTCACCCCTGCCGGTTTCCTGCCTTGACCAAATCACTGAGAGGACTCGTGAGCTGCGAAATTTTGGAACAAAATCCCTTAGAAAACCCAAAAAACCTAGAGCTCCCGCTTGTTTGGTTTTGGTCTCTCGAATTCATCACTTTCCACCTTTCCTTTCCGGGGCTTTGTGTGCCTCCCACAACAAAACCCAGGAAAATCCACTGGGCTAGCCTTCATACTGACCCCCCTGTATGATTTTGGAACCTTAGGCAAACAAAATCTCCCCCTTTTTCTGCTGGGTCCTTTACCCTCAAAATTGCTGCTGCGCCTATGTGCTGAGCTCACGGAATATATCTGCGGAGAAAAATTTGCATGGAAAAGTTTTAGTTTCCCATTCACATCAATTCGGTAACCCCCACCCACCTTTTCGTGTGGGGAAAGGGCCTTTTCCAATGCCCCAGCACTTTTTTGTGACCCGGGGAAGCAGTACCGGACTTGATCTCCCCCTTGAGGGATTGCTTCCTCACCTTCCGTCTATTGCTTCTTCGAAAGACCCTCCTCCTGCAAAAATTTCCCTTGCAACCTTTCATGTTCATCCCCGTCCCCCCTTTTAACAGGGCAGATTTGGGCCCGTCAGATCAAAACCCCCTCCTGAATGGGTGCCCTTTAAAGGGGGTGGTTTTAAGGGGCCTTCCTCTTCACCCTCTTGTGGCTGACCTTTGACACCGTACTGAAAATGCAGAAACGCTTTATGTCTGCCATTTCTCCTGGCCAATGAAACAAAAAAATTCGGTCAGTGTTTTGCTGGGGGCCCAGTGACCCGCCTGAGCGACTCGTGACCCCTGACAGACAGTGCACGATAACTGTGGTACCTCTAACGAGGGGCACCTTACCTGTCTTCCCCTTGGGGAACACTCGGTACAAAGCCCCCCTTTACAAAAAATTCTGTCCCCCCTCTAACCCCCCTGTTTCTCTCCACCCCTTTTTTTCCCAAACCCCCCAAAACCCCGGGGGAAAGGGGTTTTGTCAGCCCTAAACTCACAGCGACACGTCTAGCCCGACTTCCTTCCTGAACAACTAACGGTTTAAAACCTTTTCCTCCTTCTTGCTCCCTGTTTGAAATTGCCCCTGTAGCAGCAACAACCGGGGTCCCCTGGATCCCTTGCACGGAAAATTTTCCCAAAGATCAAACGTGAAGGGGTTTCTCCATCACCAACGCAGACAACTCGCCGAGAAGTAAGGGGTAGTATTCTTTCTTAGAACTGAAACTCCCCCACGTGCCTCGTTTTGAGTACAGGCTGGATTTCCCTGTCAAATCCCCCTTTTTGCCCCCCGTTGTTGTCTACCCCGCAGAAAAAACCCGGCTCGTAACACTTTCACCCTCTGCGGCCAATCCACCCTTTTCCCTGGGAACGAACCACCAGCCTAGTGCCCTCCATCCCCGACACGATGCTGTCCGTGCTAGCCAAAAGCTTTCACCCACCCCCTTCAGACTGAATCCCTTTTGGGTTTCCCCTGCAGTCGTTTCCCTTGACGACCCTTATCCACCTCCCAAAGGCTGTGCCCTTTGGAACCTCAGGACAATCCCCCGCCACATGTCCCCTTTCTTGTGACAAAGCAACCTAAAGTCCCCTTTTCCCTCCTTCGCCCCACCCCTGGGTTTGCAGACTTTGCAGGAAAAACCCCCGGTTCCTTGCATCTTCTCACCCGTGCCTGACCCGTTTCTCCTGCACCTTTTGTGCCCAAACGTGCCTCTCTATAACCTCTTTTCGAACTTCAACAACTTCCCCGCGTCCTGGGGTCTCTCTTTCAAAGTATGGTTAACTCAGGGCGCAACCTGACAAAAACTGTTCCCTTTAAATAGCTCTTTAATAGCGAACCCCCTCGTACCGCTCAACTCAACCCTTTACAAAAAGTGATCTGCGGCACCCAAAATGAGTGACGTCCACCTGTTTTAATTTAGCTGAACGAAATTTCTTCCCGAATCCTCCCCTTGAGGTTTTAAAACCTTTTTATCAACATTTTCCTTCACGCGCCGAAAACAAATGTTGTCTGCTGGGAACGCAGTAAAAATTGTAATGCCTTCCGTCAGAACGCGACAAAATGACTTTCCCCTCTTTTGAAGGCCAAACCTGACTGGTCGCAAACGTTTCGAAACGACGATGTATGCATCAACGAATCGGTTCCTTCAGAGATTTGGCAACTTGGGTCGGGGGGGTAACTGGCACAGAGTCGTGGAAACTGAACTCCCCTCCTCGGGGGGTTCCCCCTTTTATTCTCACCTTTTTTAACTCAATTGAACCCTTTTAATCTTTTTTTTCTTCCCAGCCTGTTATATTAGCCGATCCTTAATCTTTCTTCTCTTGCGCTGCCTTATTTTTTCTGTTCCCGCGTTTCGCTGTTTTTTGTCTTTTCCCCGCTCTCTAAGCTTTTTACTGCGCCGGGTTTTCCGCGCGTTCATCCCTTTCCATCTTTTGCTGGTTTTCAACAAATGCTCGCAACTCTTCTCCCGAATAGCCTAAATCACGAGCGACACTCACAAGTTGTTCAATAGGGGTGTTCTTTTCGTCCGCCATTATATCTCCTTTTTTTTTTTAATTTTTTTTTTTTG
>CM031619.1:44065819-44103319 GCA_018398815.1 Conus ventricosus
CACTTACCGCTAATTAAAAGCATGAACCCGCCATTATCGAACAATTTTGTCTTTGTTTCTGAAAAAAGGTAACAGAATGCATGACATATTAATTCTATTAGTGCACTGAATCAATAAATAACTCTAATTGTAACTGTATATTAAATTTCAATGTCTGGTTATCTCTTTCAGGTGACGCTGCATGTAGAAAATGAACGAGGCAGGTGAAGGCGGTTTCCGGGACACAACCATTAAAAACGACCACGTTTGGACTGCATCATCCACTGCAGTAATGATCATACAGACACGCTAACCTCACCAGAGAATGTGGACTCTGGAAAACTTTACTCCATGCAGCTGAGGTTCGAAACCAGGGACCAATTTTGGAAACAGCAAAAGGCCTCCATGAAGGTGAAATCTCGCAAATCCAATACCATCGGAAGTCCCGCACATCTTTTTACCAAAAGAAACGTCTTGAGCAACTTCAAGCATCCAAAGAAAAAGATGTAGAGGCCACAAAAAAAAGCCACCAGGCAAGGGCCAAGTTCGTGTAGAACATTTGCACCGTTGTGCATTTTGTGTCAGAAGAGAACAAGTACTGTAAAGGGAAAGAAACAGGAGACCTCTTGTGCAGTGCGGGGAACGTCGAGCTGATGAAAGGCCCAGGGAGGCACTGATGAAAGGTCAGGGAGGCAGCTAAATAAAGGTCAGGGGGGCAGCTGCAAGGAAAGCGGGCAGCAGAGTCAGGCCGTTCTCAGCAGCAGAGACATTGTAGCTGCTGAAGGTCAACACCATAGGTCGGCTATCGAGCATGCACCAGACAAGTGGACATCGTGATGCCAGAGACAAGAGGAAGTGGTGATGACGTTCAGAATGAAGACGCTGTGAATCGGTCTTACAGTGAACTCTTCCTCTCATCAGGAATGACCTGTTTGCCCACCCTGTGTGACAAATTATGGCTGGACTCTCGGTAGGCTATTCGCATCAATGAATTCATTTGGCGTGGAACATTTAAGGATTCAACCGAGAAAAAAACATCGACGAAAGCTAGAAAGTGAGTTTGGAAAATCCTTACACATCTTTCCTGATGCAAAAGGAAGCTTCTTCTATGCCTGATAACTTGACGGTGTGTGTGAACTTGCCAAAGCAAACCATCCTTAAAAACTAAGCTGCAAATGTCTTCAAGTTGAACAGAAGACACTGTGGCCAAAGCAGCCTTGCAGATAACAGACATCAACAACAAAGAAACCCCCACAGTGTGGCCCACCACCAGTTGATAGGGGGACAAAGGATGCTATGATCCCAGAGTCTTTCGGGCTCTTTTCTCTACTACCTGCTGACAGGGTTTTGGTGACCACACCATTGTCAACCTCGGGTGATGTCGTTTGGAGGAAGGACTAGCGCACAGCCCAAAACACCTCACAGCTTGCTTACAATCTCATTCATATATCTGCATTCGTCACATCAAACCACTAGTAAAGTCTATAACTTTACTACACATATCATAGAAAGAAACATAAATGCATATGGAATCAAACAAATAAAACATTCCTCTCTTCTGAACTTCACAAATCATTTATCAAAAACATCATTAACTAACCCGGGTATAAATAATTTCTATTTTAACCTGGCCAGGTGATCTTAACTATCACGAATCACGTCTTTTTCTTTTCCTTTTTTTTTTTTTTTTACTGTCACTTTCACAAAAACGAAAACAACTGCTGGCACGGGTGTTGGTCGGTTGCACCGTTCAAGCTGGACGCTGCACCGGTCAGACTGGACTGCTGGCGTTGGTCAGGTTGGACTGCCGATAAAGTGGCGCTGCCAAGTATGAGGTCGAACCCCCCGGTTTTAGATAAACAGTGACTATCAACATCGTCTGTTCTCCTTTCTTTCTTCCTGCATTAACGCATTGCACTCTCTCTCTCTCTCTCTTCTAGTCTGCTCTTATAAAATTTGGACATGGTTGCTTTTCTTTCTTTTTTCTTTTCTTTTTTTTCTTCTTCATTAATTAGCAACCCTCTCTCTCCCACATCTCTCCTCACCCCTTCCTCTGCAGACTATCTCATGCTAATCTCTCAACTTGGTTCTCTTCTCTCCTCCCCTCATCTCTCTGCTTTTCTTCAAGCAGACCTAGAACCTCTCCCTCTCTCTGTTTCTCTGTTCGTTCTCCCCCTCGTTCTCCCGTTCTCTCACTCTCACATCCTCTTTATTCGTTCCGATCTGTCCAAAAAGGGCGAGTACCATTGGTCAGTATTTTTCCCGGGCCCTGACACCCAAGTTATCTCCCCCCTAATTCCTTTGGGATATTCAAACATGACGTCACGCCTACACGTCTTACTCTCGTGGTGGTCAATTTGGGTCTTTTAAAATTGATTAAGCTAGATTTCACCCCCACCACACACACCTTCCCCCCTTTCCTATTTTAACTGGGCCGTGTGGCTTAAGTCGTGGATACTGGTCAATCTAAATTGGCTAGCTGAGTCGGGGTAGGCCCACGACGTCTGAGTAACAATGACGCTGGTTCCACAAAGTGGCTAGATGCCTGAGCCAGGCTCTACGACTCGTCTCGCTAACATCGAGGCTCGTCAAAACGGCTTAGTCAGTCTGGTGGGTCGGACCGTCTCCGTGAAGCCTCTCCACTAAGTTTAAATTTGGGCCGGATCCGAACCAGGGGCCCGGTCTACGGGCGCCAAGATGTCTGCGTTTGGACTTATGTCCATTGAAGTGGCCGCGACGGACCACACTTTTGGTTGTGTTGAATTTGACCGTGACAATTTCCCCCTTGCAAAAGACATGCACCGCATTGTCTCAAAAAAAGGGTACAAAAAAAGACAACAACCGAATTTGCTGAACCACACTACACTGCAAAGTTTGAAAAATACTTTACAACCAACGGTTTATAAATTAAAAAATATACCATTAGTGAATACCACTCCAATAGTTATCATTGACTGCGCTTTTTGCGTTATTTCAACTCATTTTATAACGACCTCTGGCGCACTTATGCAATTCCCCTACCTGCGGATTTCCACATCTTTTTTTCACAATTCTTATGAAAAGCACAATATAATGATCACGATCCATGACATTTTACTGAGGAATCTCCATCCTCACTCATTGCAAATAATGCTTACTACACAAGCGGCTGTAAAGCTCCAAGCATAACTACATTTACATGCACAAATCTCACAAAGAAAATATAAACAGTCTCACACAGGAAATATGGACCAAAAGCCAACTGGGAATGAACCCATATCCAATCAACATAACTGTCATCAACACATATTATCAACAAAGCACCCCGGGTAGACTGACTTCCTCTGAGTTGCAGCTTGCTAGACTACACAGCTTAAATAAATCCAGCTCCGACATTCTGTCGGGCCGGGAATGTACTGCACTCGGGACCTGTAGGGCTGCAGTGCCATTGCCCAACCAGAAATCTGCTTTTTTTTCAACTGCGCCTCCTGCAGGAATTTGAGTGGTTGATGACCGTCCGATCACGAACTCTTTCCCATACAAGTATTTGTGGAATTTCTGCACGGCCCACACGACCGCTAAACACTCCTCTCCCACCGTTGCGTACCCTTCTTCACACTTTGCACTTCCTGCTAGCGTATCTCACAGGAAACTCGACCCCTTCATGCCCTGTAACAATACTGCACCTATCCCACCACCTATGCATCTGTCCGCAACAGAAAATGGTTTGGGCATATCTGTAGCTTCAAGATGGGACGGGAACCTAGTCTTTCCAACACCGTCTGCCAGTGCTTGCTCTGCAGCGTCTGACCATTCGACCACTGCCGGTTTCCTGCCCTTTACCAAATCCACTGAGAGGACTCGTGATTGCAGCGAAATTTGGAAACAAACCCCTATAGAACCCAATAAAACCTACAGACTCCTGCTTCTGTTTTGGGCTTTGGTCTCTCTGAATTCATCATCTTCTCCACCTTCCCCTTTCTGGTGCTTTGTGTCGCCTCCGACAACAAAACCTAGGAACTCCAGGCTTGGAAAACCAACCTGGCACTTTGTTGGTCTGGCTGTGAGATTGGCTTGTCTCAACCTCTCTAAAACTGCTCCTACTGCCTCATATGCTCCTCCCATGTCTCGGATGCTATCAGAATTCATCCATGAAATTCACAACACCTTCCAATCCCGTCAAAAGCTTCCATCATTCGAGAGAAAACTGCAGTGCGTTGACCATCCCAAAAGGAGTACTCGCCACTGGTTAATAGCCCCATAGGAGTGGAGAATGCTGTGATTTCCTTTGAGTCCTCACTCAGGCTATTTGCCAGTAACCCTTGCTCAGATCTATCCTGGGGAAATACTGACTCTTTTCTGTGGCGAACTGACGAACAGGCTTCCATGTTGGGATGACCTCTGCATCGACCTTGGTGACACTGTTCAGAACGTCTAAGTCCCACAAAAGAATCGATGCCACCTGACTTTTCCTCACTAAGACGACGGGTGCACTATATGATGATTTGGACGTTCATCACCCCAAGGTCCAACATCTTTTCTACCCCTCCTCGATCACTGCTTGGGGGCATACGGATCGGTAGGGTTTCACATGTTAAGGTTTCTGTGATGTCAACTCCACCGTACATGTCTCTAGAGTTGTCCCGCCAGGTTTATCAGCAGGGACGCCCTATACTGTTCTAGAGCCCTAACTTCCCCTGTCTCCTACTGCCTAGCCCTTCATACAGTGACAAAATCCCTGGGATGACTCTTCTCCTGGAAACTCAGGCAACAAAAACTCCCCTTCTTCTGCTGGGTCTCCTTTCCCTCCATCAATGATTGCTGCTGCCCTAGGTGCTGAGTCTCACGCTGAATATATTTGCGGAGTAGATTTGCATGGAAAAGTTTTGATTTCCCATTCACATCGATTCGGTAGTCCTGATCTACCTTTTCAATGATGGTGAATGGTCCCTTCCAATGCATCAGCACTTGTTGTGATCCGTGGAAGCATAACAGGACTTGATCTCCCACCTTGAGGGAAATTTCTTCCTCACCTTCCTGTCATACTGCTTCTTCTGACGACCCTAGCCTCCTGCAAACTCTCCCTTGCGACCTTACATGTCTCCTCGAGCCTATTGCGTAGGCCACCACATACTGATAATGGTTTTGACCTCTTCTGACTCCTGTTCTCCCGGGCCACACTCTTTTTAGAAGCACACCGGTCCCCGAACTGTCCGCCCATAAAAGCAGCTCAAATGGCGAAAAGCCTGTGCTTTCCTGAGGGGCTTCCCTGTAGGCGAACAGTGCCGCGGAATGTAGCGGTCCCAATCTGCTGGCCTTTCCCCACAGAGCTTCTTTAAATGCCCTTCAGCACACCATTGAATCTCTCTACCAAGCCATTGCATTGGGGATGGTATGGGTATGAGCAGCTGTGTGATCCCTACAGCCTGTTGACCTCCTCATCACGCCTAGGTGAAACTGTGGGCCCCTGTCAACTGAGAATTGTGCGGGACACCCACGCGAGAGAAATGCTACCACCCTTCAGCGACCTGTTGCGTATCTACGCCTTTCAATGCAAGCTTCTGGGTATCTGGTCGCGTATCCACCACGTCAACACATACCTGTGCCCACCTTTGAACAGGGCGCGAAATTGGGCCAATCAGATCAACAGCCACCCTCCTGAATGGTGTGTCAATTAAAGGGGATGTTTAAGAGGCGCCTTCCTCTTCACCCCTCTTGTGGCTGACCTTTGACACACTCACATGACATCAGAAACGCTTGATGTCTGCCATTGCTCCTGGCCAAAGAAAGTCATCAAAGATTTTGGTTAGCTGTTTTGCTGGTGCCGAGATGACCCGCCCTGAGCGACTCGTGACCCACGACATGACAGTGTCACGATAACACGCTGGTACCTCAAACTGAGTGGGCACCTTACCTGTTTCCCTTGGGGAACACTCGGTACAACAGCCCCCTTTCACAAGAAATTCGTCTCACCTCCTCTAACCTCCTTTTCTCTCCACCCCCTTGCCAACTCCCCAAAACTTCTCGAGCGAAGGTTTTTTTCCTGTGCAGCCCTAAACCATCAGGCGACACGTCATGCCCGACTTCCTTCCTGAACAACTAAACGGTTTACAACCTTTTCCTCCTTCTTGCTCCGTGTTTGAACTGCTGCCCCTGTAGCAGTCAAACAACTCAGGATCCCCTGGATCCCTTTCACCTGGGAAAATTTCCAATGACAAAATCGTGAAGGGGTTTCCATCACCAACGCAGACAACTCGCCTGAAAGTAAGGGGTACGTACTTCTATCTTAGCAACTGGAAACTCCCACAGTGCCATCGATTTTGAGTACAGGTCTGGATTGCCCTGTCAAATCCCCTTATCGACCACGTTTTTCGTACTACCCCGCATGAACAACCAGTGTCTCGTAAACACTTTCACCCCTGCTGGGCCCAAACCACCCTTCTTTTCCCCTGGTAACGAACCACTCTGCCTAGTGCCCTCCATCCCTGACACTGACTGCTGTCCAGTGCTAAACCATAGGCTGCACTCCACCCTCTTCAGACTGAATCCCTTTTGGTTCCACTGCAGGTCGTTTCCTTGAAACCCTTATCCACCTCTTGCAAGCTGCTGCCTTCTGGAAACCCCAAAGCGACCAATCCTCGGGCCCCATTCCCTTCCTGTGACAAATGAAACACCTAATGTCCCTTTGCCCTTCCTTCTGCCCCCCCACTGGTTTGCAGACTTTGCAGAAAACTCCCCTGTCTCCTTGCACTCTCCAAACCCGTGCCGGCACCTTTCTCCTGCACCTTCGTGCCCAGACGTGCCTCTCTATACACCTCTGCGAACTTCAACAACTCCCCTGCTGTCTCTGGCTGCCTCTCTTTCAAATGTAGGTTTAACTCAGGCCGCAACCTGACAAAATCTGTTCCTTCATAACTAGCTCTTTCAACTCAGCGAACTTTCCTTTTTCGTACCGCTCAACCCCTAACCATTTCTCAAAATAGTGATCTAGACGTGCACCAAACTGAGTGTACGTTTCCCCCTGCTTGCAATTTAGCTGAACGAAATTTCTTTCTGAATCCTTCCTCTGTGAGGTCAAACCCTTCATTAAAGACTCCTTTACAGCACCAAAATCGGACTGTTGTTCTGCTGTAACGCAGTGAAAATTTCAAAAGCCCTTACCCGTCAATACGCTGACAAAATGACTGCCCACTCTTCTGGAGGCCCAACCCTGACTGGGCCAAACGTTTCGAAACGATGATGTATCATCAATCGAATCGGGTTTCCTTTTAGAGAATTTTGGCAACTTGGTCGGGGGCATAGCTGCGCACAGAGTCACTGGAAACTGAACTCCCAAACCTCGGTGGTCTCCCTCTGATTTTTCACTTTCTCTAGCCTAATTGAACCTTTAATCTTCCGTTCCTGCGTTTCCCTTTTTCTTTCTTCCTGCCTGGCCTGATTATCATTTGCCTGAATCCTTAATTTTTCTGTTTCCTGCTCTTCTTTACCCTTTCCCGCTCTGCTAATTCCAATGCGACGCGGCGTCTTTCCGCGCGTTCATCCTTTCCATCTTTTGCGGTTTTCGACGAATGCCGCAACTCTTCTCCCCATAACCTAGATCACGAGCGACGCTCACAAGTTGTTCAATAGGGGTGTTCTTTTCTTCCGCCATTGTATCTCTTTCTTTTTTTTTTTTTTTGAACAAGATTTTATACACGACAGCCAAACTGGTGGTTACCGACACGGTTTACGTAATAGCACAATCCCATGAATGATAAAATTAGCTTGGACAACGTAGTTAGTTTTTATAAGACGCCCAGCGCCTGACCCAACTATGAGAGCGAATTATAGGGAATCTGTGCGAAATAAGTTCTCTGGGGCTGAAATGCCAAGCCTAGTATTTAAATATCTTTTGGGAAACAATGCCAAGCCTAGTATTTAACTATCTTGGGAAATACAGTAAGACAACCCCCTTTTCTTAGGGTTACATACTTTAATCCCACCCGCTTTCCTCTCTGAGAATTGAACAATTATAATAAATGGGCCAAAAATCCTGGCAGTTCGCCAATAAATTGTCAACCTCGGGTGATGTCGATGGAGGAAGGACACGCACAGCCAAACACACTCACAGCTTGCTTTCAATCTCATTCAATAACATGCATTCGTCACATCAAAACCCCTAGTAAAGTCTATAACTTTACTACACATGATCATAGAAAGAAACCCTCAATGCATATGGAATCAAACAAATAAAACATTCTCTCTTCCTGAACTTCACAAAATCATTTATCTAAAACATCATTAACTAACCCCGGGTATAAATAGATTTCTACTTTACCTGGCCAGGGGATCTTAACTATTCACGAATCACTCTGTCTTTTCCTTTTTTTTTTTCTTTTTACTGTCACTTCACAACACGACACAACTGCTGGCACTGTGTTGGGCTGGTTGCCACCGGTCAAGCGGGCGCTGGCACCGGTCAGACTGACTTCTGGCTTGGGCAGGTTGGACTGCCCAGAAAGTGGCGCGGCCAAATATGAGGTCGAACCCCCGGTTTAGATAGAAACAGTGACTATCAACATCGATCTGTTCTCCTTTCTTTCTTCCTGCATTAACGCATTGCACTCTCTCTCTCTCTCTTCTAGTCTGCTCTTATCAAATGGACATGGTTGCTTTCTTTTCTTTTTTCTTTCTTTCTTTTCTTCTTCATTAATTAGCAACTCTCTCTCTCTCCACATCTCTCCTCAGTCCTTCCTCTGCAGACTATCTCATGCTAATCTCTCAACTTGGTTCTCTTCTCTCCTCCCCTCATCTCTCTGCTTTTCTCTCAAGCAGACCTAGAACCTCTCCCTCTCTCTGTTTCTCTGTTCGTTCTCCCCCTCGTTCTCCCGTTCTCTCACTCTCACATCCTCTTTATTCGTTCCGATCTGTCCAAAAAGGCGAGTACCATTGGTCAGTATTTTTACCGCCCTGACACCCGAAGTTATCTCCCTCTAATTCCATTGGATATTCAAATCATGACAGTCACGCCTACACGTCTTACTCTCTGTGGTGGTCAATTGGTCATTTAATTGATTAGCTAGATTTCACCCCCCACCACACACTACCTTCCCCCCTTTCCTACTTAACTGGCGCCGTGTGGCTTAAGTCGTGGATACTGGTCAATCTAAATTGGCTAGCTGAGTCTGGGTAGGCGCCACGACGTCTGAGTAACAATGACGCTGGTTCCACAAAGTGGCTAGATGAGCCTGAGCCAGGCTCTACGACTCGTCTCGCTAGACATCGAGGCGTCGGTCAAAACGGCTTAGTCAGTCTGGGTGGGTCGGACCGTCTCCGTGAAGCCTCTCCACTAAGCTTAATTGGCCGGATCCGAACCATGGCCCGGTCTACGTGGCGCCAAGATGTCTGCGTTTGGACTTATGTCCAGTTGAAGTGGCCGGCGACGGACCACACTTTGGTTGTGTTGAATTTTGACCGAGACACCCATGCATCCGAGAGAGTCAAGCGGCTTGTTCGGTCATTTGCTCAAGACTTGGTCTATGCTGTGACTCGTGGTAAATTGAAGCCCCCCAAACACATCTTTCTGCCGTTCGCTGTCAAGTCACTGACTGGTAATGTGGAGCCGATTCAGATCCTGAACAGGCAGCCATGGCATTGCCTACTCACTGATGGAAGAAGTGGACACTGCTTTGTGTCTACAGAAGGTGTCCTTGTCAAAAGGTGACGTAGTTCTTCCAGCAAACATTTATCCAGGGACATTCACAACCTTAGCCTGGGACAAGATCGACCGCCTGGAAGAGACGGACAGTGGTGGTGTGGTGGTGGGGGGGGGGGGGATATCTCAGAGTGCATAGGATTGCTGTGCAAGCAAAGTCAGCTGAGCCTCTGCCGACTAAAGACTTGCCTTCAGTGGACAAAACAAAGAAAAGAAGTATTGATGCACCAGTGCCACTGTTGGCAACATACAATGCTGGGGAAAGGGTTGGGCCACCACAGAGCAAGACAGCAGAAGCTGAGACAGCAGAAGCAACCCGGTCAGCCAGGAAAAAGAACCTTGTGTGGATGATGGCACGTGCGTCAGTTCAAGAAGACCAATTTGTTTGTGGCTGGACGGGCTCCAGCATTCTGACCCGACTTGGCAGGACAGTCAGTCAAGACAGCATTGGCTACCTGCCTACCATCAATGCTCCAGCAACTCAGATGTCAACGGTACATGAAGTTCTCAACCAGTCACTCTCCATCATGCAGTCCTTGGGTCTGTCAACGATTGTCTGCGTATTTGACCAGCCTTTGTACGCAAAAGCTGAAGAGATCACCAGGAAACACCTTGACAGATTTCAGGACACAATCATCCTGAGGCTTGGAGTGTTCCACACTATCTGCACACTGCTGTCCACCATTGGAAAACGCTTCCAAGATACTGGACTGAGGGATCTCTGTGTTGAGTCTGGCCTGATAGCAGAAGGCTCTGTGGCTGCTGTGATGGATGGCAGAAGGTACAACCGCGCAGTGCGCCTTCACAAGCTGGTGCACGAGGCTCTCCTCCGACTGGCATGGAAAGGCTTCCTCACCTGGATGGAAACCACACACCCAAGTGACCTGGTACCCCTGGATGAAACACTTGAGATCACAAATGATCTCTGCAAAGATGAGACTTCCCTGAACCAAGTGCTCAAGAACAAGGCTTGTGCTCGCATCATGGCCCTGCTTGACATCTACCTGCAGTTTCTCAGAAGTGGTAATGATGGTCTCTCAGCCTTCTGGATGTCCTATTTAGACATGGTGGAGATTCTCCTGGGCCTGATCCGGGCATCATGTGAAGGGGGCTGGCACCTTCACCTAGCATCTCTTCGTGCAATGATACTGTAATGAGTCGGCCGAATGTTCTCGAGCATTTAGGCAAATTAAGGTAGTTGCTGTTGTTGAGAGCACGTTCCTTGGGTCTTCAAGTGTGCGAATTCAGGCATCACCAGGGGGGATACCCCGAGTCGTATACTGAAGGAGGGAGAGTACTGGGAAGTGTTTCGCATGTCCGAGGGATAGTGACAAGGAGTTGGCGACCTGCCAGTCCTGGTAGAGAAGAGGGTCCACTTTGAGCACTGGCTATTCACTGGGCTCTCCCGTGGGCCTGAAAGGAAGGCGATCGTGTCAGGTGACCGTCACGGTAGGTGACCGTCAGCCTGCCGGCAGAGTACAGCGACCATTCAGTCGTCCCTGTTCTGAGGAATGAATGGAAGGCTGCGGCCTATCGAGTGGTTTGCGCCTTGTTTGTCTATAGAGGTAGTAAATACTTGAAGCATCAGTCATGGCTGGTAGAGAGGTCCAGGCTGTTAGTTCAATGGTAGCTTGGGGGAATCGAACATGAGTTTGAATAGGAGGTTATGCATTAACCACTGGGTGCCCAAGTCTTTGTTGGCGCTAGCAGCTGTGGTGTGTGTGTATGTGTAGGTGACTAGTGATTCCATTGGTGGAATAAAAATAACTTGGGGATTTATTGGTACAAATCGTGTGATGTGTGTGTGCCAGTGATTCCATTGGTTGAGCCAGTTAAACTCGGGTTCTCTCTTTCTTTGAGAACGAATATAAGGTGCTTGGAAAACCAGGAAGTGTGTGACTCACTTAAGGGAAAGTGAACTCGCCCGTCTTGCTGAGGGCTCAAGAAAATACAGCGTGAAGCAGAGGTTAGCTGTCGCCTTGTTGTCTCCTGGTGGGGACGTAAGACGGTGGAGGTTGCTGTAGCCTCGGAGCCGACGACGAGAAGAATTGTCTCCCGTGTGGGGACGGTCGACAGCAAGACGTGTCAGCCTGTTGGGGCCTAGACAGGAGCTGCCAGACAACGGTGGGGTGTTTGCAGCCAGAGGAGACCTGTGGGAGAGGCCGACAGGAGCCCTTTCCGTGGAGAGGGCGAAGTGCAGTGGAGTCCGGGAGACTCGGTGCGAGGGTACAACTCAAGCTACGTTGCCAGTGTCCCCCAACTGGGATTTGGCCAATCGGAGGACACAACAGTGTGGCAGCTTCAGCTCGTGGTCGCACAGTGTGATGAGAGAAACTGGTCAACCAAGGAATGCTGGCAAGTTATGGACGCTTTATTTGCTCTTAAGGTTATCAGTGTGCAAACTGAATAGTGGAATATTGTCTTTCCTGGCTAAGTAAGAATAACTGAAGAACAGGGATGCGATTTATTAAATTGTCTGTATGCTGTTTACATTGTTGTATGATACAGATAGTTGTGTTGTGTAGTGACGGTGGGGGCTCGGAGTCAAGTTGAATAAAAGTTGATTATTTTCTATGAAATGTTATTGGTTTCCCGTCACCTTTGTGCGGGCCCGATGTGAGTGACAGAGTGCGTGTGCCTATGCGAGAGCGCATTTTGGTTGTGAAAGCGCAAATACTTCTGTCTATAACCCCCTGCATCCCTGAATATGAAAATCATATTTTAATAACGAGGGGAGCGTCGGAGACCCGTCACAGATACCTTGGTGCTTCGCGTATGACAGGCTGAATTATGGACGGTACCTGCCGTACTACTATGCACAGATGTCGCAGCTCCCCATCACACATCCAGAGTGTGCAGTTAATTCATGCATGGTGGGTTCTCTGTTCAGCTTGGCCCGACAAACCTCTTTGGAAGAATCCCAGTTGATCAAGCCATTGAAGACACTGTAAACAGACACCTGGAGGAATAAAGGGATTCAGCTTGAAAGCAGGAGCCGTTGCTAAGTACTACCTCACCACAGAGTACAGAACTATCTCAGAGCACTGAGAGCCGTGACAGACCAGCGCAGTTCAAAACTGTCCCACAGAGACGCACACATTACCAGAATCGAGAAAGATGAGAGGGATGTCCAATCTATTATGGACCTCCTTGAAAACAGCTGGGTCAACCCAGTGTCTCCTGGGAGCAGGACCTATTGGGCCTATCCACTGGCACCGTTGCAACTCCTGATGCCACAACAGATCTTCTGGAGGCACATCAGTCAGGTGAAAGTCAGTACCAGAGTTTCAAGCCGACACGACTGGATGGAGTCCCACCAACAGTTAAACTCCATGACACAGTGAAGAAGCTGAACCTGAAGACATTCTCAAGTGTTGGCAAAAAGAAGTTCATGGTAAGAAGGTGCAAGATGTTGTGAAGGCAGACCGAAAACTGTCTGGGCAAATGATTTTGGTGGCTGGGAGAAGAAAGCTACATATCAGGGATGTTCTGAGTCATCCTTTGGGACCTCTTCCATGGTCCCTTGCCAACATCGACAGCTCCCTCCGCAAAACAAACAAATCTGCCCTTGCCCTTGCCGTTGAGTTGGAAAAAAAGTGTCTCCTGTGCTGAGGACATCCCAAGACCGTCAGCCTGCCTCATTGACGGCATGACCCTGGTGCATAGAATGAACGGGAACAGCAAGACTTTTGCACAGCTGGCCGAGTCTGCCATCCACCGGTTCTGAATGAAGGTGCCCACAGCCAACGGATTGATGTGGTGTTTGACGTCTATCGTAAGACATCAATCAAAGATGTAGAGATATGCAAAAGGGGAGCTGCCACCAGCACAATACTGTACAAGAACCTTTCAGGAGACCACAACATCCAGCAGTGGAGAAAGTTCTTGTGTAGTCCAGGAAACAAAAGCAGCCTCATCAAATTCTTGGTGGAGCAATGGAAACGGCGAGATCACAGCAAGAAACTGAATGGAAAGACAATGTACGTCACACGCGAGGAAACCTGCTTCTGAATGACAGACGATGCCTGTGTGGAGGTCCCAGAGCTGTTATCAACTCAAGAAGAAGCCGACATACGCCTGCTGCTCCATGCCCTACATGCCGCAAGGTCTGGCTCAAAAGCTGTAGTCGTCACAGCTGAGGATACTGATGTCATGGTTCTCTGCTTAGGCCTCCACAAGAACATTCCCTGCCACATTTATCAGAAGCGTGGCACACAGAACCGCACACGATTCGTGGACATCACCAAGCTAGGGAGGGCTCTAGAAGACAGCATCTGCAACAGCTTGATAGGACTGCATGCCTTACAGGCTGTGACAGTGTCCGTGCCTTTGCTGGTCTCGGGAAGCTAGGCGCCCTGAAGCTGCTGAAGAACACCTCCTTCCAGGAGACTTTCTCTGCCAGCTAGGCCAGTCATGGGATGTTTCTGAGGAACTGTTTGAGAGGTCCAGCAGTTCACCTGTCGCATGTACACAGCAGGTAGCAGCACAACAGAAGTGAATGAACTGCGCTACCAGCTATTCTGTGCCAAACGTGGGGAAGTCGAGTCCAGTCAACTTCCTCCATGCAGAGAATGCCTGTTCATGCACGTCCTTCGAGCCAACTACCAGGCTGCCAATTTGGAGGTGCTCCCTGCAGAGTCCGCCTGCAGTACCAGATCCCACAGAGAGTGGGTGGATCAATAATGGAGGTGGCCAGCTAGCCATACACAGGATGTGCACACAGCCTGCACCAGAGGTGGTCTTGGAGCTTCTTGCCTGCAAGTGTACGCGCTCTTGTGTGTTGCCCAACTGTTCCTGCCTTGCCGGTGGGCTACACTGCACAGATCTCTGCCAACTTCAAACCTGCAGCAACCAGAAGCAAGACGATGACCCTCAGTTTTGGCTTGCAGACTCGGACAGTGACAGTGATAAGATGTCTGGCGATGAACTTTGAAAGTTGTTACTTGGCCCTGTCTGCTGATTGCGCTGTAGCAAGCATGCGGAACTCTTTGATGAACTGAGATGTGTGAATTACACCTGCATAATTTTTGGACAATGTTCTGTTGAATCCCTTCTATCACCAAGATTAAAACATTTGGATGCAAAAGGGAGACATCTGAAAGAATGTGTTTAAGATGGTCGCTAAAATGATTTGAACCTTTTAAATCAGGCAAGAATTGCCTTATGCGATGGTTTTTGTTCTATTTTATGGACAAATGATAGAGTTGTCACGGCATTAATGAACCTGGATCATGTTCTGATCGTTATTTGCTTCTTACTCATCACTAGGGAACAACATCACCCTGTAATGTCACAGATGTCATAACTCGTAATCGAGTACGCTAAGTAAGGGGTAGGATCATTCAGGGGTGATAACCACTACTAAGCTACCACTCTGCAGTGGTTATCACATCAAAACATAAACTACAGACATATAGCTAGTAGAAAATAGCAACCAGAACTTGCCCACCCAGATGACGCCGATATGTGAAATTAGGGGTCTGGGCCCCTGTCCTAAATCCGATAGTAATTCCATATCCAGTTATTTAAACGTTGCTTGGGCTCACTGTCAAGAGAAATTATGTTTCTCAGATCATGCGTTTTACATTCATCTAATCATTATTGGTTTTTTTTTTTTTTTTGTTTCCCTTGTAATTTATTTTACAGGGATGGATATTGTGTTTAAGTCTGACGTAAAAAGTTTATGTGGTTCAAGGGCGTCTTTTAGCGTAAATTATCAAGATTTTACAATGTGTGTTACGTACACACTGTAAGCAAAAGTGATGGTGAACAAATTTGAAAATAGATCAAAAGATCAACAATGATCAGTATGAGAGAGAGAGAGAGAGAGAGAGAACAGAGAGAGAGAGAGAGAGAGAGAGAGAGAAGAGAGAGAGAGAGAGAGAGAGACCCAACGTCAGACCCCGACAGGTAAATCCACCTCAAAATGAAAGCGTTCCTTTCTGAAACCTTCAAAAAACTCTCGCCAAAGACAGCCTCAGAGCCGATTTCCACCAGCAAAATCTCACAACCGTGTTTCCCGACTTTCACACGTCAGCCGCTCAAAGCATTGTCTGGCACCTGCCCAGTTTTTACCCCCTCCCCCCCCTTCCCCACGCCACCCCCCCCCCCACCCCCCCCCCACCCCCGCCCCCCTCAGCCTACCTCCTGACCAAAAAAAATAGGGGAAAAAAATAAAAAGGTCAAAGAAAGAACAGACGGTGGCAGTCCAGAACCTGTCCCCCCCCCCCCCCCCCCCCCCCCCCACCACCAGTCTGGCACCAGAGAGGATTGAACTCTCTATCAACGGAGCATCCGTCTCGCCAGTCCTGTCAAGTGTTCATGCCGAAGGCTTGGCACTTCAGACAGCCAGCTCAGTCCTTGCTGCCGAAAGAAACAAATGTATCAAAAAATCCCCCGTCGCCAGCTCCCGCTTTATCCTTCCCTCCCTTAACCCTGGCAAGAGAGTTACCGGCTTTTGGAGAGGAAGACCTATCGTGGAGGAAGGAGAGAGAGAGAGAGAGAGAGAGAGAGAGAGAGAGAGAGAGAGAGAGAGAGGTGGGGTGGGTGATTGGGGGGGGGGGGTAATGTCACGTGACTGTGACGAAGAGAAATCGTGGGTCGGGCCAAGTGTCGGCCACCGCTTAATTTAACTTTGTCTCTCCTTCCCCTTTTGTTGCCCTGAGAACAACGTGAGATTCGGACAGCTGGACGGGGTTTGGGGATCGAGAGGGATTAAGGAGCGGGATTCTACAGGGATCGAGATAAAGGCGCTGGGCCGGGAGGGAGGTGGGGGGGGGGGGGGGGGGGGGGGGGGGGGGGGGGGAGGGATTTGGAAGTCTTGATTAATACGCCCCAGTGCGCCCAGGAAAGGGAGATAATCGAGGTGGGAGATCAGGCCGGCGACATGGTGAAAAATGGCCCGAGTGAGAGCAAGTCGGGTGTTAATGAAGGGTGGGGGGACCAGAACTTGGTGACGACTCCAAGACTTAGGCCTCTGGTTCTACGGCAACGTCACCCAGCCTGAGCTCGGTGGTTAAGAAAGGTGGGGTGGGGGTGGGGTGGGTGGGGGGAAGCAAATATGTCCAAGCTGTTTTGTTCCAGACAAGTCTCACGATACAAAAAAAAAAAAAGAAGAAGAATATAAAAACGACACGGTTTTAGGTTCGTGCAGCGCATAGTTGGAAAGCTGTATTTGTATCGCGTGCTAAAATGCACATGACAATTTGTTAGCTTCAAGCATTGAGATCCTGAACTCTCTCTCTCTCTCTCTCTCTCTCTCATCTCTCTCTCTCTCTCTCTCTTCTCTCTCTCTCTCTTTCTCTCTCTCTCTCTCTCTCTCTCTCTCTCTCTCTCTCTCTCTCTCTCTGTGTGTGTGTGCTTCCCCCTCAAGTATTTCTCACGTGAAAAGTGTACACAACGTAATACAAGGTTCGAGCAATGACTATTTTGAAAGCTGCTTTGTGTCGGGCATGTCAGACGATAAAACGCCCATGACAAAACGTTGGATCCAAGCATTGACCATTTTGAAAACTTCTCCTTCCTTCCTTCCTTCCTTCCTTGATTTCTTTCTTTGTTTCTTTTAAACATTTCTCACGATGAAATGTCCACGACGTGATGTTAGTTTTGAGCAATGAATGTTTTGACAGCTGTATAGTATGAAGCATGTCCCATGATGAAATGCCCTTGACAAAATGTTAGGTCTAAGCTTTGACTTTCGGGCATTTTAACAATAAAAATGTCCACAGCGTAGTGTTGGCTTCGAGCAAAGAACATGTTGAAGGCTGTTTTGTGTCAGATAGGCTACGTCACAAACTATAAATGGCACTGACAAAAATGACGTGTTTAGGCAGTGTCTGTTTTTAAAAGCTGTTTCATTTAAAGCTTGTCTTACATTAGAATATTCACAACGTGATGTTAAGTTCAAGCAGCGACTTTTGTGACTGGTTTGTGTGAGGCATGTCACACGATTAAATGTCCTCGACACAACGTTGGGATTCGAGCTAACACAAAGATAGTGTTTGAGCAATGGATTCTTCTCCTCCTGCGTACGCAGGCTGATACTCCTGCGGACACCCCCTGTATAGGGAGTGGAGTTTTTTGTGTGTATGACCGTGTTTTTTTTATCCCGCCATTAAGGCAGCCATACTCCAACTTCGGGGAAGGTGCATGCTATGTGTAACGTGTCATCCATACCAACGGCCAAACTGGCCTTCTCTTCCGAAAGTTGGCGATGGGATTTTACGTGTGTGCAAGATGTTATGCGTGCGTTCACACACGGAACCTCGGTTTATCGTCTCATTCGAAGGACTGTATGGGAAATTGAGTCCGAACCAATGTTAACTCCGAGGGAAAAATCCCCCTGTACGGAAACGGCCCGGCGGAGATTCGAACCCGCAACCCCAAGATTATGAGTCCGGCGCTCTACCACTGAGCTATTTCGGCCCCCCTGAGCAATGGATAATTTCGAAACTGTTTTCTTTGAGGCGTGTCACGTGATAAAATGCCCAAGACGTATAATCTTAGGTTCGGGCTATGGATGGTTTTAAAAGCCAATTTTGTGTCGGGCACGCCACGCGACAAAATGTCCACGCGACGGACATTTTGAAAACTGTTTTGTGTCAAGCGTGTCTCACCAGAAAACATCCCAAGACACAATGACATAATACTTTGAAAGCTGTTTCGTTTCAGGGATGTCATACAATAAGATGTCCACAACGTACTGTCAGGTTTGTGCAACGGACAATTTTGAAAGTTGTTTTGTGTGAAGCGTGTCTCACCCGAATATTCCCCCGACGCAATGTTAGATTCAAGCAATGAATACTTTGAAAGCCGTTTTGTTTTATTTTTAAAAAAAAAAGAAAAGGATGTCACACTATGAACTGTCCACGACGTGATGTTAGATTCGTGCAACGGACATTTTTGCAACCTCTGTCAGGTGTCGCACGATAAAATACCCCAAGACAAAATATCAGGTTCAAAGAGTGTTTTGAGAGCTGTCTGTTCAAAGGATGTCGCACAAATTCCTACGCCTTAAACTTTCCCTCGAGGAATTATCATTAAAAAAAAAAAATAAAAAAAAACCCTGGCTGATGTTCCAAAGCGATTTCGGAGACGAAAGTTTGCTATAGTGAGAAGGATGAGTGATCAGCTCTGAACTCATTTTCAGAATAGATTTGCACTGACTTTTGGAATAGCTCAGAATTTTCATCCTCTTGTTCGTCTTCTTGTTTTTCTTGTTCTTCATCTTGTTCTTTGTTGTTGTTGTTCTTCTTCTTCTTCTTCTTCTCCTTCTCCTTCTCCTCCTCCTCCTCCTCCTTCTCCTATTCTTCCTCACCCCTCTCTTCCTCTTCTTCCTCTTCTCGTTCTTCTCCTTCTTCTTCTTCTTTTTCTCTTCTCTTTGTTCTTCTCCTTCATCTCCTTCCTCTTCTTCTTCTCCTTCTCCTCCTCCTTCTTCTTCTCCTTCTTCTTCTTCTCCTTCTCCTCCTTCTTCTCCTTCTTCTGCTTCTCCTCCTCTTCCTCCTCCTCCTCCTCCTCCTCCTCGTCCTCCTAAGGATAGCTTTGAACTCCTGTTCAGAAAAGCTTTGCACTCATTTTCAAAAGCATTGCTGTTTGAGAGTGGCTCGGGGAAAGAGCTGCTTTGTGCAGCAGCATCGGAACAAAGTTTGTTCCTAATCTGTCTCTATAATTACAGCTTATATCATTAACATGTTTGCCTCCTAAAGCATTCAGTTTCAGTCTGAAGCCTCAGTTGAAAGTGGTGATTTCCAGAGAGTTACGATTAATGAAGTACCAGACGAAAAACTCTGGGGATCAGTACAGTGGCTGTGCATTCATGCTTGGGTATGTGGCAGTGTGTGTGTGTGTGTGTGTGTGTGTGTGTGTGTGTGTGGTGTGTGTGTGTGTGTCTGTGTGTGTGTGTGTGTGTGTGGTGTGTGTGTCTGTGTGAGGAGGGGAGAGGGTCGAGCGTATAATTGTGCACATGCATGAATAGCCTGTGCCTATGAGAGGGGATGTACGTATATTTACGCACGTACGTGTTATTCGCATCGTTAATGGCCTCTCGACAGATTCCGGATTCTTATAAACTGTCAGTGTTTCATCTTCTGCTACTTTGCGAATGTTTATCTACTGATCTCGGCTGGAGGTTTCGTACAATTTCGTTGCAGATGCCCTTCCTCCTGTGAATCACGATGCCTCCCATCCTCTCTCTTACCGCCCCCCCCCCCCTCCCCCCCCCACTCCTCATCCGCACCTCTCCCTCTCCCTTCGTTTCCTCCCACCCCCACCCCCACCCCCACCCACCCCAACATCTTCACCCCCACCCCCCACCCCCCACCCCATCCACCCACCTTGTTCCTTATTCCTCTCTCCCCATCTTCCCAGTACATCTCAGGCGCACGCGATAAACCTTTCCTGCGCTTAATTTCAGCCCTCCTCCCTACCTATCTCATTAGCTCCCCCCCCTACCCCCGCCCCCTCTCCCCCCACCCCACCCCCCTCATCTCCTCTTCCCCTCCCTCCTCCATCCTGACAGACAGACAGACAGAGGACGGACAAACAGACGGACCAGGCACCCCCACGCCAGTAGAGAGCATGTTTACCGTTCTTCTCTCCGCCGTCAAAGGACTCACGCGATGCCCAGAGTCTCCCCCCACAACGAAAACCAACCCACCGTCACCTGTGACTTCAAGGGGTCCCCCCGTCACGTCACACAGCGCGAGAGAAATGACGCCAGAGCCTCCCGTGACGTAGAGCGGTGACGACTTCTAAGGGAAACGCAGGCAGGCTGGGGATGGGGGGGGGGGGGGGGGGGGGGGGGAGGTGGAATCGGAGCACGGACCCGGGAGATAAGATTTGTTTGTGTGGGTGGGGGGGGGGGGGGAGGGTGGAGAAAGAGAGATCTGTGGATTATCATCTCTTTGCCTCCATCATGGTTCACACTGAGCCAGATGCCAGAGTCTCTGCCAGACGCCCCAGTGCCAGACCCCTCACCTGGGAGGCAGGACAGGCTTCACAAGGCGGGGAAGTACGCTACTTGCCTTTGAGGGCGCCTCATTAGCCAGTGGTCAAGCGGCGCCGGACACGGACACTGTGTGTGTGTGTGTGTGTGGCGGCGATTGGCGTGAGCGGAGAAGTGATGAGAAGGGCGAGATTAGTCCTCTGGGAACGGGGTCTGTTTAGTTTTCCGTCCGTCGGTCGTGTGTGTGTGTGTGTGTGTGTGTGTAGGTGGGGGGGGGGGGGGGGGGGGGGGGGGGGGGGGGGGGGGGGGGGGGGGGGGGAAGAGAGATCGGTCGGGAGATATTGGTGGTTCTATGGACAGAGTTCATGCTCCATTTGCGCGGCACCTTACTGGGTTTAACAGCATTCATTATTCGTGTGATGATGATGGATGTTGCGATGCTTTCTCTCTCTGTTGTCATGGTTTACAGCCCTAAAAGCAAGTTTTGATCTTTTTCTCCCCCTAAAAATATTGGACTTTCAAAATGCGTTTCTTCGTTGATGAAGTCTTGAAGGTTTACTGCCCTAAGCAAGTTTTTGATCTCCGCCCCCCCCCCCCCCCCCCCCCCCCCCCCTCCCCCCCACCCTAATAATATTTGACTTTCAAAGCGCGTTCATTCGTTGATTAAGAAGTCTTGAAGGTTTAGTTCCCTTAGCAGGTTTTGATTTGTCCTCCCTCCCCCCCCCCCACACAGGTTTTGATGTCCCCCTCCCCCCCCCCCCCCCCCCCCCCCCCACACTTTCACGTATCCGTTTTCAAATGCGATTGTTTTTTTTGTTTTTGTTTTTAAGTTTAAAGAAAATTGGAACAGTTGGAATTGGATTCGTTCCTGACCGTGTGCAGTTCGTCTAAAGATAGTTACCCAACGTTACTGTCGACCAGCGGTGGTGTTGTGTGTGTGTGTGTGCGTGCCGTGCGTGTGTGTTATTGCGCGCATGCCTTCATGGCTCTTTCGTATCTCTCTGTGGAAGACAATTTTTTACCCATTTTTCTCTACTTCCAATTATCTAACATGCCAGTTTTTCGTTTTAATACATTACTGTACTCTGGTGACTTGGTAGTGCAATGTAAAAACAGTATAGGATGGTTAGTCAACTTTTCTAACACACACACACACACATATATATATATAATATATATATTAAAAGTAAGGTTTATTATATATATATATATATATATATATATATATAATAAAAACTAATAAATTCCAAGGATAAGTACTGAGCACCATTCCAGTAACTTACAGAGCAGCTTGGTGTTGCAATGACTGCAAGAAATATTCAATTATAAACAAAGCTTGCTCTATGTCTTAGACTGAAAAAATAGGGGGAGATAAGCGTTTATATCTGCAGTGGTAGTTAATACTGCCTAAACTAAACAGTATGTGCTCAGGTGGGTGGATGAGGAAAAATAAAATAAAATGCTTCTCAAATGAGCCTTCAGCAAGCTTATAATCTCCAATAGGGAGGAAACTCACTAACACATAACTCCTGGTCATATACCGATATTTTGAAACTTGGTTGTTTCTCCTCCGTGACCGCGGAAAGTGGTAATTTGACTCCTCCTCCCTTTTCGGTTTTAAGAAGAATGCCATCCCAGAAAAGGCTGGTGTGCAATACCGTAGTATGTCCGTTGAGCTTTCAAAAAACCAACCAAAGGTGTCATCTAAGAAGCAAAAGAAAATCATGAAAGAACAAAACAAGCTACATTTTCTTGTGAAAAGTAGAAAATATAAAAAGATAACCTCTTAAAACACAAGTGCTGAGGGCCAGTTCTTGGAATGAATCCGCAAGGGACTAAATTACAAAAAACAATAAAATTCCAAGGATAAGTACTGAGCACCATTCCAGCAACTTACAGAGCAGCTTGGTGTTGCAATGACTGCAAGAAATATTCAATTATAAACAAAGCTTGCTCTTATGTCTTAGACTGAAAAAATAGGGGGAGATAAGCGTTCATATCTGCAGTGGTAGTTAATACTGCCTAACTAACAGTATGTGCTCAGGTGGGTGGATGAGGAAAATAAAATAAAATGCTTCTCAAAATGAGCCTTCAGCAAGCTTATAATCTCCAATAGGGAGGAAACTCACTAACACATAACTCCTAGTCATATACCGATATTTCGAAACTTGGTTGTTTCTCCTCAGTGACCGCGGAAAGTGGTAATTTGACTCCTCTCCTTTTCGGTTTTAAGAAGAATGCCATCCCAGAAAAGGCTGGTGTGCAATACCGTAGTATGTCCGTTGAGCTTTCAAAAAACCAACCAAAGGTGTCATCTAAGAAGCAAAGAAAATCATGAAAGAACAAAACAAGCTACATTTTCTTGTGAAAAGTAGAAAATATAAAAAAAATATTAAAAAAAGAAGATACTGCCTCCACCTCCCACCCCCCCTACCCACTGTATGTTTATTTCCGTTATTCAGTTGCTTGTTCTTGTCCTGCCTGAAGAAGACATGCAGTAGGTCGAGACGCGTTGCTTCAATTTTTGTCGCATTCGTTTGGCGGTTCAGTGCTTCAACATTTATTTTGGTTTAAATTACTTTTCTTTCAGAAACAAGTAAACAGAATTCCTTCATAATTGTCAGGACCAAATCAGCAACAGCAAGCCTAGGGCTTTTACTGTGCTCCAAATAGACATGTACAATTATGGCGTTAATATACATACACAATTACTACTTTGCATTTCACTTTCGTGCTTGGGATTTTTTTTTTTAAAGGAAAACATTCAACATTTATTTTCATGTTACAAAACAATTCCGACCCCCACACCTTCCGCCGGATCCGGTACGAAACACGCACCGCACGCACGCACGCACGCACGCACGCGCACACACACACACACACAACCACACACCACACACACACACACACTTCAGGGCTGCACACCGAAAATTAAGTGCGCCCAAGGTCGTGCGGAGTTCGAGTATTTATAGGACTGACGCAATAATTCGTTTCGAGAATTTTTTTGTTATTGTGTCTAAATGTTGATTCTCCCTCATTATCTTCCATATAGAGCCACATCGAGTACAAGGCCAGGTGGTCTGGTTCCGAGCAGACTAGATTGAACCAATAAGGAAATTGGGAGGTTGGTGGGGAGCTGCTTGGGCGCTCCCAGCGGCGCAAAGATAGGAGTCACACCGGGTTGTGAGTGCAGCGCGGTGGACCTGAAATGTGGTCGTCAACGGAAGGGGAGGTCATGTATTTGAAGATATGTTGGTGATTTTGTCGGGTGAAAATCCCACCCCAAAACATGGAAATAAATTGGTTAGGAGTTGTTGTTCTTTTGCTGGCTCAATCTTTAGGGTAGGCCTCAAATCGCTCACATGGTTTTTAATTATAGTGCTTTTTTGTGCAAAAAATCCTAATTGTGGGTGTGGGCCTGTTACGTGACCAAAAGAGGGAAACGTTTGTAGGGGGAGATAACTCATCTAAAGGCACCCTCCCCAAACCAGAGTGACCGTATCAGCTTTTTCGCCCCAGACCATTTGTCGGTACGGTCGGTCCAGGCTATAAACAGCAAGAATTGAATTCTGTCACGTTCCTACGTCCATCCTCCCTCTTCTCTCCCCCCTCCCTCCCCCAACCCCCGCACTTCTCCCCATCCCCCCCCCCCCATCTCCAAACCCCCACCCCTGATCAATCCGTTAGCCTGCCTCTATGCGCGCGTGTCGTCAACCATTCAATGACCGTCGATCATTTGCTTGGCCCGTTGCCCAGCCCCCCCCCCCCCTCTCCCGCTTCTCTCCGCTCTGTCATGCACTTCGCGCCGGCTTCCTTCCACCACCACCCAGCCTCCACACCGCCGGAGATAAGCCGCACGAGCGCCACGCCACGCGCACCAGCCTCGCTTTGATTCCGGCCTTAATTCATTTACTCAGCCCCCGGGCTTTGATGGCTGAGAGGCGTTATTAAGTCAGCCGGAAGGGCGATTAACGCGGGAGGGGTGGGGGGATTAGGGGTGGGGGGTGGGGGGGGGGGGGCTGGGGGGGGGGGCGGGGGGGGTGGTTTGCTACTGCAGGCGGGAGGACCAGGGGGAGGGAGGTTAAACAAGGGGGGGGGGGCGGGTGAGGGCGTTAGATCTGCGAGAGGGCGGGGAGAAGGGAGTAGGAGGTGGCGGCGGTGAGGTGGGGGGGGGGGGGGGCAGGACGGGTGCAGGGCCTCTTCAATAATGAGTGGCCGGATCAAGCCGCTATGATGGACGTTGCACTCCCTAGCACAAACAGTGGCGGGCTGGAGGTTGGAGGGGTTGGGCGGTGGGGGGGCGGCCGTCGTTGGGGGGGGGGGGAGGCGGAGGAAGAAGGTTGAATGGGACTGATGAGGGGAATGGGAGTGAGGGTGGAGTGGGGGGGGGGGGGTAATGAGAGAGAGGTGACGAGTTCGCGTGATGAGGCGGAAAGATGGGGGGCGGGGGGGGGGGAAAGGGGGGGAGTGTAGAGAATGGATTCGTGGCTATGGATTGAATGAAATTGGGATTGTCTTGGTGCCCGTGTGTATTGTTTTGCTTCGTCTTTTTTTTTTTTTTTTTTTCCCTCTCACGTTTTCAGTGGGTTTATTGGTATTATGTGATACAATCAACTGATATCCCATCGGAATGCATTGATTTTGTTATTGGCATACATGATACAATGGCGAGGAGAAGAGACTCGGCTCGGTGTGGACCAAGGTAAGTATCATCTCGCATAATTATGACGATGGATAGTTGACGCGAGTAAACGTGGATTAGGGATTAAATATCGTGCGTGATTTCGTCTGCTACACCAGAAATTAATTTTCGAACAATAAGAACGCCAAAGAATTGAGGAAAAAGGGACGGAACGACCTCGAAAAAGAGAACAGAAGATTGATGAAATGAAAGAGTGGTGTGTGTGTGTGTGTAGTGTGTGTGTGTGTGTGTGTTTGTGGGTGTCATACATTTACCGGGTCTGTAATAACGTTTGATTTTCTCCATAGTTTTTGATCATTGGTGTATGGCTTCGTCTGGTATTGACTGTACTTGTACAGCTATTCTATGCCTTGTAATTGTTATTGTGTTTCAGGGTTTGAGCTGCTTATAGAATACTAGCTGTGTGATGCTCATATTATATGAACTGTTATAGTGTTGTTTTGGAGATTTGTGGTGTTTCCTCTTCAAAAAGGCAAACTATGTTTAGCACCTGGCATAAAACATGGAATCTGATTTTAGCCCCACGTTCCCTGCCCCGATGTTGTGCTGTTAGGGGAGTCAAAAAATAAATTATGTGGAATATGAATTCGTTTTGATGAACCACCAGACTCACTGGAGAGGAGGTGGTGGAGGGAGAGAGAGTGGGCGGCGTGATAAAGGGGCAAAGAGTAAGAGAAGAGAGAGTGAGAGGGGGAGGGAGGGAGGGAGACGAGGTAGGGTGGATGAGAGTTAGAGTATACATCATAAGAGTGAGAGAGAGAGAGTGAGCGTGAGAGAGAAGAGAGAGAGTATTCATCTTTTATGTCATATAGTGGCCGAAACACACTACTCTCTCTCTCTCTCTCTCTCCTCTCTCTCTCCTCTCTCTCTCTCTCTCTCTCCTCTCTCTTTCTCTCTCTCCCTGTATCGGTGATTTTTTGTTTTTTTGTTTTTGTGTTTTTTTTTCGTTTGTTCGGTTTGCTTAGGATTGTTTCTTTGTGTTGTCCCTTTCCTTGTCTCTGGCCTTGTGTTTCTCGGTGTTCTGGTCTGTCAATTTCATTCTAGAACGGATGGTATGCAGGGTTTCTTGTTGGTTTAAACAAGTTTTTATTATAATCATGGTTTTACATTTGCAGCGGATCATTCTTGTTTTTTTAGCACAAAACAAGGCTAAAGCTTATGGACATGCAATAGTGGCTATTGTTATTACAAATAGACTGCTGCGATATGAAAGTACAGGATCATGGTTTTTCTTTTTCTTTTTTTCTTTTTTTTTTTCCTTTTTCTTTTAAGAATGTGTCTTTTCATCTCTTTCGCATTCACGATCGCTTCTCTTCCAAGCCCTGCTTTTTTCTTCTCATCTCTCCATCACTCTGTGTGTGTCTGTCTGTTCTGTCTGTCTGTCTGTCTGTCTGTCTGTTCTGGCTCGCTCTCTCCTCTCTCACACACACATACACACACACACGCACATAACACACACAACACACACACACACACACAACAACACATATTTATTTTATATAACAAGAGAGCTTCGGGAAAGAAGGAAGTGGTCTTTCTTTCAGGTGAATATTTGTTGCAAACAAACAAAACAAACAAACAATAAACAACCACCACCACGATCCGCTACCCCCTAAAAAATGGGTGGGGAGGGGGTGGGGGGGGGGGGGAGGGACACACAGTTACTTCTACCTTTCGCCAGTTCGCGACAAATGGTCTCCACTGAATAAAACCAAATAACGATGATGCAGAAGATTAGAGCGGGACAAGGCCGTCAGGTATGATAAAATGTACATGACCGTTTCTCTGCAGCTTTCGTGTTCTGCATCCGTTGTTGGGGTGAATCGTGATACAAATTATCGTGTACTGGGTCGAGGAAGTGCACGCTCGCCGTCAGTGACATTGTTAGTTATCTCCCCATCGAAATGATTTGGTTGTTACAAGCTTTTTTTCTTATTCATTTAATTGTTTATTGCCTTTTAGTTATTTTGGTCATTCTTCTCTCTCCCTCGCCTCTCCTAGTCTCTCTCTCACTCATCTCTTCTCTTTCTCCCTCTCCATCTCCCTCTCTCTCTCTTTCTCTCTCCCTCTCTCCTCTCCCTCCCTCCTTCTCCTCCTCTCTCTCTTCACCCTCTCTTTCCCTCTCTTTCTCTTTCTCCCTCTCCCATCTCTCTTCCCTCTCTCCTCTCTCTCTCTCTCTCTCTCTCTCTCTCTCTCTCCCTCCCACTCTCTCTCTATCTCCCTCTCTCTTCATCTCCCTCTCCTCTCTCTACCCCTCCTCTCGCTCCCTCTCTCTACCTTTCTACCCCCTCCCACTCTCCCTCTCCCCCTTTCTCTCTCTCTCGTTCTCTTCCCCCTCTTCTCTCCCCCCTCTCTCTCTCCTCTCTCTCTTCTCTCTCTCCTAGTCGAGCAGGTGTGTGCCACGACCCTTAATAATCCCCCCTGCAGTTATCAGGTGATCTGCACTGTGTCACGTGACAAAGAGGAGTATAAAAGGAGAGAAGCAGAGAGGGGGGGGGGGGGGAGCCAGGGGACGTGGTCCTCAAAAGGGTTGATAGGAGGGGGGGGGGGTGAAGGGTGAGGGGGGGGGGTCTGCGATGGTCAGTCTCTGCTCTGTATTGCCTTTTCGTCGCCCCCGACCTTCTGGTGCCACAACCCTATCATCCATCATCATCATCTTCGTCGTCGTCGACTCATCAGTCTCTGATGTGATTGGGGACCACCCTACCCCAGTGGTGGGAAAAAAGTTTGACGGTGGTAGGGGGGCGGTTGTGTGGTAGGTGGGTGTTGTCGTGGTATGGCCGGGTGATGTGGTGTGTGCGTGCTGATAGAGAGAGGCGGGGGTAGGGGTGTGTGTGTGTGTGGTGTGGGGGGGGGGGGAGATCTTCAAAGGGAGAGCGCAGACGCTGTACTGTGTCTGTTTGCTACACGGCTCTTCTGTAGGTGACACTCTCCAGATGGTCCCCACGCGAGGAGGCATCGAAGACTATGTTTTAGGATCTGGCTGTCTCCTGAACTCAAGCTAGAGTTTTTTATTACTTTTTTTTTTTTAATTTTATTTTATTTTATTTTATTTTTATAAAACTTGATAGTGGGTTTAAAGGCAAGCCAGCATACAGGGCTGATAGTTCGTGACAGAACAGAATTGTTGTCGTTGATGTAGTTTGTTGTGTTGATTGTTGACGTTGTGGTGTTTCTTTGGTTGTTTGCAGTTGTTGTTGTCAAAAGCTGGCGGAGGTGTTTAGTTGTTGTTGATTTTAGATTGTTCCTCTTGCGGGAGTTACAGTTGTTTCTGTTGCTGTTGTTGTGGTAACAGGTGTGCCAAGGGGGATCTATTGATTGTGGTGTGTGATATGGTGTGTGGGTGCAATGCAAGCCGTGAGCGCGTGCGCGATGTGTGTGTTTGGTGTGTGCTCAGCGCGAGTCTGTGATGTGTATGAGCATGCGGGTGCGCGCTTGTATGGTGTGATTTGTGAGTTATGATGTTGCGCGCGCACTCGCACAACACTCGCACGCACACACAAACACACGCTGCGCACACACACCACAACACACCACACACACCCCACACACACACACACAAACACACACACACACTACGCACGCAATCTCACGCACTCACACTCACACAACTTTGTCAAATGTCAGGCGCAAGAGAGGAGTGTGTGAATTTGACAAAGAGGAGCGATTGCGCGTTCTCATTTGCGTTGTTCTGAATGCTGTTTTATTTCTTGATGACTGAAGAATCTAAGAGGGCGAAACGCGTGTGTTTTGTCTTGTGTTTGTTTGTCCATGTTCGGCGGTGTTTTTTAAACACTTTTTTTGTTTTAAAGATTTGCTCAGATTTCCGCTTCAGTCGCGTCACTTTGCAAACGAACCATTTAAGAAATTGTAGCCGAAGAGCGAAGAAGGAAAGAGGGGAAATTAAATCCTGCCCGTACTCCCCATCATTCACCCCTCTTCCTCCCCAACCTCTCTCCTCCCTCTTTCCATCCCCCTTTCCCCAGTTCTTCAACTTCCACCCAGCCATCCCCTCAATAATATTAATATACTCGGTGGAGGAACGACCAAACAGTCAATATCATTCAGACACACTCCGCGGACTCCTTCCACGAGCAATGAGCGCCGGCTACCAGAGGTTTTACTGTCGGAATGTTTCAAACGATCCCTTCATTCAAATCCCTTTCACGGTTTGTTCGAAAAATCCCCTTCGAATGTGCGGTTCGGGGGGGGATTGTTCCCTCGGAGTGAACATTCGTTCTGACTACATTCCCCATACACAGTTCCTTCGATGGAGACTATAAACCGAGGTTCCGTGTGTGAACGCACGCACAACTCTTGCACACACGTCAAATCCACCACCAAACTTCTCGGAAAAAGTAGAGAATGGCAGTGTGGCCGTTGGGGATGGATGACACGTTACACCTGCATGCACCTTCCCCGAATGATGGAAGTATGGCTGCCTTAATGACGAATTAAAAAAACGGTCATATCACACAAAACTCCACTGCCTGTCTGTACAAGGGCAGTGTTCCCGTAGGAGTATTCAGGCTGCGTACGCAGAAAGAAAGAAAGAAAAGAAAGAAAGAATAAGGATTTGTTTAAAGAGGGCTGACTGGCTGTTCTCTGCGCAAGTGTTATTCGTTGATGCGGCCTTTTATGTAGCCTACTTTTATGGGACTGTCCTTTTTTTTTTCAAACCATTTTTTTAAACTTTAGAGTAAAAAAAATAAGATGGTCTTTTTTTTAACTTGGACGTGAAAATCAAGAGGGTTTTTTTTTTTCAACTTTGGAGGTGAAAAATCAAGACGTTTTTTTTTTTTTTAACTTTAGAGTGGAAAAATTCAAGAGGTTTTTTTTTTTACTTTAGAGTGAAAAATCAAGAGAGTTTTTTTTTAACTTTTAGAGTGAAAAATCAAGTGTGTTTTTTTTTTTTTACTTTAGAGTGAAAAATCAAGGGGGTTTTTTTTATACTTTAGAGTGAAAAATCAAGAGGTTTTGCTTTTTAAACTTTAGAGTGATAAATCATGAGGTTTTTTTTTTCTTTAGAGTGAAAATCAAGAGGTTTTTTTTTAACTTTAGAAGTGAAAAATCAAGGTTTTTTGTTTAATCTTTAGAAGTGAAAAATCATGGTTTTTTTTTAAACGTTAGAGTGAAAAATCAAGAGTTTTTTTTTTTTAACTTTAGAGTGAAAAATCATGTTATACTTTTAGAGTGAAAAATCAAGAGGGTTTTTTTTTTTAACTTTAGAGTGGAAAAATCAAGAGGGTTTTTTTTTTAACTGTAGAGTGAAAAATCTAGAGGTGATTTTTAAACTTTAGAGTGAAAAATCTAGAGGTTTTTTTTTTTTAAATTTAGAGTGAAAAATTAAGAGGTTTTTTTTTTAACGTTAGAGTGTGAAAAATCAAGAGGTTTTTTTTTTAATTTAGAGTGAAAAATCAAGAGGTTTTTTTTTAAACTTTAGAGTGAAAAATAAGAGGGTTTTGTTTTTCTAAACTTTAGTGAAGTGAATAAATCAAGAGGTTTTTTTTTTGAATACATTTAGATGTGAAGAATCAAGAGGTTTTTTTTTTTTTTTAACTTTCGATGGGATAAATCAAGTGGTCTTTGTTGGTGCTCTCTGGTGGGCTTTGTTTGTCATCAACTCCCCCTCCCCACTCCTGCCCACTCGGACGGTATTTTGTTTAACCCACCAACGTGTTCATTGCTGTACACATTTTTTGCAGACAGCGATGTTGTGTTTTGCTTCTCCTTTCCTTTTTTTTTTCTTTTTTTTTTATCTTTGTTGTTTTGGGTGTCCTCTTCTCTCGCTCCTCTCTTATCTCTCTCTCTCTCTCTCCTCTCTCTCTCTCTCTCTCGCTCTGTTGTTGTCGGGACCTTAATTTCTCTAATTAAGACAGTCAATGAAAAGACCCTGAACATGGTCGCCTGGGCTATAAATGATACTCTGAGGATGAATACCGTTTGGAATCCCCCCCACCCCCCCCCCCCCCCCCACCCCCCCCCCCCCCCCACACCAACCACCTCAGCCCCCCCCCGCCCCTCCTTCCCCCCCCCCCCACCCCCCACCCCCTATTCCCTCAGCTTCTCTGTGAACGGTCAAGGTGACAATGGCTCCCAGTATTTCATCAGTGCACTCACTCACAGCATCTGATGCTGACGCCGGGGACACATTAGAAGAATCGGCACCACCACGGCGGGGCAGACAACGTTTATCGCCTCGGTTGGCCGCGACGAAGTTTGGGCGCGGAAGTCCAGCAGGTGTGAATCAACGACCTGGTCGACCACCTGTGAAAGCGGGCCACCAAAGGACAAGAAATGACTGGCGGTGGGTCAGTTTGGATTGAAAATAGAGAGCCATTTACTGGCTGGGTGACAAGAGGTGGATTTTTGCGGAACTTAACGTGTTGAAGGTTCTGTTTTGGTGTGGGACCACGGTGGCGAAGTGTGAAACGCAGCTTGTTGTGTGGCTCTGGGCCTGTGGTCGCCGTGATGATAACTATCTGTGATGGGGGTGGCTAGGTGTCTTTTTTTTTTTTTTTTTTGGCGGGGGGGGGGTGTCTGTTGTCTGGACACGTGGCCAGCTCGAAAGGCGGGATATGTCTGGATCCTGTCCTCGACAATGTGAAGCGGACATAAGATTATGTATCTTGTGATAGGCAGTCGCATCTCATGCGGATTACTATGGTCCTTGTGTTCTGTCAAGCAGCCAATAAACTTCTTGAACCTGTCGGCAATATCGAAAGTAGGTATTGAAATAAAAATAGTTAAAGCAGTATAAAGGTCTGGATTTATCTTGTATCTAAAGCGCCGAGCTATTAAGGTATTATCCTTAAAATTCGCTGCAATATGAGTGCAGAGTACCCCAAACACAAAACAACACACACCCGACACACACTCCCGACTACACTCAACAGACACACACAGAACTCACACACACACAGAGAGAGAGAGAGTGACGAGTGATGATGGACGAGAGGAGAGTCAGACGAGAGGAGAGAGAGAGAGAGAGAGACGAGAGGAAGACCGTCAGTTGCAATATTATCACTTGATATGGTTTCTACCGTTTTGCTTCTTTTTGCAAAAATCAACTAACAAAAACCAAAAAAATAAACCTTTTTTGTTGCATTGATTCGATCATAGATTCGGTTGAACAGAATGATTAATAGGTTACCAGAGCGAGCGGAGAATGGATACAATGAACTCCTGATATGCGATGCTAAGATGGAAACACGTCAAGTTCACAAATCAGTTGAATGACGTTTTTTTGTTTTTGTTTTGTAGTGTGTGTGACTATGACAGACGGTCCACATAGCTCCGACGCATGAGATGGGATCACCCCTCAGGGCTCTTTGGGTGGGCGAGACAAGTTTTTTGGCTCGGCTCATGGCAAGGTGGGTTTACCAGGTTTCGGCGACCGAAGTACGAACGGTCACTAATGTCACCGTCCGTCCGTAACCCGTCCTAGTTTTGATGTGAAACCATCGCGGTGTGTGTTGGCCTTCTGCTGCGTAGCTTTTCTGCCCAAGTAGATCGATTTTGTGACGCCGACAACGCCCTACGCTTTATCTTTTAGTTCCCCCTTTGTTTGTGTAGCGCGCCGGAGATCAACCGCTTGCTTACTCTTTATGCGTCAATATGAACACCTCGTTGGTGCCATTGGCTTCGTGTAAGTGAAGCGAACCTTTTACTGTCTGGTTACTAAAACCGGAGGATGTGTGCCGCTTTTAGGTAAACCCTCGTAACATCACAGGACGGGGAGGCGGGGGTGGGGGGGGGGGGGGGGGGGGGGGGGCGGGGGGGAGGGGGGGGGGGGGGGGGGGGGGGGGGGGGGGGGAGGGGGGGGGGGGGGGGGGGGGGGGGGGGGGGGGGGGGGGGGGGGGGGGGGGGGGGGGGCGGGGGGGCGGGGGGGGGGGGGGAGGGAAGGGGGAGGGGGAGGGGGGGGGGGGGGGGGGGGGGGGAGGGAAGGAGGGGGGGGGGGGGGGAGGGAAGGAAGGGGGGGGGAGGGGGGGGGGGGGGGGGGGGGGGCGGGGGGGGGGAGGGGGGGGGCGAGGGGAAGGGGGGAGGGGGGGGGGGGGTGAGGGAATAAGGGGGGGGGGGTGGGGCGGGGGGGGGGGGGGGGGGGGGGGGGGGGGGGGGGGGGGGGGGGGGGGGGTAGGGGGGGAGGCGGTGGGGGGGGGAGGGGGGGGGGGGGGGGGGAGTGAGGAGGAGGGGAGGGAGAAAGGGGGGTGAGGGAGGGTGGGGCGGGGGGGGGGGGGGGGGTGAGGGGGGGGGGGGGGGGGGCGGGGGGGGGGGGGGGGGGGGGGGGGGGGGGGGGGGGCGGGGGGGGGGGGCGGGGGGGGGGGGGGGGGCGGGGAGGGGGGGGGGGGGGGGGGGGGGGTGGGGGGGGAGGGGGAGGGAGGATAAGGGGGGGGGGGGGGGGGGGAGGGAAAGCGAAAAGGAAAGGGGGGGGGGGGGGGGGGGGGGGGGGGGGAGGGGGGGGTGGGGGGGGGGGGAAGGGGGGGGGGGGGGGGGGGTGGGGGGGGGGGGGGAGCGCGGGGGGGGGGGGGGGGGGGCGGGGGGGGGGTGGGGGGGGGGGGGGGGGGGGGGGGGGGGGGGGGGGGGGGGGGGGGGGGGGGGGCGGGGGGGGGGAAGAGGGAAGGGGGGGGAGGGTGGGGAGGGAAGGAAGCAAGCGAGAAACGCAAGTGTAAGGAGTGTTGAAATGTGGCCGGTGGTTCAGGTGGCGAAGGGCGTTTTCAACAAGGGACGAAAGACTATTCGGAACCTAGTTCCCAGTCTGGCACAATAGTTAGTAGCGTGAGATAGACAGGAGGTGAAGGGTGGGTGGTTTAGTTATTTGGATGAACTAAATGGTTTTCTCCCACCTGGACGGGATCTTTTGACTTTCTGAAAGGTTGAACATTTTTTCATTGTGATCTAAGATTTTTACGGAAAGACAGAAAAGGTGTTTTTTTTCGAACGAAGTTTCTGGTAAGTTTTTAGAAGTGTATTTTTAATAAAGAGATGTGGAAAGGGTTTTGTTGTTGATGTTGTTGTTGATGTTTGTTGTTGTTCTTGTATGTGGTTTGATGACTTGTTGAGTTGATTTTAAGTCGGTGACAGCCCTGATGTGGCCTTTGCTGTCGGCAGGGTTATAAGCAACTTTACCTTACTAATTGGTTTTCTTTCTTTCTTTTCTATCTATCTTTCTTTCTTTTTCTTTCTTTCTTTTATTCTTTCTTTTTTTTCTTAAAATTTATTTTATTCTTCACATGCGTGTTGGACATGGAATATATATTCAAACGACAAAGATGGCTACAACCTCACCCATTTCCTCTCTCTTTCTCTTTCTTCTCTCTCTCTCGCTGTCTCTCTCTCTCTCTGCTCTCTTCATTCTCTCTCTCTACTCTCTCCTCTCTCTCTCTCTCTCTCACTTCTCTTATTCTCTCTCTCTGCTCTGTTCCACTGTACTCGCGTGGTATATTATGAATGTGCGCCACCAAATTGTTCACTTTTCCACCTTAGATATTGCCGAAAAAAGACAAAATCGTTGCTGTCGTGTAACATCAGATGATGAACTTTGTAATTATATCAGTTGCGAAATTCATCGCAGAAGCATTGGAAAATAGACAGATTTTGAAAGGATTAGTGAAAATTTAAGATATATGCATTATAGAGATAATCTGAATGAATATTTTATTCATTCATCGCAAGTGGAAGAGATCACTGGTAAAGATACTTTGTCATCGTTTGTTTGATCGAGAGGATGGTCGAGTCAGTTCTTAATGTTGTTTTTTGTTGTTGTTGTTTTTTTAACTCTAGTGCGTAAGAGGACATGAGGATTATGTTATGAATTGTTTTGTTTTTTAACCTTTGATTTGGTTGCACACTAGGAAATGAATGTGTACTCTTGTGTTTGCAGGAAAAGGAAGAGGGAAATGTTATGTTCTGGGTTACCTCTCCCACCCCCTCCCCCCCCCCCCCCCCCACCTTGGCAAAAGACTTTCTCTGGTAATGACAAAAACAATTTCAAAGTGTCAAAGTGTCTGTCTCTCTTTCTCTCTCCCTTTTAAAATTCATTAATTCATCGCATAATTGCGCCTTAGCAAGGTCAGACTGGAAGCGTAGGCTCTACTAAAATCTAATCTTGATCAAACAAAAGGTTTTCTGAGTTCTGGGATTCTCACTCTCTCTCTCTCTCTCTCTCTATCTCTCTCTCTATCTCTCTCTCTCTCTCTCTCTCCCTCCCTCCCCCCCTGTTGTTGTGTGTCTCTCTCTCCCTCCCTCCCACCAATCTATATATACACACACACAGTAAGAGTGTATGAAAAACTGGCCGGGGGGTATTATCTCTAACTGCTAATAAAGTAAGTGGCGTGGGTCAGTAGACTTCACGCCCTAACCTGACACTAACTACAACACCGATCCTCTCTCTGCACGACTTCCCTCTCGGCCTCCCTGCAATCTCTTCTACGTCAGGCGCCCATCCCACCATTTCGCTATCTCCCTTCACCCCCCCAATCCAGCGCCCACCAAAGGGGCGTGCAGCGGCCCCGCCCGGCGGAAGCGGAAGTGAAGCGATCCCAGGGACACCCCCTCCAATCAGTCGGGAGATAAGACGATGCGTGAGGTGTGTGGGCGAGGGAAGAATTTCCCCCCCCCCCCCACCTTGTTATTATTGTTCCTAGGTTAACTTGGGAAGTGATTAGTGGCGTTATTACACAAACAAAGAGATTCTCTCTCTCTTCTCTCTCTCTCTCCTCTCTCTCTCTCCCCCCTCTCTCTCTCTCTCTCACGCACGACGACACGCACGCACGCACCGCTCGCACGCACGCACGCACGCACGCACGCATGCACGCACGCACAATCACACACACACACAGACACTTAACACAGACACAGACACACACACACCACACACACAAACACACACACACACACACACACATTTTTTTAAAAAAAATGTTTTATAGGGATTATGGAGGACGTCAATCAAATATAATAATGAAAACCACATAAAAGAACGAAGGCTTCTTAAATGCATTTTTTTAAACTACCAATTTCCACTATTTGAGGCCCAAAGGCAAGCAGCTAAACACTTTATTTTATGTGATAAAATTTACATCAGTATAACAGAAGCCTTATCTTACCACCAGAAAACAATCATAAAATGGCGCGCATTACACAGGATTTATCAAAACCGCATCTTAATAATCCCGCATATTAGGACTTTTGTGATAAAATGGAATTCATTTTCCTGTCTGTTTGGTCGTTGTTCCACACAAAACAAACGAAAAACAAACAAAAAAAAAGAAAGAAAAAAAGAAAGAAAAAGAAAAATTCATAGGGGGCGGACAAACCAATGTCTTCATTCCACCTTCACGTCATTAGTTTAGCAGCTCGCATCGAATGTTATAATATGTGCTGTGTGTGGTGTGGTGTGTGTGTATGTGTGTGTGTGTGTGTGTGTGTGTGGTGCTATGTGTGTTGTTCTGTGTGTGTGTGTATCGGCTGTGTGGTCAGGTTCTTACTTTGTTTGCATTCGTTAATATGATTTATGAAACAGACTTTTGAATCAAATAACGTGACGCATATAAATGTACCACAATACCAACAAAACGAATGGACTCTTACAAACTATTTGTGGATTTCTTCTTTTTTTTTTTTCTTCTTTTTTGGATTTGTATTCCAAAACATAAAGTCTTGTTCAATGAAATATTTCTACACATTCTAGCCACTCAGAAGTATAACGCCACATTTGTAATTCGAGGGTAGAGAATAAATTTACTCCAAATTTGTCAGTGTGATTGATGCAAATGCTGTTCCCAATCTAATCTTGATTTGTACCGACACAGGATAAATTCCAGTTTACCGTAAATAATTTCTGACAAAAACGAATAGTTGCTACGCTCTGAATTAAGGATATGCTTTTGATGATTTAAGGCTGGAAACGTTTCAACTGAATTCAGGTTTATAACACATATACACTCACACAAACCACTCACACACCGACATAGCCATTTTTTAATCGTGTTACAGAACGGGGACTACGGTGAATGCAAATTTAAGAAATACTTTAACCTGAATCCTCTGTATATCACAAGAATCTCAGTTGTTATGTGGCAGTTACGGATGGTCTTGTTCTCAAACTGCCCTGGCCATGTTTAAAACAAACCAAACACGCAAGGAACAATAACAAAATACAAACCACACACACGCACGCAACGCAGTACGCACGCACGCAAC
>CM031619.1:44110819-44116923 GCA_018398815.1 Conus ventricosus
CACGCACGCACGCACGCACGCACGCACACACACACACACGCACACACACACACACACACACACACACACACAGACACACACACACACACACACACACACACACACACACACACACACACACACACTCACACACACACAGCGTTCGCGCGGTGCATTTAGAGTGTAGACTTTATGTTGATGCAAGTTCGTCAAACAACGGCGTGGTTAATATTCCCAAATGTTTGTTTTGACTTGAATTAGAGGCAACAAAATTGTGCTTACGCCGAAAGAATTCTACCTAGTTCTTTTTACTTCTTTGCTTTAGTTTCTTGTTCTTGTTCTTGTTCTTGTTCTTCTTTTTCTTCTTCTTCTTTTTTCTATTTCTTTCTTCTTCTTCTTTTTCTTCTTCTTCTTCTTCTTCTTCTTCTTTCTTCTTCTTCTTCTTCTCTTTGTAGTAGCAAATTTTGCAACGTGGTAGTTGTACTGTTCACAGCAACAATAGTAGTAACAGCAGCAGCAACAGCAGCAGCAGCAGCAGCAGCAGCTACAGCGGCAGCAGCAACGGTAATAGCAGCATCGGCAGTATCAGCAGCAGCAGCAGCATTCGCAATCGTAGCAATAGCAACGGTCTTAGTCACAATTTGGGAAGAAGAAAAAAAAGGGAAGAGAAGGAGGAAGAAGAAGAATATTAAGATGAGGAAGATGCGGATTGATGACGATGGAAGTAATAACTGATGACTGATTGTAGAGTTTGAGGACGAAGAGTTGCGGGATGGCAGACGACAAGGATAACTGGTTTCATGACGATCACAACCGCCGACAGACCTCCTAAGCACTAATGTGAGTCGCCATGTAGACATGTTGACCGTAATGAAGGAAACTTCTTCTGCGTATGCAGGCTGATACTCCTGCGGACACTCCCTGTATAGACAGGCAAGGATTAATCCATCTGTCCAACAAAGGGAGTGGAGTTTTGTGTGCATGACCGTTTTTATATCCGCCATTAAGGCAGCCATACTCCATCTTCGGGGAAGGTGCATGCTATGTGTAACGTATCATCCATACCAACGGCCAAACTGGCCTTCTCTTCCGAAAGTTGGTGATGGGATTTGACGTGTGTGCAAGATGTTATGTGTGCTTTTCACACACGGGACCTCGGATTATAGTCTCATTCGAAGGACTGTATGGGAAATGGAGTCAGAACCAATGTTAACTCCGAGGGAAAAATCCCCTGTACCAAAACGGCCGGCGGAGATTCGAACCCCAAAATTACGAGTCCGGCGCTCTACCACTGAGCTATTCCGGCCCAACGAAGGAAACCAAAGCTGAAGCGCAGTGGTCATGTGATGAGATTCACTGTTAATTAAAAGCCCCATCTTCGAAGAACGGTGCTGAAAACAAGAGAGGACAGTCCACCAGGGAAAGAGGTGGACAGACAACAATGCGGACAGGACAGAGAGAAAGATGGACAAGCAATTTTGCTGAGAGGGCAGACAGGGAAAGAGATGGACAGACAGCATTGCTGACAGTGCAGACAAGAGATGAACAGACAACATTGCTGACAGGGCAGACAGAGAAGAGATGAACAGACAACATTGCTGACAGGGCAGACAGAGAAAGAGATGAACAGACAACATTGCTGACAGGGCAGACAGAAAAAGAGGTGAACAGACAACATTGCTGACAGGGCAGACAGAGAAAGAGATGAACAGACAACATTGCTGACAGGGCAGACAGGGAAAGAGATGGACAGACAACATTGCTGACAGTGCAGACAAAGAGATGAACAAACAACATTGCTGACAGGGCAGACAGAGAAAGAGATGAACAGACAACATTGCTAACAGGGCAGACAGAGAAAGAGATGGACAGACAACATTGCTGACAGGACAGACAGAGAAAGACATGAACAGACAACATTGCTAACAGGGCAGACAGAGAAAGAGGTGAACAGACATACAACATTGCTGACAGGGCAGACAGAGAAAGAGATGAACAGACAACATTGCTGACAGGGCAGACAGAGAAAGAGATGAACAGACAACATTGTTGACAGGGCAGACAGAGAAAGAGATGAACAGACAACATTGCTGACTGTCACGGTCAAAAATGAACTCAACCAAACTCGTGGTCAATCGCCACCAGCCCAGTTGGACTTAAGCTCTAACGCAAATATTCGGGCGTCAGGCGGACGGCCCCATGGTTCGGATCCAGGCATTAAGCAAAGGGGGAGGCTAATCCTCATCCTCCACAGAGACGGTCTGTCCAACAGCCGGACTAAATAGCTGACCGACGCATTCACCTGTCGCCTCAGCCAATTAAAGGCTATTTTTAGCTCTCGTGGAGACAGCACTGTCTGCTAGACGGACTAAGCTGTCTGGCCGAATGTCTCGATTGGTCTGCCGGCCAACGTCTTGGAGCCTACCCAGACTCATCTAGCCACTTTAGAGTGCCCAGTGTCCGCGAGTTAAGCCACACGGCGCCAGTTAAGTAGGGAAGGGGGGAAGGTAGTGTGTGGTGGGGGTGAAATCTAGCTAATCAAATTAAATGACCAATTGACCACACAGAGAGTAAGGTGTGTAGGCGTGACTGTCATGATTTGAATATCCAATGGAATTAGAGGGAGATAACTTCGGGTAAAAATACTGACCAATGGTACTCGCCCTTTTTGGACAGATCGGAACACAATAAGAAGGATGTGAGAGTGAGAGAACGGGAGAAGGGGGGGAGAACGAACAGAGAGACAGAGAGAGAGAGGTCTGAGTGTAATCTCTGAGGAGAGAAGAGCAGAGAGATGAGGGGAGGAGAGAAGAGAACCAAGTTGAGAGATTAGCACGAGATAGTCTGGAGAGGAAGGACTGAGGAGAGATGTGGAGAGAGAGAGAGTTGCTAACTAATGAAGAAGAAAAGAAAGAAAAGAAAAAAGAAAAGAAAAGCAACCATGTCCATTTGATAAGAGCAGACTAGAAGAGAGAGAGAGAGAGAGTGCAATGCGTTAATGCAGGAAGAAAGAAAGGAGAACAGATCGATGTTGATAGTCACTGTTCTATCCTAACCGGGGGTTCGACCTCATACCTGGCAGCGTCACTTCGCCAAGCAGAACCACAGACCAACGCCAACAGTCTCACCTGACCAGGCGCCATCAGACCAAAACCAGTGCCAGCAGTTGTGTCGTGTGTGTGAAAGTGACAGTGAAAAGAAAAAGAAAAGAAAAGAAAAGACAGTGATTCGTGAATAGTTAAGACCACCTGGCCAGGTAAAGTAGAAATCTATTTATACCGGGTTAGTCAATGATGTTTTAGATAAATGATTTTGTGAAGTTCAGGAAAGAGAGAATGTTTTATTTTGTTTGATTCCATATGCATTGATGTTTCGTTCTATGATCATGTGTAGTAAAGTTATAGACTTTACTAGTGGTTTGATGTGCGAATGCATGATATATGAATGAGATCGTAAGCAAGCTGTGAGTGTGTTTGGGCTGTGCGCTAGTCCTTCCTCCACTGACATTACACCGAGGTTGACAATTTATTGGCGAGCCTGCCAGGATATTCTGGCCCATTTATTATAATTGTTCAACTTCTCAGAGAGGAAGCTGGGTGGGATTCAAGTATTGTAATCCTAAGACAAGGGGTTGTCTTACTGTATGTTCCCAAGATAGTTAAATACTAGGCTTGGCATTGCTTCCAAGATAGTTAATACTAGGCTTGGCATTTCAGCCCCAGAGTACTTATTTCGCACAGATTGCCTATAATTCGCTCTCATAGTTGGGTCAGGCGCTGGGCGTCTTATAAAAACTAACTACGTTGTCCCAAGCTAATATTGTCATTCATAGGATTGTGCTATTACGTCACTCGTGTCGGTAACCACCAGTTTGGCTGTCGTAGTAATAAAATCTTGTTCAAAAAAAAAGAAAAAAAAAAGAAAGAGATATAATGGCAGAAGAAAAGAACACCCCTATTGAACAACTTGTGAGTGTCGCTCGTGATCTAGGTTACTCAGGAGATGAGTTGCGTGCATTCGTCGAAAACCAGCAAAAGATGGAAAGAGATGAACGTGCGGAAAGACGCCGTATCGCAGTAGAGGCGCAGGAAACAGAAAGATCAAGGATTCAGGCTAATGATAATCAGGCTAGGGAAACGCAGGAAACAGAAGACTAAGGGAAGCGCAGGAGACAGAAAGAATGAAGCAGGAAACAGAAAGGATTAAAGCTAGGGAAACACAGGAAACAGAAAGACTAAAGGTTCAATTAGCGTTGGAGAAAGTGAGAATACAAAGGGAGACCACCGAGGATGGTAGCTCACTTTCCAGTGACTCTGTGCGCAGCTATGCTCCCCGACCCAAGTTGCCAAAATTCTCTGAAGGTACCGATTCGATTGATGCATACATCAGTCGTTTCGAAACGTTTGCGACCAGTCAGGGTTGGCCTCAGAAGAGTGGGCAGTCATTTTGTCAGCGTTACTGACGGGTAGGCATTACAATTTTCACTGCGTTACCAGCAGAACAACAGTTGATTTCGGCGCTGTGAAGGAATCGTTGATGAAAGGATTTGACCTCACAGAGGAGGGGTTCAGGAAGAAATTCGTTCAGCTAAATTACAAGCAGGTGAGACGTACACTCAGTTTGGTGCACGTCTAGATCACTATTTTGAGAAATGGTTAGAGTTGAGTGGTACGAAGAAGGAGTTCGCTGAGTTGAAAGAGCTAGTTATGAAAGAACAGATTTTGTCAGGTTGCGGCCCTGAGTTAACCATACATTTGAAAGAGAGACAGCCAGAGACAGCAGGAGAGTTGTTGAAGTTCGCAGAGGTGTATAGAGAGGCACGTTTGGGCACTAAGGTGCAGGAGAAACAGGTGCTAGGCACAGGTGAGAAGAGTGCAAGGAGACTAGGAGAGTTTTCTGCAAAGTCTGCAAACCCAGTGGTGGGGCAGAAGGAAGGGCAAAGGGACATTAGGTGTTTCATTTGTCACAAGAAGGGACATGTGGCGAGGGATTGTCGCATGAGGTTCCAGAAGGCAGCAGCCTTGCAAGAGGTGGATAAGGGTCGTCAAGGGAAACGACCTGCAGTGGAACCAAAAGGGATTCAGTCTGAAGAGGGTGGAGTGCAGCCTATGGCTAGCACTGGACAGCAGTCAGTGTCAGGGATGGAGGGCACTAGGCTGAGTGGTTCGTTACCAGTGGAAGAAGGGTGGATTGGCCAGCAGAGGGTGAAAGTGTTACGAGACACTGGTTGTTCATGCGGTGTAGTACGAACAACGCTGGTCGAGAAAGGGGATTTGACAGGGCAAATCCAGACCTGTACTCTAATCGATGGCACTGTGAGGGAGTTTCCAGTTGCTAAGATAGAAGTACGTACCCCTTACTTCTCAGGCGAGTTGTCTGCGTTGGTGATGGAGAAACCCCTTCATGATTTGATCATTGGAAATATTCCAGGTGCAAAGGATCCAGGGGATCCTGAGTTGTTGACTGCTACAGGGGCAGCAGTTCAAACACGGAGCAAGAAGGAGGAAAAGGTTGACAAACCGTTAGTCGTTCCGGCAAGGAAGTCAGGCATAGATGTGTCGCCTGATGAGTTTAGGGCAGCGCAGGAACAAGACCCTTCGCTCGTGAAGTCTTGGGAGTTGGCAAGAGGTGGAGAGAAACAGGAGGTTAGAGGAGGTGAGACAGAGTTTCTTGTGAAAGGCGGGCTGTTGTACCGAGTGTTCACCAAGGGGAAGACAGGTAAGGTGACCACTCAGTTAGAGGTACCAGCATGTTATCGTGACACTGTCATGTCAGTGGGTCACGAGTCGCTCATGGCGGGTCATTCGGCACCAGCAAAACAGCTGACGAATCTTCGATGACTTTCATTGGCCAGGAGCATGGCAGACATCAAGCGTTTCTGCATGTCATGTGACGTGTGTCAAAGGTCAGCCACAAGAGGGGTGAAGAGGAAGGCGCCTCTTAAACATCCCCCTTTAATTGACACACCATTCAGGAGGGTGGCTGTTGATCTGATGGGCCCAATCTCGCCTGTTCCAAAGGTGGGCACAGGTATGAGACATGTAAGGTTGCAAAGGAAAGTTTGCAGAAGGCTAGGTCGTAGAGAGCATTGACAGGAAGGTGGAAGCAATCCCAAGGAATCATGA
>CM031619.1:44127897-44142897 GCA_018398815.1 Conus ventricosus
CCCCCCCCCCTTCCATCCACACCGGCTAAACTGTCAGTGTCCAGGTGCCAACAGCCAACTGCATGTTCTTCAGGCTGTCACACACAGTGAAGACCCCGCATAACTACTGAAGGCCGGCTTCAGGAATTGTTCTGCACTGCGCACTGTCCTACTGATGTAGACAAACATTGTCCGACAGTACACCAAGACTGCCCGGCTGGTGCACAAAAAAAAGATCGCCCGACTGGTGCACACAAACATTGCCCGACTGGTGCACAAAGATCGTCTGTCTGGTGCACAAAGATCGCCCGATTGGTGCACAAGATTGCCCGACTAGTAAACAAAGATTGCCTGTCTGGTGCACAAAGATCGCCCGACTGCTGCACAAAGATCGCTTGTCTGGTGCACACGGAAATGCCTGACAAGTGCACAAAGATTGCCTGACTGGTGCACAAAGATCGCCTGATTGGTGCACAAAGATTGTCTGACTGGTGCACAAAGATTACCCGTGTGGTGCACAAAGATCGCCTGACTGGTGCATAAAGATTGCCTGACTGGCGCACAAAATTACCTGACTGGTGCACAAAGATTGCCCGACTGGTGCACAAAGAAGCCTGACTGGTACACAAAGATCCCATTGGGACAAAGTGCCTGACTGGTGCACAAAGATTACCTGTGTGTGCACAAAGATCGCGTGACTGTGCATAAAGATTGCCTGACTGGTGCACAAAGATTACCTGACTGGTGCACAAAGATTGCCCGACTGGTGCACAAAAAAATGCCTGACTGGTACACAAAGATCCCAGTTGGAGCACAGAGATTGCCCGAGTCATGCTAAAGGACGGTCCAACTGGTACACAAAGATTGCCCGATTGGTGCAGAAAGAATGACCGACTGCACACAAAGATTGCTTTACAGGAACAGACTGATGGCCCGACTGGTGAACAAAGATTGCCTTTCTAGTAGTACACAAAGATTGCACGGCAGGTGCATACAGGCTTGCCTGATCGAGCACAGAGACTGCCCGATAAATGCACGTAGATTATCGGACAGGTAAACAAAGATTGCCCGACTGGACGCAAAGATTGCCCGACTGATACATAAAAATTGCGTTGACTATAGTTCATGAACACTTCCCGACTAGTGCACAAAGACTGCCATGCTGGTACACAAAGATTGCCCAACTGGTGCAGAAAGATTACACGCTGCTACCCGAATAGTTCCCAGAGATTGCAAATGCCTTTTCCATTTCCGTATATTTCTTTCCCAGTTTGATTATTTATAGTATACATTTGTCTTATGCTGAACAATTAAGTAGTGGGGAAAACAAGTGCAGGCTAACAATTCTTCAGTCGTTATAGTAATGACTTGACAAAGATTTGAACTTTAAAAAAAAAAAAAATTGAAGATGAAGAAAGTGGGGGAATATATTATAAATATGAGAAGCCCTTCACTAGCTGCCTGAGGGAACCATCGTAATCCCTCTCAAAGGCACATTTATTTGTATTGCCTGCTCCTAGGCCTTTCGTCCGCTGGATCGGACTCATCAGGGAGACACGGCTAATTGTGTCTGTGCTCTGGTGTCAAATAGAGACACACCACAGTCCATGATTCTGTGGTGTTTTCACCACCAAGGGTTCGAAAAAGAATCCAACAGCAGCCTCAAAGCAGCCAGTGCAGGGTAATAAAATGGAACAAAGCAAAAGTGTGGAGAGGAAAAAAGTCGCTGAAAAACTAAAAGCATTATTCAAACAGTATAAAATATAGGGGACAATCTTTGAGCCTATGCTTGAGGATCCATTCTTATGTGAATGCCCGGAGGGATTGATGTAAAATGCATTATCTATGTTCGTCCCACTACTCTGTGTAAATAAAAAAAATCGTTCGTTTGCGTTCTCTCTCTCTCTCTCTCTCTCTCTCCTCTCTCTCTCTCTCTCTCTCTCTCTCTCTCTCTCTTTTTCAGCGCTTTGTTTATTGCTGCGTTCAAATAGTATTGTTGTTTGCGTTACAGTATTCACTGATCTTTGTATTTTTTCTCACTTGTATAGTGGATTGTGGATTTCCTTGTTGGCCTGTATAATGTCAGAACGTGGTAGCCCTTGGCTAACCGAGGACGGACTTAGAGTGGGCATCTAAATATTAATCATGTTATGAATAAGATTACTGAAATATCATCCATATTATCAAATTTTGGCAAACATTTTCACATATTTGGTTTTTCAGAATCCCATTTATCTCCTTTCATATCTAATAGTGACCTTTCAATTCCAGGCTGTCACGTGTGAGTACACCTGACAGGGGGGTTCTTAAACAGGTAATGTGCAGTGGCAGAAACGGAGCGAACACTCAATCCCTCACACCACCAGACCACAAGAGAAAGAAAATTCCACAATATTTTTACTTCACGTTACAACCATTCACTCACACTAGCACTCCAGATGGGGTATGGGTCATAACAAAGAAGAGGAAAAACAGCCGAGAGAGGAAAAGAAAGAAAGAAAAAAAAACAATGGGGCATAGAAGAGAAAAAGCACTATTCAGAACTAACTGACCTAGGGGACAAAGTAAAATTAAAAGAACCACAAAACACGCCAATATCCTGGCCCGGATCAACCGCTACCGTCCCAACCTAACCCACTAAACCGCTACAAAGACATAACATAACGAAGAAAGACAGTACTAGAAACAATAATACATCAAACAGGACCTAGTCAGGTTAAACAAACATTAAAAAAAAAAAAAAACGAATCAGTGACCGGCTTCAGGCCCACACACCCACACGCCAAACACCCCACACACCACACACGACTAAAGACTTAACTCTTATCCTGTGCCCGCGGAGGTTCACCGTGGAGTGGATCCTCAGAATGGGCGAAGCCCGCAGTGGGTGGTCTTCTAGTCCGAGCGAAGATGTCTCAGTGAAGGGTAGGCACACCTTCAACAGTCTCGTGCAGGCAGTGGGATGGTTTCCAGTCCGAGGTGAAGGTGTCCCAGTGAAGGGTGAGCACACCTTCAACAGTCCTCAGTGCAGCGACTGGTGCCTGGATACGATGGCGTTGCCAGGTCCCGGGATGCTGGTCCTTCAGCCAGTCCAAGACGGAGCTGCCGGAAACAAATGGCAATTTTTCCCGCCCTATGGCGAGATCATCTCCAGATGAGAAATCATCTTTTTATCGTCTTTGTCAATGTTGTGGCAACTTAGTGGGTTCGGCAGTGCTCAGTGTGAAGGGTCACTGCCGTAAAAAGGTCAACTATGTCACTGTCACTTTAAAAAAAACTAAATAAACTATAATTAATTCTTTCACTTTTTCCTTTGCTTTTAACCTGTACTCATGCATTCCTTGCATCTGTTATCTATGACATGCCGTACTAAGGATAACTTCCTTAGTCAAAATTTCAATAAATAAAACCAACTAAAATCCATCCATACGTCTGTCACACAAACATATAGGACAAGGACACAAAGAACGGAACCACATGCGGGCGATACGCCGAATTCCACACTCCGTGTCTAATGTGAGCCGTTCGAACGCTCATGCATTCCACGATCCTCTCGTACCTACGAAACAACAAGGAAAACAAAACTAACACTTACGATATCCTTCCGCCCACATCACATATTAAGCAATACAAGCATTGACTCGACTGCATACTCAGGAAACAACAAATACAGCTTCTATTGACTAAAATGGTAGTTAGAGACTTTCAACTTAGTCCAAAGTAGCCGAATACCTAGCCACTAAGGACCGAAACGCAATTAAAGAAAATGCGTTCCTACAATTCCACCACATAATGCTTATCTCGATACCACTTCCAAACAGGCACGCCCTCTTTGAGCAGTTACACACAAAAAAGTGTGTCCAGCAACAGCATGTTAAGGCAGAAGAAAACCCGCAATCACTGAGAGGTTAGAAAAACCAAAATAACCAAGACACTGTCTAAGACAGACCATATAGTTACCAAAAATGGCGGGTGGCGAGGTAAGAAAACGGTCCCGCTCCCCAATCCGATGAAGGATGGCAGCCGAAAACCGTGACGGTCCCCAATGAAGTGGACTCCAGGTCAGGGATGACCTAAGGTGCTTCCTCCAGCTGGTCGGGATAGGGATCCCAGAGGGGCAAGTGGAACTTTCCTTCCCACCGAAGGGTGAAAGACTTTCCACGCAACCCACGTCGAAGTGGATCCAAACAGGAAGGCTCAGCTGGCAGAGATAGAGATCTCTCCGACTCCAAAGTTCGTAAGCGAGTGCCACACCACTCGCAAACAAGATGGCAACCAGTAACAAAACAGCTCAGCTGTGTCACCTGACAGCTGATGAACCACGTGAAAAACGATAAAATAGAAAAAAAAGCTCTTTAAAAAAAATAAAAAGAGAGAAATATTGGAGGATGGGAGCAAAATGCACGGACGTAGCGCGCCCAGGATAACACAAATAACAAACTGGTCAACACCCGGCCAATGTAGTGAAGATGTCACTGGCAACACTCCACTTTACACTGGTTTGGGAAGAAATGAATTTTCCTCCAAACCAAAGTATTTTACGTCCGTGACAATAACCCCCAACCAAAGAGGCTTGTGCCACTGAGGCACAGCCTATCACAGCCTCCAATATGTTCTGCACACACTTGTACTCATGTAGACTTTCTTCATTCCTGAACCTTGACTCAGCACTCCATCCGGCTGAGGTAATCAGCCTCATCATCATCATCGTCATAGTCATCTATGTCATCATCCAGTGCCTCTCTGGGCACACCATTGCTAACCGGGCAATGGAGATGGGTGTCCTGACGCACTGCAAAAGCTGGCTTCATCTGTAGCTTGAATTCCTTCAGGCCACCGCCTGGGTCGATGACGTTCAGGGTCTGGAAGCACAGCGCGCAGAATTCCGGCCTTGGCGTGGAAAAACCAGCTCAGTGTTGACCAACTCTGTCAGCACTTTCTTCATGTCAGTGACCTCGGCCTGAAAGCTGTGAACCTGTTGCTCCAAGCGTGCTGACTGCAAGAAGCTTCCCTGGACAGGGCATGGAAGGTTTCCCTCAAGTCATCCTTGGTCTGTTCGCACAACAGTCCGTAGCCACTGAGATTACACACACTCTTTCTTTTCAGCCAATTCACCCGAGCCTCCCTGTGGTTCGAACAGCCGAAGGACTTTCAGCAAAAGGGGTCATGCCTTTGCCACAGAGATGTGTTGTTTTACGCTTCATGGCTTTGAAGCGGTCCTGGTTGGTGTTCGACTCCCTCTCACTCGCTCTCATTTCAGCGCATGTTCGATTCACTTTGGGTCGCTCCGTCGCTTCCTTAACAATGGCTTTCCACTCAAGGATGCAGAACCTGCTGATGTCAACAACGCCATAGGCACCTGGTGTTCCGGCTCTTCAGAGCTGTTCGGCGGCAAACATTGTAGCTGCGACGTGACTTGGATGTTGAGGGATGGATCCTTTGCTCGCACACTGCGTAATGTTGAAGGATCCTTGGTCAAAGTGCCATGCTGAGTCAGGGGCTTCAGGAGGGGTTTCAGGGCCTCTTTCTCTCTCTGTGCTTGGAACGCGTGGTGGCTGCCAAAACACTTCTGCTGGCAACTCTGATGAGATCTCCCGACGTTGACCATCCCCAAAGCACACTGAATTACCAATCAGTAGGGAGTACGCAGGTCGCTGAAGGCTACTGCCCACACCTTCCCTTTAAAATATGGCGTAGAGACTTTACCAGTACTGTAGATCGCTTTGCCCTGAAGGATGACTCGATTCCTGACACTTGGCATTCTTCTCCTCGAGGTGCATCACAAGGGACTAATTGCTCGTCAATGAAGACCGCTGTGGCTCCTGTGTCCCTGATAGCCTCCACTATCTTGCCACACACTACCGACGGAAAGTAGGACATGTTGGGTCGTGACCTCACTTCTCTCCAAATGCCACCTAAAGTGCGAGATATCGGATTTAGCCTTGTCCTTCCTCTTGGGACAATCCCGAACCAAATGCCCCTTTTCCCCACAGAGGAAGCAAAGCCTGGGCTTGGCTCCGATGTTCCTGGAATCGCTGGAGAAAATGTTCTGGGAGGGCGATGACGGTTTGGGATCACGTGTACTCCCGATCGACGGGTTTCCTACTTGTCCCTGGTGCAGGCATGCGATAGTGACGACGCGCATCTGCGAAGGCTTCAGCCACCTCGATTGCCCTGGCGAATGTCTTTGGTTTCTCCTCACCCAACTTGAACTGCAGTTCCTGAGATACCGAACTCATGAGTTGCTCCAAGAGGAAACAATCCTTCAAATCCATCTCTGAGGCTTCAATCCAGTATTCCATGGTGCGCCGGAGGCGTTCTCCGAACTGGTGAAAAGTTTCCTCAGAAGGTTTCCTCATTGTGCGAAACTGCTTTCTGTAAGACTCAGCAGTCATGTGCAGTCTCCGGCGAAGAGCCGCTTTCAACTCGTATAGGAAGCTCGGTGGAATGTCGACAAACGCCTCCTTAGCCTTCCCTGTCAGGCTACTGATGAGGTAAAGGGCTTTACTCTGGTCGTTTAGCTGGTACGCCGCGGCAACCGCCTCAAAGTGCTCGATGTAGGTATCTATGTTATCGCTAGCACTGTACACTGGCATATGTAGCTTGGGCGGAGCCACCGGAATAACCAGCCCCTGATGAAAATCCGCTATTTCTCGATGGTCAGAACCATGCTCGGAAGCAACCACAGACTGTGCTTCGGGTTCATCTAACTGTTGAACCAGTTCGGCCCGGAGTTTTTCTTTTTCCTCCACCAAACGAGCCTCAAAGTCCAACTCTTTCTGTTTCTGAGCCTCCCTTTCTAACTGTTCTCTCTGTTCTCTCGACTCTCGCTCCAGTCTCCTTTCCTCCATCTCCATTTCCATCGTCTCTCTTCTTTGGCTTCTTTCTCCTCCTTCTCCAGTCTCCTCTCCTCCCTCTCCAGTCTCCTCTCCTCACGCTCTGTTCTCTCTCTTGCCTCTCTTTCTTCCCTCCCATCTTCCATCGTCTCTCTTCTTTGGCTTCTCCTCTTCCCGCTCTCTCTTCTCTCTTGCCTCTCTTTCTTTTTTCCCTCTCAATCCTCATCAACATAAGAGGATCCATGGCGCTGGTCCAGGAGGATGAGCATAGGCGAAGGCCGAAAGCGAAGTCATCCCGAAGATACGGCGGAGGGCGAAGTCCCCGAGACCGGAGTGGGCAGAGGTCGTCTCGGAGAGAGTGACCCAGGAGGGGTTATCTCCTGTATTGTAGACATCACGGTGACTGGAGGACGAATCCCACCAGACGAATACACGACCTGGGTAGTTGGGCCAGTCGTCGCCTGAGTCATGGGGCTCCCCATGCCTGGTAGGATTCCTACACCACGAGTCTGAGAACGTGTGATCCGGCGCTCGTCGTCTACGTGTTCCATACTGACAGTATAACTCACTAGACACGAAGTCACCGAATCACTAAGTGATACACAGAATTTGCACAACCACGCAGAACCCTGACGAACGAAATCCCACGAAGGTTCCGACGTGCGACCACTTCTCACTTAGTATCCGGTCGACTACTTCGACGGTCACCAGTGTCGAGTCCAACCACAAGCCAATATTACAGACGATACTAAATGATATAAATCCAAGATTCTGTGAATAGTCACTGGGTTGAAGAGAACTATCCACAAAATTTCCAAAGGAAAAACCCACTATCTTAAATCAGTGAGTCATAGGGTAGCACCAGCACGATGGTTAACCCACCTTCACCGAGAATGACAACACTCACTGAAAGACACTGAATGCAAAATGACGTAAGGGTTCGATGTAAGTCAAACACGCATGGACAACCCTAACCAAACACCACGAGGAAGTGCTTTTATCCAACGAACCAGAGTGGTCCCCCAACACTATTTCCTCCAAAGTCCAAGTTCCTACAAAATGGAACCACAAAAGTTAAAGTCCAAGAATAGGAACCGAAACTGTATACTCACAACGTATCAGCAACTCCAATCCGCTAAATCGCAGCTGTATTCCCACGAGAAGGAATACGGAGTAGAAACGTTCCACAAATGTAACTATGACTAAGGGTAGTCAATAACTGTACCAATACTCCCAAAACTGGGAAGGAGAAATGACAAATCCTACCTGCGACTTTTTGACTAAGTGTAGTCAACACCAACAGATCTCCAACCGTAGGTTACAGTCTAAGGTAATGTCTCACAAGACAAGAAAGTAGTTTGAGCAACAAAGTCAACAATATATGAACTTTATGACTAAGTGTAGTCAATCCACAAAACCGTTCAAACTTCGAAGAGAAAGAATGCCTCCACAAACCAAATTGCAGTCAAGAGTACTGCCACACCAAGCTAGCCCAAACGAACTGAATCGATTAACCCTGGCTAAGCTCAATAGGTAAAGCAAACTAACCTCTTCTCACCAAATGAACACAGAGTATCCAAATTCAATAACTAGCAAGAGCTGGAGTTATTTCCCCTAATTCCAATGAAGGAAATACCCAGTTATGTTTTTAACACTTCAAAGCGTTGAGAACAACAATCTTCAAGAGAAAACCGCTGACCAAAAAAAAACGTGGTTCAAGCACAACAGTTTTCCCTGTATGGAAAACAGTATCCAAACATGAATCAATTCCAACATGATGTGGAATTAATCAATCGACAAAGCACAAACTCATCAATGTGTAACAACGACTGCCCTTGTGCACCGGCGTGCCAAGAACCCCAAACAAAATTACCACACCTGGGTAACAAACCCATGTCCGGATCAAATGTTAATCTCTCAAAATAAAACTTCAAGACGTTTACCCAGCAAAAAGGCCAAAGAAATCACAAACCTATACAACTGGAATTTATAACTCAACGCGTTACTCCAACCAGCAACCAACTTACCAAAGAGAAAAGCAACAAGACATCAACAAACACGCATAAGGCAGGGACGGACAATAGAACTTACACGACCCGTACCGCAAGGCCAAACAACAACTAAATTCCACTGGCAACTGACGTAAACACGAAAGCACACGTGCACCAACACGGTCACTGGGCACCAGGACAGAACTGACTCGATCAAAAACAGTGGCACGACGAACGCGCCGAAATTCCCGTGCAGCACGATCTAGTTCACAGACGGGAAACACGTGCTAAACCCACTGCTCTGTCACTGAATGGGAGACGGATGAAAGAGGGAGGGGGTGGCAGAAAAAGCACAAGTGGCTCTTTGGAAAGACACTTATGTGTATCCACAAACGCTACACTCCCATTCTCAACACACAACTGACAAATTTATTATTCCAATCACCACAGTCACACAAATTAGTGTTGAACAATTAAGAAAGCCCTACATCAGCAACTAGATAGAAAAGCAAATACACTGCTTGTATGTGCGCTAGACAGAAGAGGAAAGCCTATCAACTTAGGGCTAATCCCTTAGACTAAACAACACAGATCCTACAACCTAGTGTAATAACAAAATAACACACCAAGAATAGTCTTCCTTGTTTCGTAAACTGAAGTAGGTAAACTTACACAAGACTAAGTTTCGCGCAAAACACGGTATCGAACGAAGTGTCAAAGTTTGCCTTGTAAACAAAGCACCAAGTGGCAAATGAAACACCAAATGTTTGGCAAACCTGCCTACACTTACCTTGCTAACACAGTCGGCGTCTTGGGTACAGGCAAACGCAGATCAAAATCCTAAATCAGTACAAGCACTGATACCGATGACTCTGCACAAGCAAAACCTATTAATCTAGAGTTCAAAACCCCCTCTTTCTCCACCCAAGTACCTATTCTAACTAAGGTAATGAGACAATGAGAACGGAACTCTAGAAACAATAGCCGGCGGTACTAGACAAAACAAAACAAACACGAGACGAACGCGGAACGGAAGCGCCGAAGTCCGACCACGGAGCACGGAACTCACCTGCCGACAGCCCCCACAAAACCGGTCCGCTCCAATGGTTCCCTACTAACTCTAGAACCCACCCAACCAACCACCCGTCAAATACACCTAAGAGAGATAGACAGATCGCTCAAGGGTCGGGCGTAGTGAGTTCAGTGTCGCTTTTATACTACCACATACACATTCCTGTTACCCCGCATCTCCACCATAATTGTCACGTGTGAGTACACCTGACAGGGGGGGTTCTTAAACAGGTAATGTGCAGTGGCAGAAACGGAGCGAACACTCAATCCCTCACACCACCAGACCACAAGAGAAAGAAAATTCCACAATATTTTTACTTCACGTTACAACCATTCACTCACACTAGCACTCCAGATGGGGTATGGGTCATAACAAGAAGAGGAAAAACAGCCGAGAGAGGAAAAGAAAGAAAGAAAAAAAAACAATGGGCATAGAAGAGAAAAAGCACTATTCAGAACTAACTGACCTAGGGACAAAGTAAATTAAATAGACCACAAAACACGCCAATATCCTGGGATCCCGCTACCGTCCCAACCTAACCCACTAAACCGCTACAAAGACATCAACATAACAGAAGAAAGACAGTACTAGAAACAATAATACATCAACAGGACCTAGTCAGGGTTAAACAAAACAATTAAAAAAAAAAACGAATCAGTGACCGGCTTCAGGCCCACACACCCACACGCCAAACCCACACCCACACCACACACGACTAAAGACTTACTCTATCCTGTGCCCGCGGAGGTTCACCGTGGGAGGTGGATCCTCAGAAGGGCGAAGCCCGCAGTGGGCTGGTCTTCTAGTCCGAGGCGAAGATGTCTCAGTGAAGGGGTGAGGCACACCTTCAACAGTCCTCAGTGCAGGCAGTGGGATGGTCTTCCAGTCCGAGTGAAGGTGTCCCAGTGAAGGGTGAGGCACACCTTCAACAGTCCTCAGTGCAGCGACTGGTGCCTGGATACCGGATGGCGTCTGCCAGGTCCCGGATGCTGGTCCTTCAGCCAGTCCAAGACCGGAGCTGCCGGAAACAAATGGCAATTTTTTCCCGCCCTACGGCGGAGATCAGTCTCCAGATGAGAAGTCATCTTTTATCGTCTTTGTCAATGTGTGGCAACTTAGTGGGTTCGGCAGTGCGTCAGTGTGAAGGGTCACAGTGCCGTAAAAAGGTCAACTATGTCACTGTCACTTTAAAAAAAATAAATAAACTATAATAACTTCTTTCACTTTTTCCTTTGCTTTTAACCTGTACTCATGGCATTCCTTGCATCCTGTATCTATGACATGCCCGTACTAAGGATAACTTCCTTAGTCAAAATTTCAATAAATAAAACCAACTAAAATCCATCCATACGTTCTGTCACACAAACATATAGGACAAGGACACAAGAACGGAACCACATGCGGGGCGATACGGCCGGAATTCCACACTCCGTGGTCTAAGTGTGAGCCGTTCGAACGCTCATGCATTCCACGATCCGTCTCGTACCTACGAAACAACAAGGAAAACAAAACTAACACTTACGATATCCTTCCGCCCACATCACATATTAAGCAATACAAGCATTGACTCGACCTGCATACTCAGGAAACACAAATACAGCTTCTATTGACTAAAATGGTAGTTAGAGACTTTCAACTTAGTCCAAAGTAGCCGAATACCTAGCCACTAAGGACCGAAACGCAATAAAGAAAATGCGTTCCTACAATTCCACCACATAATGCTTATCTCGATACCACTTCCAAACAGGCACGCCCTCTTTGGAGCAGTTACACACAAAAAAGGTGTGTCCAGCCAACAGCATGTTAAGGCAGAAGAAAACCCGCAATCACTGAGAGGTTAGAAAACAAAATAACCAAGACACTGTCTAAGACAGACCATATAGTTTACCAAAAATGGCGGGTGGGCGAGGTAAGAAAACGGTCCGCTCCCCAATCCGATGAAGGACTGGCAGCCGAAAACCGTGACGGTCCCCAATGAAGTGGACTCCAGGTCAGGGATGACCTAAGGTGCTTCCTCCAGCTGGTCGGGATAGGGATCCCAGAGGTGGCAAGTGGAACTCTTTCCTTCCCACCGAAGGGCGAAAGACTTTCCACGCAACCCACGTCGAAGTGGATCCAAACAGGAAGGCTCCAGCTGGCAGAGATAGAGATCTCTCCGACTCCAAAGTTCGTAAGCGAGTGCCACACCACTCGCCTAAACAAGATGGCAACCAGTAACAAAACAGCTCAGCTGTGTCACCTGACAGCTGATGAACCACGTGAAAAACGATAAAATAGAAAAAGAAAGCTCTTTAAAAAAAATAAAAGAAGAGAAATATTGGAGGATGGGAGCAAAATGCACGGACGTAGCGCGCCCAGGATAAACACAAATAAACAAACTGGTCAACACCCGGCCAATGTAGTGAAGATGTCACTGGCAACACTCCACTTTACACTGGTTTGGGAAGAAATGAATTTTCCTCCAAACCAAAAGTATTTACGTCCGTGACACAGGCTATAATATAATTCGTAAAGACCCCATTCAAAAAAAAAGAAACTGGCATAATAGTGTATGTCCATCAGTCAATTAAAGTTGAAAGAATTGATTACCTTGAACTGCATCACGTAGAAACTATTTGGATCGAAATACAGCTGAAGTATAACAAGCCTATACCTCTATGTTTTCTATACAGAATCCAGCCGAACATGTCGACTGGATCGACCGCTTCATTTCAATGTTGGAAAATGCCAATGATAATTACAAAGATGTCATAATATTAGGTGATTTTAATATTGATTTATTCAAAACTGATAATCACTGGACTCAACTTTTGAATCATTTGGTTTGATACAATTAATAAAATCAGCTACCCGTGTAACCAATTCCTCTGAAACATTAATAGATCATATATATGTTACCAATTCAGAAACAATGTAGAATCAGTTGCTCCTGCTTATGGCTGCAGTGACCATTTTCCGATTTGTTTTACGTGGACTAAAAAGGGTGTCAAAATACCCAAGTTAAATCATAAAACGATTACATTCAGGAACTTTTCAAAATTGATCGTGACAAATTTCTCTCAGATCTTTTAAATTCCCCTTTAAATGACGTGTATCAGCATACTGACCCAATCAAGCTCTGCAAGTATGGTATAACATCTTCCATGACGTATACAATAAGCATGCTCCTCTTCAAACTAAAAGAGTAAACATCGGATAAAAACCACCTTGGTTTACAAAAGAAATACAGGACACTATATATCAAAGGGATTATCTGTTTAAAAAATGGCTCCGCGAAGAATTCAAAAGTACAGAAATAAGGTGACCTCCCTAATACGATCAGAGAAAAGGAAATATTTCTTGGACCTAATTAATAGAAAGAATGACAGTAAATCTATTTGGAAAGCTATACATGGCTTAACCAAGAAAAATTCTGACCCTGTATTAAACTTAACAAAGGACATATCTGCAAGTGAACTGAACGCCCATTTTGCAGTAATAGCAAATCAAATCATACGAAACGATGAATCAAAAAGTAACGATCTACAAGAAATTACTGAAATACTGCCGCCAGAAAGAACATCCCATTCAGCTTGGATATTAGTGCCATGGATGTCCACGAAGTTTATCTTCTCTTAGACAATTAAAACAGACAGCAACTCGTGAATTGATGGAATTGACGGGAAAATTCTTAAGCTATCCGCATCTGTTATAGCAGAAACTCTCACATTATATTATAATCTCTGCATTGATAAGCATTGCTTTCCTGATGCTTTTAAACAAGCTAAAGTCTACCATTGTACAAATCAGGAAATATGGCTGATCCTTCTAACTATCGACCTATATCTATTCTATCAGTTCTTTCAAAACCATTAGAACAACACATAAAAAAGGTCTTCTTTTTCATGTAAAAAAATTCGATCTCCTACACCCTAATCAATCCGATTTAGAGAGAATCATTCTTGTCAACACAGCTCTTACCAGATAGTTGATCGATGGCTTTCAAACATAAACAACAAACACTTTTCCGGAGTACTCTTCGTTGATTTGCTAAAGCTTTCGATGTCATTAATCATGAACTTTTGCTTAAAAGTTAACTATTTATCGACTAACTTCCGACACTCTAAAACTCATTTCATCCTTCCTTTCCAGCAGGCAACAATTAGTATTATTAAATGATTGCTATTCTACTTTGATTCCCAATAACTTTGGTGTACCACAAGGCTCGGTGCTTGGTCCACTGCTCTTCTTATTCTATATCAATGATTTACCATTAACCTTGACTTCTCATTGTGAAATGTTTGCCGATGATACCACTAATGACACTAATAACTCTAATGCTCAGCAAGTCTACCTTGATATTCAGAAAAATATCAACCTTCTCGTTAAATGGACACAACTCAATCGCATGTCTCTGCATCCTCAAAAAACGAAATTCATGTTGATTACAACAAGGCAAAAACGTCAAAATGTAACCGAAAACTTGCCAATCCTGTATATTGGTAACGAGAAAATCAAAGAGGTTTCTAATCACAGAGTCTTAGGCATAGCAATCGACAACAACCTATCTTGTCGAAACATTTAGAACTTCTTTCAAAAACTCTTGCCGTAAAACTGTATCAGCTCAGGAAAATAAAAAACTTTTTAGATTATCACACCAGAAAATTATATTTTTCAATCTTATATTCAACCAAATATTGACTATGCCTCGACACTCTGGGATTTAGCGAGCAATATGTTGCTTAAACCATTGACTAGTATATATAAGAGAGCTGTCAAAATAACTATTGATGAACCCTCGCTAGGGCACCCTGATTATGAACGAGCAGGTATCCTCCATTTAAGACCAAACTATTGTACAACAAAGCACTCTTTATGCATAAAATACTACACGGCAGTGCTCCTTCCTATTTAAGGAATATATTTACTTCTAATGATCATCGTCATTCGCATAAAATAAATCTCCCTTTCCATCAATTAATTTATGCAAATCAAGCCTTGCTTATTCTGGGGGGTGGCTGTGGAATAATATCCCAGAAAAACTGAAAAACGAACCAAACACTAGTAAGTTTAAATCCAGTCTTTTCACGTACTTGATGTATCTGCCTGATCTTACACCACTTTGCCCAAAGATGTACCAATA
>CM031619.1:44155372-44166131 GCA_018398815.1 Conus ventricosus
GGGCCCATCTGGGGTGCCAGAGCAAGCCTGGGCTGTTGATGGCAAGTCAGCTCGCATGAAGGGTGAAACCAGGGCCCAGCGATGCCATAAAATGCGGCAAAGGGGGGGTTCTGAGGGGTAAAGAGAAAAGAAGAGGAGAGAGAGAGAGAGAGAGAGAGAGGAGAGAGAGAGAGAGAGAGAGAGAGAGGGGGGGGGGGGGGGGGGGGGGGAGGGGGGGGGCGGGGGGTCGGCGGCCTCCTACCTCCCTGGTCTTTTCCTTTTCCCGGGCGGTTTTCTAACGTCGTCACCCGACTATGCTTGGGGGGGTATGGGGGGAGAGAAGCAGGAGGTCGTCTTGGGGCCTGATGTGGGAATTTTGGGGGAGTTGGTAGAGGGGTGGTGGTGGTGGTGGTGGGGAGGAGGGGGACGAAGGTTGGGGGGTGGGGGGGGGGGAGGGATGGGGGAATGAGGAATGATGGGACTTTCGAAATTTTATGGGTCGAGGTGATGGAGTCTTTTGGGGCGTTCCCGATTTATGCGTTCCTGAACTGGTCACAGATTTACCTTAACAACAAAAAAAAAAAAGAAGAAGAAAAGAATGAGTTCTTTCTTTTCCCCTTTATATATTTCCCATTCGCCACTTCCCCCCGCCCCTATCCTCCCCCCCCCCTTTTTTTTTTCAATTTTTTACCCCCTCCTCCTCCTCTTCCACCCCTCAAGCCGTTCGAGAGAGAGAGAGGGGGGAGGGAGACAGCAGACAACAGACAGAGAGAGAGAGAGGACAGAGAGAGACAGAGCGAGGACAGGAGAAAAAGGGAGTGGAAGAAAAAGGGGGATGGGTGGGGAGGTGAGGAGGGAAAAAGGTACAGGCGAGATTGGGGATAGCGAAGATATGAAATTTGCTGCTTCTTTTTTGGAAAAAAAAAAAACTATGAAAAAAAAAAGGGAGGTGGTGGATAGGACAAGAAAAAAGAAAACCCGAAGGTGCTGGGGGGGGCCAAGAAACATTTTTTCGCCGCCTTTGAGCAGTCCCGCACCCTTGGGGGCCTTGCGCTGTGTTGGGCGTGGGTACAGGCCGCAAGGCACTCCATTAAGATATCAAGGGACTAAATGCTCCCGAACAGAGGTGAATTTGACTACAGGGTGCAGCTATAACCCCTTTAAAATGCTTCCCCCTGGGTGTCCGCCGTATTTCAGACTGCAGAGCCACCCGGGAAGAACACCACCCTCCGCTGCCGAGCAACCCCACGACCCCAAACCCCCCTGCCCACGGACGCGAAGACAGTGCCACTCCGCACGCCAAATTTCGCCATACGGTTTTATGTGCCCCCAAGAGGAAAACCAAAGTTGTGTCTTTTCCACTGTCAACAGGATTTTCCCCTTGGCAGGGGTCTTTCCTCACCCCTCACTGGACCCCTTTTCCAGGGTCAGCCCAGTTGGCAAAGAAGGAACAGTAAAATGCATGCACTGGGTTTATCGTTTTTGTTGCTTTTTAAAACTTGTCTTTTTCTTGTTTTGTTGTTCTTCTTTGTAGTTGTTTAAATGATACGCATCTTTTGAAAATCAGTCAGGAGTTTATTACCAAATAGTGTCGTGATTGTGAAGAGAACTTTGTCGGGGAAACTGAGAGAAACGGCCCGGCGGCGATTCGAACCCGCAACCCCAAGATGAGTCCGGTGCTCTACCAACTGAGCTATTCCGGCCCCCGGAGAAGGAGCGGTGGAGGAGGCTTTCGCAGGAACATTCAAGACAGTGAATATAGAAGAGTCGGGGGCTGGAATAGCTCAGCTTCTAGAGCACCGAACTCATCATCTTCAGTTGTGGCGTCGAATCTCCACCAGACCGTTTTAGTATACGAGAATTTTACCCCTCGGAGTTAACATAAGTTCTGACTCAACTTTCCAAGAAAGTCCTTCGAAAGACACTAGTAACCTAGCTTCATGGTTGAACGCACGCGTAACATTTTGTATACACTTAAAATCTTTCGGAAGACGATAGTTTGGCTGCTTTATGGAGGACAAGTCAATACTTAGCAGGCATATCCTTTGTGGGGAAAAAAATCAAAAGAAAAGTGTAAAAAACTGAGTGACAGATACTGGCCCCAAAGACGAGGAAACGACTGAACGTAGTGCCAGCTGGCAGCTCTTCAGTCGGCTCTACCCAGGTAGGCAGCCCGTTGTGTAACCGAGATCGTGGATTGTATAACGGCTTAGAGCTTGGTCTCTAACCAAGGAGAGGCGCTATACAACAACTATGAATGATGATAATGACCTGTTGTCACGACCGACCCTGGAGGTCTGCCTGACAGGATCGGTCTAGATGGAGTGAAGAGAGTGACTGACCTCACACGCCCCGCAAGAGACCACACAAGAAAGATTACAATACAATACACCATTTATTCACACCAACACACACATAGTCACAAATAAGCATTCCAACACACACAACATGCACAATCACAATTAAGCATTTCAACACACACAACATTCACATAGTCACAAACAAGCATTTCACCGCACACAACATAACCATAATCATAAATACGCGTTTCCAACACACGTTCCTTTCGTGCTTCATGTGGTTCCCCTCACCCCTGTCTCTCCAAAGTCCTCTGAGAGTACCGTGTCAAATCAGGTGTCCCAAACCGGGGCTGTTCTCGAACAGTGTCTTTCAATGCTGACACCCTTGACACACACACACCCCAAATTGCACGACACAGAGCTAACCACATTGGTCACATGAGTTGTAGGAAGTCCGAGGACAGCGGAGAACGCATCCCATGGGACGAGGCGTTGTCGCTGAAGGTCCCGGACAGGGGTTAGGACCATCCAGCAAGGTCCTCGTGCTCCTCACACTGCGCGGCCCCAACAGCGCAAGCTTCGGGTGAAGCCCCGGGAGGAGAGAAAACGGAAGGAACTGGAAGGAAAGAAGGGTACTAGAACCCCGCAATCAGTACGGTCTGAAATATGCTGTTAAATCCTAACAGCCACTCGCATGAAGGGCGAGGGGAGGTGTTTGCTGAATACATTAGTAGCACAAGCTCAACACAGACCTGAGCATAAAACAGTAAACAAACCAAATGAGGAATGTTCGCTAAAGGTCTCCTCACACGAAGCAGGCAAGAGATTACATTAAATTAACAGGCTATAAAACGATAGCAATTTATATCTTCATCCTTCCCTCACTCACGTTCAACATTTTCCTTTCTTAGGAACCGAACTAATACAGCAACCATTGCTTTATAACTGCCACCACAATTGCAAATAATCATAATTCAATGGCACGATTATCCCCACATTTTATAGTAACATTTCACCAATAACAATTCTCCAACCACGCATCCAAATGACTAATCACGCGTACGCACGCTCGCAAACAGAAAACACTCGTTCCCCTTGCACACACAAACAGCGGTGGCGGAAGAATAAGAGACCGGTGATTGTGACAGGGGCGGACGAGCGAGACCAAGCAAGTTCCAACCCTAAATCACCAGGTTCTCCCCATCCCCACCAACTACCGCATCACCAGATGCATTGAAAGGAGAAAGAATTTTGGATATAATTTGAATGGCCAGGTTAAGGATTGAATTAACCAGAAAAAGTGGTCTCAAACAATATTTCTTTTATAATTTTGAAAACAAAAGGAAATTGCGCAAAAGAGAAGAATTAGCGGCTAACAACAACAAAAACAAACAAACCACGAAACTGATGCTTACCAGCTACCCGTGGGTGACCAAAAGTGGCAGGTCAAGCGACTCTCTGCCCTCTGTCCAGTCGAGAGGACCAGCAGAGCAGATGCGGAAAAGAGATGACGTGACGTCCCTCCCCTACAGGCCGACTGCAGGGATGAAGGTACCGACCGTACCTTCGGCGATGTGGTAGAGAACCAAAACCGGAGCGGGCGCTCCAGGGACATCTTCCGCTCGAGTGAAGAAAAACCCCCTAACCGATGGCAGCCAACATGCCACCCTACGCCACCCTACGTCACAGAGTGAGAATACCTCAAGCCTAAGAGAAATGCTGCACGTGCGGCAGGTAAAAAAGACAGGTGAGAGGCCGATAGAGACAGCCAGTTCAAGAGAAAGGTACCAGCCACCCGTGAACCTGCAGGATGAATTGCACGGACAGTGAAAATTAGAGAGAGAGAGATAGAAAGTAAACCTAACCTGAGCTGAACTACATTAAGGTGCAACCACACCACAAGCCACATTAAGGGACTGATACACGACAACAACCCCACAACAAAATAAATGAACAATTCCGCCACCCTAGATGGGCCAATCGTCATAGGACTCGTGACACCTGTGTTCCAATAAACTGGAGGCAAGTGCAGTGGTGGCGGGTATGGCAAAAAGAACAACAACAACAACAAAAAACAAAACAAACAAACAAAAAAGCTCTCAACAGTAATTATAAAGCAGTGCTCCATTTAGCAAAGGCGGAGGCAAAACGGTGACGGAGGCATCAACGGATACAGGCTACTTTTGCTTGTAAATCTGTGTAAGATCAACGGTCCATGATTAAAACAGCCTGATCATTTCCATCAACTTTATTCCCTTGGTGAAATACTGCATCTAATAACGGTATATCAATCACAGTATCTTGCTTAAATAGAAAGAAAGAAAACCCTCTTGGCCAAGGGACCTTTGGTTTTAGGCACAGCGCGGCTCCCATGTATCGCTAGAACCGTGGACAAGAAGAGTGAGGAGAGGGTGGGGGGGGGGGGGGGTGGGGGGGGGGGGGGGGATAGGGCAGAGTAGGGTTAGGTGGGGAGGAGGAGAGGGGGGGGGGAGTGTCTGGGATTAGCGGGCAAAAACAGGAAAGGGGGTCAGCTCGCGGCAAACCAGCGTTAATTGCCTCTGAACTCTTCTCGTGTTAGCCGTTGACGTGCGGGATTACGCGTGACTTCCGCACTATCTCTCCCTCCTACCCCCTCTCTCTCTGTCTCTCTCTCTCTTTCTCTATCTCGCTGTGGTCCGCAAAGCTTTTCATTTTACCCGCGAGAGGTCACTCCCAAATAGCTATGGACACACTCTTTCCGTTGCCTGTCTCAGAGCGAGTGTTCAATTACCAGGAAGGGGGAGGTAAATGCGACTGTCAAAGCTCATTACGATCTGTGGGCAAAGAGCGGCGGCCCCTCACTTTGGGTCGCTGATAGCCCCCTCCAAATTGAAGTGGGGAGACGAAGGGGAAAAATCAAAATCAGGGATAGGGGCGGAAATATTGTTTTTGGCCGGGGCTTCATCAACGCTGGCTGTGCCCCCACCCACCCCCCGAGTCGTCCAGGGGAGACTATCCTGCCGGCGCTAAATCACAGTGCTTTCCCCCTGTCCGTGACAGGCGCGGTGACAAGATGGGGGTGAAGTGGGTGTGGGGGACGGAGAGTTTCGTGTTGTGGTGTGGTGTGGTGTGTGTGTGTGTGTGTGTGTGTGTGTGTGTTGATCTTGGATATGGAAGAGAGAGAGAGAGAGAGAGAGAGAGAGGAGAGAGAGAGAGAGAGAGAGAGACAAACAGACAGACAGATAAACAAACAGATAGACAGATAGAGAGACAGAGTCAGAGACAGTGTCATAACAGGCAAAGAACTAACATAGTTTGTGAACTACCGTAATCAATGTGGGGGGGGAGGGGGGGAGGGGGGGGTGGACAGTGCGGTCATAGTGTGTAAGCTGAAAACAAAAATTCCGATACACCCTCCTACAAATTAGAGGATGTTACTACTTTTGGTGGTAGGAAAAATAAGTAACTAAACAGAACAGATTTCCTTTTTGACTCCTAACTGTGAAGACAATATTGATCTTGTTTCCATCGAAGATGGAATGAATTTTAAATTAAAAAAAAAAGAAGATGAATGTCGAAACTAGATTGCTTAAACTTCCTTTTTCTTTCCATTGCTGTTTTCCTTTATGAATTCTGTAAACTGTATTTATGTCACTCTGTAAACTCTGTATTCAGTCATTCTGTAAACTCTGTATTCAGTCATTCTGTAAACTGTAATTTATGTCACTCTGTAAACTCTGTATTCAGTCATTCTGTAAACTCTGTATTCAGTCATTCTGTAAACTGTATTTATGTCACTCTGTAAACTCTGTATTCAGTCATTCTGTAAACTCTGTATTCAGTCATTCTGTAAACTGTATTATGTCACTCTGTAAACTCTGTATTCAGTCATTCTGTAAACTCTGTATTCGGTCATTCTGTAAACTGTATTATGTTACTCTGTAAACTCTGTGTTCAGTCATTCTGTAAACTCTGTATTCAGTCATTCTGTAAACTGTATTATGTCACTCTGTAAACTCTGTATTCAGTCATTCTGTAAACTCTGTATTCGGTCATTCTGTAAACTGTATTATGTTACTCTGTAAACTCTGTGTTCAGTCATTCTGTAAACTCTGTATTCAGTCATTCTGTAAACTGTATTATGTCACTCTGTAAACTCTGTATTCAGTCATTCTGTAAACTCTGTATTCAGTCATTCTGTAAACTGTATATGTCACTCTGTAAACTCTGTATTCAGTCATTCTGTAAACTCTGGATTCAGTCATTCTGTAAACTCTGTATTCTGTCATTCTGTAAACTCTGTATTCAGTCATTCTGTAAACTCTGGATTCAGTCATTCTGTAAACTCTGTATTTATGTCACTCTGTAAACTCTGTATTCTGTCATCTGTAAACTCTGGATTCAGTCATTCTGTAAACTCTGTATTCAGTCATTCTGTAAACTCTGATTCTGTCATCTGCAAACTCTGTATTCAGCCATTTTGTAAACTATGTATTCAGTCATTCTGTAAACTCTGTATTCTGTCATCTGTAAACTCTGTATTCAGTCATTCTGTAAACTCTGTATTCAGTCATTCTGCAAACTCTGTATTCAGTCATTCTGTTTTTATATTGTATCCGTGCAATGTTCACGAAATTGGAGGCGGGTGGGTGGGTGGGGGTGGGGGTGGGGATGGGGGTTGGTTCTTTTCTTCTATTCCAAATTCTTGTCGAGCGTTGTTCATATAATGTCATGTGTGTGGTGTGTGTGGGGTGGCGGTGTGTGTGTGTGTGGGGGGGTGGGGAGGATAGAGTGGGGGGATGTGGCTTGAGCATCTGTTTTAGTGCTTGCTTTGTGACCTATTGTTTGATGCCTTTTCCCAATATTGTGCAATGTTTATGGAAACTTTTGTTTTTCCTGTATTGTAAAGCGCTCTGAGGATGAGTCTTCTTCTCTCATCGAAGAGCGCTATATAAGCTCGATTTATTATTATTATTATTATTATTCTGTAAACTCTGTATTCTGTCATCTGTAACTATGTATTCTGTCATTCGGTACACTCTGTATTCAGTCATTCTGTAAACTCTATTTCAGTCATTCTGTAAACTCTGTATTCAGTCATTCTGTAAACTCTGTATTCTGTCATTATGTAAACTCTGCATTCAGTCATTCTGTAAACTCTGTATTCTGTCATTCTGTAAACTCTGTCATTCTGTCATTCTGTAAACTCTGTCATTCTGTCATTCTGTAAACTTCCTTGCCATGGATAGGAAGAAAACGTTTTAAACTCTCCTGCCGGGTTACACGCTGGTCTGTCTTGTACATATTCAAGTCTTGAGGGTTGAGAAAGCTCCATGAGAAGTGCCATGGTACATCCTGTCTTAACAACCCACTCGGCGGACTTCGTCTGCATTGTGAGGGTTTGAATTCACGTGACAACAAGCTCCCACTATTGACTTCGGATTCGACGAAGACCTTGTTCTGAGATGTCATTTCAATAGCCTTTTTATATTTTTTAATCACTATTTTTCATTGATTTCAATCAGTCAATCAAGAGAAATTGGATGGGCCATTGAAGTCATTTGTCTACGCATTTTGTCTCTGATAATTATACGACTGCTTTAATATTTCTCCGTCTTTTGTCTGTTAACATGTTGCCAGTCTGTCTGTATGAGCTAATATCGGATCACTACGAAAACTTATGTCAGATCATACGTGTACCAATACATTTTTTTCCCAAGAAAAATAAAGACATACAATTTTTTGACGGGGGGAATCTAATTAACTCTGCCTCTCTGCACCAATAATTACACTGACTTACGGAAAATGCTTTCAATGTGCAGGGATTTATCATTCTCCTGGGCTGTGGTGTGTGTGTGTGTGTGTGTGTGTGTGGTGTGTGTGTGTGTGTGTGTGTGTGTGTGTGTGTGTGTGTGTGTGTGCTGTATATTTTCGAGTACCATTTTCAAAATCGCCAGTTTCCGTTTCTTTCTAACCCCACTAACTCCTCCCTCCCCCACTCCATCTCTCCCCCCCCCCTCCCCTCCCTCCTCTTTAGAATTGGGTTGCTTTGTTTGATATTGCTTTGTTGTCATGTTCGTTCGTCTCTGTAAATTTTGTTTGCCCGTAGTTTCTAATGCTCCATCGAACGCTGTGTATGATCTGTTTGGAGACATGCAACGCTTATGTATGTAGATGGTTTCAGTTTCAGTTTCATCAAGGAGGCGTCACTGCGTGCGGACTAGTCCATATACGCTACACCACATCCGCTAAGTTTTGAGACCACGCTACGCATGATTCGAAGCTGATGGATAAATGAATTAACAACAAAGATGAGACAATTCAAGAAGAGGGTCTCGTGGCTAAGACTCGACGGATGTCTGACCTACGCATTAGCCCCAACGCGCTGGTCAGACCTTGAATACCTACCTACCGTTTTTTTGTTTTTGTTTGTTTGTTTGTTTGTTATGTAGATGGATGTATTTAGACATATTCATGTATATGTTAAATCAGTATTGTGCTTTATAGTCCTACGTTTAGGGGAGATGAAGGGAATGCGGGGCTGATTTGTATGTTTATTCCCCCCCCAAAAAAAAAATGTGTTTGATTTTTAATTTTGAGGGCAAGATGGAAACAAACTTATTATTCTTTTCCCTCGTTACTCTAATTTCTTTCGTTCGTTGGCTCGTTCGTTCGTTCATTCCTTCTCTCTCCCTCGTCACTTCTCTTTCGTCCTCTCCCATTGCTTTATCTCTTCCCGATCTCTCCCCTCACTCACAACCCCTCTTTTTCCCCTCCCTCCCTCCCTTCCTTTCTCTCTCTCTCTCTCTCTCTCTCTCCCTCCTTCTGTCCCACTCTCTCTCTCTCTTTATCCGCATCACTTGCTTGTTTCTCTCTTCCTGGTCTTTCTCTTCTTCTCTGGTCTGTTTTTCTATTTGTATTTCCCATTAACCCCACCCACCCCCAACCCCACCCTCTCCCTCGCCCTAACCCCCGCCCCTCTCCTCACCCCGACCCTCTCTCCACCTCCTCCTAAAATAACCAGGCCATAATTGACCACCTCTGCAGCCTCGCCCGTGTAATAGCATCCCCCATCGCTCCAACCCCCCCCCCCCCCCTACCCACGCGCGCTTTGTCTCTCCACCCTTCCACCTCCCTCCCTCCCTCATCCACATACACACGCGCGCACACACACACACACACACACACACACACACACACACACACACACACACACACACCACACATTCTCACTCGGTAGGAGACAATCTTCATACGGCACGCATCCCCAATCAGTTCGATTTTTTTTCCCCAAATGGCACGGGTAAAGGGAGGACATAAATTCCCCCAAAATTGCAGCGTTGGGAGAATGTGGGATGGAGGGGGGGGTGGGGGGGGGGGGGGGGGGGGGGGGGGTGGAGGGGAGGGGGGGGGGGGGGGGGGGAGTAACTTGCCGAACTTGGTGCCATAAAGACGGGTGGTAAATGATTGGTGCTGTGCCAAAAAAAAAACCAACAAAAAAAAACAAACAAAGAACAAACAAAACACCGCCATACCAATACAACACACACACACACACACACACACACCCACCACACACACACACACACACACACAACACACAACTCACATACACACACTACACACTCACGAGCACACAACACAAATACACACTCACAGCACGCACACCACACACAACACACACACACACACACACACACACAAAACACACACACCACACACTCACCCCACACACATGCGCGCGCACAGAGAGAGAGAGAGAGAGTAGAGAGAGAGAGAGAGAGAGGAGGAGAGAGAGAGAGAGGAGAGAGAGAGAGAACAAAAAGCTCAAAAGTAAACAAAAAAGGAAAAACCCCAAACCCAAACAGCCGTGTTTGGATCGGAGAAGAACGTGGACAGACATCATCAAGCACCTAGGGGTTGTGGCCAAACCTCGGCTGACGTAAATAGGGTCTTGTGACGTGAAGCGGCGACGAAATTGTTCGTCATCTGACCACACGCCGGTAATGAGGGTGAAAAGTGGCCGCGACTTTCCCACTTCCCCCGCGGCGTTTGGGGCTGCGGGCACGGATGTGTGTGTGTGTGTGTGTGTGTGTGTTTGGGAAAACAGGAGTGGAGGAGCGGGGGGGAGAGGAAGAGGATAAATGAGAGGAAGAGTTAAGAGACTTGGTTATTAGAATATGCGGGTGGCCCACACAGATAACATTCCCCTTTAAATGCTCACCACACACACCACACACACACACACCACACATCACGAGCAAACACACACACACACACACACACACACACAACACAAGAAAGTAAGGTGGGGACTTCTCACCCCCCAAATCCGGAGCACCCTCCGGAGCAGCCCATGACGACAGGCCTTAGGAACGAATCACATGACCGAGGATGCTCGCTGAGACATCGCGAGATCGATGTGACTTCCCTATTGATAGACCCTACGGGCGATTGCATCACGAGGGTACAATCAGCTGTAAAGAAAAATAAAAAAACAA
>CM031619.1:44167131-44174631 GCA_018398815.1 Conus ventricosus
TGGGAAAATAAAATTTTTCACCCAAATTAAAATCAAAATTTTTTTTTTTGGGGGGGGGAATAAACATACAATCAGCCCGCATTCCCTTCATCTCCCCCTAAACGTAGGACTATAAAGCACAATACTGATTTAACATATACATGAATATGTCCTAAATACATCCATCTACATAACAAACAAACAAACAAACAAAAAAAAAAAAAACGGTAGGTAGGTATTCAGGTCTGACCAGCGCGTTGGGGCTAATGCGTAGGTCAGACATCCGTCGAGTCTTAGCCACGAGACCCTCTTCTTGAATTGTCTCATCTTTGTTGTTAATTCATTTATCCATCAGCTTCGAATCATGCGTAGCGTGGTCTCAAAACTTAGCGGATGGGGTGTAGCGTATATGGACTAGTCCGCACGCAGTGACGCCTCCTTGATGAAACTGAAACTGAAACCATCTACATACATAAGCGTTGCATGTCTCCAAACAGATCATACACAGCGTTCGATGGAGCATTAGAAACTAGGGCAAACAAAATTTACAGAGACGAACGAACATGACAACAAAGCAATATCAAACAAAGCAACCCAATTCTAAAGAGGAGGGGAGGAGGGGGGGGGGAGAGATGGAGTGGGGGAGGGAGGAGTTAGTGGGGTTAGAAAGAAACGGAAACTGGCGATTTTTGAAATGGTACTCGAAAATATACAGCACCACACACACACACACACACACACACACACACACACACACACACACACACACACACACACACACACACACACACAGCCCAGGAGAATGATAAATCCCTGCACATTGAAAGCATTTTCCGTAAGTCAGTGTAATTATTGGTGCAGAGAGGCAGAGTTAATTAGATTCCCCCCGTCAAAAAATTGTATGTCTTTATTTTTCTTGGGAAAAAAATGTATTGGTACACGTATGATCTGACATAAGTTTTCGTAGTGATCCGATATTAGCTCATACAGACAGACTGGCAACATGTTAACAGACAAAAGACGGAGAAATATTAAAGCAGTCGTATAATTATCAGAGACAAAATGCGTAGACAAAATGACTTCAATGGCCCATCCAATTTCTCTTGATTGACTGATTGAAATCAATGAAAAATAGTGATTAAAAAAATATAAAAAGGCTATTGAAATGACATCTCAGAACAAGGTCTTCGTCGAATCCCAAGTCAATAGTGGGGGCTTGTTGTCACGTGAATTCAACCCTCACAATGCAGACGAAGTCCGCCGAGTGGGTTGTTAAGACAGGATGTACCATGGCACTTCTCATGGAGCTTTCTCAACCCTCAAGACTTGAATATGTACAAGACAGACCAGCGTGTAACCCGGCAGGAGAGTTTAAACGGTTTTCTTCCTATCCATGGCAAGGAAGTTTACAGAATGACAGAATGACAGAGTTTACAGAATGACAGAATGACAGAGTTTACAGAATGACAGAATACAGAGTTTACAGAATGACTGAATGCAGAGTTTACATAATGACAGAATACAGAGTTTACAGAATGACTGAATACAGAGTTTCCCAGAATGACTGAATATAGAGTTTACAGAATGACTGAATACGAGTGTACCGAATGACAGAATACATAGTTTACAGATGACAGAATACAGGTTTACAGAATAATAATAATAATAATAATAAATCGAGCTTATATAGCGCTCTCGTTGAGAGAAGAAGACTCATCCCAAGCCCCTTTACAATACAGGAAAAACAAAAGTTTCCATAAACATTGCACAATATTGGGAAAAGGCATCAAAACAATAGGTCACAAAGCAAGCACTAAAAAGATGCTCAAGCCACATCCCCCCACTCTATCCTCCCCCCCCCCCCACACACACACCACCGCCCCCCACACACACACCACACACATGACATTATATGAACAACGCTCGACAAGAATTTGGGAATAGAAGAAAAGAACCAACCCCCATCCCCCCCCCCCCACCCCCCACCCACCCACCCGCCTCCAATTTCGTGAACATTGCACGGATACAATAAAAAACAGAATGACTGAATACAGAGTTTGCAGAATGACTGAATTTCAGAGTTTTACAGAATGACTGAATAAAAGAGTTTACAGATGACAGAATACAGAGTTTACAGAATGACTGAATACATAGTTTACAAAATGGCTGAATACAGAGTTTTTCAGATGACAGAATCAGAGTTTTTCAAAATGACTGAATACAGAGTTTACAGAATGACTGAATCCAGAGTTTACAGATGACAGAATACGATTTTACAGAGTGACATAAAACGAGTTTACGAATGACTGAATCCAATTTTACAAATGACTAATACAGGTTTACAGAAGCAGAAACAGAGTTTACAGAATGACGAATCCAAGTTTACAGAAGACGAATACAGAGTTTACAGAGTGACATAACATTTTTAAACAAATACTGAAACAGATTTTTCGAATGACAATACAGATTTACAGAGTGACATAATACAGTTTACAAAATACTGAATACAGAGTTTACAGAAAACGAACACAGATTTTACAATAACAAAATACATTTTTCAGAATGACCGAATACAGAGTTTACAGAATGATGAATACAGATTTACAGATGACTAATACAGTTTACAGAATGACGAATAAAGTTACAAAATGACTGAACACAGAGTTTACAAGAACATAAACAGTTTACAGAATGACCGAATCAGAGTTTCAAAATGACTGAATACAATTTTTACAGAGGACTAATACATTTTTACAGAAGACTGAATACAGATTTCAGAATGATGAAACAATTTTTACAGGTACAAAAATACAGTTTACAGAATCCCTGAATACAGAGTTTCAGAATGACGAATACAGAGTTTACAGATGCATAAATTACATTTACAGAATGAGAAACAGATTTCAAATGACTAATACAGAGTTTACAGAGTGCATAAATACATTTTAACAGAATTCCCATAAAGGGGAAAACAGCAAGGGAAAAAAAGGAAGTTAAGCAATCTAGTTTCGACTTTCACTTCTTTTTTTTTTAATTTAAAATTCTTCCATTCGAGGAAACAAGATCAATATTGCTTCACAGTTGGGATCAAAAAGAATCTTTCTTTTAGTTATTTATTTTTCCTACCCCCAAAAAGTAGTAACATCCCTAATTTGTAGGAGGGTTACGAATTTTTTTTAAATTTTACACACTAGACCGCACTTCCCACCCCCCCCTTTCCCCCCCTCCCCCCCCCCCCCCAATTGATTAGGTAGTTCCAAACATTTTTAGTTTTTTGCCTGTTATGACAGTCTCTGACTCTGCCCCTCTCTATCTTTACTGTTTGTTTTCTGTCTTCTTTTTGTCCTCTCTCCCTCCTCTCTCTCTTCTCTCCTCTCTCTCCCTCTTCCATCCCAAGATCAACACACACACACCACACACACACACACACACCACACCACCCAAACACGAAACCTCCGTCCCCCCCCCCCCCCCCTTTCACCCCCACTTGTCACCGCCCCTTCCGGACGGGGGAAAGCACTGTATTTAGCGCCGGCAAAGTCTCCCCTGACGACCGGGGGGTGGGTGGGGGCACACCCCAGCGTTGAGAAGCCCCGGCCAAAAAAAATTTTCCGCCCCATCCCTATTTTTTTTTTTCCCCCCCTTCTTCCCCCCAAGGAGGGGCCGCGACCCAAGTGAGGGGCCGCCCTTTTTTTGCCCACAGATCTAATGGAGGGAAGTCGCTTTAAAATTTTTCCGGAATTTGAAAAACCCTCTGAGACGGGAAACGGAAAGTGTGTCCATAGCTTTTGGGGAGTGACCTCCCGGGAAAAAATAAAAGTTTTGGGGACCACAGCGAGATAGAGAAAGAGAGAGAGAGACAAAGAGAAGGGGGGTAGGGGGGAAGAAGTGGGAAGTCACCTAATCCCGCACGTCAACGGCAACACAAAAGTTCAGGGGCAATTAACGCTTTTTGCCGCGACTGACCCCCTTTTTCCTGTTTTTCCCCCCTAATCCCAGACACTCCCCCCCCCCCCCCTCCTCCTCCCCACCAAACCCCAACTCTGCCCAATCCCCCCCCCCCCCCCCCCCCCCCCCCCCCCCCCCCCACCCCTCCTCACCTCTTGTCCAGGGTTCTAGCGAACATGGGAGCCGCGCTTCCCAAAAAACCAAAGCCCCTTTGGGCCAAAGAGGGTTTTCTTTTTTTTCTTTTAAAAGCAAGATACTGATTGATAACCGTTATTAATCATATTTCACCAAAGGAAAAAATTTGAGGGAAATGATCGGCTTTTTTAAATCAGGACCTTTTGATCTTACACAGATTTTAAAACAAAAAGAGCCTGATCCTTAAAGCTCCGCACCTTTTTTGCCTCCGCCTTTGCTAAATGGAGCACTGCTTTTTAATTTTTCGTTGAGAGCTTTTTTGTTGTTTTTTTTTGTTTTTTGTTGTTTTTTTGTTTTTTTTTGCCCTAACCCGCCACCACTGCACTTTTCCCCGTTTATTGGAACACAGGTGTCACGATCCTATGACGTTGGCCCCTCAGGGGGCGGAATTTTTCATTTATTTGTTGTGGGTTGTTGTCGTGTATCATCCCTTAATGTGGTTTGTTGGTTTCACCTTAATGTATTCACCAGGTTAGGTTTTCTTTTCCTTCCTCTCTCCTAATTTCACTGTCCGGCAATTCATCCGCAGGGTTTACGGGGGGCTGGGACCTTTCCTTGAACTGGCTGTCTCTACGCCCTCACCTGCCCTTTTTTTCCGCCCCACGTGCAGCTTTTTCTTTGGGTTAGGTATTCTCACTCTGGACGTAGGGTGGCGTAGGGGGCATGTTGGGTGCCATCGGTTTGGGGGTTTTCTCTTCACTCGAGCGGAAGAGTCCCCGGGAGCGCCCGCTCCGGTTTTGGGTTCTCTCCACATCCCGAAGGTACGGTCGGACCTTTATCCCCGCATCGGCCTGTAGGGGGGGGACGCCGTCACCTTTTTCCCCATCTGCTCTGCGGTCCCTCGACTGGACAGAGGGGGAAGAGTCCGACCGCCCCTTTTGGGCACCCCCCGGGGAGCTGGTAAGCCATTTTGTGGTTTTTTTGTTTTTTTTTGTTGTTAGCCGGGTAATTCTCTCTTTTTCGCAATTTTCCTTTTGTTTTTTAAAATTAAAAAGAAAATTGTTTGAGACCACTTTTTTTGGTTAATTCAATCCTTAAACCCGGCCATTTAAATTAATCCAAAATTCTTTCCCTTTCAATCTCTGTGAGCGGTAGTTGTGGGGTGGGGGAAAAAGGGATTTAGGTTGGGAAATTGCTTGGTCTCGCTCGTCCGCCCCTGTCACAATCACCGGCTCTTTTTCTTTCCGCCACCGTCGTTTGTGTGGCAAGGGGAAAAGATGTTTTCTGTTTTTCGAGCGGCGACGCTGATTTGTCATTTGGATGCGTGGTTTTAGAATTGTTTTGGTGAAATGGTTTCTAAAAATTTGGGGGTAATCGTGCCCTGAATTATGATTTTTTTGCAATTTTGGTGGGGTTAAAAGCAATGTTGCGTAATTCGGTTTCCAAGAAAGGAAAATTTGAACTGATGAGGAAGGATAAGAATAAATTGCTATTCGTTTTATAGCTTTTAAATTTTAAAGTAATCCTTGCCCGCTTTGTGGGAGGGGAAACCTTTTGGGGAACATTCCCCATTTTTTTTTGTTTACGTTTTACCAGGTCTGTGTTGAGCTTGGCACAAAAGTACAGCAAACACCTCCCCCGCCCTTCATGCGAGGGGCTGTTAGATTTTAAAAGCATATTTCAGACCGTACTGTTTTTCGGGTTCTAGTACCCTTCTTTCCTTTCCCGTTCCTTCCTTTCCCCCTCCCCCGGGCTTCACCCGAAGCTTGCGCTGTTGGGGGGCCCCGCAGTGTGAGAGCACAGGACCTTGCGGATGTCCTAACCCCTGTCCGGACCTTCAGCGACAACGCCCGTCCCATGGGGTGCTTTTTCCCCCCCTCCCGGGACTTCCACAACTCTTGACCAATTTTTTAGCCTGTGTCGTGCAATTTGGGGTGTGTGTTTTCAAGGGGGTCAGCATGAAAGACACTGTTTTGAAACAGCCCCGTTTGGGGGCCCTGATTTGACACGGAACCCAAAGGGCTTTGGAGAACGGGGAGGGGAACCCAAGAACACGAAAGGGAAAGTTTTGGAAACGCGTATTTAGATTTTGGTTTTTTTTGGTCGTGAAATCTTTTTTGACTATGTAATGTTTTTGTGTTAAAGCTTAATTGGATTTGTGCATTTGTGTTTTGGAAGCATTTGTGACTATGTTTGGTTTTTGGGTGAATAAAGGTGAAATTTTTTGAATCTTTTTGTGTGGCCTTCGGGGCTGTGAGGTAGCCCCTCTTCCTCCCCCTAGACCGACCGTCAGGGCAGACCCCAGGGTCGGGCGGACAACAGGTCATTATCATCATTTATAGTTGTTGTATACGCCTCTCCTTTGGGTTTAAAACCACTCTAAGCCGTTATACAATCCCCATCTCGTTACACAACGGGGTGCCTACCGGTAGAGCCACTGAAGAGCTGCCAGCTGGGGCCCACGTTCATCGTTTTCCTCGTCTTTGGGGGGCCCGTATCGTCCCACTCATTTTTTTTCACTTTTTTTTTTGATTTTTTTCCCCACAAAAGGGTAGCCTGCTAAATATTTACTTTTTCCCCATAAAGCAGCCAAACTACGTCTTCCGAAAGATTTTAAGTGTATACAAAATGTTACGCGTGCGTTCAAACCATGAAGCTAGGTTACTAGTGTCTTTCGAAGGACTTTTGGAAAGTTGAGTCAGAACTTATGTTAACTCCGAGGGGGTAAAATTCTCGTATACTAAAACGGTCTGGTGGAGATTCGACGCCACAACTGAAGATGATGAGTTCGGTGCTCTAGAAGCTGAGCTATTCCAGCCCCCGACTCTTCTATATTCACTGTCTTGAATGTTCCTGCGAAAGCCTCCTCCACCGCTCCTTCTCCGGGGCCGGAATAGCTCAGTTGGTAGAGCACCGGACTCATCTTGGGGTTGCGGGTTCGAATCGCCGCCGGGCCGTTTCTCTCAGTTTTCCCCGACAAAGTTCTCTTCACAATCACGACAGTCTATTTGGTAGATAAACTCCTGACTGATTTTCAAAGAGATGCTGTATCATTTACTACTGACTAAGAAGAACAACAAGAACAAGAACAAGTACAAGATTTAGAAAGCAACACAACGATGATGTCCTCAGTGTCATGCATGTTTACTGTTACTCTTCTTTGCCTTAACTAGGCTGACCCTGGAGAAAGGTCCAGTGACGGTGAGGAAAGACCCACTGACCATAGGGAAAGTCCTGTTGACAGTGGAAAGACTACAACTTTGGATTCTCTCTTGAGGGCACATAAGACCGTATGGCGAAAGCTTGGCTGTGTCTGGAGTGGCACTGTCTTCGTCTGTCCGTGGGCAGGGGTGGTTGGGTCTGTGGGGTGTGCTCGGCAGCTGGAGGGTGGTGTTCTTCGCCGGTGGGCTCTGCAGTCATGAAATACGGGCTGGTACA
>CM031619.1:44177131-44197131 GCA_018398815.1 Conus ventricosus
GAGAGAGAGGGGGGGGGGGAGGGGGAGAGGGGGAGGAAGGAAGGGAGGAGAGAGATCGAGAGACAGACAGAGAGAGAGAGAGAGAACTCAAAACCTATATGAGAGAGAGAGGTAAGGTAATGTTGCTTATTCAGAAAACCTATATGAGAGAGAGAGGTAAGGTAATGTTGCTTATAGCCCAACCGACCGCAAAGGGCCATATCAGAGAGGAAAGAGGGAGGGAGAGAGAGGGAGGAAGGAGAGAGAAAGGAGAAGAAAGGGAAAAGAGAGTAGAGAGAGAGAAGAAGAGAGAGAGAAGAGAGAGAAGACAGACGACAAAGTTTGGCTGGTCTGGAGGGGCACTGTCTTCGCTTTCCGTGGCGGGGGTGGTTGGGTCTGTGGGGTGTGCTGGGCAGCTGGAGGTGGGTTTTTTTCGCCGGGGGCTTGCATCATGAAAACGGGCTGTACACCCATGGGGATGCTATTTTAAAGGCTTTTATGAGCTGCATCCTTAGCTAATTCACCCTGTTCAGGGGCAGTTATGTCCCTTGATATCAAAGGAGTGCCTTGCGTCCCTGTACCCATCGTCAACACAGCGCGGGCCTCCAAGGGTGTACAGACGCTCAAAAGGCGGCGAAAAAGTGCTTCTCTGGTCCTCCCCAGCCCCCTTCGGTTTTCTTTTTCTTGTCCATATCTCACCCCCAAACCCTTTTTTTTTATCAAGTTTTTTTTTTTTTCCTAAAAAAAAGTCAAAAAATTGCATATTTTTCGCTTACCCCAACCCCCTCGCCTGTACCCTTTCCTCCTCTCCTCCCACCCATCTCCCCTTTTTTTTCCCACTCTCTCTGTCTCTCTTCTCTCGTCTCTGTCTTCTCTGTCTCCTCTCCTCTCTGCTGTCGTCTGCTGTCCTTCTCTCCCCTCTCTCTCCTCTCTCTGAGACGGCTTGAGGGGGGTGGAAGAGGAGGGGGAGGTGTGGGAAATTGGGAAAAAAAAAAAAGGGGGGGGAGGATATGGGAGGGGGGTAATGCAAAGGGGGGAAATATGATAAGGTTGAAAAGAAAGAACTCTATCTTTTTCTTTTTCTTTTTTTTTTTGTTGTTAAGGTAAATGCGTGACCATTCATGAACCATAAATCGGCAACCCCCCAAAAAGACTCCATCACCTCGACCCATAAAATTTCAAAACGCCCCCATCACCCTCATTCCCATCCCTCCCCCCCCCCCACCCCCCCAACCACTCGCCCCCCTCCTCCCACCACCACCACCACCACCCCTCTACCATCTCCACACATTCCTCATCAGGCCCGAAAGCGCCTCCTGCTTCTCTCCCCTCAAAAACCCCCACGAAGGCATAGATCGTGGTGACGAGTTAAAAAAAGCCCCCCCGGGGAACGGGAAGAGCCGGGGCAGTAGGGGGTCCCGCGACCCCCCCGCCCCCCCCATCCCCCCCCCCCCCCCCCCCCCCTCCCTCTCTCTCCTCTCTCCTCATCCCCTATCCTCCTCCCTCTTCTCTCTTCTCTTCCTTTACTCTTCAAAACCCCCTCCTCCCGATTTTTAGGCACGCTGGGCCCTGGGTTTCACCTTCTCGGCTGACTGCCTCAACACCCAGGCTTGCTCTGGCTCCGATCGCGCCAGCGGCAAAATTTTCGCCTGGCAGGACTCGCCAGCAGGTCCCCCCCCCCCCCCCCCCCCCTTCTCGCGGGGAAAAAAAAAAGCCCCACTCTACTCGCCACCCCGCGAGAAAGAGCAGGAACCGTGCCCTGGGCCTGAGGTACAAGACTGAAGGTGGAAGGTGGGGGTGGGGTGGGGGTGGGGGGGGGGGGGGGGGGAGTTTTGGTGGGGGCTATGCCGCTTCCCGCGACTTCTGGGGGAGTTCTCCCCCCTCTTCATTGCCCCGGTGCGGGTCCGATCCTTTTAGATCCTCTCTCTCCTCTCTCCCCCTTTTCTTTCCCACCTCCCCTCCTCTCTTCCTCTCTCTCTCCTCTTCCTCTCTCCCCCTCTCTCTCTCTCTCTCCCCCTCTTCTTCCTTCCTCCTCTGTGAGATTCCCCCTCGTGAATTTTCTCTCCAAATCCTCTCTCTCTCTCTCTCTCTCTCTCTTCCTCTGTGAATTCTCTCTCTCTCACTCTCTCGCCCCCTCCCCCGGAAATTTTCCCTCTTTGAATTCTCCCTCTGAGGCCTCTCTCTCCTCTTTGGGGTACTCGCCTCTCTCTCTCTCTGAATTCCTCTCTCTCTCTCTGACTCCTCTTGAGATTCTCTTTTTCTGAAATCCCCTTTTCTCTCCCCTCTCCCTCTCTCTCTCTCCTCCTCTCTCCCTCTCCTTCTCTCTTCTCTGTCCCCCTCCTTCTCTCCCCGGGAAAGAGGCTGTGAGCCCCTCCTTGTTTTTCGCGAGGGGCGACATCTCTGCTGCGGCCAGGGGAGAGGCCGGGGAAGGGAGCGTTGAAGGGTGGTACTGGGGGGGAGACTCACCAGCAATTAGCTGGGCGGCCTTCCAGAGCTGGCTTCTAGCGCCGCCTCAATAAACTGGGGAATGCCGTAGGGAGGGCTTCTGGGCCTGCTATTCTAACGCTTCTTCTCCTCCTCCTCCTCCTCCTCCTCCTCCTCCTCCTCCTCCTCCTCCTCCTCCTTCTTCTTCTTCTTCTTCTTCTTCTTCTTCTTCTTTCGCTTCTTCGTCTCCATCAAGCAGCCAGGGGTTTCTTTCAGCCGCCGTCTGCTGCAGACGTCCTGGGCACTTTTATGTTGCTGTTGATGTTGTTGTTGCTGTCGTCGTCGTCGGCGGCGGCGGCGTTTCCTGGAGTCTCTTTTCGGTCTGGTTAATTTGATATCGGGTTTAATTTAAAAGATTAGAGAGAGAGAGAGAGGGGGGGGGGGAGGGGAGAGGGGGAGGAAGGAAGGGAGGGAGAGAGATCGAGAGACAGACAGAGAGAGAGAGAGAGAACTCAGAAAACCTATATGAGAGAGAGAGGTAAGGTAATGTTGCTTATTCAGAAAACCTATATGAGAGAGAGAGGTAAGGTAATGTTGCTTATAGCCCAACCGACCGCAAAGGGCCATATCAGAGAGGGAAAGAGGGAGGGAGAGAGAGGGAGAGAAGGAGAGAAAGAGAGAGAAAGAGAGAGAGAGAGAGAGAGAGAGAGAGAGAGAGGAGAGAGACTCATACATTTATGCACAGACAGACAGACAGACAGACAGACAGACAGACAGTAGAGGGACAAACACAGACAGACATACAGACGGACAGACAGACAGACAGACAGAGACTGTGACAGAGACGGAAGGAAGGATGGAAAGATGAAAGGTAGATACGAGGTAGGAAGAAAGATATATTCATCTCTCTCTCTCTCTCTCTCTCTCTCTCTCTCTCTCTCTCTCTCTCTCTCTCTCTCTCCTCTCTCTCTCTCCACCGACCTTCTTTTTTTTGTCTTTTTTAATTTGGTCATAAGAATACCTTCAGATCAGAAAACAAACGCTTCGAGTTCTGATCTACATCGAAAGGGGTTGAAGGTCAGGTCGCCTAGCAGGCACGTCCGATCTTAGCTCCGTTAGTTTTCATCGTCTTCATGTGGTTTGACTGTGTGTACAGTTTTGATATTTGTTAGAGTGCTGCATGATGGACTGGTGTTGGATTATGTGTGCTCCACTTCACGTCAGGACGATGTTCTTCTTCATGATTCTATCGGTGAGATTTTTCCTTTTGAATCAGCGTGGCAGTCCGCCATTTTCGGCCGGCATCCCCGGCATCCCCGGCAACTTGCACATGCTACGACCCACTTTTCACCGTCCCACGCTGCCGCTAGCCGACACTACGTGTAGCACGGAGGCGCTTCGTACACTGAACTGTGGTCGTGCCTGCTACTCTTATACACGAAATCAGCTGTTAGCATGTAAACAAACAGCGGCACACCGTGACCTCGACCCCGATCTGATCAGTCGTTTAAAAGAACTGTCTATTGGTTACCGTCTGCCACGCCACCGATCGTCCCGAGGTGGCACCAGAAAACGCCGGCAGATTCCTGTAGTTATCAGTCAACAACATTCTACAACCAATATTTCTTCTGTCACTGATCTTGACTCCTCCCTCACTCCCCTGACGTGTCGACCGCGCTGACCTGTGCTTCGGGTGCCAACCTCGAGAACCTGATAGCGTTCCTGTACAGGGCTCTGATCTTCCTAATCAGCTCTGGTGTCGTCACCTGAATGCCCATCTGTTCGTGGAAAATGCCCTTAAAACACGTCAAAAACGCACTGCGATCGCTGACTTCATGACCGATTACGACGTGGACATTATGATAGTGTCAAAAAACGTGGCTTCGTGAGTCAGGTGATGAGAGTAAATGTGCTGATTTGACACCCCCGGTTATAAACTCTACAATTTCCCCCGTGAATTTGGGTGCCACTGCCAAGAGTGGTGGTGGGATCGTGCTGATCATCAAAGAATGTCTCGTGTCTTTACTGCCACGTCAATTCAAACCTTTCCCCTTCTCCCACACCACTTTTGAAGTGGCTGAGCTACTTCTGACTTTGCAGAATCAACGAATCCGTCTGCTGTGTGTGTATCGGAAACCCCGCCCAGAAAAAGGGAACAAACTGCTTGATTCAAGACCCTACGAAGAGTTCCCTGATTTCCTTGACTTTGCCCCCACGCGTGACGGCGATCTTCTGATCATCGGTGACTTTAATTTTCACTACGACGACTCAGTGATCCCAGAGCTAGGAGGTTTCAGAAACTCTTAAGACGTGTGGCCTTTCTCGGGCCATCGATGAACCCACTTATCCAGCAAGTGGTCACATTCTTGATCTTGTGATTTTTCGTGACACTGATGGTCTTTTGCACTCTGCTAATGTTGTTATGATTTGATGTCTGATCACTATATCTAGGTGCCATCTCATTTTCCAAAGCAAAAGTGGGCACCCCAATTCAAATGTGTTCGTCCCATTCATAAGATTGACCCTGCTGATTTTTCTCATGACATCGCGAACATTATCACCCTGACGTAACATTTAAACGATTGTGAACATTGGTCTTAGAAAAGTTTTGGATAAGCATGCGCCTGTATGTCAGCGACGGTACACTGGCGTCGCCCGGGCTCCGTGGTACAACTCAATTGCACCTGAGCTGCGAATATTGAAACGCGAGCGACGTCGACCGAGCGGCGCTGGGTATCATCTAGACGACAATACACAAGCAAATTTACGATGCTGCCAAACAGAAAGTCGTACAGTTTGTCCATCAAGCCAAAACCGCTTTTAATTCTTCCAAAGTTGCAGCAGCATCCTCGTGTAAAGAACTGTTTAGAACTGTCACTAGCATTTTGGGGTAAGGCTGCAAGTGTGTAATGCCGTCCACTCATGACCGTCCACAGCTTCCTGGTTTGTTTTCTCAGTTTTTTCGCCACAAAATTCAACAATTCAAAAACGCTTTCTCCCCATCCTCAGATACTTCAGATCATCTGTTGTTTTTAACGGAAACCACACTCTGTGAGTTTTTGCCAGTGTCCGAGCAGACTGTTCGTAAAATCATCAACACAGTCTGCGAAAACATCCTGTGACCTTGACCCCATTCCCACACCCCACTCCTCTTTGAACACCTTGACTCTCCCCTTTTCCTACCATCACCAAAATTCTTAACGAGCCCTCTGTCTTCTGGCACATTTTCCCACTGACTTAAGCCCGGGCCCTTGTTAAACCTCTACTCAAGAAAAGCATCTTGATCCCAACGTTCTTAAAATTACAGACCCATCTAAAATTTTCCCTTTTCCTATCCAAAATTCTTGAGAAAGTCATTCTCAACAGCTCTCTGACCATCGGGCCTCAAACAACTCCTCACACCACATCAGTCAGCCTATCGCCCTGGCACAGCACGGAGACCACCATCCTTCGCATTCTCAATGATATTCTAAATTCCTTAGACAAAACAAAATTTCTGTCCTTCTTTTGCTAGATCTTTCGGCAGCCTTTGACACCATAGACCATAAAAATCCTTCTCTCCGTTTGAAATACACATGTGGCATCAGGGAAACAGCTTTAAATTGGTTTCGTTCTTCTTCTAGATAGGAAACAGTTTCATCCAAGTAGGTACCACCGTTCTGATGAATCTAACCTCCATTTTGGCGTGCCTCAGGGATCCGTGCGGGGACCTGTCCTCTTTTTTTTGGGTACACCCCCTCCATTGTCTAATGTCATCCACGGCCATTCCGTTTCACACGAAATGTTTGCGGATGATACTCAGCTGCTCCATTCCTCTGTCATCGATGACTACTCACCCCTTTTTTTCTACCTTCAATCTTGTACTTCTGATATTGAGACCTGGATGTCAGCAAATAAGCTTAAATTAAACTGTGAGAAACTGAAGCCATCCGTTTTTTTAAAGCGGTCACATCATGGGCCCCGATCCCGCTCCCCTTTTTCTTTGACATTAGGTTCCAGCACTATTGAATTTTCAACACTGTTCGTGACCTTGGTGTTCTCCTTGATAGTGACCTCTCAATGAAACAGCATGTCCAAAAACTTGTCATTACTTTACATGGAACTTAAACGAAATTTCTGCTATTCGACCCCATCTCACTGAAGACGCCACAAAAACTCTCGTTTCATCATACATCCTTTCCCAAAGGGTAGATTACTGCAACGTGTTCTCCTTGGGCTGTCCCTAACTGTCATCCAACCCCTCCAACGTGTACAGAACTCTGCAGCCCGTCTCATTTGCAAATCTCCTAGGACCCAACCCTGCAGCCCTCTCCTGAAAAAGTTGCACTGGCTCCCCGTTGAAGAAAGAATTAAATACAAATGTTGTTGTCCCCTGCTTCAAGATTTTCACTGGCGATGCCCCTGCCTATCTTTCCGATCTCCTTCAAGTATATGTCCCCCTCACGAAAAGCTCCGCTCCTCCCCGACACCAGACCTTCCGCTTTTCCCAGTTACCGTCCCCATCGTAAACAGCATGGCGAACGAGCTTTCTCATACGCAGCTCCCAAACTCTGGAATAAACTCCCCTATGACTTAAACATTCTCAAACCTTTTCTTCCTTCAAAACCTCCCTGAAAACCCACCTTTTCAAACAATACTAAAAAGACCCGTCATTACCAGATAGTTGATTGACTCTTGTTTTTTTGTGGATCGCTTAGAGTTTGTGTTTGTTGCGGCTGTTGTGTATTGTGTGTCTGTGCGTGAGAGTGTGTGTGTGCGTGGGAGAGAATGGAGAGAGCCTTTTTTTTTCATTTCTGAGCCGTTTTTCAAAGCATTTTCTTTACAAATTTACAATTGTATTTTTTCTGCATTGTAAAGCGCCTTGTGCCGTGAAGGCGCTATATAAATCCCCATTATTATTATTATTATTATCGAAACAAATAATATGTCCAGTACTGTTGAAACTGTTGATGATAATTCCTTTCCCCCAACGTTTCGTAACAATGGGTTCTTAGAAACCCCGCACCAGGCGATGTGAATACTACAAATGAGACAATTACAAGTTTGTTGGCAGTATAGTAGCAGCAACGGCAGAGGTAGTAACCTTTACTATTATTACCCCCCTCCTTTCCTTTAAATACCTCCCCTCCTTCACCAGTCCCTCGCTCCCTCCCCCCTCCCTCCCCCCTTCAAAGTCTCTTCCCCCCAAACACACACACACACACACACACACACACACACACACACCGAAACCTTTTCTCTGTCCGCGTCTTTTTCAGTCCAAGCAACCACAGCATACCCGGGGGAAAACAACACTCCCCTCACGATTCCTTCTTGCACCTAGCAATGCAAGTTTTGCTTTCAAGCACAGTTAAGCCACCACCGTCCCTGGTCTTTGTTTTTTGCTAGTCTTTCCCAGTACTGGATCCGATGGTCGAAGCGTGTCACTTTCGCATTGTGGGTTTTTTTGTTTCACTTGTTCGATGGTGAAACTCTCTCTCTCTCTCTCTCTCTCTCCTCCCCTCTCTCTCTTCTCTCTCCTCCTCTCTCTCTCTCTGGATAGATAGGAGATGTACTAGGTATTCATACGCACATACAGATAGATAGATAGATAAGAAAATAGAATGACAGACAGACAGACAGACAGATAGATAGATAGATAGATAGATAGATAGATAGATAGATAGATAGATAGATAGAGAGATAATAGACAGAAAAGATAGGCAGATATGTATGTCGATAGGTAGGTGGGTAGGAAGGTAGGTATATAGATAGATAGACATACACACAAAATGTAGATAGATGGATGGGTGGATAGATAAAAGATAGATAGATAGATAGATAGATAGATAGATAGATAGATAGATAGGTAGTAGGTGGGTACGTAGCTAGGTACGTAGGTAGGTAGGTAGGTAGGTAGGGAGGTAGGTAGATACATGCAAAACATGCATACATACAGAGAGAGAGAGAGAGAGAGAGAGAAGAGAGAGAGAGAGAGAGAGAGAGAGAGAGAGAGAGACAGAGAGAGACAGAGAGAAAAGAGAAGATTTCGACTTTAATTTCGAATCAAAATAGGGGAAAAGATAGTCCCATAGTCTGATGGCCCTAGAGGCAGCAGACTATTACAGGTTACCGTGCTGGGGTACAGCGGGACGAAAGGTAGAGATATCCCTCTCTGTCCGCCGCGTTAATCAACTCAGGAGTGAATCAAGTATCCATTTACTGGGGGACCTTAAAATCACCCCCCCCCCTCCCCCCCCCCCCCCCCCCCCCCAGTGTTTTCGAACTCACGATCGACCAACTTTTGCAGGAAACGCTACATTTGACTGCTCTCCTTGCTCCAAACGACATTGTGGCAGGCAACAACAAACAAACAAAAAAAAAAGAAAAAAAAAAGACAGAAAAAAAGAAAAAAGAAATAAAAAAAAAGCCGTTGTAGGACTTTTTGCGAAGTTTAACCGGTCATCCCTGTTTGATAGATCTCAAATTTTTCTCTCCCCCCCCCCCCCCCCCCCCCCCCCCATTGTTTTTCTCCAGAAAAAAAAATCCATACTTTTATTTCCTTTTGCTCTCTAAACAAACATGTTTGATAGCAAATCGAAGAGAGTTTGTAGAAAACGTCTGATTTGCAAACAGAAAACATACCCCCTTAGTTCGGATCATGACTGTAAGAGGTTCAGGTTTCTAGAATTGTATGGTATTCGTTCCTTCGTTCGTTTGTTTGTTTGTTTGTTTGTTTGTTTGTTTTGTTTGTTTTGTTTGTTTTTTTCGTTTGTTTGTTTTTTTCGTTTGTTTGTTTGTTTGTTTGTTTGTTTGTTTGTTTGTTTGTTTTGTTTGTTTGTTTTTTCGTTTTTTTCGTTCGTTCGTTTGTTTGTTTGTTTGTTTTTTTCGTTTGTTTGTTTGTTTGTTTGTTTGTTTTTGTTTGTTTGTTGTGTTTTTTTTCGTTCGTTCGTTTGTTTGTTTGTTTGTTTTTTTTCGTTTTTTTCGTTCGTTCGTTCGTTCGTTTGTTTGTTGTTTTGAGAAGTGTTTCTCCTTTAACGACTGAAAAGCGCCAAACAAAAACGCTGTTGAGCGGGCGTTGGGAGTTAGGTGGGGTGTTAGAAGTCCATGGTTATGATGTTCGTGTTCATTCAAACTGCAAACGGTGACTGCAACACACTTTAGGGAAGGAAGAGCTGTAGTTCTGAAAATTTAAAAAAAAAAAAACAGCAACAAAAAAACGGCCTTGAAGACTTCTTGGAAGCAGCTAGCAGCACCCTCCCACTGCACCAAACATCGTCATGGGAGAAGAAAAAAAAACAGTTCGGGGAAGCTGCATGACTTCAACAACTCCCTATCGATTGATGGATGTGTCACACACACACACACAGAGAGAGAGAGAGAGAGAGAGAGAGAGAGAGAGAGAGAGAGAGAGAGAGAGAGAGAGAGAGAGAGAGACAGAGAGAGACAGAGAGAGAGAGAGAGAGATTCGATTCGGATTCGGATGTTTTATTCATATAGGCCTTGGCCCATTATGAAGGGTGGGTGAACATAATACATCATATGAAGCAAATACACATGACTGTAGAACAACTTAAACACAATTAATTTAGAACTTCAAGAGGTAGCTATTTCTCGAAATTTAAATGCCTTGTAGAGAAACAAGGACAACTTTCGAACAACGTCTGTTGAAGTTGATGACATCAATATAGTCAATTTAAACAGGGAAGACTGTCTATAAAATTTGGGCTGAATGAATTCAGTTCTAATATTCCTTAAGGCTGGGCAGCAAAGAACAAAATGGATTTCATTTCCTGAGACTCTTTACAAAGTGGACACAGCAGATCATTGTCATGAACAGTGGCTTTATATCTTAAATTATGAACTGCCAATTTCTGAAATTCCAAATCTAAATTTGGTCATGACATACTTTAAGTGTCTGTCCATTTCTAAAGTTAAATAAGGTTTCAAATCATGAAAATTGCAAACATGCCTATAGAAATCAAACCGTTCACTACACTGCACATTATTTGACCATCTTTGCCAAGAGCAGTCAATCAATCGTTGACGAAAGCAACGTATGAATTGCTTAACATTGCCAACACCTTGATTTAACCATACAAAACCAAAACCATATTCAAGAGACAAATACGTACTTTACCTTGCCCAGTTGTTTTTCCCTCTAGCATCAAGATCATATGACATGTATAGGCTTTGCGTGGTAATCTGTGCTCCTGCATGTAAAGTAAACTCAGCCAATAACGGATGCATTTAAACCGCAGAATATATGTACAAGGGAATCTATTATCCTCACCATAAAATAAGATCATTAGGCGTTCGCCTGTCTACACCAAAAACCTTTATAATGCGAACAGGTGCACAGATTCACAATATATGGCAGCATTGTCTAATCCCCACAATTCAGACCCATATTGTACAATTGGTTGAATTTGACTATCAAACAGCTTAATAAAACATACAAAGACGTGTTATTGAGGATATACAGCTTTTTCATGATACTGAGCAACACATTTTTTTTGCCCTGCTTGCAAGATCCTTGCACGCACTAACAAAACTCAGACGTGTAGAGAAAAATATACCCAAATACTTATAAGCATTCACAACAGGCATGGGGATGCAATCATAGAACCACCTTTCTCTTGCACTCAAATAACCACCCTTTCGAAATACAACGATGTCACTCTTGGACAAATTAACCTTTAGTTGGAGAGAAGCAGCTGCGCGTTGTAAACTATTCAGTTGAGTCTGTAAACCAATAACAGTCTCTGATATCAAAACCACATCATCAGCTAATAAAAGAATAAACAACTCAAAAGCATCCAAGTCAGCAAAGCCCCATGTTTCCATTGTTGATCACTTCAATTGCTAACTCATAATAAAGAGGGAAAATAGAACAGGACTGCAGCACACCTTGCCTAACCCCAGCTGTACAGTTAATGTAATCTGTCAATTTATCCCCACAACGAACTCTAGCTTTAACCACCTCATACATGCTTCTGATACATCTATAAAGTTTACCCTTAATACCATCTTAATCATGACTGGCCAAAGAAGATTCTATTGATGGAATCGAACGCTTTTTCAAAATCTATGAAAGCGGCGTACAATTTTCGATTGTAAGAAAACTGCTTCTGAACAATAGCCGTAAAAGTAAACATGTGGCTACAGTCGAATACCCCTTTTTGAAACCAGCTTGGTGATCACCAGTAATATGTTTTCCTCAACCCACTCTTGCAATCTGTTATTTATTATCGTTCCAAATATTTTACTGCTTATGTTACCAAGATAGATACCCCTATAATTGTTTGGATTATTAGCGTCCCCCTTTTAAAGATAAGCATTATTATTGACTCCGTCCAGTTATCCGGAAACATACCGTCATCAAACAGTTTATTGAAAAACTTAAACAAAACAGCACAACTTTGGCAGAACAGTGTTTGAACAGTTCACCAATTAATGCCATCGGGGCCTGCTGCTTTATTGTTTTAAGCTTTTTAATTGCTAATAACACTTCTTCTCACTAATGGGACGGTTCATATAGACATCAGACTCGTCTTCAATCCCCTCTTGATTTCTCTCATTGTCAGTAATTAACTCTAACAAAGTTTGAAAATGTTGAAACCACACGTCGGTTGGAATGTTATTTCTAGGCTGTTTCCGTTTGGGCGAAATCTTGTGAACTAACGGTTCCAGAATTCCCTCTGTGAATTTATTGATGCTAACTAACTATCTATTAATGATTTATTATACTCCTTTCTCTTTTCTCTTAAGTTAAATGCTTATACTCACGCTGGCTATTGCAATACGCAGTTCTATCAGTGTCTTTTACTGTACGGCGACTTATTCTCAGTAACCTCATAGCCTTTCTTTTATTAAGAACACATTCTTGATACATACCAGCCCTTTGATTTCCTGTCGTGACCCTGTATAACGTTTTTTCATACATTCAGCACATTTCATTATACATTCAGTAAACATATTTAGTGCATCATTAATATCGACATCTATTAAACTTAATGGCAAATCAATACTTTACTTGCTTTTCATCACATAAGGTATTACTAAACAAAGAAGCGCATTCAACATTCCAGACAATTTTTTCAATAACATCGCTTTGACCTGTTTTTGGTCATATCTACTAAGTTTCCACAAGGAAAAAGAACACGAAGTGACACAGAAAATGATCAGAATCATACGTTCTACAACCTGTAACTCACAAAAGTCACATAACAGAGCAAAGAGTTCATTTGACAATATAAAATAGTCGTTGACAACTGCTCCCGTGATCAGAAACATATGTATAGCACCTTTTAGTCGCCTTTACACATACCATTTAGGATACACAAGTTCAAAGCAGTGCACATATTTAATAACGATTTCCCGTAACTGTTAAATTTGTATCTTGAGAGCATCGGTTTAGTGCTGAGAGACTGACTAGCGTACCAAGTATCAAAAACATTAAACCCGAAAATCCTGAGAGATACCAGAAGTTCTACTAATTTAAGTCACCGTTTAGAATGAGATAAGCAATCATTTGTTATCATCAAGTCAGTTTAAACATTCTTCCAGTGAACTGATACAATTATCTACATCAAATGGACATAAAACGGAGAACCTTCTGGGGAATGTACGAGCAAACATACAAAATATCCTTGTCTATCCCAAATAAGATTTTGTCAATCAAGCAGACAATTAAATTTGGATTATTTACTTCCACAGAGCTAACTAAGGGGATAAAATCATTTCTTATTAAACAAATTACACCTCCAGATCGTCTCCCTTGTCTCGTAAATTTAACTGCCGGCTTTCACAATATTTTAAACCCAACAACCATGTCATCACGGCATTCCTCTATAATGTCTCAGTTAAACAGACAAAGTCAAACTGATACAAAAATGAAATAAAATCGGAATCAACAAGTTTTGACATTAAATCATTTACATCCAGTCAAAAAAGCAAAGGGTTTCTGTACAGTAGGAGAAACCGTGTCGTTCGTGCATTCACACGTGGTAGCGGACGGCCGCTCTGCCAAACAGGTTTGCCTCGACGAACAGAGTTCACGTGTGACACTGCCACCAGTGACCGAGAGGTCACCGGTGTTATGTCACTGAGGTTCCCATTTTCTGTACAGTGATTTTCATCATGTGGCCGCCGACTCCCTATCTTGACTCGGTCAAGTTGCCATGGGTATCAAGGAAATACTTTTTGCCATTGATAATAAGATGGTCAAAATCATAGAGGCCCTTTTCCCCGTCGGCTCTTGCCTTCTTGAGATAGGGAGAGAGGCCACGTCTGACTTCCCTGACACGAAAAGAGAAATCCTCGCCAACAAAGATGATTACTGCCCTTCACTTCGCTTTGGCTTTAAAGAATTCTGAGCTGTCTTTGTACAATGAGCAGCAAGCTAATGACAGGAGAGTTATCTTTTGCATTTAACCTGTGGACACGCTCAAACTCGTTTTCCAGTGTTACGTCCAATTTGTCTGCGACCAGGTCAAGCAATTCCCTTCACATTGTTCATTCGTCTCATTTGGTGTCCTGGAAATACCATAAAAAATAAGATTATACGCTTGGATCGACATTTAAATCGTCTGTTTTTCTTTCTAACTGCTCAACATTAGCCAAAAGCTCAGAGCTTTTCTCTGCACACTCCGAGTTTTCTCTCCTCAAATTCCCCACCTCCTCCCGAAGATCATCAAACCCACTATGCATAGCAGCAAACTGATCTCGAAGGTCCTTTAGGCTGTTTTCCATTTCAGCAAACTTACAGTCCAGCTTGTTCATCACGTCTGCTATGGTGGTTGCTGCGTAGAAAACAGAGTCGTCTGCCCAGCGTCCAGAGAAGCCCCAGGCCTGTCCGTGCTGGTCCTCCGTCCTGTCGAGGCACTCTGGCTGCCCGTCCTCGACTGCCGCACGCCGGTGGGTCCAGGTTCCGCTCGACGTCCCCGCAGCGAAGAAGCAAACTGCCCCAGAACATCAGCATGAGGAGCAAGCCTAGGGTTACACCGGCAGCTCTGGTCCGCGGTGTCAGCATGGCGACTCGTTTTGCAGTTTTCTCTGTGGCCCTTTTCAACATGAAGTTGGCGTAAACTAGGCAAAAAAGAGCCACAGGATGCCCTGAAGACGAGGGGGCTGAAGGCATGGTGTCTTCAGTACTTTATGATGAAAGTACAGGGTTCTGCTCGACTTCAGTCCCCACCGTTGACAAAAACAAGGAGACAGTGTCAACAGTGATCCGCACGCTACAAGCCGCGGTTCACGCCCCCGAGAGAAGAGAGAGAGAGAGAGAGAGAGAGAGAGAGAGAGAGAGAGAGAGAGAGACAGACAGACAGACAGACAGACAGACAGACAGACAGACAGACAGAAGACAGAGTGAGTGTTCAGATAGTTTACTGTACTTAGGCTATTGACCAAAGCGGGGAGAGAGAGAGAGAGAGAGAGAGAGAGAGAGAGAGAAGAGAGAGAGAGACAGACAGACAGACAGACAGACAGACAGACAGAGAGACAGACAGACAGAGAGAGAGAGAGAGAGAGAGAGAGAGAGAGAGACAGACAGACAGACAGACAGACAGAACAAACAAACAGACAGGCAGACAATCAGACAGACAGACAGAGACAGACAGAGATTGAGAAGAGAGGCAAGCGACACATAGACAGAGACAGAGAGACAGAGTGAGGGTTCAGATAGTTTACTGTACTTTGGCTATTGACCAATGCGGAAAGAGACAGACAGACAGACAGACCGACAAACAGACAGACAGAGACTGAGAAATATTAAGAGAGAGAGTGAGAGAGAGAGAGAATGAGAGACAGACAGACAGAGATAGAGAGAGACAGAGAGACACAATGGGTTCAGATAGTTTACTGTACTTCAACTATTGACCAATGCGGAGACAGACAGACAGACAGACAGAGACAGGCAGAGATAGAGAGAGACAGACAGACAGATAGACAGACAGAGACACAGAGAGAGACAGAGCAGAGTGAGGGTTCAGATAGTTTACTGTAACTTGGCTATTGACCAGGCAGACAGACAGACAGAGACAGAGATTGAGGGAGATCGAGACAGAAAGACAGACAGACAGAGTGAGGGTTCAGATAGTTCACTGTAGTTCGGCTATTGACCAATGCAGAGACAGACAGACAGACACGACAAAGCGACATAGACAGAGGGAAGAGTTTAGATAGTTCATTGTAACTGGCCACTTGTCTCAGACATGCATACATAGAAAACAACATGTGAAAACACATCTAGGAAACATCACACACAATCGTCAGACAAGCTAATATAATATATCTGGGGGTGTTGTTGGATTCTTTTTGAACCCTTGGTGGTGAGAACAACCACAGAGTTATGGACTGTGGTGTGTCTCTATTTGACGCCAAGAGCACAGACACAATCAGCCGTGTCTCCCTGATGAGTCCGATCCAGCAGACGAAAGGCCTAGGTAGCAGGCAATCCAAATAGATCTGCTTTCAGGAGGAATTACGATAGGTTCCCTCATACAGCTAGTGAAGGGTTTCATGTTTACAATATATTTTCTTAATTTTATGTTCCCATTTTCTTCATCTTCAACCCCCCCCCCCCCCCCCCACCCCATCTTTTTTTTTAAAAGTTCAAATCTTTGCCAAGTCATTATTGTAATGACGGACGAATTGTTAGCCTGCACTTGTTTTTTCCCCACTACTTAACTGTTCACATTATATATAATGGATTCTCTCTTGAGGGCACATAAGACCGTATGGCGAAAGCTTGGCTGTGTCTGGAGTGGCACTGTCTTCATCTGTCCGTGGGCAGGGTGGTTGGGTCTGTGGGGTGTGCTCGGCAGCTGGAGGGTGGTGTTTTTCGCCGGTGGCTCTGCAGTCATGAATACGGGCTGGTACACCCATGGGGATGCTACTTTAAGGCTGTTATGAGCTGCATCCTGTAGTCTGATTTACCTCTGTTCAGGAGCAGTTATGTCCCTTGAATATCTATAATGGAGTGTCCTGCGCGTGCCTGTACCCATCGTCAACACAGCACAGGCCTCCAAGGGTGGTACAGGACTGCTCTAAGGGCGGGTGAAGACAGTGCTTCTCTGGGTCCTCCCCAGCACCTTCGGGTGTTTCTTTTTCCTCATATATATATATATATATATATATATATATATATAAATATAATATATATATATATATATATTCAATTATAAACAAAGCTTGCCTCTATGTCTTAGATTGAAGAATAGGGGGAGATAAGCATTCATATCTGCAGTGGTAGATAATTCTGACTAAACAGTATGTGCTTGAGTGGGTGAATGGGGAAAAATAAAAATAAATGCTTCTCAAATGAGCCTTCAGCAAGCTTATAGTCTCCAAGGGGGGAGACAATCTCCAATGGGGAGGAAACTCACTAACATATAACTCCTGGTCAGATAACTATATTTCAAAACCTGATTGTTTCTCCTCAAGTGACCGCGGAAAGTGGTAATTTGACTCCTCTGCCTTTCGGTTTTAAGAAAAATGCGATCCCAGAAAAGGCTGGGGTGCAATACCGAAGTATTTTGTTGAGTTTTCAAAAACCAACCAAAGGTGCCACCTAAAAGCAAAAAAAAAATCATGAAAGAGCAAAACAAGCTACATTTTCTTGTGCTGGTGTCTGTGTTCGCGCGCGCGTGCGCGTTCATGCGTGCGTGTATGCGTGTGCGCGTGTTTGTGTGTGGTGTGTGTGTGTGCGCGCGCGTGTTCATGCATATATGTGGGGCGCGCATGTGTGAGTGAGTCTATGTGTGTGTGTGTATAGCTGAGTTCATGCGTGCGCGCGCGCGCAGCGCGTGCGTGTTCATGCATACGTGCGTGCGCGCATGCGTGAATGAGTCATTGTGTGTGTATGTGAGCGTGTGTGTGTGTGTAGCTGAGTGCTTGCGTGTGTGTGCGCGCGCGTGCATGTGTGCATATTGTGCATATGTGTGTGTGTGTGTTGTGCGTATGTGTGTGTACAAAGAAACTCTACAATACAGTCGGCGTTAATGTGTAGAAAAACCTGAACTCCGATAATTGAGCTTTTTACAGCAAATAAACTGTAATGTTGATCCAACTGTGAGAGAAAGAGAGACAGACAGACAGAGAGAGAAAGAAGAGAGAGAGAGAGAAGAGAGAGAGAGAGAGAGAGAGAGAGAGAGAGAAGAGAGAGAGAGAGCCATGTCCAGTCTCATTCCCATCCCCTCCGCCTTTCTTTCTTCACCCTCTCCTACCCTTCCTCTACCCCCTCCCCCACCCCCACCCCGCCAGCTTTCATTCGGGTACCCCCTTCGCCCTTCTTCCCTATCCTACACTTCTCCACCACCACCACCACCACCACCACCACCACCGCCGACAACAACATCACCGCTGATATCCCCGGGAACATCCACAGCAGCGGCACCCGCAACTCAGACTAACTCTTCCTCTCAGCGAGAGAAAGCAATAACGAGGAATTTACGTTGGCCTCTGCCGCCGCTCTCCTCCTCTCTCCTCTCTCTCTCCCCAACAACAGATCGCAGACACCGGTCCAAGGGAGACTAGCGGCGTCAGACCGCCGCAAGGGGCATCACGGTGGCGAAGCGGAATGACGTATCAGCGGCCATGATAGATGGCGGAGCGGAGAGAGAGCGACTTTCGCCCCGGCCTAATGGCTCGCTAACTGCTGCGCCTCGCTGTAAATGGTGGCTCCATTTCGCTTCCCTCGCCGGCCCTGCAAGAGGAGAAGTTGTCCGGAATCTCAGTTGATCAACGGTTCCAACAAGTACCCCCCCCCCCCATTCTCCCCCTCTCCCCCACCTCCCCACCCACCCACACCAGCTCCCAACACACACACACACACAACACACACACACTCCCACTTCTGTCCGCTACCATACTGCAACCCCCACCCAGGCCAAAACTGTTTCTGGATAGAACATTCGCTCGTTGCCTTTTCATTTTTTTACAGATATTTTCATGGATGATGTTGAGATTGTCATGTTAGCCGATAATTTTCAGATCATCCCTGATTTGGTGCTTCCGCGTTGTCGGCTGAGCTAAAAACAGCATGATGACGCAATTAGCCAACTCTGCACGCAGCTGCAGCATTGTCGAGTATGGTACTGCTTCTGGTTTTTTTTCTGTCTGTCCGTTTGTATGACATTAACTTCGTATCTAGGAGGTGGATTTGTGTTACATTCTGGTGAAGTACTTAAGAATGACTGAATTTCGTGAAGTCGCTTATATGGAGAAAATGTTGACAAAACACTGAAAGGAAAACCGTTTGACTGTTACTTGGAAAAATAAACAAACGAAAGGAGAGAGAGAGAGAGAGAGAGAGAGAGAGAGAGAGAGAGAGAGAGAGAGAGAGAGAGAGAGAGAGAGAGAGAGAGAGAGAGAGAAAAGAAAATATCGTTGTCTACGACAGCTAAGTAACATCATACTGCATTCATTACTGTTTTGTTATAAAAACTTGTTATTGTTTTTTTTTATTCGCTTGTTTCTTTTGTGTGAAACAGAAATGTTGGTGTGTGAATCAACATACTTATGACACGAACTATAATTTCATGCTAAATAGAAATGTTTTCGTTTTTTGTTTGTTTGTTTGTTTGTTTTGCTTATTTTGCTTTTTTTTGGTTTTTGTTGTTTGGTTTTTTTTTTTGTTTTTGTTTGTTGTTGTTTTTGTTTTTTTTGTTGTTGGTTTTTTTTTTTTTTTTGGGGGGGGGGGGGGGCATTGGAAAAAAAAACACAGCTAAACATATAAAAACAGGGTTTTGAAGAACACAGATTTAATGTGCAGTACGAAACAAACACGGAACTGTTCAACAAATCTAGCCTTCTTCAGACGTCACAAAACAAAAGACACGACAAGACACATGACAACACTCCCCACATTGCAGCCAGAATGACAATGTTCATGTTTGTGTACTCATACAATAAGAGTCAAAAGAAAGGGGGGTACGAGGGAGGAAAGAAGGAGGAGGAAGGAGGAGGAGGAGGAGGAGGGAGGAGGAGGAGGAGGAGAAGAAAAGAAGAAGAAGAAGGAGAAAGAAAGAAGGGGGAGAAGGAAAGGGGGAGGAGGGGGAGGAGGGGGAGGAGGAGGAGGAGGAGGAGAGGAGAAAGAAGAAGAAAGGAGGAGAAGGAGGGGGAGGTGGAGGAGGAGGAGGAGGAGGAGGAGGAGGAGAAGAAGAAAAGAAGAAGAAGGAGAAGAAGAAGAAGGGGAAAGGAAGGAGGGGGAGGGGGAGGGGAGGGGGGAGGTGGAGAAAGGGGAGGGAGAGGGAGGGAGGGGGGGGTGGGGGGAGTGGAGGAGGAGGGAGGGGAACCGGGGGGGGGGGGGGGGAGGGGGTGCCGGGGCTTCAGGTAGGGGGGGGGAAAATGGGGGAGAAAGAAGAGAGAGGTTATATGGTTCTGTATAGATATTGAGATGAGAGATGGATATGAAAAGAGATTGAGATATATTCTAGTGCAGTGCCCGTTTTCCCAAATACTTCCAAATAACCCCCATTTTGCCTGATAGCGTCCCCCAACCTCCCTCCCTCCTCCCCTCCCCAACTTTGCACCCTCCCCTTGGCGCCCTGTCCTCCCTCCCACTTCCTAAGAGTTCCCCTCTCCACCCCTTCTCTCTCCTCTCTCCCTCTCTA
>CM031619.1:44202131-44207131 GCA_018398815.1 Conus ventricosus
TATGGACATGTACCTAGATCACCAGGACTTGCCATTCTACAAAGAACAGTGCGAGGAGGCAGAAGGAGCGGAAGACAGAAAAAGAGATGGGAGGAGGACAACATCAGTGCATGGACTGGCCTCACACTCAGCAACTGCCTAAGAGCTGTCTGAGTACCGGGTGGAGTGGAGGAACCTGGTTGCGAAGTCTTCTGTGGCGCCCCAGCGGTCTTCAAGACTCCGGGATAGGTGACAGGCGACAGTGGGTATACGGGGGAAACCCGAAAACCGAGACAAAGCATTATACCTGACATCTAATCTGGGGCACCTGTCGGGGACTCGGCGATCCAGTTTGATAATGGCTGGACTCTGGCGTTTTGCTGAGGGCATTTGATCACATGACTTGCTGTAGTTCAAACTGCTTAAAGGTCTTCAGGTAGCTTTTTTTTTCAGCTGTGTTGGAAAGCACATTCCATACAGAACATTATGGTGAAATATTTAGGCCCTACCCTTGGCTGTATAGCCTCTTGCTTTAGGCCTCGGGATTTCTGCCTATAAAAGAAAGGGGGTTAAAGTGCCGTGGCGTGGTGGCGAAAGAGGCAGTGAACTGTTAAACATTCACCATGTCTGAGGCATCGCTTCATGGAAGATTGAGTCCATCCCCCTCCTTCAACCGCCTTAACCTTTCCTGGACATAATCAGGTACCTTTTCACTGATAGGTGGACAGAGAGAGGGCGGAAGGGGGTTGAAGTGGCGAAAGGGGCAGTGGACTGTTGGACATTCACCATATCTAAGGCATCGCTTCATGGAAGATTGAGCCCATACCCCCCTCCCCCCCTTCCTTCCACCACTTTAACCGGCCCTGAACAGAATCAGATATTTTCAGCGGTAGGTGGCCAGAGAGGGGGAGGGGAAGAGGGGAGGGTGGTGGTGGGGGTGGGGGGGGAGCGTTGAAGTGGCGCATGTAGCCAAATTGCAAAAGGGCAGTGAACTGTTAAGACATTCACCATGCTTAAGGCACCGCTTCATGGAAGATCGAGCCCACCCCTTCCTCTCCATCAACCGCCTCAACCTGCCCTGAACAGAATCAGATACCTTTTCACTGGTAGGTGGACAGAGAGGGTTTTCAAGCCGTAAAAACGACTGACCCCACGAGTGAGTTTGAACGCGAACAGCATAGCGCTATTAACATTGGACTACGCCCCCCCCCCCCCCCCCCTCCCCTCTCCACCCTCCTTTCTGTTACAGCTGATCTTCATTGAACGGATCGTGGCCACACGCCACAATTAGGATTTTGCACTAAAACACTACGTAATCCATGTAAGTGTTTTGAGGCGTATCATACGTTTTGAGTCAGCATTTAATGGCAAACTGATAATTGATCAAAAGAACAACCCCCCCCCCCCCCAGTTATTTCCCTTGTTTGGCGGGGATTTTCACCGATGAAATCATAAGCAGTCTTCAAATACATGACCTTCCCCTTGGTTGACGTCACATTTCAGGCCTTTGCACTCACTCACCCGTGACCCTATCTTTGCGCCAGCTGGAAGCCTCCAAATAGTCCCATTCCTTTGATTTTAACCCGTGTGCTTGGAACCACCTGGCTAGTATCTTAATGGCCGTATGAAAGAAAATGAGGAGAATCAACTTTCAGGCATAGGAAAAACTCTCAAACCAATATCAATGCGCCGGCCTGTAAATACTCGACTCCTTAAGAATAGCTTCAGCGCATTATTGTTGGTGTGCAGCCTCTCTCTCTCTCTCTCTCTCTCTCTTCTCTCTCTCTCTCTCTCTCTCTCTCTCTCTCTCTCTCTCTGTATTTTTCTCAGTTAGAAGCATTGAGTATATACATTTCTTAAAACAAAAATTAGCTTTCAGACACAATAAAAATTCTCAAAGCAATCTAACTGTGCCAGTCTATAAATACTCGACTCCTTAAGCAAGGCCTTGGCCCATTCATTTTCGGTGTGCAGCCTGTTAGTTCGCGGAACTATATAGATGACGGCGGTGATCGACTACCTTGCTCACACAGATAATTGTGTTGCGAAGATCAATAGATCGCTGTCTTAATTAGACGAGGTAGATGCCCGTACCATGCGAGCTTGCTACATACCGCAAGGAAGGTTGTTGTCGTAGCATGTAGTCTCGCGGGAGATATATTGTCGCTGGCGACACAATCTGACAGATTTTGTGGCACATATTCTCATTTGTCAGGATTTCACAGCGCATAGCGTTGCACTTCAGGGGATATTGTCGCCGGCGACAGTAATCTATGAGAGCCAGAAAAACAAACAAGCAAACAAACAAAATCAACTACAACGGGAACAACATGCATTGGCGATGATATGTGCTGAAATAGTTGTGTGTGTGTGTGTGTGTGTGTGTGTGTGTGTGTGTGTGTGTGTGTGTGTGTGTGTGTGTGTGGCAGGGGAGGAGGGGGGGGGGGGTGCGTGGGTGTGTGAGCGCGCGCGCACTACGTGCGTGCGTGTGCGTGATCACGCATGTATGCACACACAATTATTCTCTGTATCACGTTAGTCATAAAATCCCACGAATGTATGACACAAAACAACAAAACACTACAACTACTGTCCTCGTATCATTACTAAAAGAGGCCGCAATCCCTCTCTGTTATGTTATTTTCTGATATTTTGTATAATCATACTCGCTACTATGATTACTATTACCATTCTGATTACTATCATCATTATCATTTCAGCTCGCATTGTCTCCCTTCCCAGCAGCCTCGTTTTCATTCCACATCCGTTTTGTGCCCTATTTGAGGAGACAAGTGATCGTCCGTTCTTTGTTTTCATTGTCTTCAATAGGAGATAAGTCATTGTCCGTTCTTTGTTTTCATTGTCTTCAATAGGAGATAAGTCATTGTTCGTTCTTTGTTTTCATTGTCTTCAATAGGAGATAAGTCATTGTTCGTTCTTTGTTTTCATTGTCTTCAATAGGAGACAAGTCATTGTTCGTTCTTTGTTTTCATTGTCTTCAATAGGAGATAAGTCATTGTTCGTTCTTTGTTTTCATTGTCTTCAATAGGAGACAAGTCATTGTTCGTTCTTTGTTTTCATTGTCTTCAATAGGAGACAAGTCATTGTTCGTTCTTTGTTTTCATTGTCTTCAATAGGAGACAAGTCATTGTTCGTTCTTTGTTTTCATTGTCTTCAATAGGAGACAAGTCATTGTTCGTTCTTTGTTTTCATTGTCTTCAATAGGAGACAAGTGATTGTTCGTTCTTTGTTTTCATCGTTGTTTGAATGCTGTTGGTGTTGCTTGAAGAAGACTAAAGAGGTCGAAACGCGTCGTGTTTTGTCTTGTAATTGGTTTTTGTCTCTTTCGTTCAGCGAGCGGAACAGTAGTTTTTGCTTTAGAGTTTAAGACAGAACAAAACAAAGAACAAACGACTGTATGAAACAAAACAAAACGATTAAGAAAAGAAGACAATTAACAAAAGATATACCCAAGATCAACACTCCTCTCATAAAATCGGCTATCACGGTTGAATCACAGACTATCAAAAAGCGACTGGAAAAGTTTAAGAATCCTCTAAACCACTCTCGTTTCTCCCATACTACAAGCGCTATTGCCTTATCATCACCGAAAGTAGTAGTGATCCTGTCTTCATTTATTGTTTCAGTGTTTTGACCTTTATTAGTATTCCTATCAGTAATACAATTATCATCATTACTACCTTGACTCGCACATTATCTCCCTTCTAAACAGCCTCGTTTTCATTCAACGCCTACCTTGCGCTGGAGAGATCAAAGCTAAGTGACAAATTCTTTCATTTTCATTGTCCTTATTTGTTTTTGTGTCTTGCCTGAAGAAGACCTAAGAGGTCGAAACGCGTCGTGTTTTGTCTTGTGACTCGTTTGTCCGCGTTTCTCTTGGCGGTTCGCTAACATTTATTTCAGATTTACTGGGAAAGTGTCCGTGCCTGCATCCAGAACCACAGGAAGAGTACTCGCACGCACAGCACGTGAAAACAAAGAACTACGCCCCCCCCCCCTCCCCCCACCCTCCGCCATCCACCCTCACCACCACCGCCCCCACCTCCCCCACGGTACCTTCCAACCCACCCTTCCCCACCCCACCTGAGGAGCCCCTCCTCCTATCTGTTTACACCCCGCTGTGTCTCCAGACAGGAGACAAGGAGTCTTGAATGAAGCCGTCGATCCGTGTGTATGGGGCTTTAATTGACCCCCGAATAATGCCCCATGTTTGCTTGCTTGCTTTTATACCCGAAGTCTGTTTAAGCATTCAAGGGGGGTGGAGGATGGGAGTATCTGGGGTTGGGGGGGGGTTGGGGGTGGGGGTGGGGGTGGGTGGGAGGAGAAATCATGGACGTCCCGGAGAGGAGGGGGAGGGGGAGGAGGGAGGGGAGGGAGGGACCTTCAGAGTGCCAGACGTCATCTTCCAATGTTGTTGCCGGCCGACGCCGATCGGCTGTTAACAGATCCGGATCGCCTCCCCCTCACCCCTACCCCCCCACCCCCCAAACAGAGCTGCCACGACGACTTTTCAGGGCCCTCAATATGGTCCCCTGGATCCCTTCACCGCCCCCTTTGCCCGCCCAGCTTTTGTTCCGCCACAAAGGGCGAGCACTCCTGGCTCCTCGGGAGTCAAGATGGCCGCCACGCCTCCTCCTCCTCCTTCTCCTCCTCCTCCTCGTCCTCCTCCTCGTCCTCCTCCTCCTCCTCCTCCTCCTCCTCCTCCTCCTCCTCCGCTGCGTGGTTTGTTGCGGTTGTTGGCTGTCGTGCTGTGTGTTTGTTGTTGTTATTATTTTTTGGGGGGTGGGGGCGGGGGTGGGGGTGGGAGGGGGGATGGAGAGGGAAGGGAGTGTATAGCACAATCACCCGTACTTGACATGATTGGCACATACTCACTTTGGTGGTTGGGGGCATCCTCTACTGTCAGCTTTGAAAATGAGTACTATGTGCTGTGAATTTAAAAAAAAAAAGAAGAGAAAAAACCACAAACAAACGGAAAAAAGTTTGGAGGAAAAATTGGC
>CM031619.1:44212131-44219631 GCA_018398815.1 Conus ventricosus
TTTTTTTTTGTTTTCTTTTTTTTTCTTTTTTTTTAACCACTCTCCTTTTCTTTTCTTCCCTTCCTCCATCCCGCCCTCACTCTTCTGCTTTTTTTTTGTGTGTGTGTTTCTTCTTTAAATTGGAGAGTGAGTATTTTGGAATCGGCAGCAAAGCATTGTCTACCTTTGACAGATGGTCTCGTGTATTAAAAAAAAAAAAAAAAAAAAAACTAAAAAAAAAAAAAAGATCCTTGCCAGTCGTTCGCCCCTCCCCCCCCCCCTCCCTCCCCACCCCACCCCTACCCTGACACTTCCGCGTCCGTGTGTTCCGTCGATCATCCCCATTCCACACATACATACAAATACGCACACACAAAAAATATAATAATGATGATGATAATAATAATAATGATAATAACAATAATGACAATAATAATTTTAAAAATTTAAAAAAAAGTAATGATAATGATAAAGGAGAAAAACAACCAAGTACCAGCTGTGAGGAGTGATCTGGCGATAGACGAATAGTCAGGAAGATTAGAGTTGCTCCCCCTCCTTCTCCCCCGATCTCCGGCCTTTGAAACTGAAGTCAAAGCCAGGGTGAGATGCCCCTGATTGGAATGTGTTACCAACAGAATGAATGCCACCTTCGCTGCCTGTAGCTATTTCCCACATAGCAGTTGGCTGGCCAAGCACAGTGTGTTCACACACACACACACACACACACACACACACACCTTTAACTCTCTAGATATACGCTTAATTGAAGTGTCCAAAACTGGAAAAATATGACCACGTCATCACTGGAAAATGTGCTGAAATGAAGATACCAAAGGACTGCTCCCAACTTCATCAGATACACCTCTAGTGCAGAGACACTATTGAAGAACAGAAAACTAGTTCCATTGGACACGGTGAAATTACTGTATTTCTTTGAAAACTGTGGCACTCTGTGAAAATCATATCATAAACTTACCTATTAACACATACACACACACACGCTCACACACGCGCGCACGCACGCACGCACGCACGCACGCACACACACACACACACACAAACACCCCACACACATTTAAAACACACACACACACACACACACACATTTTCCCTTTTCTCCTCTCTCTCCCCTCTCTCTCTCTCTCACACACACCCACAACATAAACACAAAAATGATTGCCGCATTTCAAAAACTTTTTTTCATCATCCACTCTTTTCCCACAAACCTTTCCTAAAAATCATTTTATTGGGAAGACAAAAAACGGAAGAAAAACCCACACACACGCACGCACCACGCAGCACAGGGCACAACACCAAAACCACAAGCGCACACACACACAACACACACACACACACCCCCCACACATAAATAAACTCTTTTCTCGTACTCGGGGCTGATACTCCTGCCGAGACTCCCTGTAAAACCCGGCAAGGTTTAATCCCATCGGGCTCAACAAAGGGAGGGATTTTGTGTGTATGACCCTTTTTTTTTGGCAGATTCATTACAGTTTTCCGGTCTAAAATTGTGAGAGGCAAATCGAGAAGAAAAGAAGGCACCCATACCCCAACTTCGGGGAAGGTGCATGCAAATGTGTAACGTTTTCATCCATCCCCAAAAGGGCCAAAAATTTGGGCCTCCCTTTTTTCCAAAAGTTGGTGAGGGGTTTTTTACGTGGGGTGCAAGATGTTATGCGTGCTTCACCCCCCGGAAAACCGTAAATCGGACATCCCGAACCCAAAGTTTGTGTTTTGGGGGGCTCTAAGGGGGGGGGGGGGGGGGGGGGGGGGGGGGGGGGGGGGGGGGGGGGGGGGGGGGGGGGGGGGGGGGGGGGGGGGGGGGGGGGAAACGGGAACTACAGCACTTTGTTTTTCCCTTTCTCTGAATAAACCCGCGCCCTTATAGGGGTTGTTCGAATGCCTTGACCAACCTCCCGGGTGTTTTAATCTCTCGGGCCTGGTTGACGGCCGGGGTTTTGAAGAGTGGGAAAAGCTTTAAATTTTGAAAACCTTGACTTTTTTTGCCTAAACCAGCACAGAGACCCAATAGGGGCATCTTAAATCATTCCCCCCCCGAGTCATCCCTTTTTGAAAATAAGTTTTCAATTGTTTGGATTTACGGGCCAAAAAAATTTCACTCACACACCGCAGACAGACCCGGGACAAAACAACACAACACACACAAACACACACACACACACACACACACACACACCCCCAGATATTTGAGGGAAAAATCAAACCCCGCCCTTCCCCGGGCTGCAAGTCTGCGACGGTCCCGCTGCACCGGGGGCGGCTGGTTTAAGGTCACAAAAACCATTTTTTAAGGGCCATGAAAAGACGAAATTCAATGGTGGGCAGGGGGAGTGCGGCTGCCCCCATCATACTCCCGAAAGGGAAACAAAACGGCCCAAGACAAAACCCCTTTTCTCCCCCCCTTGTGAAAGGAAACCTGAATGACTTCAAGTGGGGCTGCTGATGAAAAATTAAAGACGGGGTTGGTTCTATACACAAAACCTTTCCCCACCCATTCCAGCCCCCCCCCCCCCCCCCCCTCCCCCAAACCCCAATACAAAAAGGTTTAAAAGCGGGGAAAAACGACGACGACGATAAATTAGGGTAAAGAGGGATGATGACCCGGGGAAACCAGGGCTGCCCCAAAATTTATAGTGGGGCGACCTTTCCCCAAACCCCGGGGGGTTCCCCAAGGTGGCGGATAGGGGAACCCCCTCAGAAAAGGGGTTTTTGCTGCGATAAAATTTCAGGGCTTGCCTGGCCGAATAACAGCCCCGGGCCCCAACGGCGTTTTTTTCCTACCAGGACGGGTGGGTCAACGGGGGGCCTTTTGGTCCTCACTGAAATCCCCCAAATGGTTCTAAGGGGCTCACCCAGGCGGTCAAGGGGGCCCCGGTATAACCTCTAGCCCCGGGGGGGATCCTGGGAGAAACAACCCCCCCTGGGGCTCACATTTAGGACGAAAAGGGGCCTGAGCAAAGGGGTTTAAGGCACCCCAAAAGAAAACTCCAGCGAAGACGGAGGTATGGGGCCACGGCCGCAACTTAAACCACAAAACCACGCATCCCCCGGCGGGCGAACGAGGAAGAAAAAGATGGGATAAATGTGAAAAAGGACAATGGGAAAAGAGTAAGGGTGAAAAAATATGGGAATAAAGAAGAGTGTGAAGAAATGGGGGAAAGATGATATGATGATGAAGGGTGAATGTATGAAAGATGATGGGTGATGTGGTGGTGGGGGGGGGTGGGATAGTAATTTAAACTTAGCGAAAACAGAACATAAAGAAGACGGGATTTTTTTTTTGGAAAAGATAAAAAACTTGATAAAAGGGCCCCCCCCCCCCCCCCCCCCCCCCCCCCCGCCTAAAACAAACAAAAACAAAAACAAAAAAACCCCCGGATTAACCCCAAAAAAAAAAGGAAAAGGGGAAGAGGGAGGGGTTTACTGGACTACTTTCAGCAGGGCAACCTTTCCCCCCCTTTTCCCCCACTCCACCCCTTTCCCCGTACTTTCCCCCCCCACCTTTCCTTTCTCCTTTTTTCCCCCCCCCCCCCCCCCCCCCCCCCCCACTTTTATCGTTTGAAATTTAAGGGACAACAACACGAAACCAAAAAGTGGGCAGGATAAAAGGGTGGAGGGGGAGAAGGGTTTAAAGGGGGGTGGTGGCCCGGGGGGGAAGGGGGGCCGGGGGGGGGGGGGGGGGGGGGGGGGGGGGGGGGGGGGGAGAACTGCAACACGAAACAGTTGTGCCGCCTTAGAAAATTTCCAGAAGGGAAAAACATCGGGGTCTCAACCTGTCCATTTGGTTTAAACCCTCCCGGAACCCCTTTGTCGTCCACTTCCACAACGTTTTTCAGTTTTTCAAAAAAAAAACCCCGACGTCGTTTCCCCTTCCACAAAAGTTTTTACGTTTTCCCAAAAAGAAAAACGCGACCAGAAAGCATCAAAAAAACCCCACAAACTTCTGCTTTTCCAAAGGGGGGGGGGGGGGAAAAATCTGTAAATTACAGGTCCCCCAAAACTATGTTCTCTAGAACACTGTTAACTCTAAGCATTTCGCTCCAAAAATTTGGGTTGTTCAGTAATCAGGAGAGTCTAGAAAAAAGAAAAGAAACAAGATGCAAAGGCCCCCTTAAAAAAAGTACTCACAGGTTTTTCTTCCTAAAAAAAAGTCACAATCAAAAAATGCGTCATAATGTATTGACGTCACAAACCAAAACAAACGTCAAAATATATTTTTTGTACAGGGCAAGGGGAATTATTCCCCTAAAAAAAAAAACAAAAGTTTTGGGCTGCGGGGGATTCTGGGTTTAAAAAAAACATCGGGGATCATCCGTGATCCATAATGAACCCTACGTACAAATTTTCAGAAAAAACGGGCCCCAAAAGGTTTTTTCCAGTACGTCGGGGGCGAATGGAACACATTTTGACCAGGGGCAACGACTGTCACGGACAAAAAAAGTAAAAACCGAATTCGTGGTCAGTCGCCAAACCAGTTCAAACGGACATAAAATCCCCAAAACCCCCAAAAATTCCCGGTTTTCCCCGGGAAAACGAAATTCGGGGTCGCGTCAAACCAAATTAAGGCCCCAGCGAAATCTATTTTTTTGTCCCCACGGAAAACCGCACTGTCCCCGCCGACCGACTAAAAAAGCTGGAAACCGGGCGTCTCGAAAAGGGCTGGCCAACGGTCTCGGCCTGGGTCAGACTGATCTAGCCAATTTGGCGACCACGCCCACAGCTAAGCCAGACGGGCGCCGGTTTAAAAATAGGGAAAGGGGGAAGGGATTGTGTGGTGGGGGAAAATCAAGCCCAATTAAAATTTTAAAATTTACCCATTTTACCCCCACAGAGTTCAAGGCCATAGATGTGACCCGGACGGTTTGGGAAACGTCCAAAAGGGAAAAAAAAAAGGCGGGGAAAAAAATTTTTGACCCAATTTTAAATCAAACCCTTTGGGCAGATAGGAACGGAAAAGAAAGGAGGGGGGAAAAGGGGAGAGAAGGAAGAAAGACGAAGAAGAACCAGAAAAGAGAAGAGAGAGGGGTTCTGGGAGTAGGCTCTGAACGAGAGAGCAGAGAGATGAGAGAGGAGTGAAGAAACCGAGTTGAAGCATTTTCACGAAGGGGAAAAAGGGGTCCCGCAGGGGGAAGGGCTAAGGGGAGATGTTGAGAGAGAGAGAGTTGCAAAATGGAAAGAGAAAAAAAAAAAAAAAAGAAAAAGAAAAAAAAACAACCATGTCCATTTTGGGTAGAGCAGCCAAAGAGAGGAGAAGTGCAATTTCGTTTTAAAGCAGGAAGAAAAAAGGAGAAACCACTTGATGTCTTATAGTCACTGTTCAATCTGAACCGGGGGGTTCGACCTCATACCTGGCAGCGCCACTTTCATCAGCAGTCCAACCTGACCAACGCCAGCGGTCTAACCTGACCAACGCCAGCAGTCTAACCTGACCATGCCAGCAGTCCAACCTGACCAGTGCCAGCGGTCCAACCTGACCAGTGCCAGCAGTTGTGTCGCGACTGTGTTTTGTGAAAGTGACAGTGAAAAGAAAAGAAAAGAAAAAGAAGAAAAGGAAAGACAGTGATTCGTGAATAGTTTAAGATCACCTGGCCAGGTAAAGTAGAAATCTATTTATACCCGGGTTAGTTAATGATGATTTAGATAAATGGTTTGTGAAGTTCAAGAAAAGAGAGAATGTTTTATTTTGTTGACTCCATGCGCATTGATGTTTTCTTCCATGATTATGTGTAGTAAAGTTATAGACTTTACAAGTGGTTTGATGTGACGAATGCATGATATATGAATGAGATTGTAAGCAAACTGTGAGTGTGTTTGGGCTGTGCGCTAGTCCTTCCTCCACTGACATACCCCGAGGTTGACACAGACACACAGACAGACACACAGACAGCATTTCTTCGTTCCCATTGTAAAGTACTCCCTATTCTATAAGAACTGGCAGTACAAAAAGAACTGCCGCAGTCTAAATTCGAATTGCATAATACGCTGGTGTTTCTTTCTCTCTTTGTTCTTTCTTTCTCTTTCTCTTGTCCTTTTCCTTTTTTCTTTTTTTCTCTTTATTTTTTTATTTTTTATTTTTTGCTAAGATTCGCATGATTTCATGACACAAAACTCGCTCTGGCTGAGAATCTGGCAATGACATCACAATAAAGTTACTAGCAGTTGCTTGAACCCTAGGCTAGACAAGGCTAGACTTAAAAAAAAAAAAAAAAAAAAAGAAGGAAGAAAGAGTTCTTCTCCTTCTGAATCCATGATATACTTACGTATTCTACCCGGTCCAGAATACTCGCAGCGATGACGTCAGTCTTCAAAACACGAACACTATGACGTAGTCCGCGCATGTTGACAAGCAAACACTGCATCCGCCTCATTGTCAACACGTTGAGTGGAAGCCCATCTTTCACAACAAACCCGTCCCTTTGGTTGTACGGCACAGATGACAAGACATCAGGCAGCTGACTCGTCAAGCAACAATTTTCTGCTTCACGTGCACGACAAAATGGGCACCGAACTGTCCGACTGGGAGAGCGATTAAGAGAGACGCAGTTGGCGCCAGGGCGAAACGCAGAGATGCGGGCGCAGAGATCTACTGAACCGTGAGGCTTTATTATATTTCCGGCTGAGAGAATTCAACGGAGCGTGGATGACTAAGAGAGAGGGTGCGAGGGGGTTGGAATGAACAGATCATGCATGCAGAAATGCAGATTTTTAAAAGAAAATGAAAGGAGTGGATAAAAATCATAATGGCATCATGCTAAACGTCCCTTGTGGTGAAAATGCAATCCCCCACCTACCCCCTCCTCCCCGTTTAATATGGTGACGTCAATACTGAACCAGTAATGTGAATTATTGAATGAATGGTGGTGGTTGTTGTTTTTTGTGTGTGACAAGTCTGAGATAACAATCTTCACGCTGTGCCCCATCACAAATGCTGAAGATGGCCGATATTACGCTAATCAGCCGAGGGAAAATGAATCAACAGTGATATCAATCATGCTGTGTATAGAGTTCAGACCAGATTGAACAACAGTTTATTTCATGTTGTGTGTACATAAATGTGTGTGTGTGTGTGTGTGTGTGTGTGTGTGTGTGTTGTTGTGTTTGGTGTGTGTGTGTGTGTGTGTGTGTGCATGCGCGCGTGCGCTTTTTCAGAATGGTGTGTGTGTTTGTGTGTGTGCGTGCGTGCGTGTGTGTGTGTGTGTGTGTGTGTGTGTGTGTGTGTGTGTGTGTGCGCGCGCGCGCGCGCGCGTGTGAATCGCCAACTGAGCGTGATTGATTATTAGTTTAAGATGGAATCGTATTTTATAACGCAAAATGTGTCGTTCATCCTCCATGCTGCCCCCAGACAGGTCGAAGGATTACATATTGTAGTTTCGTGATTGTGAATAATGACGCCTGTCTTGTTACGAGGATCACTATCACCATTGACATCACTATTATCATCATCATCTTTGTCACCATCATCATCGTCGTCGTCGTCATTATCATCTT
>CM031619.1:44237131-44252131 GCA_018398815.1 Conus ventricosus
AACATCAAAGCAGTTCTATTTGTACGGAGCGGAAATCTGGAGAACTACAGTTGCCACCACCAAGAAAGTGCAGGTGTTCATCAACAACTGCCTGCGCAAGATTCTCCGCATCCGATGGCCAGACACCATCAACAACAACGAGCTCTGGGAGAGAACAAACCAGCTGCCCGCAGAACAGGAAATCAAGAAACGACGTTGGACTTGGATTGGACGTACGCTGCGGAAGCCTGCAAGCAACACCACCAGACAAGCCCTAACATGGAACCCCCCAAGGAAAACGGAAAAGAGGTCAGCCAAGGAACACCTGGCGCAGGGACCTGGAAGCAGACATCAGGAACATGGGAATGACTTGGAACCAGCTGGAGAAAAGAGCCCAGGACAGAGATGCCTGGAGGTCCTTGGTTGGCGGCCTGTACCCCAGGAGGGGTAATAGGCGATGATGATGATGTGATCAATTGTAGCGAGAGAACAAGAAAAAGCATAGAAACCTCTCCAACAAATAAGGGTGAATGCGTGTTAAAGGTAGGAATGGAAAATCTTAAATAAATGTTAGCGAACCGCCCAGAGAACGTGGACAAACGAGTTACAAGACAAAACACAACGCGTTTCGACCTCTTAGGTCTTCCTCAGGTGAGACATAAACGACTAAAACAACGAAATGTCCAACGTTAATGGCACACACAGGTAATGCATGTGAGTCCTTACAGAGAGGGGACAAAAACAGTGAATGAGAGTTGGGGGAAATTCAGGAGGATGGGGGTCCCGCTTTGAAAAAAAGAAAAGAAGAAAGAAACCAAAAAAAAGAAAAAACGTGGAGGCAGGAGGACCCACTCAAAAAAAAAAAGGAAAGAAAAAAGAAGAAGAAAGCAGCAACAGCAACAAGAAGAAAAAGAAGAAGAACAACAACAGCAATAATAACAGCAGCAACAACAACACGAATTAAGAAAAAGAGAAAAAAATAAAAATATAAAAAAATAAAAAAGAAAAGATGACACTTATACATCCGTCTCGATCTCCCAGCAACGTCCAACCAAGAGGTTCCACATCTGTCCCTTGGGTGTTAAAACAGGAAGAGAGCGTTCATTCTGAATCGGGCACACAAACGTGATTTTTTTTTTTTTTTACTCATAAAGATATGGAGAGCGGAAGATTGGGAGGGGGAGGGGGAGGGGGGGGGGGGCGGAGACACGAGAGGGGATATGAAGCGGAAAGAAGGAGGAGGAGGGGGGGGGGGGGGGGGAGAGGGGACCCTAGCGGGGTGGCGGGGGCGAGGGAGGGGGAGGGAGGGAGGGATTAGACTGGCCTGTGGGAAGCTTGCGGGTCAAGGGGTCAGAGGTTATGGGGAGGTCCAATACATTACATGCAGGTTTTTGATGGATTAGACTCGGGTCGTCCGTCAGTCTGTCTGTCTGTCTGTGTGTTTGTTGGACAGCGGTCATTGATGATTGGTTTCGTGTTTCCCGTCGCCGAAAGAGGGAACTAGCCACCAGGATGGACAAAGAAAAACACTCACGAACTGCCGCACGCTGAGAGGACAGAGAGAGAGAGAGAGAGAGAGAGAGAGAGAGAGATGGAAGGAGTAGGAAATGGAGGAAAGAGACCGAAGGGAGGGTGGGGGGGGGGGAGGGGGAGGTGGAAGAGGGGGAGATGGAAGGGGAGGTAGAAGGGGGAGGGAGGGAGGGAGGGGGGGGGGGGGTTGCGTAGGGAGAAGAAGGGGACGGGGGCCTGGGAACACCTTTTCCCCTCTCTTCCCACATCGTTTCTGTTCTAACCCCATTAAAGTACAGGAATATGGAGGAACGCACGCACACACATACAAACACACACACACACACACACACACACACACACACACGCACGCACGCACACACACACACACACACACACACACACACACACACACACACACACACACACACACCACACACACACGAAGAAGAAAGGGCACATAAGATTACTGTGTATGTTTGTGTAAGTGTGTGTGTGTGTGTGTGTGTGTGTGTGTGTGTGTGTGTGTGTGTGTGTGTGTGTGTCCTAACCTCCCGCGGGTCAACCTGGTACAGTGTGTGTGTGTGTGTGTGTGTGTGTGTACGCAGTAAAAAAAAATTTACGGATACAAAAAATGTTTGTTTGTTTTTTGTTTGTTTTAAAGAAGCCACTCAGTAAGTCTATCAATTTCAGCCTATCAGTTATCAATTCAAACAGTCACTACGTCCGTCTCTCAACCATCCTGGCAGCCTCTTTGTCAGCCAGTCAACCGCTCAGTGCATCCCTCAATCCCTTAACCTTGTCAGTCAACCCCACAGTCTACCCCTCAAGCAGCCAGCCACCATTTTAACAACCAACTAACCCCTCAAAATATCCCTCAGCCAGCCAGTTAACCAGTCCATTACCATCTTCACCAGCCAACACAAACCATTGATTAATCAGCTAATCAGCCCCTCAATCTATTCATCAATCAACCAACCACCATCTCGACGAGCCAATTAATCCGTTGATTTATTTATCAACCAGCCGATCAACTCCTAAACCTATTCATTCGACCTGCCCCAAACTCCTCAATCTAGTCATCAACGACCCATCCATTCTCTCAATCTATTCCTCAACCAACCCTCAATCTATTCCTCGACCAGCCATTTAATCCCTCAATTTATCCTCTAACAGTCAATCAGTCTCTTGTTCTATCCCTAAACAGTCAATCAATCTCTTAATCAATGCCTCAGTCGGCCAGTTAATACCTCAATCCCTCAACCAGGAATCTGCTATTCAATTTGTCCCTCAAACAGCCATTCAACTCCTCCATCCATCCCTCAACCAGTCAATCAACTCCTCAATTTATCCTTCAAACAAGTCAATCAACTCCTCAATCTATCCTTCAACTAGCCAATCAACCACCGAGTCCATTGTTCCACCAGTTTCAATCAGTTTTGAGGAAATCAGGCTTCAGTGTGGTTTGTGACCTGAAATTCCGCCCTGACCGACTTCCACACACAACTGAGTGTCCACTTCCACACACAAATGAGTATCCACTTCTACACACAACTGATTATCCTATGGACTCCAAAGGAGTGACCATAACGACACACTATTTGGATGTGTTTCTGATAGTCTTGCTCAAAATTTCTGACTAACACCGCAGGTGTCTGTATCTCACGGGCCTGGTGTACGCTAGGATATATCATATACAACACAGCCCTGTCATGTAGTCTCTTACCAGAATGGAAATCCAAAGCATCATCTTCATCATCCTGATCCTGACCCATCAGCAAAGAAACAGTCTATACCTCAGTTGTAACTTCTTCTACTCGTCTATGCCCTCGGTGAGTTCGTGTAAAAGTCATTGATGTGGGCAACCATGGGGACTGTCGTTGGACAGACCTACAACAGCGCCTCCCGAGCGAGACACCCACTCACACTTGCCCTCCCCCCCCCCCCCCCCCCCCCCCCCCCCCCCCCCCCCCCCCCCCCCGCGACCAAGCAGTTGTTGTCGTCCTGGGGATGTTAGCTTGAAACCAGGTACCACTGAACACCACTGAAGTAAGTCTGAGGCAGAGCAGTGTCTCCTCTGGTGGGTTGCCTCATGACGACTTATTGTTAACTGCTCCTCGTGAAGTACCGGCGCCGATGCTGCAGCAGGACAAACGAGGGTGTGGCTGTGAACGGACAGTCTCTGAGTGAATGACATCGAAACGATGTCATTGATGCGGCACAGAAGATGAGGCCAAAAAAAAAAGAAAATGATGTGCGTTTCTTCACCTCGAGATGTTCCTAGAAGTATCGCCGCGGGATGATGATAGCGAGACTATCCAAAGAAACAAGAAGGGAGCTGGAGCTAGGCGGAAGCTGATCTTGATGGGGGGGGGGGGGGGGGGGGGGGGGGGGGGGGGGAGGACCTTTTCCAGCAACAAACCTGGTTTCTGACTGGATCGGGCCGGGTTCGATGAAATTAGCAGGTGCGTGATAATAGCAACGGCAGACAGCTGAGGCGGGTTTCATTGCCGCGAGAATTCGCCGCGATTGACTAGCTGGTGCTCGCGGCCAGGAAAGCGAGCGACGAGAGGAGCAAAGAAATGGGCGCCAAACCAATTCAAAGTGAAAATCGGGTTTCTTCTTCTCGCTCTTCTGCTGGCTGGAGGGCAAACATGGTGATCGTTTCGTGCACCAATCACAAGACGTCGCCATTTTTCATGCACCAATCGCAGGACGTCACTTCTTTTCATGCACCAATCGCAAGACATCACTACTTTTAGTGCACCAATCACGGGACGTCACTACTTTTAGTGCACCAATCACAGGACGTCACGACTTTTCGTGCACCAATCACAGGACGTCACTACTTTTTGTGCACCAATCACAGGACGTCACTACTTTTAGTGTACCAATCACAGGACGTCACGACTTTTAGTGCACCAATCACAAGACATCACTACTTTTAGTGCACCAATCACGTACGGGAAGTCACTACTTTTAGTGTACCAATCACAGGACGTCACGACTTTTCGTGCACCAATCACAGGACGTCACGACTTTTCGTGCACCAATCACAGGACGTTACGACTTTTCGTGCACCAATCATAGGACGTCACGACTTTTCGTGCATCAACCACAGGACGTCACGACTTTTCGTGCACCAATCATAGGACGTCACTACTTTTCGTGCATTGATCATAGGACGTGACTACTTTCTGTGCACCAATCACGGGACGTCAGTACTTTTCGTGCCCAATCACAGGACGTCACCACTTTCCGTGCACCAGTCTCGGGACGCCACTACTTTCGTGCACCGATCACAGGAATGTTACAAGCACCGGCCATTTTCTCTCACATGTGACAGAGCCCAAGCTACAGAAAGCTAACGATCTCTGGGCTATTATTACTCGCCTTGATCGCCGCTAGACTGCGCTGTGTGAAACGTTGCCCTTCGCCAAACTAGCAAAGAATTCCTAGCATCTGGTCTCAGTAAAACGCGTCCCTCATGGATACTTCTGGTTTACATCGCGACGTACAGTGCCAGATTCGTCACATTGTATCGTGACACAGCCCTAGCTCATTCACAGCCGATCGACTGCATCTTTGTCTAACATGCGGGCCAATCCCCATAGAGGCGTTAACATTATCTGGTTTTAAACAAATTTATTTTCCATTTACAGTCACGTAGCTTTACAAAAAATGTGAAAATTTGAACATCAACAAGCTAATGCTTATAGTGTGTTCAAATGTCTATAATTACACATGTAGACAAGAAATGACAGGATACTTTTAAAGTTACTATGCTAAACAAAGACGCAAAAAACAAACAAAAATACATACCCACACGTATACAAAATGTAAATATATATATTACACATACACATATACATAAACGCAAACATGTACAAAATTGAGGAAAAATAAGAAAAGATAGTAGTAAGCAAAGTAAAACACTAAGACTATAAAATTCATAATAGTCAACCACTCACACATCATTAACGTTTTTATGAAGCGTTTTAGAGAGAGAGAGAGAGAGAGAGAGAGAGAAGAGGAGAGAGGAGAGAGAGAGAGAGAGAATATGTTCTGCTCTAAGATTTCATTTTCATAAACATATATTCATTATCGCATGCGAAGTTTTACAACATGTTTTTCAAAAACGTTCAGATTGTTTAATAAAACGACGGACAGCTTTGAATATAGCTTCGTTATCCTCACGTCGGAGGGATTGCTTACCATGAAGAAGAAAACTAACTTCGAGTAGACTGGGTGCAGGGTGGAAATCGTGTCTTTTCTATGTTATTGTATTTTGGACAATATAATAGAAAGTGTTCGGCGTTTCTGAACCAGTGCCACATTGACAAACTGGATCTGCTTTAAGGTAACGGTTAACAAGGTCTTGATTTAGATCACTCATTCCTAAGCGGAGTCTGCAATGTTGAATCTGTTCATTTCTCTCTCCATAATAGTAATAATAGGGAACACTGAGTCGTCCCGTGAAATAAAACGTTTAAACTCACCAAGTGATTTTGTGGATTTTATGTTGTCTGGGAGGTCGTTCCACATTTTAGTTGCAGTTGGAATAAATGAATTTTTGTATACTTCAGTTTGCATAGAGGCACATGTCTGTCGAGAGGTCTTCGCCGTGAATAGGATTTCTTGTTGATACCAGATCTGGTACTAGGCTACATAAGTGTTCTGGACACAAACCATTGACCATTTTATAAAACTTAATTAGTTTGTGTCTTCTTCTCCTTTCTTTTAAAGAGCAGAATCCGGATTCTTCATACAACTTTTTATGACTTGTGCCTTTGACACCTCCTATTATGATGCGAATTGCTTCTAAATGAACATTTCTAGCATGTTTGCTTGTGTTTCACTGCAGTTGTCCCAGACAATATCAGCGTAGTCAAAGTGCGGCAAGATAAATGATGTAAACATGGTTTCTAATGCTTTTCTCGATATCTTATATTGTAGTTTCGTAGGCAACTAATCAACATGTTAACCTTCTTTACTGTACATCTTATATGTTCGTCCCATCTAGTTATTTTGAACAATCAGACCAAGATGATTGTGTGCATTAACTGGCTGCAGAGGCGTGTTACCGAATGTTAGTGGATTAAATTTTGTTTGCGATCTCGAATAATATTTACCATTCTGTCTTGTTCTCATGAATTTAACCTTCCAGCGCTTTGCCATTCAGAAATCTTTTCAGGTCAGAGTTAAGATATCAGCGCGGATTACAGGGTTAGACAGAGAAAGTGCTAAACTAGTATCATCAGCGAATAACTTGATTACAGAAGCGATATCATGTACTATATCATTAATATAGACTAAAAAACAATAAGGGACCTAAGACGGATCCCTGTGCACTCTGCATGAAGCCTCTGGAGGTCGGAGTTTTCACCTTTATAACCACTGCCTGGGAACGGTTGGAGAGGTTAGTCTCTCAGAAAGTCTAGCAATTTCCCTCTTATCGCACCGCGTTAGCTTCAATAAGAGACCTCTGTGCCATACACGATCGAATGCTTTGAAATGTCCAGGTATACAATTTGTGTGGTAACTCCAGAATCAAAGAAGTGCAGAGTTCGTTATAGGTGGACAGTAACTGATTAACTGTAGAATCACCTGGGATGAATCCAGATTGTAGAGGAGTAAGAATGGCATTTGATGTTAGAAAGAAATAGATGTGCGATGTATACATTTCTCTAGAACCTTTCCAACACAGCTTAGTAAAGAGATTGGCCTATAGTTACTGCAAACTTCCTTTGGTCCTTTTTATATATAGGGGTCACATGCGCCTGTCTTCCATAATGATGGAAATCTACTCTCACGAAGACATCTGTTAAACAGTGTAGTAGCGGAAGACATACAACATGAGCTGAAGTTGTTAACAAAATGTTGTGAATGAAATCTGGACCAGATGCCTTAGTTTTGTCCAGATTATTTAATGTGTCAGCGACCTCAGTTTGTGAAAGTATAATTTCATCTAGTTGGAATCAAGAAGTGTAACATTTGGCGGCCTGTCGTTATCGTTTTCTAATGTTGACTGTTGAACAAAATAAGAATTGAAAATATTTGCTTTGTCTTTGTTTGAGTAATACACTATGCCCTGTGACTCGATAGGTGAACTTCCTGAGCTTCGATTCCTTTCTTATTGAAGAAGGACTTAACCAGTTTCCACCAATCTTTACTTCCAAAACTTGATGAGTCTGAAGCTTTTTGTCTAGTGGGTTATAATATTCTGTTTGCCTATCTCTTTCTTTTGATGTAACGTAATTTCGAAACCGCGAAATTTTTCCCAGTCTTCGGGAAGATTGCTTTGTTTGGCAGTTCGGTGAATTGTTTTGCGCGTGTCGATCAAAAGTCGAATCTCATCAGTCATCCAGGGCACGTCCTGCGGGCGGATGGTTACAGTTTTAACAGGCATACATTGTTTAGCCATGGCCAAAAGGGTTTCAGAAAAAAGACTAGCACTCTCATCTACCGTTTGTTTAGTTAGTATGGTATCCCAGTCTGCTTCATTCAACAATGTACAGATTTTTTTCTCTATCTAGTTTACGATAATGAATATTGTTCTTTTGAAGGAGCAGTTTATTTTTACGGTGTTTTCCAGGATAGCACAGGGAATACTATGGTCGCTGTACGCTGCAGGTAAACTTCCGTCGACTTTAATAAGTTGAGGAGTCTGTGTAATAATTAAATCTAAACATGTGCTTGTAATGTCCGTTATACGCGTTGGCTCACTTACTATTTGGTACAAGCTGTACTGATTAATGATGTCTAGAAGGTGATTGATGGTTCCTCAAGAAGTCTGTGTTAAAGTCGCCCAAAATGATAAACTGTAGCATTGTGTTATTTACTTTTTTACGTTTTCACTTATCAGCTGCCAGTAACTAACAGGGGAGTTCGGCGGACGATAAAATGACCAATTAATAGACTCGTTTGATTTACTTTGGTTTCCACCCAGACCGATTCTAGGCCACTGACTTAAGGATCTGGACGTGGTTTACAGTACAGACAATTTTTAATGTAGATGGCCACTCCACCATGTGGATCGTTTGGTCTATCACGTCTGACGGGCGGATGGAAAATTTGGGAGTTCTATGGTATTGTTTAAATCCGTTTCATGAAGCCAGGTTTCTGACAGTGTTATGATATCAAAATCATTACACTCAGCGGACAGTAAGTCAAGTTTATTTTTCAAGCTGTTCATATAGCAGTATAAACGCACAGTTCCTTTCTGCTTTGTGGCCCTGGATTTAGTTCAATATCACCAGAAAGTATGATATAAAGAAGGATAATGAAGGCAGTGTACGTGAAGATGTCATTACAAACTAAGTGCATATCTTCGCGAACATGGTAAGACGTTGGTACATTTCGATTCCCGACAGACGTTCCTGCACTAAGATGTATTCAGAAAACTGAACCAGCAGAGCAAGATGAATGTCATGTAGACAGCGTGCTGTCAGCAGTATGAAAAAATATTCTGCAGTTGGATTATTAAGAAAGGAAAGTTTCCGGACTAGAGTCAGAGCAGTTGTGTGAATAAACCTATCCTGGCTCTGTGTGCACTGATTCCAACAGTCATCTATGTGATAGTACTGAGGAGAATGTCAAACAAAAAGCAAGCCAGGATTGTGGGTTGGTGCGGTTCTCTCTCATTAGAAACAGATGAAGGAAACAAGGTAAGTCATAGTGTGAGCAGTTTGAATGTAAATTCTTTCTCACTAGCGGTGATAATTTTAGAAGTATAGATACAAGGGAAAAAATAAAAGAAAACCAGACAGTTTCACAATATAAGTAAAGAGACAACTCTGCACTGGCATGACCAAAAGGGAAGCAGTGCAGAAAACAAGTGGAAAAACACGAAATAGACACATATGCAAAACGTTTGTGTATAATACAAAGAAAGGTATATAAACCAATCAAAGACAATAAGACAAGCGCTAAAGAACTTTCTCTCCACTATCTGTGGCTATTTTCGCGCTGTGGGTTGTCGCGCGAAGAATTGCCCCCCCCCCACCCCCCCCCACCTCCAAAGAGAATCTTGCAGTCTCGCGCACATGACACACAGCTCCTGGTTCCCCCCCCCTTCCCTTCCCCCCCCCCCAGGATTGCACGTGCACTCCGGGCCAATCTTCTGAATTATCCATAGCGGACAGGGCACGAAGTCCCAGACGTGTTGAGGACAGACAGGAAGACGTTGGAACGTGGGGGGGGGGGGGGGGGGGGGGGGGGGGGAGGGGGGTAAGTCTTGGATTACCTACACGATCACCATCAACGGCTGACGTGCTCCGTGCTGTCACTCGTTTAAGCCGATCCAATCGTTCACTGGGTGCATTTGAAGTGATCCACACAAGTACCCGTGACGCCGCCCCCCTCACCCCCCTACCCCCGTTCCCCCTTCCTCTCTCTCTCTCTCTCTCTCCTCTCTCTCTCTTCTCTCTCTCTCTCTCTCTCCCTCTCCCCCCTCCTCTCCCTCTATGCTCTTTCCTTCCGTATGTCTGTGTGCCTATCGTTCGTCTGTCTGTCTGTTTGTCCGTCTGTCCGCCATGGTGTCTGTCTGTCTGGTCTGTCTGTCTCTCTCTCTCTCTCTCTCTATCTCTTCTCTCTCCCTCTCTCTCTCCCCCTCTCCCTTCCCCCTCCTCTCGCTCCTCCTCTCTCCTTTCTCGCTCGGTCTACCTCTCTCCCCCTCGCTCTTCTTCTCCATCCTCCGTCCCTTCTCATGCTCCCCTGTCCCCTCATCTCTCTTTCCTCCCCCCCACGTCCTTCCTCTCTCTCTCTCTCTCCTCTCCTTTCCCTCTCTCTACTCTCTCTCTCTCTCTCTCGCTCTTCCGTCCTCTCTCCTCTCTCTCTCTCTCTCTCTTCTGTTTCTGTCCTGTCGTCTCATCTCTCCTCGCTCTCGCTTCTATCTTTCCTCTCTTCTCCTTCTCTCTCTCTCTCTGCTTTCGCTCTCTCTTCACTCTCTCTCTTCTACTCCCTCATCCTCTCCTCCTCCTCTCTCTCTCTCTCTCTCCGTTTTCCTCGTTCCCTTCGCCCGCTCTCACTCTCTCCTCTCCACTCTCGCAACTGCTCTCTCTCTCTCCTCTCTCCCGTACTCTCTCTCTTCTCTCTGTCTCTCGACAAGCACACACACTACACACCAAAACACACAAACACACACACACACACCAAACAACACACACTGGCGGCCAACTTGCCCGCCCCGCGCCCCCCCACGCCCACCCCCCCCACCCCCAAATCGCAAACAAACTCTATTTTACCTTCGCAACGTTTTTCTGGAGCTTTCTAAAATTTTTTTAAAAGATGCTGTTTCCGACTAGACGAAGAGAGGAGAGCGGGGGAAAGGGGTGTTTTTTTTCCCGCCCACCCTAAAACCGGGCTTTGGGGTGGAAATTCTGTCCGGGGCCCCCCCGGGGTTTTCTGTCGGTCTTTTCTTTTCATCCTCTCTCTCCCCCTCTCTCTCCCCCTCTCCTCTCTCCCCACCTCTCTCTCCCCCAAATTTTATTTGATAAATAGTAAGGGCAAGTATGACAAAGTATAGAAAGGCTAAGCCAATTTTTTTGACTTTTGGTACAAAAAAAAAAAATTCCCCTTTCTCTCTCTCTCTCTCTCTCTCCTCTGTCTGTCTCCCCAACACACACACACAACCACACAAAACACACCCCAACACACACACCCACAAAAACCCACACATACACACCCAAAAACAAAACAAAACACACACAACACCCCACACCCACACACACACACACATAACACCGCGGGGCGCGCAAAATTACACACAAAACCCCCAAAAACAAAACACACAAACACAAAATCCACACACGTTCGCGCACGCACACACACACACACACACACACACACACCAAAACACACCCACACACGCCTCTCCCTCTCCCCTCCTCCTTCTTTTCCCCCTTTTCTCTCTCCCCTCCCCCTCTCTCTTCTCCTCCCTCTTAGTACTATTTTAGTATAAAAAGTAACGGCAAGGGGAAAAAATTTCCTAGATATCAAACCCAACACACACACACACACACAAAAACACACACACACCCCACACACACACAAAACCCCAACCACACCCCACACTCCCCTCTCTCTCCTCTCTCCTCTTCCTCTCCCCTCTCTCTCTTCTGTCTGCCCTACCCCCCGCGAAAAAACCGTGAAAAATATCGGGCCCACACCCCCCCCCCCAACCAAAAAAAACTGGGAATCTGTCCGCAGATCGCCAAACCGCAAAACCGTTTCCATCTTTCCGTGACAAAGACGACACCGCAACCCCCACGTGCCCCCCCCCCAGCGGCGCCAAACCGTGGGGGTCTTTTCAGGGGCGGCGGCACTAAAAGGGAACGCAGCCCCTCGCGGAACGGGCCCGTTTTTCCCGCCAATCGGATCCCATCCCACGACATGTTTTCCCGGGTTCAAAATGGCAAAGCGCTGGAGCCCAAAAATCGTACAATCAAATTTTCACTATTGTCATTTTCTAGGGCGAAATGCTGGAGTAAAAAATTGAAAAAAAGTCGATTTTCACTATTGCCCCAATTCTATGGCAAGGGGGCTGGAGAAAAAAACCTTACAAGTCAAATTTTCCCCATTGTCAGTTCAATGGCAAAGGGGCGGGAGTCAAAAATGTGTAAAATTTCGATTTTCACTTTTGGTCAATTCTATGGCGAAATGCGGGAAACCCAAAAAAAGGGGTAAAATTTCCCGTTTTCGGGGATTGTCAATTCAAAGGGCAAAGGTTTAAAACCAAAAATGTGTACAATTCGATTTTGGCGATTGTAAATTTTCTAAGGTAACGTGCTGAAGTTACAGTTTTTTTTTTTTTTTAATGCGAGAATTCCCACATAAGCCAGCCCAACAGATCCTGATTTTTAAAAAAAAAAAAAAAAAAAAAAAACCCTTTCAACTTCGGGTTCCCCTTTTTTGCCCCGTTTCCAGGGGGACAGGCAGAGGTGACATTGATCACCAAAAAAGGACTTTATGTTTTCACAAACACCCCGTTTGTTTGTTTGTTTTTTTCGTTTGTCTGTTTTTTAGAAAGATGATGCCAAACCCCACACCCTTTTTGAAAAAACCGGTGAAAGGGGAATGGGGCCCAGCGGACGAATCGTTACATTTTTTTTTAAAGGAAAATCCTGATGCGGATACAAAGCAAATGGGGGATCTGGGAAACCCGGGTCACACAAGATTTTTTACATTTTTTTTTTTTCCGCTGAAAAAAATAGGGTCAAGTTTTTTCTTAAAGAACTGCTCATTGCCCTAAAAACGAGTAAAAAGTCATAAATTTTTTAAACAAAAACCCCGAAACTTTCTGATGTACAAAGGGTTTAGCTTTTGGGGCTTTTTCAAAAAATCATACTAAAAAAAAAAAAAAAAAAAGGGAGGGGGGGGGGGGGGGGGGGGGGGGGGGGGGGGGGGGGGGGGGGGGGGGGGGGACAACACCACCTTCATTTTTCCCTTTCTACCAAATTTATTTTCCCCGGTGGATGAGGATTTTCCCTTTTTCCGTTTAACAACTTGATCCCAACAGGGTTTTTTTTTATTTTTTTCTTTTAAAAAAGGGTGGTTTTTAAACTGTCTGTCTCCCTCCCTATCAATTTTTTTTAAAATTTTTGCCCCAGATGAAAAGTACAAAACCGATTCCGGGGCAAAACCCAAACCTTTAGACGTTGACAAAGGGTTTATGTTTTTGATCCCCTATCATCCACCCCCCTTTCCCCCCCCCCCCCCACCCCCCCCCCCCCCCCCCCCCGCCCTCCCACCCCCTCTCTATACAACCCCCCATCCCCCCTTTCCCCCTTATCCCCCCTCCCCCCCCCCCTTTCTCTTAAACATACCCACCCCCAAACCCCTCTTTTTTTGTAGTGGTCCTACCCCCCCCCCCCCCCCCCCCCAAAGAGAAAGGGGCTAATGGGCCTGACAAATCACCGGGTGCAGAAACTTTGGGGGAGACCCCTGATAATCTGTTTTGAACAGAGGCTAGCAGGAAACCAAAAGGCGTGCGAAAAGCAGGAATTCCCACCAATTTTTCCCGACCAAACCCAAAAGACGTTATTATTTCTGAAAGCATGGGAAAACAGCAATGGGTAAACATAATTCGAAACGATGTTTTTTAAGTTCCCCCCCTTTAGAAACAACATTAATTTTCGTGGTTGGGGTGTTTGTGTGTGTGTGTGTGTGTGTGGGGTGTGTGTGGGGTAAACGATAAAAGGGGCATTTTAAATAGGGGGAGTGAATTAGAAAAACAGATTGTTTAAACTTCTTTTTTAAAGCTGTTTTCGGGGTGGTGTGTGGTGTGTTTTTCTTTAAATATTGATGAAAAAAAAAGAACAAAAACATGGGCGCCCCACAAATTCACCGAATTTTGTCCCGCTTTTTTGCCAATTTGGGGGAAAAGAGTCATTTTGTGGGAAGAGGAGAAATTTTTTAGGTGCTGAAACCCAAACCCAAACAGATCAGTTTCCCCCTTTTGGGGTGCTTGGGAACCCAAAAAATTATGACCGGGAAAATAATTGTATAAAGTTTTTTTGTTTTGGGGGTTTTAAATTTTTTTCCGTTTTTCCCTTTTGGCAACATTTCTCTTGTTTGTTTTTGAGGGCCAGGGGGATTTAAAAAGAAAAAGTTTCAAATTTGAAACTTTAAATTTTTTTCTGGCCTTCCTCTTTGGTTATTACTTTTTATGTTTATGTCGGGGCCCCTGAACAAGTCCATTTTTTTAAAAAAAATAAATAAAAATTTGCGTTGGTCCACAGAATCTTCCCACACACTTGTGCCAAAATGAGGGTATTACCTCCCGTTTTCCGGGAAAATCTCTCACAAAAAAAGAAATTTTTAAAGCAAAAAGTGTATTAGTGTTGGCTAAGATTTATACAACAACCCAAAAAACAAAACCAAAAACAATAACCAAAAAAAAACAAAAAACAAAAAAGGGGGGAGAAAAAGGGAACACTGGCGGGCCTTTTTTACCCTTTGAGAATTTTTTTTTTTTCCCGTTTCATGCGGGCAAACGTAATGTCTAAACATAAAATGAAAAATCTAATTTTTGAGGCAAGGAAAAGGAAAATAAAAAGCAATACAAACCCAAATTGGGTAACTCTTTGCGGTTTTTTTATCCTCCTCCAAACGTGTTGAAATTTAAATTCATGTAAAATTTTTGGTATCACCCCATCTATGGCAATGATTTTTGGGGCCAGGTGGCGCCCCCAAAAGAGGCAAATTTTAAAAATCAAACCAGCTCTAGGGGATGTGATTAATAAAATTAACGTCAGAAAAGAATCGAAATGTGTCCCCCTTTGCAGAATGAAATCACCCCGAAGGCGCAGGGGGGCCTGAACTCCCCCTTTAAAAAAAAATCGGGGGGGAAAAGCAGTGTCCCCCCGGGGGTGGGCCTTAAAAGGAAAAAAAAAAAAACGGTTTAAAGCGTTCGCCCTCTGTGGGGCTGTCCCGCACAGAGGGGTTGGGGGGGAAAAAACCCGGGGTTAGCTGTTTTTGAGGGGGCGTGAGAGTTTTTGTCCCCTTTAGAGG
>CM031619.1:44262131-44337131 GCA_018398815.1 Conus ventricosus
AGAGAAGAGAGAGAGGAAAAGGAGAGAGAGAAAAGAGAGAGAGGACAAAAGGGGAAAGGGGGGGGAGGCAAGGGGTAAGAGAGTGTCGTGTGTGTGTGTGTGTGTGTGTGGGTGTGTGTGTGTGGGGTTGAGCATGGCCGCCGCGCGCGCCGCGCGCCCCGGTGTGTGTGTGTGTTGTGTGTGTGTGGGTGTGTTGTGTGGTGTGTGTGCGTGCATGCGGCGCAGCGATGTCTTACCGAATACCTTCAAACACCTATTTTCATTTACCAAGGAAACTCCCCCGTGATGCGGGGGAAGGGAAATAAGGGGGGGGGGGGGGGGGGGGGGGGGGGGGGGGGGGGGGGAGGGGGAGGGGGAGGAGGGGTGTTTGCGGGAGGAAAGGGGGGGAAAGAGGGGGTTGCAAAAGGGAAAAGGGGGCGGAGAAATAGAGAGGATCAGGGCGGGGACGGTAGGGGGGGGGGGGGGGGGGGGGGGGGGGGGGGGGGGGGGGGGGGGGGGGGGGAAAAAAGGAGACGTGGGGGGGGAGGGCTGAGGGGGGGGGGGGGGGGGGGCTTCTGGTCATTCCTAAAGAAGAGCGTCGGGCCCAAAAGGACACCAAACATTTTAAAAACCCCCATCTTACACATCCGGCCACCGGCCCAAAAACCCATCATTTTTAGCGGCCCCCCCCTTCGACTTCCTCCCCCCCCCCCCACTCCCCCTCCCCACCCCCCACTCTCCCCTCGACACAACACCTTTTCTCCCTCTCACCTTCCCATACCGAGTACTCTAATATTAATGTCGCCCCCCTACTACCCATTCTGCTTTGTCCTCACACCCCCCGTGGGGCCGAACTTTTTTTATTTAATAAATTGCTGACCTCTAACTTTTTTTTTCACACGACCAAAGTTAGTGGCTTGTTGTTTGTTTATTTTATCTATGTATTTGTTTTGTTTTTGTTGTTTTTGTTGTTGTTATTGTTTTTGTTTTTGTTGTTGTTGTTGCGTTTCTGTTGTTTGCCTACAAGGGAAACGATTCGGACAGTTTTTCTCCCCCTCTCTCTCTCTTCTCTCTCTTCTTCTCTTCTCTCTCCCCTCTCTCTCTCTCTCTCTGTCTCTCTCTGTCCTGTTTTCTCTCTCTTCTCCTCTTCTCTCTGTCTCTCTCTCTTCTCTCTCTTCTCTCTCTCTTCTCTCTCTCTTTTAAATTCTCATATTTGTTATGTTTTCCATACCCCCCTTCATAAGGGGGAATGGGCCCTTCATGTGAATAAACCATCTAAGTTCGAGTTTCCTCTCTCCTCTCCCTCTCCTCCTTCTCTGTTGCTTTTCTCTGTTTTCTCTTTCTCTCCCCTCTCTCCCTTTTCTCTCTCTTCTCTTAATTTCAATTTTGTTAGTTTTTCCATACCCCCCCCCCTTTTAAAGGGCAATGGCCTTATGGAAGTAAAACCTAATTTAGTTCTCTCCCCTCTCTCTCTCTCTCTCCTCTCTTCTCTCTTTTCTCTTCTCTCTCGGCTCTCTCTCCCTCTCTCCTCTCTCTCTCTCTCTCTCCCTCTCTTCTCTCTCTTCTCTCTCTTGGTGATGTTTCGTATTGATCTTTATTTTTGGGTTTACATGCACTGTCAAAAAAATTTTTTGTTGACACAACCCTTGCGAGGGACCCGGCCCATGGAAGTAAATGAGAAACTGAATCTGAGCGCGGCCAGAGAAGAAGAGAAGAAGAAGAAGAAGACCAAGAACAACAACAACAACACCCCGGCAAGAACCAAAAGAAGAAAAGCAAGAAGAAGGGGATGGGTGAGGAAAATTGACGATGATGATAGGGTGGGGGTGGTGGTGGTGGGTGGCGGTGGTGGTGGTGAGAAGAAGGAGGAGATGAGGAGGAGGGGGGAGAAAGAAGAAGAAGATCAAAAAAAAAAGAATAGACAAAACAAACAACAACAACAACAACAACAACAACAACAAGAGGAAGAAAAAGAAGAAGAGGACGGTGATGATGATGATGATGATGATGATGACGATGATGATGATGGTGATGATGATGGTGATGATGAGATGATGATGATGATGATGATGATGATGATGATGATGATGATGACGACGACGAAAAGGAAGAAAGAAGCCTGACCTCATCATCAGAGCCTAACTTGCATGTATGAAAGAAAGAAAGAAAGAATGAATGAAAGAAAAAAAAAGAACCAAAGAAATACAGACATAAATGAAACTTCCTGAGGAGGGCTGACCATTAACGCATCACACTGTCTTTAACCAGATTCAACACATACAAAAACTTGTACTGTTTGGAAAAAAAGAAGGAAGAATTTTTTTTTTTTTACGACAGAAAGGTAAGGAAACCGACGATTTCTTGAGTGCGTGTACTGTAATGGAAAAATGCTGTTCGCTGTCGAGATTGTTAATGAGGTGGTTTGTTCCCTGAGCGTGTATGCGTGTGTGCGGAGAAGGGGGGGGGGGGGGGGGGGGGGGGGAGGGGAGGGGGGCGGGGTTTTGGGGGGTGGCGGAGCAGACGCTGAGACAGAGGTGAGGACTGGAAGATAGGGATTCGTGGCATGGGTGGGGGTGTGGTGTGGGGGGGGGGGGGGGGGGGGGGGGGGGGGGGGGGGGGGAAGAAAGGTATTTTCTGATGATCGTTTCAATACATGTGCGACTAATCCCACTTGTTCATCTTATTCCTTCGCCTTCTGATTATTTAAGTCACCCTCCCTGTCGTTATGATTACTATAACACAATCACCACCACCACCGCCAACCCCCCTCAGAAACCAGTAAATGACTATTATTGATGCCGCTGGCTGTTGGTGTTGTTGTTGTTGCGCTGCTGCTGCTGTCACTCTAAGTTCAGCAGCAGCATCACCATGGCCAAAGGGACAGCAAGAGAAAAACAACAACAACAACAACAACAACAACAACTACAACAAGTTAAACGCAAAGAGCACTTGGCACATTACCGACTTCGCTGAAGTTTGCGCCGGATCCGGATTTGCCCCACAAGAGCTGCGCCAAACTGGAATGAATTTGTCTGCACGGTGTCTACCACCTGTACACTCTGTTGCTGTGACATCGGTTCTGCAGTTTCTTGGTAGTTTTCCCGGAAATGTCCTTCTTCTTCTTCTTCTTCTTCTGCGTGCGCAGGCTGATACTCCTGCGGACACCCCCCTGTATAGACAGGCAAGGATTAATCCCAGTTACCCAACAAAGGGAGAGGTGTGTGTGTGTGTATGACCGGTTTTTTTTTTTAATCCAGCCATTAAGGCAGCCCTACTCCATCTTCGGGGAAGGTGCATGCTATGTGTAACGTGTCATCCATACCAACGGCCAAACTGGCCTTGTCTTCCGAAAGTTGGTGATGGGATTTGACGTGTGTGCAAGATGTTATGCGTGCGTTCCACACACGGAACCTCGGGTTTTTAGTCTCATTCGAAAGACTGTATGGGGAATGGAGTCAGAACTAATGTTAACTCCGAAGGAAAAATCCCCCCGTACTGAAACGGCCCGGCGGAGATTCGAACCCCAACCCTTGGATTACCAAGTCCGGCGCTCTACCAACTGAGCTATTCCGGCCCCCGGAAATGTCCTAAACCTTAGATCTTTTTCTTGGATTCGGACTTCACTCTAAAAGGTAATCAGGCACCATGGCGTCTTTTCCACCAGTTAGATCGATTCTGGCTTTGTTTTTTTTGTTTGTTTTTGGCTATTTGGGTTTTTGGGGAGGGTTTTTTTTTTTGGCGTAATCTGGCCACCAGAAAAAACAAACCAAACCAACACACAAGACCAGGGACGCGTTGAACTCGTATTTCCGTGTGGAAGTAACAGTATCAAAATGCAGCGAAAAAAGCAACTACAAGTACAACTAGTCCTTTATTGCTGCTGCAGCTACTATTGTTACCGTAACAACAACAACAACAACAATAACAGCACCGACTACTACCACTACTACTATTGCTGCTGCTGCTGCTGCTGCTGCTGTTGCTGCTGCTGCTGCTGCTGTCACTACCGTTAGTACCATTATCGCTGCTGATACTGCTGTTGCTACTGCTACGACTACGGCAGCTTCAACGGCTGCTGTTGCTACTGGTACTTGTCCTGACTACCACAGCCACTAATTCTATGACTGGCTGCTGCCCCTGCTCCTCCCCCATCTTCTAGCGCTGCTGCTGCTATTCGTAATACTAGTACTACTGCTGCTGCTGCTGTAACTACTATTAGTACTTCTACTATTAATGCTGCTGCTGCTGCTGCTGCTGCTGCTGCTGTTGCCGTTGCAGCTGCTGCTTGCACTGAACACGCCTTCCAGCGCTACTTGAACTAAAACATCTACTGCTACTGCTTCTGTTGATGATGTTGATGATGATAATGGCGCTGCTGCTTGCACTGACTACCACTACGACTATCACGATCACTATCAACATCCTGTAGCAACACCTGTAACAAGCGCAACCCAAATCATCATCAAAGTCAGCGACAGCAACATTTTCTACTGCTGCCCCTGCTGCTTCTAACACTGCTACTTCTACTTCTACTGCTGCTGCTACCACCACCGCTGCTGTGGATGCTGATTCTTCAGTAAGGGACGAGAGCTGCTGTTACCACTGCTACTATTGATCACAATGCTGCTGTTCCTACAAATCATTGTTCTTGCTGCTCCCGTTGCTGCTGCTGCTGCTGCTGCTGCTGCTACATTCTTCATCCTATTTTCCCCATTTCTTATGTTGTTCCTGTTCAGAAAAACTGATTTATGTGGGTTTTTCTTGTTGTAGTTGCTCTAGCGTCTAGATGCATTTTTGTTCGTTTCTGTGCCTGGGGTTAGTTGGTAAGTGCAAGTGATTAATTCGTTTAATTTTTTGTTCTTCTTTGAATTGTCCCAACGGCTTTATTTTCGCGTGCTCTCAATCATCTGCATTTCGTGTTATTTAGGTGGATATGAGATTGTTCGTCCTACAGTTTCAACGTCTTGACCGTGAGTGGTATTCAGACGAAGGATGCAAGTAATTACGTGCGTAAGGAACAGAGTCGTGGACAAAACGTGTCAGATAACTAACATGTGCATTTATCCAGTGCGTTGGTCTGGCCTTGAACGCTCACCTAAAGTGACTCATGCTAGTGTGTCAGGAAATGAAATCTATATGCTCTCCATCTCTCTCTCTCTCTCTCTTCTCCTCTCTCTCTCTCTCTCACACACACACAACACACACACACACACCCACACACACACACATATATAATATATATATATATATATATATATATATAAAATATATATATATATATATATATATGTATATATATGTGTGTGTGTGTGTGTGTGTGTGTGTGTGTGTGTGTGTGTGTGTGTGTGAAATGCACGCACACATATGTTAACACGCACGCACACACAACCGACACGCAAACACACGCACGCACGCACGCACGCACGCACGCACGCACGCACGCACGCACGCGCACACACACACACACACACACACACACACCACACACACACACACACACACACACACACCACATACAGAAAAGAGAGAGAGAGATTCAAAGCAAATCACAACTACCAGGCCCGGAGGACCCGACAGTACTTTATTGCCAAGAACCACAAGTCCAAAATATGCACAATATGGATAAAGGTCTATTCACACACAGACAATTCGCCAACAACCACGAGTTCAAAATATGCACTATATGAACAAAGGTCTATTCACATAAACAATTTGCCAACAACCAGAAGTTCAAAATATGCACAATATGGATAAAGGTCTATTCACGTAGACAATTCGCCATCAAAACACAAGTCCAACATACGCACAATAAAGATAAAGGTCTATACACATCCACAGACATGTACAACAACCTGGTCACATTGTTATGAAAGTATCATACGATATAATCAGTCTAACGATTTTTTTTTCTCTCCCGACGACATATTCTATCTTCAGTGACACGACCTTTTGGAAATATTTAATGCAGACTTTGGAGTATCATAACAACCATCTGAGAGAAACTCGAAAAATTCACAGAAATCTCCACAGGATGACACTGAATATTCAGAATGCAAATTCTACCTTTTTTTTTCCATATACAGACTGCAAATTTCATTCTAAGAAATAACTGTATGGGGGCCAAGGGTGTGGATAAGAGATGGAAGTTTTAAAAAAGACAATAATGCAACGTAAAAAGAGCCGACGGCACCTCAGTAAATTCAACTGGAAGTTAATAGATATTGACATACAAAGCAATCTTCAGAAGACAACTTTCACTTGGCAGTACACGTGTAGGGGGGGGGGGGGGTTAAACGGAGTTTTGATCTGAGCTTCTCCCTGAAAGCAAAAGGTCGAATAAATAAAACTTTATCAGAAAATATATTAGCCTGATGACGATGTCTGTCACACACAAACAAACTAACAAAATCCTCCAATGCCTGAATATGCTTTAAAAATGTGTATCCGAGCAATAAGATGACAAATTGCACTCATTTTATTCCGTATGCTGTCATCAATCTGGACAGGGCATGTTTCACGCAACAACCAAAGCTTAGGAGTGAGTGGATGCCTCCAGTCGAGTTAAGTGTATATAAAGTGGACAGTTCTCCCCTTCAGAACTGTATCTTGAAACAGGAACAAATAATGCCAATAAAGTACCTCCACTTGGAAAACATTACATCTGAAAAGGTCACTCCCTACCTGACAATGTTGTAGATTCGCAGGGCAGCCTTTTTCTCACAACTCTACAGGAATGGGTTGATGGGCGCCAGGTATTAACTAACACTGAAGGACACTTTTTGTTTTACTGATAATATTCAAATTCACAGCAGATTCCATGTCTGAAAAAGAAGTCTGTCTGATTATGGAAGCCTTTACCAGAGCAAACACCTCGTCCGCCCCCCAGCCCCCCTCCCTCCCTCCCATCCACACCCCTCCCCACCGAACAAAATCCGTTTTAATTGATAATACTCAGCCTTGATATCCGTATGGCAATAACAAAGGGACAATGACACTCTGAACCTGATAAATCCGTTGTAAAAATAGCATTTAAAACTTAAATAACGCCACTGACAAATTCTTCGTAGAGATACAAAAGTGAGCCAATATAGCATTTGAAACTGAAATATAACGCCTGTGGCTTTTCCTTTGTGTAAAACAAAGTTAGCCTTCGTTTAAGAATAGTCTGTCTTATGTCTCAGTGTTTCAATGGCATTCCAAACTGAAGAGTGCATACACATTTTAAAAACAAAAAGATAGTCACCTTTAAGAAACGTCCGCTTTACACTTCTGTGTCAACACATCATTCGAAACGGAAAAGTATATGACTCTGACGAAACTGTTTGTTAAAGAACACAGTCCATCTGAGAGGTGTACGTGTTTGAGAAGAACGTCAACCTGACAATCATCATAACATTCAGTAGCTCATGATCAGCCTCGGACAATGTTTTTTGTTTGTTTACAGAACTTGTTTGAGAACAGGTTTACACGGTCTACAGCGAAAAGCTTCTGCCCAATACAACTACCCCACGGTGAACTGTAAGCCTCTACCCAATACAACTACCCCACGGTGAACTGTAAGCCTCTACCCAATACAACTCCCCCACGGTGAACTGTAAGCCTCTACCCAATACAACTACCCCACGGTGAACTGTAAGCCTCTACCCAATACAACTACCCCACGGTGAACTGTAAGCCTCTGAAATGGTTTTAGTTGATGGATTGTGTCCATGCGGCAGAGGTCAAAATGAAGAACTCCGTTTATATAGTTGTCATTGAGTTTGGATTAATACTGAACAGATACCTTCCACATGAGAACAGTCAATGAAAAGAACACAGCCACAAATCTTACGAGTCGACACTGAATGGTACAACGCACAGTCAAAAGATGTCATCTTCAAATGACAAATCTTTTACTCCTGTGTTACCATTGAATGTATTCGACACTATTAGTTTTAAGAAGCTAACTATGGAACCATTTTGTTTTATTTACAACATCCAAAGTTAAGCAGACAGCCCTTAAAATAATGTAAAAACCGTGAAGTCCCATTTAAGAGGACAGCTTTAGAAAGAACTCGCGCCCCAAAATACCTTATTTTTATGGGAATCACATGAGATGCGTACCACGACATCGATTTTCAAGGAGATAACCTTTCAGAGACATGCAGCTGAAAATATCAAAACAAGCGATGATGACAAATGATCATTTCTAATCAGCCAATTGTTCATATCTAGCTGACCACAATTAACACCTCATGATCTCAAACCAAGTCTATAACTGCTGAAGACAACTGACGAACGGCGTAAACGAAATTTAAAAAAAAAGTCATAAGCTTCTGGTGTAAATTCACACACGATTTTCTTTTGTTAAGGCCAAAATCAGATCAGCAGAAAGGAGATTGATCTGTGTTGACTATGCATATATAGCTTTGACTGGAAGGAAGGGAAGAGATTTTACACAGAAAGATGTTTGCTGATTCTGTCACAAGAAAAAAAAAAAAAGTTTAAAAAAAAGTGTTCAGCAGAGTCTGGTGTGCAAGTTCTCCCCGATTTTACTCCACCACGGAAATTCTTCAGACAGTTCAAGACAGGAAGACAAAGGATCCGCCAGAACTGTCAGATACGCCTCTGTGTGTGTGTGTGTGTGTGTGTGTGTGTGTGTGTGTGTGTGTGTGTGTGTGCGTGCGTGCGTGCGTGCGTGCGTGCGTGCGTGCGTGCGTGCGTGCGTGCGTGCGTGCATGCGTGTGTGTGTTGTTGTTGTTTTGTTGTTGTTGTTGTCTTCAAGTTAACGTCTTTCCACATTAAGTGATATTAGACGAAGTGTGTGTGTGTGTGTGTGTGTGTGTGTGTGTGTGTGTGTGTGATATGAACAAAATCCTATCAAAAAATTCATGGAGTACGAGAGTGAGAGGAATGGGGGGGGAGGAAGAGAGAGAGAGAGAGAGAGAGAGAGAGAGAGAGAGAGAGAGAGAGAGAGAGAGAGAGAGAGAGGGGGGGGGGGGGAGGGAGAAGAGAAACGGAATCCGAATAACTGACTTTCAAATGTGCACAGTTCCTAAGTGTTTCGCAAGGGAAGTAAATGCTGTACACTGACACCACAGCCACACAAGAAATGTTCCGTTATGGAAGAATTCATCAGGCGAGATAGCCCTGGTTCTACCCTGCAGAAGAACCACTCCAGGATGTATAAAGAGGAAGGTCTCCCAGCCCAAGAGACAGCTTATAGGTCTCTCGTGAATCAAACTCCTCGGAAACAAATGTCTCATGTCAAGACGAAAATAGAAGCCGTTGATTTCTTCGCACTTGTAATAACGATTGACAAAATCAGAAAAAAAAAAAAGCAAAGTTTAACCGCATTCTTCTACCTGAAAACAACAACAACAACAACAATAACCAAATAAACACTAAGAAGACAGTCTTGCATTCACTGAAGAGGCTGCGAGAGGGAATAGCTGTCGAGCAGCAGAAACAGATCACAATTATCCTTTGTCTCTTTTTTTTTTTTCCTAATAATAAAATATCTTGGAAGAGACGCACGTCAATTGTTTGAGGGTGACTGTTACAAATATAACAGCAAAGTCACACTGTTTCCACTTGTGTCAACCGCGAAGCTTCTATAAGAGCATAAAACTGTGTGACACCCCAGACCTCCACACAGACATCATATTCACCAGTGTAGCCAAGCAAAACACTCTAAACCCCTATAACAGAAGAAGAAAAGCAAACGTTTCATATAGACAAATTATTTTGCTCTGTCTTAAAAAAATGTCCATTGCTGCAAGTCGTAAAAGCCCACCACTCTCAACAAGTTACGAAAGAATATTTGACAAGTAGATGCCGTAAAACATAATCATGATGTTTAGTTCATAAAAGAAAACAAAAAATTCGGAGGATGGGGTGGGGGGTGAGGCGGAAGAGAACGGATAAAAAAGGGGGAGAATAAAAGGGGGAAAGGGAACGGGGGAGGGGGGGGAGTAGAAGGAGGGGGAAAGGGTGGTGGGTCCAGACAGTGGAAGATGATAGAAGGAGAATACACGAAGGGAGAGAACTAAAGAAGAAAGATTCTCCGGGAACTTCAGTCGCCCCCACCATCCCAGTCCCCTCTTCCTTCCCCCCCCCCCCCCCCCACCCCCCCACCCCCTCTCCCGTCTCCAAAACCAACATTCTCTGTCCCCATTCCGTACACGTAAACTCGCCTCCCACCCTGACGTAAAGATAAGCAGCTAAACAAGGATAAAACAAAGGAACAATACACCCCCCCCCCCTCCCCCCCCCCCCCCCCCCCCCCCCCCCCCCCCCCCCCCCCCCCCCCCCCCCCCCGCAAAAAAAGAAAAAAGTCAAACGAACAAACAAAACGATACACATTGACAGAAAGAACATTTCGATAACAAATAATAAATAAATAAATAAATAAATAAATAAATAAATAAATAAAACGAATCCAAAAAGGGCTGACGAAAAATGTTTGAAAAAAAAAAAAAAAAAAGACTGTCCAGTGCTCCACGATGTGTCGAGTCTTGCAGCACAGACATTAAAAAAAAAAAACAAACAAACAAAAAAAAAACAAAAAAAAAACGTCGGCACTGTTCCTCAGCATCTGTGACTGGTGACGGAAACTGGGGAAGGGGGGAAGAAGAGTGGCAGTAAATGTACTAGAGAACACTCCCTTTCGGATCTGAAGCTACTTTATCAAAAAAAAAAAAAAAAAAAAAAAAAAAAAAAAGATTCATCTGGTTTGTGTCGAAGATGACGTGGACCTTTAAACCAGAAAGAACCTGAATCCGAGACTACGCGATTAACACTTCCGTTTGTTTTTCTTCTCTCTCTCTCTCTCTCTCTCTCTCTCTCTCTCTCTCTCCTCTTTCTGTGTGTGTGTGTGTGGTGTGTGTGTGTGTGTGTGTGTGTGTTGTGGTGTGTGTGTGGTGCTGCGTCCCCGCATAACGCGCGCACGCTTCTCACCGAAAACTGTAAACTTCCTTGTTATTCGTTCTGTTCGATATCGCCGTTCACCAGTTGCTTCTTCTCTCTCCCCCCCCCCCCCCCCCCCCCCCCCCCCCCCCCCCCCCCCCCCCCTCTCTCTCTTTAAAAATTTAAAGCAAAAGGTACATCGCATTCGAGGCGAGGGGAGTGGAGGTGGGGGTGGTGGGGGGGGGGGGGGGGCGGGGTTGATGCACTGTTGACCAATTAATAAAATTGACGTTATAGATACAGACTTGGCAGCAGACCCGTACCTTCTGCGTGACGACTTCCGTTCAGCGTACTTTGTGGACGAAAAGGAAAAATGAGTGGAAAACAAACTACACACTGTTAGATAACGACTTGAGTCTTCACACTGGAAAAATAGTCTGTATAACCGGTCGCCAACATGGTATATCCATCCCTTTTGGTGTGACTCATTTCCAACTGCATTTCCTTCTTCTTCTTCTTCTTCTTGTGTGTGTGTGTGGGGGGGGGGGGGGGGGGGCTTTTTGGTCGTGCAAGTCCTGTTCTAATCCCCGACTGATTCTTTCCATCAAACAGTAAGCCCAGATGACTGAATTAGTGGGGACATTTCACGACTTGATATTTAAAGAAGGGTGGGAGAGGACGGTGGGGGGTGGCGGGGATGTGTGTGGGGGGAGGGGGGGGGGGGACAATTCAGTGTGACTACACAATCCAGCCAACCCCACAGAGCTTCCTTCAGGCTGTCACCGAGGAGGCTTTAAAAAAAAAAAAATTTAAGTCATGTCTCGGTGTCACGTACGTTAATTACCCCGCGTTCAAAATGAATCCCCGTTAAGGGGGAAAAGGGGAAAGGGCCTTACCCAAACTCACCCCCAGTTGGAGTGACTCCAGATCAAGACCTGCCTTCCCCTTTGTTCCAAAATCATATCCTTCCTTCCGTCTTGGCTTAAGGCTGTGTCGGGCCAATTGACATTGGCTAGAACACCAAGGCTACATCAAATGTTGTTATGTTCTGCATAGTTATGCGGGGCATTGTCTTCAGTTGTGACAAGCTCCTAGCATAACATTATTATTATCCAAAATCCCCCGAAGGCGGAGTGTGGCTGCTCACGTGGCGGGGTAATCAAAAACGGTCACACATGTAGTGTTCTCGTCCCCAGCTGATGCATTTGTACCATAGTGTTCAAGTACTTTGGCTGTTCGGATGATCCCTGGAGTCTTTAAGTCAGGGTACGACAACAACAACAACAACAACAACATATCCTTCCTTCAAAGTCCTCAACGTGCCCCAAGCGACAAAATCTATCAATCAAATCACTTGGATCTGGATTTGGGGGGAGGGGGAGGGGGAGGATACTCCCCTCCCCGTTCGAAAACCATTTCCCGGTAAGTGATGTGGTAAATTTTCCAGAGATATACCCCATGAAGTCAAGCAGCCATGTGCCCATGTCCACCTGTCGGCCCCTTACTGGTGGGTAAGTTTGGGCACTTGCCTACAGTCGTTTCCACGTGGTGTTCGTGCCCTGTGGCCCGAATCACTCACAGAGGAGTGGTCTTCTGACTCGGGTCCAGAATTAGTTCCCCTGTCAAATTCAGGTGCATCACCGTTTTGACTAATACTTTCTTTGTCATTTTGGGACACTTAGAGAAGTCCGACGGAGGGGAGTGAATTCGGAACAAAGGGGCAGGAGATCAGGCACGATCTTTTCTCATGCGCCATGGCGAGAAGTGTGTGTGTGTGTGTGTGTGTGTGTGTGTGATGGGGGGGGGGGGGGGGGGGGGGGGTGGCGTGGAGAGACTACGACACGTCACAGCGGAGCAAAAAAATTCACAGATACCAAATCATTAACAAAATAAACGAGGAAGCCAGTCGACCCGTTTGAATAATGACGCGCAATTTTTTTTAAGTACATATTTTAACAAAATAGCTGAATGCTGGAAAGAAAAGACAAGGTTTATAGAAAAAGAAAAACGTTTTAGATAACCATACGAGTAAGCAGACACTGGGGAATGAACTTCGAGGGTCCACTCCAGAACAATGATTTTTCGTTTTCACTACCTGGTCGCCAGTTTACTCACACACCAAAATGTATGAATTGAAATGTAATGGGAGAGAGAGAAAAAAAAATCTGTATAGGCTTTACAGAGACAGATAAGTGTACAGGCAGCAATGGGGGAAAAAGAAGCAAAAACAAAAAGATTAAGATTTTTTTTTTCGTGCAGACTAAAAATAAGTCACAGAAAAGACGGCAGTTACTAACACGAAACCCCAGAAGACATGCCAACAATCAATCGTTACTGAAACTAACAGGAGCACTTCGACGGGTAGGCGAGTGTGTGTAGAAGGAGCGAGGTGGGGAAGGAAGAGGTGTGTGTGTGTGTGTGTGTGTGTGGGGGGTTATGGGGTATATCATGAACATGCATGCATCATGTCACATGTTGTGTTGTTCTTTAAACGTCCTGAATAATGCGTATATCCGCGGATGGCAGGGACTCGATTCACGCTAGCCTCTCGCTATTCTTAACGCACTGGCCGCCCTTGATCTGTTGACAGGGGTCTTCGAAGATCACCTGTCATCGGAGTTACGGTGCTGCTAGAAGTGTGTGTGTGTGTGTGTGTGTGTGTGTGTGTGTGTGTGTGTGTGTGCGTGCGTGCGTGTGTGTCTGTGTGTGTGTGTGTGTGTGTGTGTGTGTGTGTGCGTGTATGAGCGTTGTGTGTGTGTGCCGTGTGTGTGTATGAGCGTGTGTGTGTGTGTGTGTGTGTGTGTGTGTGTGTGTGTGTGTGTGTGTGTGCTAATCATCGAATCCGTCGGAATATTCTTTATTTGGCGTTTCTTCTCACAGAATGGGCCAGGTTTTTGTTGTTGTTGTTTTGTTTTGTTTTTGTGTTGGTTTTTTCTTGTTTGTTTTTTTGTGCACCTCTGTCCAGTTTCAGTCTGCCGACTCACTGGATGGAAGTCCTAGGCTCTGGTCAACGGTGTTCCGGTCAGTGCCGACTCACTGGATGGAAGTCCTAGGCTCTGGTCAACGGTGTTCCGGTCAGTGTGAGTGCGCTTGCTTCATGACCAGTGCCCTTTCATTAACAACCAATCTGCAAAACACGAACTGTGATTTTTGTTTCCAAATCTTCATTGACGGACAGCGTCTTTTAAAAGTCATTGGTACCCATGGAAATGCTCAATTTCGGCAAAAATAAATAAACAAACAAATAGAAATAAATAAATAAATATAAGAATAAATGAATACAGAAAGAAAGAGTAGTTTCAATTATTTAAAAAAACAACAACTTAAAACCAACAATCTGCTCCCCATCGCTTCGTCCGCACACAATTGCTTCCTCGCCCCTCCCCCTTCCCTCCCTCCCGTACTATCTTTTAAGACGCTAGTGGAGGTGCAAAGCAACTGATTTTGACTATAAGGGTCACAAATACGACATCTCACTAACATGTTTGTCTACTTCTTCTTTTACTGATTCTTCCATACATCTGTCAAACTTAACACAAAATCAAATCAAAACATGACAATAAAGAGTTTGCCATTTTTCTTTGTGCACACATACCCGGTGGGAAGGGGGGGGGGGGGGAGGGGGCGGGGGGACCTTTTTTGTACAGGAACAATTCTGACAAGCAAACACGCACAGTTCAACTTGGAAAGCACGTGGATTAAGTGTCAGCGAACGCGCAACACGGATACATTCAATTTTGTTGTAGTCCAGTACGTCTCTATCAATTCGGGTATCACGTGCGCACGTACTGAAACGTCGCATTTTCTAGCATTTTGCCCATAATATGAGTAAATGTATAAATAAGGGATAACTTCAGTGGGTGCAGAAAACGTTCAAGCCATGTTGATATCATTACACTGAAAAAGAACAAAAAAATAGTTACTTCCTTTTGACATTACATTTGTCAACAACATCTTGTGTTTCATATACCAAACGAACGTATTTCAAAGAATGTGAGAAAAAAAAAGCAGCACGATAATTAAAAGCGTGTTTGCATGTTTAGACCAAAGAAAATTATTCCGAAGACTGATATAGCCATCGACAAACAAACAAACAAACAAATATTGGTTGTTTCCTGTCAAATCACTTACCGACTGACGTAATTGATGAACAAATGAACTGTATCTTAATGTGCTTGTATAATTCAGCAAGAGCAATCATCTGTCTGTCACGGTTAAAATAAAACATGGACATTTTATTTTTATTAAGCGGAAGATCCTGTGCGCGTTAAAACAAATAAAAAAAATGTTTTGTTTTACTTCGGGTTTAAGTCTGCGAAAACATGTAAACGTCTCCTTCGATGTAACATGCAATCCATATTGCATGGCAAGTGACAAATGCCAGTTTGTTTATCGTAACAAATGGTGAAGGGCTGGGTTGGGCGTGAAAGGTACCGGAGGTGCGTTTCACACACGCGCGACATGCTAGAATTCTCACGAGTTGAGCAAGTGGAGGCGTTTCTTTTGCGACCTTTCTCCGCGAGAGTTCGCTAAACGTGATCAGCTCTGTCTGGGAACTGACTAGCATGCTGGTGAAAATGGCGGCACAGCAAGCCGGCTTCGTGCAAGATGAACCTAGGCTGTGTTTGGAACACAATAGTACGGATTTGTCCTCGTACGTCCTAGTGTGAGCCAGCTGTGTCAATCTGCTGTTTGATCATGCCAGTATAACACCTTTCACGCAAAAGTTCAATTTTCAGTGAACCCGATCCGATTTAGAAGCCAGGTTTAGTGCAAAAGGCCAGTCAATAGTTCCCACCTGGCACTGTCGCTCTGTCACGTTGTGGAATATCTTATGGCCATTGCCTACAGCCAAGACACTTAGCGAGTACCATTCGTAGCCCGAACTTCAAACTGGCGGAATGTCCAACACAAACGTCGATAAAGACTTGATCATAGCTCGTGTGGCGATTTTTAAGAAGTTACGTCTCTCACTTTTAATATTCTCACGCAGTATTTACATTAAATTCAAGGTCAGTTGGATATGATCGTCTTCTGCAACGTCAAAGTCAGTCAGTTATCTCTTCTACTGCAGAAGTATTACCTCAGAAAAGATTCTGACCGATTAGAATTAATTTAAGGATATATAATCCGCGTGGTAATACACAATTTGTGATAAAGGAAACAAGTGATTTCATCATGTATAAACGTAGCCCTGGACTATAGACTATTCAGTCTGAAAAGATGGCAAGCTGTCACAAAACATTCGATTTCGGTTGGATTAATCTCACTGGTACTGTTGAAAACAAGAAGATATGCAGCTTGCACCTCAGCCTCAAAGGAGAACTCTACTCGACACTATAGGACAGTCTTTACTTCACAGAAGAAACATTTCCTCACAACACTTAGCCTTGAAGGTGGACCTCTACCTCAAATAGAGCATTACCTGAAAGCACTCAGCCTTCAGTGAGAACCTTCTTCCTCACTGAAGTGCTCTATATGACAACACTGGATCTTACAGAAGAACCCCTAACTGAATTGTATCCATTTGCTCATTCCTTCAGATTAGAGGATATAAACAAAACGCTGCCTACCAAACGACCAAACCTACACACACAAACCAGCAAACAGCATGACCCAGTAGCATTTGCCAGTCTCCAGATCTTTGTGGGCTCGTGATCTCTTTCAAGGCTGGGTTCTCAACAGCATCTGCTGACTGGTTGGCTTGTCTGTGTGTTCCTTGTGAGAACCTCTGAACCGGTCCTAGCGAAACATGGTGGAACGACGGAATACGCCTCAAAGAAGAACCCATGTATTCGATGCGAACAGGCGATGTCTACACAACCGATTTTACGGAAAGATGTGGAAGGATGGAATCTGACTCAACGTCAAGCCATTACACGTTGGCGCAGGTCTGGATCAAAGGCGAATCCAGGATCCGTTTGACCACGGTAGGGGCTTGTGCTCTCCCGAGTGCTCTACTGATTTTTTTTTCTTGTGTAGGTCTACCCTTATACGAATGAAATGACTTTGTTCTTCTTTCCTTATACAAAGAGATATTGAATTTCACGAGACTGTTTTAAGTTCTTAATCAACCTTAGATTAATTAAACAAAAAAAAAAAAAAAAAAAGAAAGAAAAGAGCGTGGAGTGAAATACGCGCCAGGAATATCACTTCTAAAATACACCAGCAACTCCGATCAGCTATAACATTAATCAGGACATATCTCGATCGGCATGCCAAGCGTGCCCTTTTCTCGCCGTTACCAGAGCGTTGTCTTTGCTCGCCGTTATCTCGTTGTTGTTAAGTTCGACGTTACCACAGAGTCGCCTGTGGTCGTCTTTATCAAAGTGCCACCGATGTTCACCGTTACCACAATGTTACTTATGTTCGCCGTGATTTCAGAGATGTCTTTGTTCATATTTCTGAAAATGTCACCGATGTTCGCTGTAACGATGGTGTTTCGTCGTTACCACATAGTAACGTGTGTTCGTCCTTAAAGTGTCACCAATTTTCGCCTTTACACAGTGTACTATGTTGGTCCCTATCAAAGAGTTATCAATGTTCGCATTTGACGATGTTCACCGTTGCAACAGTGTTACCTATGTTCGTTGTTACTGTAGTGTAACCGATGATTTGCTGTTACCACAAAAAAACAGTTTCCCGATGTTCGCATTTATCATTGGGTTTCTGATAGTTCGCCGTTACCATGACGTTGTTAATGTTGTCTGTTATCATAGTGATACCGATGGTTAGTCGTACCATAGGGTTATTAATGTTTGGTTGCTATCATTGTGTTACCGATGTTCGTCGTTACCATGGGGTTACGATGTTCGCAAGTCACGACGTGTTACTGATGGTCCCCGTTGTATCGTCGTGGTATCCATTATTCGCCACTCTCAGAGTGGTACCGACGTTCTCAGTTACCGTCAAGTTTGGGGTTCATTCAGTATACAAGCAGATATCTGGACCCAATCCCTCTGTTTTGTGGTATTTTTGGGGCAGTTTTGTTTATCTTTCCATTACTTCGGTGCCCTAATGGCGCATGAGTGGGAACCAAAGCAATACTAATGATCTGACCATCAGATTTCCAGCGAACGTGAATAACTGGGGTGGGTGGCGGGTGTGGGGGGGGGGGGGGCTTTCTAAAAGGGACTGGAAAAAACTCATTGACAAAACTGGACAGTGAAGTAATACCGTGGAATCTAAAAAACTCACAGATGAAATCAGGCAATGTTTGATCACACGGAATTGATGTCCTCAAGAGGAAAAAGCGCCGACTGTGAAATTATTGTAGGCGGTGACAAAGTAGAAATCGTGTAAAACGCCAAAGAAAGGAAAAAAACTTCCGGCCGCATATATTGTGAATTGACCTAAACCTCTTTTTGAGGGCTAAGCAACTCAAAGAAGAAATCACCCGATGTATGGACAATAACAATAGTAACGATGATCGATAAATGTTACTAATAATAACAATGATAGTAATGGTAAAAACAATATAGATGATAATTACGGATGAACCATTCAGGATGACATTAACCGTCAAGACATAGATGATTGTTCACTTGTCAGGAAAAAAAAGTAATGCTACAGAGTGATAGTTTAACTCTCATCCTCTCCCAAACCCCAAACCCCAGAAATCACACACACACACCACACACACACACAACACCACACACACACACTCACACACACAACACCAGTCTATCTGCACCAAAACCAGCGTGAACTTACAAACTCCCCTCACAACCCATCCAATATAAACGCGCACAGAAGCATACGTGAAGACACACCCCATCCAACAACTACCAGCCATGCCCCCCCACCACCACCTCCACCATGCTCTCTCATCTACCTTGTCCTTCACACACCGCACGCACACAACACACACACACACACACACACACACACACACACTCACACACACACACACAGGCCAAGAAGCAATACAAAAAAGCAACTTCACGCATCAGTCTATCGCCCTATACCACCCATAACCTCTTTCCTGTTTATGACACCCCTCCCCTCCCCCCCCCCCCCCCCCCCCCCCCCCCCCCCCCCAACACACACACACCCGCGGCCCCAAAACCTAATGTTTCTCTTAACAGCGGTTTTAAAACCACGAGCGAGCATTTGTGTTCAAACAAGGCTGCGGACAACCCGTAAATCATGAGTGCCGGAGTTGGATCAACTCTAGACGGTTCACTTTTTTTCTTCTATTTTTTTTTTTTTAACCGCGCTCCCCCCCCCCCCCCCCCCCAAAAAAAAAAAAACAAATAAAAAAAAAACCGGAAAGAGAAACAGGCACATGACCATACAAAGGAAACGCTTCGACCTCTGGGGCTTATACCGAGCAAACCAAACGGAAGTTATGACCGAACAAAGGGCATAAAATTCGACAAGAGATTGAGACATCACTTTAGCCTGTCAGCAAGTGTCTGTTTCCAGCTGGTCAGAAGGAAATTTATGAAGGAGGAAAAAAAAAAAAAAGCCGATTTAGAAAGAGTGACCGTGGGTGTGGATTTAAGCGATATAGACAAGGTATGATAGCGCTTTTAGAAAGTGGTTAGAGATTTTAGAACCAGAAGCTGTGGTTTAGAAAATTTTTTTTAAAAACGTAATTTAAATGAATAAAGTAATGAAAATAGCCAACAAAACACATAAAACAAAATAATTGAAATAAACCTACGATATAAAAAAAACATTATTTGGAGGGCGAAAGAAATAAATCTTGAAGAATTATAGATAATAATAAACACGAGGGGGAAAAAAAAACGTGTTCCTGCTGTTACTACACAAAAGTTGAGGAGACGACAGGAGAGACGAGGGCACTACAGAGAGGGAGAGAGAGAGGAGTTGAGAGGGAGAGAAGAGGAGCGTAATGAATGATTCAATAACGAAATATATATTGAGGGGGAAAGAGCTGGGGCGCTAGAAAGATAAATATATGCTAATGAAAAATTAAAGTAATGAATAAAAGAGGATAAACGGAAAGACATATATGCACATAAGTAAATTCGTCTGCGTCACGCTCCATTATTACTATTTCAGACTGTACTGCGAAACAATAGTGCAATTGTGTATGAGTACGGCTGGATACATTATTGAGACAATTGGTACCATCTGAAATAGAACCGACTAGATAGTCTTTTTTGTCACGACAAAAAAATTAAAAAAAAAAAAAAACATTTTTCATATTTATGTGTAAAACACACACACACCACACACACACACACACCACACACACACACACACACGCTGCGCGCGCCCGCGGCGCGCGCGCGCGCCGCGTGTACACACACACACACACACACCACACACACACACACACACACACCACACTTCGCAACAATCAATCAAACCGTTACGTTATAATCATATCCGCCTTGGACACTTATTCAGTTCAAACTATAGACAAAAATGAAAACGATTGAGGGGTCAACAAACCGGTTGAGGGCGTAAACAAACAAGCAAAGCAAAAAGAAAAATACTTATCATAATAATAATTGGCCTTTCTCAGCAAACGTTGTGGAAACGAATATTCTGTCACCCACCACACCAAAAGGACTGTTTCCGTGCAGTTGTCTTGGAAGGACTGGCAACGTTATCACACCAATTACATGCAAAGCGTAAGGACCTTCTTCTGCGAACCTGGCAGCGGTCACTTGCCCTGCTGACAGCCACGCTGAGCACGTGTTTTCTTAGGAACAGGGCCAACACCGTGAACACACAAACAAAAAATTCTTCATATGCCCAACGTGGCTCTGGGGGGGGGGGGGGGGGGGGGGGGGGCGGGCTGGGAAATACCATCATCATCACCAGAGTCAATGTGATCGTTGAGGATTAATGCCTTTCTGTGTCAACGATGGGTGTTCATCAGTCCCAAGGGGAAAAAAAAGAGACAAAAAACCCACAACAACCATCGAACAAATATGTTACTGTCTGTCAAAGATTGCCTGGAAAAAAAATAAGGCTCGGCAAAAAAACAAAAAAAAAAAAAAAAAATCTGGAAAAAAACATGTACAGCCGGAGACGGTAGACTGTGTCTTTCTTATATACCTTCGGAATTACATAGCCCTGACCACACGAGCCACAATCAAACCTGCTGGGCCGTAAGGAGAAAAAGAAGCGAACAACAAAGAAAAAAACGTGGAGAAAAATCCAACATAAAATCATTTAAATTGTTAGCACTTTGACTAGAGAAACTGTATTCTCAACATTGCTTGAGACTGATCTTAGTGCGTTGATAACGTTTCAATGTCACTGATCGATACCAATAACATAATGATCTGAGCGTCATTGATCGATAACAAAAATGGGATGATGAGCAAACATTTGGCTTGTCTGTCCTTATAAGCTTGCACGCATCTGCAAGAAACCGAACGCACGAGGAGAGAGAGAGAGAGGGGGGGGGGGGGGGGGGGGGGCGGGGGGAAGGGGGGATGCTAAATTGCCATCGCATGTAACCAGAATGTTTTTGAAAAATGTACATGAATATGCATAATTATAGTGTTGTTCAACGGCATCAGGAGAAGAGGACAGAGCAAGAAGAAGAAGAAGAAGAAAGAGAGAGAAAAAGAAGAGAAGAAGAGAGAGAGGAGCGAGAGAGAAGAGAGAGATGGAGAGAGAGAAGAGAAACGATGAGAGAAGAGAGAAGGGGAGAGAGGAGAGGGGGGGGGAGAGATTGAGAAGAGAGAGAGCGAAGACGAGAGAGAGCGAGATAGAGAAGAGAGAGACGAGAGGAGAGAGAGAGAGCAGGAGGAGAGAGAGAGAGGATCATCATCGCATGTTATTCGATTATCTTTATAATGTACTTGAAAATATCGATTAAAGTAATTCAACGTTAAGCAGAGAGAGAGAGAGAGAGAGAGGCGAGAGAGGAGAGATGAGGAGAGAGGAGAGAGAGAGGAGAGAGAGGTAGATGGCCTAACAAGATCATAAGTTGACCCAGAAAGAAAATGTCTGCGAACATATTGGTGTGCTCCAGGGGAGTCACCCTATAGAATGGCCAAGGAAAAAAAAGAAGTTCATATTTTTTGAGGAAAAAACCCACAAGAGGCTAAAACACATAAAAAAGGAAACTGGGATAAGGAGGAGATAAAAATAGCCCCAAACTCTCTCTTACCAACACACACACACACCAACACACACACCACACACACCACCACACACACACCACACACTACACACACACACACATATATTCATATAGATAGATAGATAGACTAGATAGATAGATAGATGATAGATATAGCTCAGATATACTAGAGCGACAATGAGGACACTATCGATTTCTACGCGAACCAAACATCTTTTTCATGTCTTACTAAAATAAGGACATTGATCTGCTTCATTATATAAAAAAAAAAAACCAAACATAAGTTGCAATTGTCGGACCGCTCTAGTTTTGCGCCGGTTCGGGTTGCTTTTTTTTTTTTCCCATTTTTTTTTTCCTTTTTTTTTTTTGTATGCCTGGTTTGTTCACCATCTAATACATCATCTTGGTACTGTTGGCGGACCTCTCCCCGTTGTTAAAAAAATCCTATAAACGTTCCCCAAAATGGGAAGCCGGAAAGCTCAGTAGGTAGTGCGCCTGACTCGTACTCTTGGTGATCCTGGGTTGCGGGTTTTCGAACCTCCACCGGGGCGTTTTCGGTACTGGGGGATTTTTCCCTCGGGAGTTAACATTGGTTCTGACTCCCTTTCAATACAGTCCTTCGGGACTGAGACTATTAAACGACGGTTCCGTGTGTGGACAACGCACGCCATAACATCTTGCACACACGCAAAATCCCATCACCACACTACCGGAGAGTAGGCCAGTTTGCGCCCGTTGGTGTGGATGGACACGTTACACATAACATGCACCCTCTTGAGAAATGGAAAGGAAAGAATAATGAAGTAGAGCAAATGAGTGATCGTATTGAACGATACTGACTGGATGACACGGGAAAAGACTGAATGAAGCGCCAGCTGGGCAGCTCTTCAGTCGGCACTACCAGGTAGGCAGCCCGTTCTGTGTAAACGAGTGTGGATGTAAAGCGCTTTGAGCTTGGCCTCTGCCGAGAATAGGCGCTATATAATTATTCCATTTATTATTATCTATTATTATTATTATTATTATTAAATAGGACAATTTAAGACTTACTGCTGTCATTCAATTATCTCTCTCTCTCCCTTCCCCCCTCCCCTCCCCCTCTCTCTTCTCTTATTTTTTTCTTTCTTTTTTTTCTTTGGGGGAGGGGGGGGGGAGGGGTAGCGGGAAGGGAGTGGGGGGAGGGGGGGCCCGCGGAACAGCATGCACAGTGGAGTGGAGAGCAGAGGAAGTTGGGAGAAGAACGAAAAAATGAATTGAGACACAAATCCCCCTATTCCCCCCCCCCCCCCCCCCCCCCCCCCCCCCCCCCCCCCCCCCCCCCCCCCCCCCCCCCCCCCCCCCCCCCCCCCACTCCCTCCAAAAAAAAAAATTCAGCTACAATTAAACTTAACTAAATCTACAACCCTTTTTACGTATTAAGAAACGCATCTTCCGTATACCAGCAAAAATAAAACGGATGTCCATATCGGGGGGTGTAGAGTATGGCCGTCATATTCAAAAAACAAAATACAAAATTAAAAGGACGATGATACAATGCTGTGGCAAGTGATCGTAACCACGGTCGTTGTGTAAATCACACGAGCGAGGTGCGTTTAAGTAATATCATAACATCGATATACGTCATTCATAAATCGCTGAAGTTTTAACTCGAATCTCATTTATAAGCAAAGAAACAATTGATTAAAAGAGCGAAGACAGACCACCAGCGGCCGAGTTTTAAAGCCATCAACAGATGATACTATGATGATCATCATCCGATGTTGTTTTTCAGGGCTTTGAGTCAATGTGAAACGTCAAAATGAATCATCAAATATTACACTAAGACCGCACTTCACTAAATACATGTGTTAAAGAAATACTTGTACGCGGTAAAAAAGCTTTCATTGTGTAAAAAAAAAAAACGTTTGTTTTAGTATCGTCTCCTGCCCCCCCCCCCCTCCCTCCCCTCCGCGCTTCTTTTTTTTTTTTTTTAAATTCTCCCTTAAAATCTCAAATAAACAGATTTCAAAAATTGGTGTGCGTATATCAACATTCGGCTTCCACCAAGCCAGAAAGTGCCTGATCGTCCGCTGCTTTCCCCTTTAAGCAGTATATCTTCATTTGTGCCTATTACTTTGTGGTTCGAAGACAAGCAGAAAAAGTATACAAAGTCTAGCCACAACGACACTTTTAAGAAAATCATACTTCAAACTGAGGCAGCTGGCGTCCATTTGGTAAGGCAGGGGCTTGTTTATAGACTGGCGGTCAGCTGACTGGTTTAAAAACGTACTCATACAGGCGAATCGAGTTTGAATGAAGTCACTCAATGTGTTTTTTCACTAAAAACAAAACAAAACGAAAACACTTCCAAGATCCAGTTAAAAACGTGATTCACGCAGTAGGTCTGTACAAATAGGCAGAGGGGAGATTAATGAGCATCTGACTTTGCCTACCACAGCTTCGCCTTCGCCGAGATCCGTTCGCTCGCGAAGGTCATTAACTACTTCCACAGTCAATGCGTGCCACGAGAGTGTTGTTCAGTTGGTTGGGCTGCCCTCTCAGGTAACCCACTAAAGCCGGCTTCAGCTTGTCCGCTGATCAGCAAGGTCGGCCATGACTGTACGTGGTTTTTGCCTGCACGCCAATCACCGCGTGTGTGCTTCAAACTTGACAGTTTAATACTATCAGCGGTGAAGTGTGTGGCTAACTGACAGTCAGCCCGTGGACAGGTGGCAGACAGAGAGGCCAATCAAATACACAGGAAAGTTTCCAATACGTGAACTGTAACTGGGGAAAGGTGAAGAAGACACTTTATCCACACACACACACACACACCCTTCTGGGTCTCGGTGAAGATCGTGGCATGTGCCTGAGGCGGGTTGTCTGCGGATTAGAATCACGTCCCGATTCCACGAGCACGAGAATTATAAATAACGAGTCGCGAACTGAGCTGGGAAGACAGAACAAGTGTCGGTGTCAGTCATATCAACGAACGGCCGGAAACACGCGGAGTCCTTTCAGGCCCAGGGAGCATCACAAACGTCAGGCCTGATCCTGCCAACCCTCCCCAACTCCATAGCTACCTCCCCTTCCACTGTCCTTACCTCCCCTTCCACTGTCCTTACCTCCCCTTCTCCGCAGCCCTCTCCCCCTTCTCCCCAAACACATTCATTAATGAAAAGTACACATTAACACCATAATACTTTAACTACGGCATTTAAAGTAGTCTCTGTTTAGGAGCGCCAGCCATCTTCTTCGACTGTTCACACCAGACTACAACACAAGAATAAAAGAACGTTGGGTAATCAATTCTAAAAAAAACACATCGGCGCTGAGACCAAAAATATGTATAAAAAGAAAAGGTCATATGGGCAAATGGACACTACATGATGGACAGACGGTGTCCACACTGGACAGTACGGCCTCCCTGCCTTGTCGCCAGAACACACCTTAAAAGCTTATAAACGGAAAATGAGAAAGACAAAAGAAAAGTGTGCACACGTTCTTGAACAAATACAAGGGAGTGGATCATGAAGAAAACGAAACAAAACAAAACGAAACAAAACAAAACGAAACAAAACAAAACAAAACAAAACAAAACGAAACAAAACGAAACGAAACGAAACGAAACGAAACGAAACGAAACGAAACGAAACGAAACGAACAAACAGAACACACTACGAACAGTAGACGACAATAAAATGACAAAAGGAGAGGCTGGGGATTGGGGGTGGGACGGGGTGGGGTGGGGTGGGGTGGGGTGGGTAGAGATGGGGGTGGAGAGGGGTGTGTGGGAGGAGAGGGAAGCAGAGCCAATGAGAGTGGCAGAGGTGGAGACCTGACAAAGTCAGCATGTCCACAAGGTATGTGTGTGTGTGTGTGGGGGGGGGGGGGGGGGTCCTATTAACACAGAAGGGTGAGACTGAGGCACCTCTGCAGGCAAACGTTAACCTCTTCACATCCCTCTCCCCGCCATTGCCACCTCACCTCTCCTGCCTCTCACACAAAAAAAACCTCAAAAGTAAGGTAGGTACCAGGGCAAGTTAAGGAAGGTGCTGGTGAGAGAGTTCACCATCATATTAACGTGGTTCCTTTCATTACATAAGATGTGGACGATACGGAGGTGACTGCACATGTGAACTCATATCTCGTCAGTCGCCGGAGCTAATACCTCACGAAATGTCACCCAAATGAGTCTCCAATAACGACACACGCTGAGAACAGGAATGAGGAGAGCACGGTTGGTATACAGCGAAATGCAAATTATTCTCTGACTCAAAATCCGACTTGATGAGGATAACATTCGTCAAAGATGTTCGTCAAAAGAACAGGAAATGGAAGCTGAAAAAAAAAAATCACTTATAGCTGAGTCAGTCAACGTCAGTGTTAGGTAAGTAAATCCAATCTGGGGCCGGAAAATAAAGACACACACAAGTCAACGACAGTCAAAAAAAAGTGGTTATTCTGAAATGCCACTGACAGGAAGAAAACCACTTTTCAAACAGCCATTGCACGTACCTGCTCGAGAACTTCCTTCATTGTCACACACACACACACACACACACACACACACACACACACACATACACACACACACACACACAAGCGAGCGCGCGCGCGCGCGGACATGTATAGCATGACATTTTCTTGCATCCAAGGTACAATCAAAACACAAAATTCAGACACAGCTGTGTGCCCCCTTCTCAAGGTGTCCATGAAATAGCCTCTTTAAGGTAAAGACAGTTTTAAAATGCATTACGAAAGTAAAGGTCATTGAATACAACTTGCGAATAACTAACCATCTTTTTACATAGTCTTTCAGTAACATTACTCACGAAAGGGTTTGTTTTTTTTTTAAATGATAACAGGGAAAACAAAATAAACGACAGAATCATACACCGACAAAAACCACCAGTGAAAGAATGAAACCAGTAACAAAATGACACCATGACGGTGATACTCAAATAATAATAATAATAATGATGTTGACACCTCGTCACAGCGATTATGGCAGTACCAAAGTCGACGTGTGTCAACGTGTGTCGGTCAGAGGAAGAGCCCAAGCTTCGAAGTACAGGCCCGTGTTGATGATACCAGCTGAACCAGACAAACCAGACTGGTCTGTAGATATCGATTTTACAACAAAACAAACCAACGTAAAAAAAAAAAAAAAAAAAAAAAAGTACTGGAACTGTACTGTTTTTCTTCTTCGTTTATCAGCATGTTTGTGGCATCCTTCCACAAGGGGTTACATACTGCAGGCATTAGTCGTGGGCTGAGTGCATCATGTCACAACATTTCAAACACTTCTGCTATCAGATAGAAAAATTCTTTTTGTGGAGTTCAGTATACCATTCTCACCAGCAACCCACTTCAACTCCGAGTCTAAGCAGCTGACTCGAGGTATGAAAGAGTAATGAAAACAACTGACGATTAACTTAAAAACAAAAACATGAATAGTGAACACGCTGTAAAAATAGAAATCTAAAAGGCTTCATTCTACATCCTCACGGGGGAACACGCGTACTGGAACCGAAGAAAACGACGGCAATATTATCCTGGGAGTAAGCATGTGAACAATGCTTGCAATATGCAGAGAGAAAATTCAACACATGCTATATTTTAGACAGGCGGGTTTCATTGCCGCGAAAACTCCGAGTGAGTAGCTTTTGCTCGCGGCAAAGGAAGCGAGAGACATTAACACCTAGGCAAACTCTTCTTAACTTCTTTGGGCTCTTCCTGCTGTTACATGGCCAGCCTTCGATCGTTTCAAGCACCAATCAGAGTCCTTCTGATCGTTTCATGCACCAATCAGAAGCCTTCCGATCGTTTCATGCACCAATCAGAGGCCTTCTGATCGTTTCATGCACCAATCAGAGGCCTTCTGATCATTTCATGTACCAATCAGTCCTTCTGATCGTTTCATGCACCAATCAGAAGCCTTCCGATCGTTTCATGCACCAACCAGATGCCTTCTGATCGTTTCATGCACCAATGACAGGACGTCATTACTTTTCGTGCTCCACTTAGAGGACACGACCACTGAAGGACATTTTTTCTCTCGCACACGAGAGAGCATACGATACTCCAGCGACTATCCGCCAAAGTTTTGCCGCGACAGTGTACTATGTTAAAAAAAAAACCGTCTCCACTCATCCCTCTTCCCACTCGCCAAGTTCGCAAGAATACCTATGAAACCCGTTTCTGTTGAATTCTCAACCGGAAGCCTACCCTACAGTATTAAAGAAATAAAAAAAATTATTAAAAAAAGTAGCTGGAGAGGCCACTTTCGGGGGAGGAAAAAAGCCAATAAAAAAAAAACATATTTCAAAATACGTGTGGAGGGGGTGGCTACATCATTCTCTCAGATAAATACATAAGACAACAACAAAAAAAGTCGTGGTTATTCTTTTCCAAAACCAAGGAGACTTGAAAATCAGCTGACATGAAACAAGCAAAGCTAATGCTCAAGGAAACAAACATGGTTTGACAGAAGGCTTTTTTTTTGCCCAAAAAGAAAAAAAAACCAACACTAAATTTTGTCAAACGAAAGAAATGCCTATATGAATACTGCAATACAAAATTATTCCCAAGACATCCAATATCGTAGTAAAACCGGTGAAGGAGTGAGACACGGAGGGACCATTTTTGGGGACACTTGTAGCTGAAAGGAACGTAAGAGGGGTAAAAGTAGGGGCGGGGTGTGGGGAGGGGGGGAGAGTGTTTGGTCAGTTTCAAACCAACAGAATGGAAAAAAAAAAGAAGATAAATGAATAAAGAAAAGACAATGAATGGATGAATGAACGAACGACCACATGTCCAGTAAAGAAACATGCACAGTTTGACTCAGCATGGGTAGTAAGTGATCACATAACTTTTATATCATCATTTTGGGTTTAGTTTGTTAATTAGATTTACGATTAATTCACAGACAAGAGAAAAAAGTTTGAAAAAACAACAACAACAACACGTTCTTCGTGTGAAAGTAACAGTTGATGTGTTGATAAAGCCAGCGATCATTCATCAAACGACGGGTATATGAGGAACATTAAGCACAAAACTGGCAATATAGATACATTTCCTTCGCTTGTCTTCACAAAGTTTAATACAACTATCTGTTTTTCATTAAGTTCTACCTTATTTTACCGTCATGCGAACACAAACGTGACTGACGTTGCTATACTATCCAGATATACTATCCAGACTTAACCCGTCTCTCTCTCCCCCCCCCCCCACCCCCCCCCCCCCCCACCCCGCCCCCCCCCCACCCCCCACTGCCATCCTTCTAATGTGAAAATTCCCTTGTGTTTTGACGAATTTGAGGACATTTCCATTTATGGTGTGTTGGGAATAAGCAGTATAAAAAATTAACGACAACCACCCAAAAATTCCTTCGGACTTGCAACTCTCAAAGACAAGGTTCGTCTTGTTTGCATCATCAAAGATGACGTGCTTTGTAAATGACCAGGAGCTGGGTCAAAGGTTAGACTGTCTTCAAACTTACTCTCCTTCCGTGTCGCTTTTCACACCTGTTGGGCAACACGATTGGCTGAGCACTGTAAACTTGCTCGTGACTGGTCACCGCTTGGTGCAGCGGTTTACCTGTTGCCTGCTGCGTTCAGGTCTTCAAATCGTCCACGTTTTCCTGTCCGTCTGTCTCCTAAATAGTCCATGGACAATATCCAAGGACCGGAAGTTTGGTCACATGTGGTCATGTGACTATCTGTTGAGTGACCTTGCTCTCAGCCGCGCGCAGCAAGGGTCCTAGGGCCAACCTAGGTTCCAGCTAGCTCCAGCTTGGACAAGCTGGATCTAGCTAGAACCTAGGTGGGCTTTTGGTGGGCCCTAGGACCCTTGCTGTCTGGTCGATCTTTATTTTTATTTTTCTTTCTAGGTTACCATGCAGCCCATCTAATAGGCGACTGATTACGCGTCGCTCGCCTTCGCTGCTGCATGACCACGTTTGACCAGGCAACTTTCGCCGTTTGATGCGACAATCAGTGTTTGTTACTATTTTAGCAACACACGACTTCCTGCCAACTCGGGCAAAACCTTCGGCAACGAGTTAGAGGGCAGAAATGGTGTGTGTGTGTGTGTGTGTGTGTGTGTGTGTGTGTGTGTGTGTGTGTGTGTGTGTGTGTGTGTGGTTCCAACATAAGAACACTAACAGTACCTTTTACTCGACAGACAATCACTTCTTCATCATTGTATGTATAGGTCGAAATTCTCTCTATTAGCAGTTAACACAGCCTGTGTACTATGCGCCAAGGAGACTGTCATGGTGGATCTCACACCGACACGTCATTTCTGTTTATTTGTTTGTTACAAGGGTTTTGACTGACTGATCCTAGTTATACGACCACAGTAGAAGGCAGTCTGTGTATCCGCGAGTCAACTAGCTGTAAGTCATGCTACTTCCGTCAGCTGACGACTTTTTTTTTTTTTTAAACACGACTTCGTCATAGAGCTTCCGGTGATTTTTGTTTGTTTGTTTGTTTGTTTGTTTTTTTTTGTTCCCAAAGGACGTCAATTGACTGTGGTCGCTCCGTTCACTGGACCAATCCCTGATGACCTTTCCAGCGCACGATAAGTGCGTTGAAATGTCTTGAACTGTGCCTACCTCTTAACGCCTATATTTACATGTCTACGTATATACATTGTTAGAATAAAAAGTGAGAGAATTGTGGCCAACGAGTCTATTTCCTGTATACTGTATTATGGCCAGTGAGTCTATTCTCTATCAGCATTTTTTTCCCAGTTGCATATATCGAAGATGAATGAAATACGTGTTCCTGAGCACTTCAAACCAAACAAATTCAAATTTTGATGAACTGTGAAATGAACCAAAAAAAAATGTTGTCCTTATACCATACCTCAAGCTTGCGTAAAAAATGTCAAACAAAATAACATAGAGTGCAAACTGTACAAAGATTAACCGTAATGAAAACCATGTAAGGCTATGCTTCAAAAGTGTGATACTCTACACCAAATCAACGAGTTACAAACCAAGGTCTTTTAAATAAAATTGTTAAAAAGTACGAACAAACCCAACCAGAAATCACTGTCCACAGTTTTAAATGTAGATCAAACGTGTTAATCTACACGAAAATAAAAAGCACGACAGACGTCTAAATACGGAATTAACAAATGTCACAAAGCCAGGGTCTATTTCATACATACACACACACTGACCACAAAAAAAAAAAAAAAAATGAGCAGAGCCAACAGTAAATCGCTGTCCACTATTCCAGGAACAATACCGATAATTTTGCTTTAGGATGGGAGTCAAATGTAATGCTTCTTTGTTTTGCTTCTTCGCTTCAAAAGAGAAAACAAAAACAATATAAAAAAAAGAACGGACAAAAAATAAGTTCAGCTCACAGTAAAAAGAATCGTGTTTCAGACAGATAGCAGTTCATTTTCATATAGAAAGGAATAGCTCAAATAAAGAAGATTTGTTCAACATGGTGGATGTTAAGAAAAACACACTTTCTAACAATGTCGGTCATCATATGGAGTGGTTACGCTTTTGTTGTTGCTACTCTCTCTCTCTCTCTCTCTCTCTCTCTCTCACACACACACACACACACACACACACACACACACACACACACACACATACACACACATACACAGAAAACACACACACACACACACACACACACACACACACACACACACCACACACACTCACACACACACACACACACACACACACACACACATACACACGCATACACAGAAACACACACACACACACACACACACACACACACACACTCACACACACACACACACACACACACACACACACTCACACACACTCACACACTCACACACACACACACACACACACACACACTCACACACACACAACACACACACTCACACACACACACACACACACACACACACACCACACACACACACACACACACACACCACACACACACACACACACACACAATCTTCACTTGTTGGTTCTCTTCTCCTTGTGGTTATCAACATTATTGCATCAATGTGACTTCATCATCAACGTAATAACAACAGCTAAAAATGACGACGCCGTGTAGGTTACTACGTCATCTCCTCCGTCCCACCCATTCCCAACCACCTTCATTACACTGACCAGAACATAAAACAACACGAACGGAAGTGGCGATAGTAGACTGCTTGTCGGTTGGTTAACGGTCCTTTGGCTGGATTTAAAAAAACAAAACAAAACAAAAAACAACAACAAAAACACCAATTTACTAAAGGGAATATCACACGGTTTGATCCGGTCATTTGACTCGATCAGATTCAGTGTTAGTCAGTGGTGTCCAGTCGACAAGCTGAGCATCATGCCACTTCACACCGTACACTTCTGCAGCACTAGCCTGTGTTGATTCATTGTCAATAGATAGGTCAAGGTCTAAAAATCGTTGCCCATGGTTTTGCTCAATTAAAATCAATGAACGGGGGAAAAATAAAAATAAAAAAGCACACACTAAAAAGCGAACAATTTTTTTTTTTAATCCGCGGGCCTAATGACTTCACGTCAAGTTATACAAAAATACGGACGGTTCTTTCTACAAATGAGGAGACGTCATCATTTTTAGTTCTTTGCGAACGGCATAATTCCTGAACATGTTCAGAGAAGATTTCCTTTTCGGCCTCTAGACCCCCCCCCCCCCCCCCCCCCCCCCCCCCCCCCCCAAGACAATGTTTTTCTTGTTTGTATCGTGGATGAGGAGAGTTAAAGTGGCGAGATGCTGAATTAGAAACAAGATTGTTTAATCGTGGTCTATGTTGTTCTTCTGCGTTTCTTTTTAATATATATATATATATATATATATATATATATATATATATATATATATATATATATATATATATATGTGTGTGTGTGTGTGTGTGTGTGTGTGTGTGTGTGTGTGTGTAGCGTGTTTCGCTAAATACTATAAAGTTCCTTGCCACTCGAAAGAAAATGCCGACGGATTCCATCAATTGATTTTGCCCAACCTTCGTGATTTCCATGTTGATTAGCAGTTCTGGGACCGAGTCGTACTCTGAATACACGCTGCATCCTGCTGAACCAGATTCCAAAGAGACGTACACAACGTTGTGGCATGGACCGCTCACGGTTCGTTCGGGTCAGACTGCATGCAAATGAGGAGGTACCTCTACCATCATGCTGAGACCGGTCCCAGGACTAAGGTAGAGAGCGTAAGCCTTAAGAAGGGCCGGGTAACACAAAACGACACTCATAATAAAACGATAATCATGATGAAAAGGACCAGCGAAACCTAATCAGTCAGTCACAACTCTCGTCGTCACGAATTTCTAATGCAGCATAGCGAGTCACTAAAGGTGGGCAAAATTAGTACAGGAGGCGGCCGAACCAACTGTGCAGCTCGCTGAAAACAAAGACAGGTGTTTAACAAAAACAGTAAGTAAGTAAATAAATAAAAAAAATAAATGAAATAGAGATAGAAATTCCAACAACAACAACAAAACCTTCGGAATTTGTTCGCTACATCCAGAATTCACGTTCACACCCACAGAAGGTGATATAGCAGGTTGACAAAATTGTCCCAGGACAGACGGGAATGAGAATCTACCTGGATTGAGAAAATCGTCCCAAGACCGTTGGGATTGAGGATCTGTTCGGATAGAGAAAATCGTCCCAGGATAGTTGGGATTGAGGATCCGTTTGGACAGAGAAAATCGTCCCAGGATAGTTGGGATTGAGGATCGATTTAGATAGAGAAAATCGTCCCAAGACCGTTGGGATTGAGGATGGATTTGGACAGAGAAAATCATCCCAGGATAATTGGGGCTGAGGATCTACATGTCAATAAGGCCACCAGAATAACAAGTTCAACATTTACATTTTGGAATGTGATGTTGATTTCCACCACCTCCATAGTCAGTATTAAGATGGCCACTGTGGCGTACGTCAGAGGGCTTCGAACTCACGCCCTAGGACCACGATCCCGGTGCTCTCGCTGTCACCCCAAACCGACACATTCTTTTGTTCCGTACAGCCCCTGATCAATTCTCATCCCACCTCCCTCCTTTCCCCGTCTCCCTATCTCGTCAGCTCGAACCCTCCTCCCCATTCCCATTTTGATGAATGCCTCCTCTGTGTTCAATCATGATTTGTCTGATTGTAGCTCACCCCTCTCCGCCCTCGCCCCAACCTCTCTGCCCTTCCCCCTCTCCCCTCCCCACCATCCTCCCTGTCCTCACTCCTTCTTCATCTAAATCTGCTTCACCACTCAATGCAATCTTCTTGTGTGCGTGTGTGTGTGTGTGACCACGGTGAATTACTTCAATCTGTCATAATCTATGTAGGGTGAGGTTCTTGTTCTCACATTTCCTTTTTTTTTCCCTTGTCAGTGACTTACCTACCAGCTCATTCACCACAGCTCCCTCATTGTCGCAATCCGAATGCTGGCTGTCATCACGGAGCGGTTTGTGTTGTCTGTGACATGACAACCCGCCAGGGGAGACGCCGCACCACTGCAGTCATTTCAGCGATGATTACTGGTGATTGTCTTCCCCCCAACAGACGCAGGACATTGCCTGGTCATCCTCCTTCTTCTGTCGAGTGCAACCGATCATCTGCAAAACCGGACTGAATGAGCATGTTCCGCCACTCTGGACAGTCTCCAACCCTTAAGCGGGAATGACTTTAAATGGGACTTCATTGCGACGGTGTTCATTTGTGTGGATTTGTTGAATTATAACAAACTGAAGAATTCGATAGGTTAAAGAGTAATCACGCATATATGCAATTAAGAACAAAAAAGTTATTGAAAAAAAAAGACGCAAAGAAAGAAGATTAGGGATGAGTATGGAGATAGACTGGGACACGCACACGCATGCGCGCGCACTTGTACACACACACACACACACACACACACACACACACACACACAAACACACATTGTATGTACGTGTGTGTGTGTGTGTGTGTGTGTGTGTGTGTGTGTGTGTGTGTGTGTGGAGAGAGAGAGAGAGAGAGAGAGAGAGAGAGAGAGAGAGAGAGAGGTGGAGCAAACAATATTGATAAAATGAACAAGTCGTGGTCAGTTTTACGATACAAAAATCCAAGCGCGAAAAAATCCCCCCACACAAAAAACAAAACAAAAAGAAAAAGAAAATAAAGAAAACCTGACCGGGCAAAATCCAATCAAAGCCTGCATATTTTAGCACACGTCCTAAATCAGCAATTCACGTGTTTTTGTTGTACTGTCTTTGTCACAATGGTGCACAAAACACCCGTTAGACATAGTTCAGTGGACTGCGCGAGTCAACGGTTCAAAGAGAGGGGGGGAGGGATGTGTGTGGATGAAATAAGATTACACAAACAGCAAACTAAACAATGAAACATATATCATTTAGAACATCTTCAAACAAAAGGGGGAAAACAAGAAGCACGCAGCGATGAACTCTGTGACCGTATACTCGCAAATCATGCATCTATGGTAGACAGGTACGTGAGTTAGTTGTCAAAAAAATGTTGCTTTTCCATACATCTGTGCAAAATCACCAACAACAAAACCAAAACCCAAAAAAAAAAAAAAAAATCAAAACTTTGACGAAAGCGTTGAGAGCAAATGAGAGCACTATAGCTAATCCAATACCGACGTAGCAAAGATGATATAACTGGCTCTGTCGTTAGAACACGGTTGGGTGACAACTGTGGTTTGTCGCGCAGCCAATATCCAGGGCCATTGCAGTATTGTAAACACGTTTTGAAAGCGTACAAAATATAACGACACCGTAAACACTACCCATGGAAATCAGGTTTTCTGTTTAAATAAAAAGTTTCGGGGAAAAAAAACAACAACTTTGCTTCTGTTACCCAAATGTCACTGTCCCGTTGACAGATTTGTCTGTCTTGTATATACACATTAGGCTTGATCTTCCGTTTACATCAGTTTACGTTTACATGCAAAATAGGGTCAAGGTACAGACTACATGTCTTCATGAACAGAAGAATGTCAATAGAAGAAAAAAAACTGACTGTAAACGAGTCCAAACAAAGAAACAAAAGGGGGAAAAAAGACAATGAAAAATGTCACGCTAAACCTGGATTCAAAGATTATCATCTTCTGTCTAATTAGACATTGACAATAGCGAATCAGTCAAATAATGCACAAAGTAAATGTTGGACACTGGGGACAGATATTCAGTCCGGTAACGCATCAAAGTAGACTCTGGACACTGGAGGCAGATGCTTAGTGGAAGATGTCGGACATTGAGGGTAGTGATTCAATCCAGTAATGCATCATCAAAATATGCTCATGGTATAGAGAACAGTAAGTCGGTGTAGCAATGCGTCAAGGTAGACATCGCACACTGAGGCGATTGGTTCAGTCTAATGATGCGTCAAAATAGATAGTTGACATCGAGAGTTGTAGTCAGTTTTGTAACGCGCCAAAGTCGACTCTTGACGTAAGTGATTCAACCCAGTAATGCATCAAAGTAGACACTTGACACTGAGGGTAGTATTCATCTTAGTAGCGCATCAAAGTGGACACTTGATATTGAGGGTAGCGATTCAGCCCAATAATGCATCAAAGCAGACACTTGACACTGAGGGTAGTATTCATCTTAGTAGCGCATCAAAGTGGACACTTGATATTGAGGGTAGTGATTCAGTCCAGTAATGAATGCATCAACGGACAAAACAGTGTTCATTTATTTAGTCACCTGTCCGGCACAATTGCGATTCCACGGCTTAACGGATGTGGTGTAGCGTAAATGGATTTATCCACACGCAGTGACGCGCCCTTGAGGAAACTGAAACAACGGACAAAAAGTAGTTCCACGTGAACTGGCTTTTCCGTTGTTTTACCAAGTGTTTCCATAAAACAGTACGCGGAAATTAACATCCTCAATAGGAGACTACCTCGATTAGTCTAGCAGCGCACCCAAACTGATAATCTGCAAAATGCACCCAAATTGACAATCTGCAAAACACATTATCTGACACGTTTGCACAACGATTCGATGCAGCAAAAGAAAAAAAAAGGTGCACGTTTCCTTAAATTGATCAGTACTTGTTTTGGTGGTTGACTGTTACAAACGTTAGTCCAACAGGCAATAATTTATTGGGGAAAAAAAACAACACAAACATTTCTTAATGCAGTAACATCTTTTGGAAGGTTAGATTAAGTTAACTGGCTCAAGAAAGTGACGCATTTACATCGACTTCATGTCAAAATTGTGTGCAAAGCACCCCAACAATATACTATAGTTAAGTAGTTCACCATGGCAATATGGTAGAAATAGATGCTGTAAGTTGACTGCTTCAGTTCAATAACATCACCATTTAGACTTTAGATAGGCCAGTTTAGAACATCGACACAGCATAAGCACTCAAGACGAGTAAACCAAATACAGCAACATTCAAACTTAACGTCTTCCCTTCATGTAAACTGGATGGGATACAGGATGCAGCAATGTGATCGATTAGAGATCTTCCGTCTAACATATTCGAAACAGCAAAGGAGATACTTGTGGACGTGGAAATTAATTTTCAGGGGTAAATTCACTCGAGCGGTCGTTTCTAAACTGTAGCAGATAAGGACTCATAGAATATAATTATCATTTATTGACTGATTCATTCGCCGATTTAAGCCGATTTCTTCGCAGGAGATTTAACCCATCAAATATTACCCATTCTTACGTCTGTGCATACTGCGTGTGGACTTGATTCTTGTGAAGTCACGCATCCTCTCTTTACAGCCTGCTTTTACTGTATGATTTTCAGCGCATGCCAAATATAATTATTCTCACGCAAATTGTGTTCCTGAGTACATATTTTTCTCATTTGTGTCGTTGTTGTCAATTAAAATCAAATTATTTCACGTAGCGCCTTTTTTTTTTTTTTTAAACAGTGTTTCATTTGGAAATGTTCTAAACATTTTATGGTCGTATAAAGTCGAATAAACAGATATCAATTTTCCACTAAGTAAAGACTGATAGATTTTCATGAAATAAGAAATCGGTGGCGTCATCTTCATCAGCCCCAGCCTCATCGATCAGCATTTGAAATGGAAAAAAAAGTCTTAAATCCTGTGTCCCTTCAAGCCCTGAGCTCATGGTGACCTCTCCACGTCAATGCCCTTGAGTTGGTTCGGGGGGGGGGGGGGGGGGGGGGTGGGAGGGGGGAGGGGGGAGAGAGAGGGGGGGGGGGGCTCCGGTTCTGGCAAATTCATGGGGACTCTCGTTGGACGGACGTAGGCGGCGCCCTCTACAGTGAGAGCCCACTCACGCCGTCTCCTAGAAAATTGCGTTAAGGGACCTATTAAGTAAGTGGTGTGTTGCGCACGTTCGGTCAGTACAGGCACCACTGAGAACACCACACCGCTGCAGCGCACCGTCTCATTCGGTGGGTTTGCCACATGACTTGACATGGACTGCTCCTCGTGGACTGCCGGTGCCGAGGCTGTGGAGGGGCCGGGTCCAGGTTGTGGCTGTGGCCGGGGGTGAGGGAAGAAGAGGTGGGGTGGGGGTCGGGGGGTTCGGAATGAGCGGTATGGGTTCGGCGCCACTAAGATAGCAGGGAAGATGAGGCAGCAAAATAACAAGAGGAAGAAGAAAAGAACAGAATGAAGAAGAAGAAGAAGAAGAAGAAGTAGAAGAAGAAGAAGAAGAAGAAGAAGAAGTAGAAGAAGAAGAAGTAGAAGAAGAAGAAGAAGAAGAAGAAGAAGAAGAAGAAGAAGAAGCAGATGATGAAGAAGAAGAAGAAGAAGAAGAAGTAGAAGAAGAAGAAGAAGAAGAAGAAGAAGAAGAAGAAGAAGAAGAAAAGCTGGAGGAGGAAGAAGAAGAAGAAGAAGAAGAAGAAGAAGAAGAAGAAGAAGAAGCACACTTTAAGGGCATGTGAAAAACAAAAAACGTAATTTGAATCTTCGAAATCGGCTATTTTCGCTCTCTCTCTATCCCCCCCCCCCCCCTCCTCTCTCTCTCTCTCTCTCTCTCTCTCTCTCTCTCTCTCTCTCTCTCTCTCTCTCCTCTCTCTCTCTCTCTCTCTCTCTAGCACATACAAACAAAACCTCTAAAATGGGTTCGTCGCATTTTCAAGAATGCCATTATTTACGGAGTAAAAGCAAAATTAATATGTGACATTTAAATTTTTTTTTAAAGCACTTGATGTAAGTTACATTTTTTAAACATAAAAAAATCATTTTCCAGGAAATCTAGTTTTGAAAAGTTGATTGAAAAGGCGTGCAAGCACACACACACACACACACACACACACACACACACACACACACACACACAAATCTTAATTTAACCCTTTAGGTCCTGCTTGCTTCTGGAAGCTGGTCGAGTGGTTTAGTCCGACAATGCATTTTAAAAACGTTCAGCGGACTGGTTCGAAAATAAAATGACATCAAAACGAATCTTGTGACGTGGTTCAATTCCTTTCACTGCAACTTCAGTGTCCCCTGCCCACGGGAAAGGTGACTCGGGAGGAGGATGGGGGGGGGGGGGGGGACGGAAGGGGGTGGAAAGCCGGGGGAGGGAGGGGAGGGGGAGAGAGGAACAGGCAGTAAACGGATTATTAAGACAAGTATGTGTGAAAATGTCACTTCTGCTGTGCAAATATACGTATATGTACAAATACTGAAAAAAAGGAGAATATTGCCCCGGTTGTAACATTCGATACCGTTGGAAAAAAAAAAAAAAAAAGAAGTCACAGGTCCACTGAGGCATAACCTTTGTGCCTGCGACAAGTCACCTCATCACCTAAACACTCAATTCCCATATTTGTGGAAGGTAAATGTTTCACAATCAGCAGATCTATGAATGGATCTTAGTACACTAAATTGCTATAGAAATGTCCACTGCTTCTTGTATGGTATCACATCATTTTCAGTATAGAAAGCATTGTGCAAAAAAAAAAATAATAAAATAAATAATCATTGAAAACAGACAGTCGGAGATTCGTCGTAATCTATAATGTGAAACCGCGCGTTAAAGTATGTAATCAATTAAGCGATATCCTTCGTGGTATATTTAAAATTCAAGCCCTTGCTCGTGACAAATGTGTGTGCACATAGCCTATGTCTGTGACAGTGAAGAGGCTCTGTTAGCTTTCAGAGACTGTCTTCTTTCAGAAATTGTTACTGACCTTGTGATTAAGGTCCTTTCAAAGTTATTACAAGTTCGCTTAAAGGAAATAACAACACTGTACACACACACGCGCGCGCGCGCGCGCGCGCGCGCGCGCGCACACACACACACACACACACACACACACACACACACACACACACACACACACACACACACACATTCACATATTCACACACGCACGCACTTTCGTAGCCAGCAACTGACTAAACAGTTCACCACTAACATCTTCCTGACACCAACAATTCTTCAGTATGACGAACAAAGAATGTGTTCCTTGAAATTTGGTTAGCATGCCTTGTGACTCCAAACCCACATTTCAATAACAAACCAAAAAAAAACCACCGTTTGAGAACTGTTTCAAAAGTATTGCAAACGTCTGCTGTCAGAAAGTACAACAGTCTTGTCAAAACTTGATTCAAGAGCATTGCAAAAGTACCGGCATCTGTTGTGAAAAGCCTCCGTTGTCAGACATTCATTTCCTTTTGAAGAAAATTGTTTTAATTAGTCGACTAAAAATCTTAAAAGCCAAATGATCTCTCATGATCGCATATTTTTCTGAAAAGAACATGCTTCTCAGTGGTTGATTAAGAATGTTAATTGCTAATATTCACATTACACGTTTTCTTTTATAAGAAAAAAAAATGCAATCGGTCGATTGAAATTTCTAAGCTCAAAGATCATTGTTATAAGATCTCATCACATAACATATTCTTTCTTTTAAAAACACGCTTTTTTTCTTGGCCGAATAATCGTCCATTGCTGATTATTCAGATTAATCTTTTTCCTTTTTAAAAGTGAAATTATTTGATCAATCAACATTTCTATCAAAGATCATTGTTATATTAACATGTTTTGTGCTTGCAATGGTTTGAATAGGACAATTCATAATATTTATCATCAAAAGATCATACGGGCAGTAATATCTTGTTTGCAAAGCGGTTTTAACCGGTTGTTTGTTTTTTTTCCTTTAATCAAAAGAGCATATTCACATCAACATCTTTTTTTTCTAGCAAGCTTGTTTGTGACTTGAAGGCTGCCTCATTGTAATGTCTGTTAACACCGCGTGGCATCGGAGAAAGAAGAGTCTATCTGCTGATAAAACATGTACAGTAAAAAGCCTGCTAAGCTGTCTAGGGATGCAGAGGAAGGGGTATAAAAAGTAACATTTACTTGTCATCAAAATAAGAACAACAACAACAGAAAAAAAAACCGTATCTAGACTGTGAGCTCACCACATTCTCTGTATACAGGCATAATATAAATATAAAGTATGTAAAATAATTATGTACAGCATCTAATAAACACACGTCATCTGCCTGTTAGGTTCGAACAGGCCAAAGGTTGATCGATACAATTGCAAATATGTCACTGAACTGTTAACAAAAAGAGAGAAAAACTGTAAGGTACGACAGTTTTAGAACATACAGGCTTTGAACAGTTACAAATTCATGGAGCTGATTCAATGGCCACCATCTAGGAACAACGGTAGGGATGTTCCAATGCAGTCTTCACCAGGTATACAAAGGGCTAATGAAAAGATTCACCATAAAGTCAAATGAACCACCAATTCAAACGAGCGTTGCGAAACGACAAGATTTTATCACGTGATTTTATGCCACACACAAAGCAACGTGATCAAAGAGCAAAGATTTCCCTGAAAACGTAACATCTTCTCCTCAGCATGCACGCTTGCATTGCTGTAAATATATCAAAAGTGTGTGTGTGTGTGTGTGTGTGTGTGTGTGTGTGTGTGTGTGTGTGTGTGTGTGTGTGTGTGCGAGTGTGCGAGTGTGTGTGTGTGTGTGTGTGTGTGTGTGTGTGTGTGTGTTGGTCCTTTGATTTTCAACTCATGACGAGACTGGTCTAGCATAGGGTCCCAGAAAACACCGGCCAATATTGTCCAACTGTTAACAAAACACGAAGTCATCCAAGACATTGGTCAAAGTCCTCAACGAGCGAAATTGGACCATTCGAAGTAAGCACTCAAGTTCAGCTTCGCGAAGAAGAGGCATCTCGAAGACAAGCAGAAGTTGATCCAAGAAAAACTAACAGTTGGACTTTTTTAGACCATGTGATGCACGACATTCAATGCAAAGGAAATTCACCATGCTGTGACGACGTCTCAAGTCAAAGATGCACAGCAGACAGGATCAGAATCTCCGCGTTCCACGTATCGGAAATCCATCACGCACGCTGAAGGCATTGAGCACTTCCTGTTGATCTGATTGGCTCCCTGGCTGCCTCCTTTTCGCAGGTTGTTTGTCGGTTCGCCACACTTCACAGTGGTCAAGATAAGTCCTGTTGTTTACGACCAGGCTGGTGTCACATCAGGGCTGTGGAGTCTCCTCACATTCCATGGGGTTTCAAACAAGGAAAAGAAACAATTTCATGCAACACTGGTGTCACTGCCCCCTCTCAGGCGTCAACATGGTCCAGATACAAAGGCTTCCAGACTCCGACACGAGCAGCCTTGTATGACCTCCAACACCAACACCTGGTCAGATTTCAGCTGCCTCTGCTTTTGTGTGTGTCCAGAGAGAGCTGGTCATTCCAAGCACCGAGAAAAAAAAAAAAAAAACAACCCCACACAGCGCGCTGACTCTCCGCTGCTCTGAAAAGCTATGCTGAGGCCATGCCAGGAACAGACACCGCGTGGCTATGCACTCGCTTGATATCGTCCTGGAACAGGTGTGATGAGTGAGAACACACACGCCAAGACACGTTTTGTAACCTCCATGATGACTAGTAGGAGAGGTCGTCCTTCATGAACATGTCTCTGAGAAGTAAAAAAAAAAGGAGGGGAGGGGGGTGTCTGTTGGTGCGTACACACGCTATCTCTGACTTCGTACAGGGTTCTGGAAAGTCCCTCCAGATATCCACAGTGTGTTCTGAGGAAAAGTCGTACACCACACAGATCTCTTCCTCTGTCGCAGTGCCATCACAAACGTTTTGTGACTGACTCACACAGAGGCCACGCATCCCCTCCCCACCTGACAAAGCTTTCGAGGGATGCGTCAGAGAGGTGGCACCTATGCGTCACATCTTGTCCCGTGCGAAGGTCTCGTGCTGTCCGGACACTTGCTCCGCCCTCTGTAGTCCGCTCAGCATCTTCTCCATGCGCGACAGATCCCCACTGCTGCGGGCTGCGGAGCCTTGGAAGCCGCCTTGGTGGAGGGTGGGAGTCTGGAGCAGGTCAGGCCCCCTGTCGTCAGGCCCGCCCCCCGACTGGGGCGAATGGGCGTCCTCCTTCACCCCGCCCTCCACGGACGAGGGCAGGGGCACGGTGGACGTGGAGGGAGGGGAGGGGTGAGGAAGAGCGGGGCTGCCCACTTTGGGCGAGGTCTTGTCACGGCCTTGGGACGTGGCCCCGCGAAGGAGGAGGAGGAGGAAGAGGAAGAGGCGGTGAAGGACGGGGTCCTGCAGGTGGGGAAGGCGTAAGGGTGGAACCGGCTGACCGGGCCTCTCGGGAAGAACAGCGGGCCGAACTGAGAGCTGGCCGCAGCCGCCGCCGCCGCCGCTGCCGCGGCCAGACCCTCCCTGGTGAAGGCGAAGGGCAAGTGCTGGAAAAGCTGGGGTCCTAGCAGCGACAGGGGCCCGCCGAGCAGGGACGACGCGGCTGCGGGGCCTAGCGACGACTGCAGGTGGGCCGAGGCCATCTGGGAGAACTCCAGGGGCGAGCCGGACAGGTAGTGCAGCGGCAGCGCGTGGTGGGCGGGGTGGGCGTGGTGGTGGTGGTGGGGGAGCTGAAAGAGAGCGGGGTGGGGGTGGAGGTGCTGGGCAGCATGGCGCTGACGGGGAAGGAGAGGGGGGTGGCTTTGGAGGCCCCTCCCTGGGAGCTGGGGGCCGCCGTGGCCGTGGAGGAGTCCGGGGACACGCTGCGACAGGTGGGCGACACGCTCCCCGCGCTCCCCTCCTCCCCCCGGTGCCCCCCTCCCTCTGCCGCCCGCCCTGGGTCGGGGCCGACCGCACGTGACCCGAGCAGTGGCCGTCGCCCTCCCGAGACTCCCGGCATTCCCGGAAGTGCCTGTCCCCTTTCCGGTCGGAAGCCGAACTGTTGACCGCCGGGTGAAGGCCGAAGCTTCCTCCTCGTGATGTTTGACCGAGGAGCTGAGGTCCCGGAGGTGGTTGTGCTTCTTGACGACGTCATCGTATTGATGACGACAGCGTGACGAAGGCTGAGAGCTGGAGGCTTCATCTGACGTCACTGCTGCCGGATGTTTGATGTTGTACAAGGGGAAGTTGTCCAAGCGTCGTCCTGAAAGGAGATAAAAACCATGAAAGTCTTGAATAAATGTTAATTTGTATTTGTGCATTTTTTTTCCAGTTGCTGTTTCTGTGTAGATGTGTCAGGTACGGGGGTATATGCGCAAGCTTGGAACATCCTTTTTGGGGTGATGTCTCCATGTTTGTTCTGTGTGTTCTTCGTTGTCATTTCTGCTAGACGATTTGGTGTTGTAAGCAGCATTATCCCGTCATGGAGGAAGGGTGACCGTACTTGTTTGTTATTTTGAATCACTGCTGCTTGGAGCGAAGGGGGCCCGGTGGACAACAACACACTCGCTTTCCAAGTGACAGAATCCCGGGACCATGTGTTCAGGTTCGCACGTCTCTCTCTCTCTCTCTCTCTCTCTCTCTCTCTCTCTCTCTCTCTCTCTCTCTCTCTCTCTCCCCTCTCTCTCTGCTCCCTTTTTCTCTCTCTTTTTCTCCACCCATCTCTCTGCCCCCCCTCTCTGTCTCTCTCACTCTCTGTCTCTTTCTCCACCCATCTCTCTGCCAACCAATCTCTCTGCCCCCTTTCGCTCTTTCACTTTTTCTCCACCCATCTTTCTGCCCCCCTCTCTCTCTTTCTCTTTTTCTCCACCCATCTCTCTGCCCCCCTTTCTCCCTTTCATTTTTTCTCCACCCATCTCTCTGCCCCTTTCTCCCTTTCATTTTTTCTCCACCCATCTCTCTGCCCCCTCTCTCTCTTTCTCTTTTTCTCCACCCATCTCTCTGCCCCCTTTCTCTCTTTCACTTTTTCTCCACCCATCTCTCTGCCCCCTTTCTCCCTTTCACTTTTTCTCCACCCATCTCTCTGCCCCCTTTCTCTCTTTCACTTTTTCTCCACCCATCTCTCTGCCCCCTTTTTCTCTTTCACTTTTTCTCCACCCATCTCTCTGCCCCCTTTCTCTCTTTCACTTTTTCTCCACCCATCTCTCTGCCCCCTTTTTCTCTTTCACTTTTTCTCCACCCATCTCTCTGCCCCCTTTCTCTCTTTCACTTTTTCTCCACCCATCTCTCTGCCCCCTTTCTCCCTTTCACTTTTTCTCCACCCATCTCTCTGCCCCCTTTTTCTCTTTCACTTTTTCTCCACCCATCTCTCTGCCCCCTTTCTCCCTTTCACTTTTTCTCCACCCATCTCTCTGCCCCCTTTCTCTCTTTCACTTTTTCTCCACCCATCTCTCTGCCCTGCTTTCTCCCTTTCACTTTTTCTCCACCCATCTCTCTGCCCCCTTTTTCTCTTTCACTTTTTCTCCACCCATCTCTCTGCCCGCTTTTTCACTCTCTTTTTTTCTTCACCCGTTTCTCTGCCTCCTTTCTCTCTCTCTCTCTTTTTCTCCACCCTCCTTGCCCCCCCCCCCCCCCCCCCCCCGCCTCCTCTTTCCATCCTCTCTCCATCTCTCTCCCTAATCTCTCCCCCCTCTCTCCTCTCTCTTCCTCACCCACTCTCTCTCTCTCTTCCTCGCTCCCCATCCCCACCGGACCCTTCAGTAGTGGACTGAGACTCAGTCTTTAGGATTGGACGATGAACGAAGACCTGCGTGCAGCATGAACTTAGCGGACATTAAAGACCCCAAGGCAATACCAGGACGGGGGGGGGGGAGTGATGTGTAGTCCTGGCAATATTTTGCCATAAAATCCACTTTGACAGGTAAAAAACAACTTAATGATGGAAAAAAAATACTACGGCACAAGGCAACACAGAGCAGCGCCGCACAACATCATCCGATGAAAAAAACCCAACTTCAAATACCTGTTAATGATGGCCCGTTTGAGGCAGAAAACGGAATCTTCCAGACACCCTTTACCTCTCTCTCTCTCTCTCTCTCTCTCTCTCTTCTCTCTCTCACACACACACACACACACACACACACACACACACACGCACACACGCACACACGCACGACAGACACAAGCTCTCTCGATCTCTCTCTCTCTCTCTCTGTCACTCACACACACACACACACACACACACACACACACACACACACACACACACAAAGCTCTCTCTTTCTCTCTCTCACACACACATACACAATCTCTCTCTCTCTCTCTCTCTCTCTCTCTCTCCATCCAAGCCCGCCCATCCTATAACACACACACACACAACCACACACAACACACGCGCGTGCGTTCACACACATACACATACATACACACACAAACAAACACATACACCCGCGCGTGCGCGCGCGCCACACACACACACACACACACACACACACACACACACACACACACACACACACACACACACACACTCAAGCAGCGAGAGAGATAGAGAGGGAGGGATGGGGGAGAGACAGGGGCAGAGAAGAAAGAGACAGACAGACAGACAGACAGAAAGAACATGTATGACTACCTGCTCATACACAGAATACCCACTCATGCGCGCGCACACACACACACACACACACACACACACCACACACACACACACACACACACACACATACATGCAGGCTCGAAAAATACAGACACCTGCAGTGTTGGTCAGGAAATTTGAGCAACACTCTCAGAGACCATTCCACTAAGTGGATGAAACTCCACTGTGTGGTTCCAGTTTTTCCCAGTGGAGCCCAGGGCAAACTCGATCAACTCTGGGTAGGTGGCAGTCGGGGGCCGAAAACCCGACACATGCCAAAGGCTCTGATGGGATTCAAACCCACGATCTTTAAGTCGGGAATCCGCTACTCTAACCACTGTGTCACGGTGGCTTGTCAATGTTCTGCTGTGTAAATGTTCTGCTGTGTAAATGTGCAGGGGTCTAAATAATTTTGCTGTGTACAGATATTCAGCATATGACCAGAGCATACACAAACACTGACTGAAACGAGTTTACGGCCAGACGGACCTGAGTGGTGCTGACATTTTACATATCGAAGACACACTGAGATCAGGATTTTGAATTAAACAAACTCGAGTTCATTGAAAAAGAAGATGAAAATGAGTAACAGCTTAAAGTGGAGAAGAAAAAAAAAATCTTGTAACAAAATAGCAAATCACTCTTCAATTCCCTCTCTGCTCCTTCCCCCTCGTTATCACTGTTTATCTCTTTCTCTCTCCCCAGTAAATTGCACACGCTCGCGCGCTTGCGCGCGTGCACAAACATACATACCCCCGTCCGCGCACACACACACACACACACACACACACACACACACACACACACACACACACACACTCACACACACACACACACACACACACACACACATTCATCCATACATGCACAGGGTATACACATTTCTTCTTCCAAATGGAATAAAGCTATATATTACAGGTAAGAGAAAAACAATCAAACCAACCCCTTTCCACACACACACACACACACACACACACACACACACACACACACAACACACACACACACACACAGCTACATATTACAGGTAAGAGAAAAACAATCAAACCAACCCCTTTTTCATACGCACACAACACAGAGAGAGAGAGAGAGAGTGAGAGAGAGAGAGAGAGAGAGAGAGAGAGAGAGAGAGAGAGAGAGAGAGAGAGAGAGAGAGAGAGAGAGAGAACGAGCACATGTTACATGTTACACTTACGGTGAAGGTCTCTTTCCTCCTCCTCCTCTTCCACCACACAAATTTCCATACTGTCACACTCCTCCTCGCCCTCCTCGTCTCCGGACGTGACGTCTTGGGCATGCGCGCAGCTGGTGTCTTGGCTGCTTGTGTGGGACAACAGTCGTCTGAAACATTTTGCGGTCGACATTTTTTTTTTCTCTAAGTCTTTATAATAAAAAAAAACAACCCCCCCCCCCCCCCAAAAAAAAAAAAAAATTGTTTAAACTGAAGTCATGTTTAAAATGATGGGTGCACAGGGCTCGCGTGTGGGTCTCTCTCTCTCTCTCTCTCTCTCTCTCTCTCTCTCTCTCTCTCTCTCTCTCTCTCTCTGTAGATTTGTGTGTGTGTGTGTGTGTGTGTGTGTGTGTGTGTGTGTGTGTGTGTTGTGTGTGTGTGTGTGTTGTGTGTGTGTGTGTGTGTGTGTGTGTGTGTGTGTGTGTGTGTGTGTGTGTGTGTGTGTGAGTGTGTGTGCGTGAGAGTGTGTGTATGAATTTGTGTGTGTGTGTGTGTGTGTGTGTGTGTGTGTGTGTGTGTGTGTGTGTGTGTGTGTGTGGACAGACAGAAAGGTATAGAGATATATATACATGTACAGGTGGACCGATAGACAGATAGATAGATAGACAGATACACAGATAGACAGATAGACAAAGAGACAGATAGATAGGTAGATAGATTGATAAATAGATAGATAGACGAATGTAGCCATAGATAGATAGATACATAGACAGACAGACAGACAGACAGACAGATAGAAAGATAGATAGATAGATAGATAGATAGATAGATAGATACATACATACATACATACATACATACATACATACATATATACATAGACTGAAAGACAGATCAATAGATAATTAGATAGACAGATAGATAGATATAGATAGATAACTGGCGAGCTGGCCAGCTACGCAGACAGACAGACAGATACGGATAAAAAGAGAGAGAGGGGGGGGGCGAGACAGACAGGCACACAGAGTTCTGGAAACTACAATTATTTTCCAGAAAACAAAACAAAACACACACACACAAAAGACGAAGGTAAAATAAGCCCCAAAAAGGGTTCACGAGTCACGAGGCACATGACAAAACTTGACATTTGCCAGCAAGTCATAAAATTCAGTTCTGTTGTCCTACTGGAAGCTAAATCTGTAGGCTTGTCTGTCTCCAGGTTTTGGTTTTTGTTTGTTTTTCTCTCTCTTCTTTTTTTTTGTTTTTTTTTTTAAAGCCATATTGGATGTTCCTTAGCACTTATTTCCAGATGGAAAATGAAAACGGAGAGAGGGGGGAGGCGTGGGGGTGGGGGTGGGGATAAAGTCTGAAGAGAAAGATAATTAAAGATGGGAGAGAGGCAGCGGAGGTGGGGATAACAGAAACGGAAGCGGGTAGAGGAGGGAGAGAGGGAAGGAGGGACACAGAGAGACAGACAGAGAGACAGACAGACAGAGACAAAGACACGAAAAGAGAGATAGACGGCGAGCGAGCGAGCGAACGAGCGAGAGACAGAGAACGAGCGAGCCAGAGAGAGAGAGAGAGAGAGAGAAAGAGACGGGGGGTGGGGGATGGGGAGGATGGAGCCAGAGAGACAGAGGGACACATACACACGAAGAGAGAGAGAGCGGGAGGGGGGGGAGGAGACAGACAGACAGATAGAAACAAACAGTCAGACAGATTGACAGAGAGAGAGAAAGAGAGAGAGGGGAAGAGAGAGAGAGAGAGAGAGAGAGAGAGAGAGAGAGAGAGTCTCTTCCACATTAGGCAAGTGTAGAATATGCAGACAAATACTATTGATCTGGGTCTCTGTCGGCGTCTAACATTCGTCAAGTGTGCGTGCGTATATGCGTGTGTGCGTGCGTGCGTGTGTGTGTGTGTGTGTGTGTGTGCGCGCGTGTGTGTGTGTGCGTACGCGTGCATGCGTTTGTGGTGTATGTGCACGCGCGCGCGCGCGCGCGTGTGTGTGTGTGTGTGTGTGTTTTCTGGTGTGCGTGAGAGTGTGCGCCAAGGGTGGAAAGGGAGGGTTAAGGGAGGGGGGGGGGTGAACAAGGGAACGTTGAAGTCCAGGTATTTAACCCTTCTTTGGCCGCAGATGTTCCTTCCCAAAACGATGGGTAAAGGAGCAGATAGTCCCACTGCCCCCACTTTACAAGCATAATTCATCAGTGAAGATTTTTTTTTTTTTTACTATAGAACAAGAACAAGAACAGGAACATATTTTATTGCCATATGAAAACCAGAGGTTTTGTGGGGCAAAGATGATCAAGTTAAGACATTCAATTAAACTAATTCCAACGTTGTCACATCTTGCAACATAACATTAATAGCAGAAAGAAAAAGCATAGTGTGTATCAGGGTCTGATTACATTTTCTGTCTCCTAAGAGAAAAACACAACAGGATATACTGGGCAAGTACAGGTTGGAAGCAGTCCAATAATATGAGATCCGATGGTTTTGTCATGTTAGTCTGTGGTGGAAAATCTATTTTTGTGATCCTTGTCATTGGTCATAACGTTGTTGGTCAAATAAATCTATAACATTTTACACAGTTAGGAATAGGTTAAGGTCGGGGCTAGGGTTACATTAGGTTACAATCTGAGCAAGTATTATGCATTCTGGAATCTGAGACTGTTTCGGTGTTCTTCACAAAGGGCCTGTCTGTCATGTACTCAGTACCACCTTCACTGACAATACAAAGGTCCTTCGAAAGCTGTCATAGGACTTGGCTCGATATTTTTCTCTGATGCGTTAGAATCGTCAACAACCTTGGTTTTGGGCGATGATGGTCTTTCCCATATGATACAACGTGGACACACCCCACACAGTCTACAGGTGTTGAAACGAACCAGCATGCCACACGGGTGCACACACATTCACACACACGCTCTCTCTCTCTCTCTCTCTCTCTCTCTCTCTTCTCTCTCCTCTCTCTCTCTCTCTCTCAGTGCACTCACTTCTTCTCTCGTTTTCCACCCCCTGTGTCGCGGAATCCTTTGGCAAACGGGTTGTGGTCGATCTTCAGCTGCGTGATCTGAAAACATCAAAAAACCATACGTACTGGTGGTGTGAAAATCAAACGCACACCTATATTTCGTTCAATCACAAGTATATCTCCATCGGGTGCCAGACTATCGTTCCTAGTCTCCTAATCCCATTTCACCGTTTCGCGATATGCCTTTTTCTTTCATAAATACCGTTAGAAATACAACCAAAACGCAAAGATCACCGTTTGATAAGGTTCTGGTTTGTGTTCAAATGATTGTAGTCGATTAGAATTTTTTTTTGAAGTTGGGATTCTAATTAGCAGATGGATAGATAAAGCAGATTTCAGACGGGAGAGGGAAAGCGTGTGGATGGGGTAGGGCGGGTCGTTCCGAAATGGGAGAGGAGCAAGCAGGAGGGGGATGGGGAGCGTTCAAAAGGTTGAAATTGTTCGCGAATTTAAAAAGAAAAATAGTATAGCGGGGAAGGCTGGGAACGAGGGGAGAGGAAGGGGGAGACAGGGGTGAGTGGGGAAAAAAAAGTAACTTAATTCATCAAAGTCGCGTGATGGAACGTTCGCGCGCTGGAGCGGACAACTCCCTTGAAACATTCAGCTGGCTCTGTCCTTAGGATCACAACCCAGCGCAGGATCTGCAGGACAGACCAAAGGGAAGTAACTGAGAACTTTGCATTATCTTCTAAATAAAGCATAGGTTTTAGCTTAGGTATGGACAACTCAGTTGGTGGCCACACCTAGTCTGCGTTCACGTGGTGGCCAAGTCGAATCCCGAGCTTCGAATCTAGCAATTTGCATATTCGCTTCAAGTGTTCCCCTTCCGATGAAATCACGTAGTTTCAGACACCTCCTCTCCTTTCCCATTACGTCTGCCGGCTATCCTATCACTGGGCAGGTAGCTAGAGGTGAGTTTTACGTCCTACTAGCCTGAGGCCCTTAAGAACATGGCGTGTCCCAGACCGAAGATTGTCATTTCGGTGGCAGGGTGTCTGACTGTTGGCAGGAGTCCTGGGCTTCGTTTCGGACGGGGGCTGTACTGTCTTAATCTGGTTTTTCGTCCCAGACTCCGAGTCTGGGCCCACTTCTTTCTACCTGCTGAACTTGTGTCCAGCGCTTGTTCTGGTTCCGTGTGAACCGGTGTCCAGTTTGATATTACCTGTGATGTCAATTCCTGTGGAATGTCCACACCCAACTCAGGTGATGGGATGGTCGGGGATAACCATCCCGGGAGAGATGGGATGGGAAAGGGGCATGTATGTAAGGGGTGGGGTTGGGGGGGGGGGGCGAAAGGAGGGGAACCTATGTAACACTACACTGAGCCCACAAGAGTGACACGTTGAGATGGGTGGAAACAATGTCTTTGGGGATTTTTTTCTCATGTTAGCTGCCCGTGTGTGTGTGTGTGTGTGTGTGTGTGTGTGTATGTGTGTGTGTGTGTGTGTGTGTGTGAGTGTGTGCGTGTGGTGTGTGTGAGAGTGTGTGCGCGCGTGCGTGCGAGCGAGCGAGCGTGCGTGCGTGCGTGCGTGTGTGTGTGTGTGTGTGTGTGTGTGTGTGTGTGTGTGTGTGTGTGTGTGTGTGAGAGAGAGAGAGAGAGAGAGAGAGAGAGAGAGAGAGAGAGAGAGAATCTGTATGTCTGTCTGTGTGCGTGCTGTTAGTTTCTTCTTGTTGTTTTTGTGGTGATGGTGGCAGCGTGTGTTTGTGTATGTGCGTCTGTGTCTGTGTGTACTTGCGTGCGCGTGTGTGCGCGTGTCTGTGTATGTTTGCGCGCGCGCGTGTGTGATGTTTGTACGCGCATTGTGGAGTGTTGCGAAGGGGTTGGAGAGGGGGCGGGGTTGTGCGGTTCATTCACCGACTTCCGTCAATGTTCTCCCGATTCGTCAGGTATTGTGCGCTGCGCTAACCTATTGTGATTTTTCCCCCCAGTCTCTTGCCAAACGTTCTCACCCACCTGAACAAGGCCTCCCAGTATCTGCGTTCACCAACAGGTCTTCCGTCTGTCTATCAATACTGGCAGCTTGCGTGATAAAGCAAAAACCTCATCGCCACCCGAACAAACGCGCCCAGCATGGATGGCAACGCCAGTCGCAGTTTGCGTGATATTGGCGCGCAGCGTTTACAACTCTCTAAAAGCGGAGATGCTTTGTTCCAAAGGTCAAAGAGGGACGCTCTCTCTCTCTCTCTCTCTCTCTTTCTCTCTCTCTCTCTCATGCTTTGAACGAAAGAAAAGAAATGACAATTAAACCACAGTAGGGTTTGTTTCTTTTTTTTTCTTTTTTTCTTTCTTTTTTTTTTTTTTTTTACACACCAGTCTCCGGGTGATCTGTCCTACTTTAGCCTTCTGTAAGTTTATTGCCAATCAGAGCGTGAACTTTCGAGAACTGTAATTATTCTGGCGACAACAGGATCGGGTGGGTTTTACGTCACCTTTTTGTCTGCGTAGTGTGATTTGAGTGGAAGTGTCTGCTTTGGACTCTTATTGACGACGAGAAAAGGCGAACAGGCAAACGACTAACAACTTGTAGTGATAGCAGCAACGACTGCGGCAGCGACAGCAGCAGTAGTGCTGTGGTGGTTTGGGTAGTAGGAGTAGTAATCTATCATCCCTACAAACAAACAAAGGGTAATGATGCATTATCTCTACACACAAACTAACAGCCACATCGGTTATTGAAAGCTAGAAAAATCGTAGAAAAACGCGGACGTAATACGATATATTCAGAAGTTCTCTTCTCACGAGAGGCACTGGTTTCTTTCAAAGCAACCCTGTTCAAGTTGGCTGTAGCATTGTTAAGCAGCAGGCTAGGCAGGACCACGAACCTCCTCGGTTGACGCCTAACGACAAAACAACAGTTATCTTTAACGAAAGCAGCCAGTTAAGTTTGAAAGACGAATGAAAACAGAACGGCACAGCAGCTGAATTGAGACTGGGGTCAACACCAAAGGCACAAACAGCTGACAGAAATCAGCGAATCGTCGAACCTCGACACATATGTTGTTGTTGTTGTTGGTTTTTTTGTTGTTTTTTTTTTTTTTGGGGGGGGGGGGTGTCAAAGAGAGAGAGAGAGAGAGAGAGAGAGAGAGAGAGAGAGAGAGAGAGAGATGAAAAACAAAGTTAAACAGCCTAGTCATTGTTTCAACACCTTTGTCCCTTTTAGAATCCACTTCACTTTCAATACAAACAATCAAAATATTGGAAATGAAATGAGGCAGGGAACAGTAAACAATAAACAGTAAACAAGTGGGGTATCGTTTGCTCCCATAAGAAAACCTAACACAGAGTAACTTTTATTCAAGACTGGCACAGCCTTTTAAACTTGAATAAAGTCAGACAAATACATAGACGAACAATCTAATAGTGGGGGAGAAAAACAAGCGCAGGCCAACAACTGAACTGTCTTCATAGTAATGACTTGGCAAAGACTTGGACTTAAGAAGGGGGGAGGGGGAAGTTTGAAGATGGAGAAACTGGGAACATGAAATTAAGAAAATATATTACAGATATGAAAACTCTTCACTAGCTGCATAAGGGAACCACCGCAATCCCTTTTGAAGGCAGATATATTTGTATTGCCTGCCTACAGGGCAGACAGCAAATATTTTGTGATCATGCACCGCCAAACTCGTTGTAATGCACCACAGATAGTAACGTTCTCTGATTGATTTATCTCCCTTCTCACCAACAAATGTTTAGTAATCATGCACCGACAAACTCTTCATAATGCGCTGAGAACAGCAACCTCCTCTGACTGACGCACAGAATTATCTCCCTTCTCAAGCTCGGTTTCTCAGACCAGCCGACACGCGCATTCAAGAGGAAAGCGCCTGGGACTCTTGCTCCCAATGGGGAGGGAGTTCACAGATTTCGACCAGTCACGTAGTCCGAGATAGTGCGGTAATGTTATTGATAAACGAGGCAGGAAAAACCAAGACAAAACTGTACAGAGTTTAATACAGCTTCTCTCAGCCTGACATCCACTTCATCTGCCATATGAACAAAGTAAATGTTTCAAGGGCTTTCCAAACTACGTTCAGCCACTGTTTTCAGATGTCCCACGCACAAACTAACTAAATCGAAAAATAAATAAATAAACAAATAAACAGATAAGTAACATTCCTGATAGATAGGCCCAGCCCTCAAAATTCACACCCGCCAGTTACCCACGGAGGGAGGAATAATGTAACAGGCTTTTCCCCCCAAGCAGCGGCGTGAGAAGCCAGCCAGCGCCTCACCTTCTCGTTCTGGTAGGCCGTGACAGCTATGAACTCGGTCTCCTTGAAGACGAACGTGCGGAAAGGGCTGTAAGGAATCTTCAAGATGTCGTCCGTGCGTACCAGGTGAAAGCGGGGCTGGTACTTGTGCATGGAGTTGAGAATCGTCTGCAACATAGGTATCACAAGCGTAAAGGTTATTATCACGAGCGTAAAGGTTATGAAGTCCTATACCCCGGCAGAAACCTGTCAGAACTTCGTCGTGTTTAGGAAACGTATTCACAATCATAGAAGACCCACGACCTAGCAGAAAACTGATAACATTATTCACCGCGTTTGGGACACGGCACGCACAAGCGTAATAGCGTTATGTCAGAGGGGCTGCAGTGCTTACATCAATGTCCTGATTATGTCTTTATCCAATTACAGGAAGATGGTGTTTAATTTGATCACTGTACACTGCAGACGACCAGTGTTGCGCACATTCTATGTGCCAGACTGCCTTAAGCAGCCACACCAAAACGGGCAATACCCTGTCACCATTTTCTCTTATTTCTTAATTTTTCCATAGTTTCATTTTTCATTCTAAATGCCAATTCTAAATGTTGGCTCTTCTTTTGTTTACAAGTATAGCACTATACTATACCGTTATTGTAATCTCTTTTGTCATGTTTAAATTTGTCTGTTATGGTAATGTGTTGTATTGTACATTTTAGCGAGGCCGCCATCAGTCACATGTTTATTCTGCAAGTCTCACTGCCAGGGCTTTATATAAGAGTTCTCTGGTTGTCCTGGCACATATGCTTTGTGTTCAATGTGTATGTTTATGGAAATAAAACTGTTTAAACCAAGCGTAATAGTTAAAGTCCAGTCGCCAAGCAGGGAACTGTTCGGAGGTTTTTACCTTGTTGAGGACACAGTGTTATGAAAGACCAAACCCAGCCCTTCCCTTCCGCCCGCCCCTGACCAGAGCCAGGAGCCTGTCAACAGCTGGGAAGACAGAGAGGGTTTTCAAGCCCTTTAAATCCGACCCCCCCCCCCCCCCTCCACCCCGAGAGGTTCGAACTCACGACTGTCAGCTCAGTTGGTTTGCGAACGCTCTTACTATTTGACTACAGGGCCCTCGGTCGCAACCCTGCTGCAATCCACCTGGCCACCTGTGCCAGAGAAGTGGCTGAAGAGACGAGGAAGGGGGAAAGGAAGACGCGTTTGAGAAAGAGAGAGAGAGAGAGAGAGAGAGAGAGAGAGAGAGAGAGAGAGAGAGAGAGAGAGAGAGAGACAGACAGACAGACAGACAGACAGACAGACAGAGACAGAGAGAGATGTAATCACGAATATATGATGTCCACTGTCATTTCATGTCTCTGTTCAGGGTACTCTGCCCGTCACCCGGCTGGCAATTCTGGCCATGTTTATCGTCTTTTTGTCTGCATCATGCGCGTTCGCGTAGGAACCAACGTGGTTTTGTTTAAATACAGAGAGAGAGAGAGAGAGAGAGAGAGAGAGAGAGAGAGAGAGAGGGGGGGACAGACAGACAGAGACACAAGACAGAGACAGACAGACAAACAGAGACAGACAGAGACACACAGAGACAAAAGGAGACAGACAGACAGACATTCAGACACAGACAGAGGCAAAATGGAGAGACGGGGACATATAAACAGAGACACAGAGACTGATAGACAGGCAGGCAGTGAGAGAGAGAGAAGAAAGAAGAGACAGACAGACAAACAGACAGAGACAGAAGCAGACAGACAGACAGAGACAGGCAGACAGACGGATAGACAGACAGACAGACAGAGAAAGAGAGAGAGGGGGGAAGAGAGAGAGAGGGAGAGAGAGAGAGAAAGAGAGAGAGAGAGAGAGAGAGAGAGAGAGAGAAAGAGAGAGAGAGAGAGAGAGAGAGAGAGAGAGAGAGAGAGAGAGAGAGAGAGAGAGAGAGAGAGAGTCAGACACACAGGCCGACAGAGACACAGGGAGGGGCAGAGAAAAAGAGAGACAGAGAGAGAGAGAGAGCAGAGCCAGCCTTGGTCACGGCAGGCAGGCTCGTTCAGCTTCACCCATCCGGAGCCAAACAAGGTTTTGTCCCTCACCGTCAGCAAGCCGTGAAAACGACGCGCTTCATCGACTGGATGAATGATTTACACGCCGAGCCACCCACCACACGTTTTCAATAGTCACACATCTCTAAACACTGCACCCGAGCCAGTGTATGAGAACCCTATGGGTCCAAAACAGCCACTGTTCATGACGTCTTCTCCGGGGAAATTGTCATTTCCTTGGTGATCATGGTGTCGCTTTATGATGAATCGTTTTCTCTGTTTTTTTTTCGACCTGATACGGCTGTCAGATATGTTTAAAATAAAAACAGATGACTAAGACTCATGAAAGCTGATAATTATGACTCAGGAAAGCAGGAAAGTATGGCTCGTGAAAACAGTAACTATCACTAATTTAAAAAAAAAACCCAACAACAACCAAGTTATCATAACACATGAAAACATCAATTATGACTCATGAAAAGTCATGTTTCATAAAACACACACACACACACACACACACACACACACACACACACCACACACACACAACACACACAAGGACGGATCATAAAAACAATAATCTTGATTCGTGAAAACAGAACATTATCATCAATGAACACAGATAACTATCACTCATGACAACAGTACTTATCGAAAGAGTGCTAATAACTCATGAGAACATATAATTACTATCAAGAATACAGATGGTTATGACTCAAAGACACACAAAAATGACTAATGAGATGAGATAAATATGACTCTTAAATTAAAAAAAAAAGTTAAATGTGACTCATGCAAATAGACAATTATGATTTCAAATACAATTTCCGAATACAATTGTGTCTCACGAAAAAAAGATAATTATGACTTATGGCAACACAAATAAGACTGCGACAAAAAAAATCAATAAAAACCATGACTTATGTAAAACAGAGAATCATGACTCATGAAAACAGATGATTATGACTCCTGAAAACCGATAATCATGATTCATAAGAACAGATGATTATGACTTGCGAAAACAACTTCTTCTGACTCAGAGAATTATGACACACATAAATTGATAACTATTACTCATCAAAAGACAAACATGAGTCATGAAAACAGAGGATTATAACTTATGAAAACGTGTGTCTATGACTTACAAAAACACAATTTTATAACTAAGATTATGACTGTGACTCATGAATATAGACAATCCGAACGCCCGGACTAAGGGTTCTGAAAACTCTGCTTTGTAAAGGGCGCTTGAATGCCGCGGAAGCCAGAGATAACAGCTACACATATCTGTTTTCACTGATAACAGTTCATAGGTCGTAACACGTTGGTTTTTCTTTTTTTCTTTGAACTCGTTCTCTCTCGTCTTATTGTGTCATACAGCTAACAAAATGCTCCTACGTCAAAATTACTGTTATGATACCGCAGCAACCATTTTCTTACAGCGATTGTTGATAGTAATTATGAATTAATGAAGTGTCGATTTTTGTGCCTATCGCTAGCTTGAAGTCGAAGATCTCTCTCTCTCTCTCTCTCTCTCTCTCTGAAACTTAAAACTTACCCATTTCACCGGCAATAAAACAGATGATTGGTCATCGTATTCACACTTGTTCTGTTCTCAAAGGAATACGTTTGTCAGTATACGGTCTCTCTGCCTGCCTGCCTGCCTGCCTGCCTCTCTCTCTCTCTCTCTCTCTCTCTCTCTCTCTCTCTCTCTCTCTCTCTCTCTCTCTCTCTCTCTCTGTTCTTCTCTTTCTGTCTAATAATCTGTTTATTGATTTCGTTCTCGTTTGTACGTTTGAAGGTTTTAGTTTTTTGTCTTTTTTTTCTCTTTTGCTAGAGAGAATTCCATATATTTGATCTCTCTCTCTCTCTCTCTCTCTCTCTCTCTCTCTCTCTCTCTCTCTCTCCTCTCTCTCTCTCTCTCTTGTGGTTTGTTTTTGCTTTCATAGATCCCCTACTTTTTCTCATGCTGTCCAAAATATTCAGCCTTATGTCATCAGTTTTTTCCCAAACCAATATTCTAAAGTATGTCCAAAGTTTAATCATTGTAATTAAATTTTGTTGAGTAGCTCTTTGAAGAACTGTCTGTAGACCTGATTAAAATACATAACACTGGACAAGGTAATTAATGTGCGACAAATCCGTGTGTGTGTGTGGTGTGGGGGGGGGGGGGGGGGGGGGGGGGCACATGTGTGTTAGCCTTTCAATATTTCAACACTACAATCTGGTGTGTGAATTTTCTGCTTTTCTTCTTTTTTATGTTGATGGTGATGACCATTCGTATTATACATATATCCTTCGAAGTGTTATCTCTCTGGTTTTAGTCAGTTGTCTCTGTCTCTCTCTTTGGGTGTCCCGAAATGCTCTTTACTTTTTGTCGGCGTTTTCTCTCTCTCTCTCTCTCTCTACTCTCTCTCTCTCTCTCTCTCTCTCTCTCTCTCTCTGTGTTGTGTGTGTGTGTGTGTGTGTGTGTGTGTGTGTGTGTGTGTGTGTGTGTGTTCGTTCTTTAATTTAACGTCTATCCACCTAACAGTGATCTTAGACAGCTTGAAGAGACAGGCGGTGTGTGTGCGTGCGTGTGTGTGTGTGTGCGCGCGCGCGCGCGCGTGTGTGTGTGTGTGTGTGTGTGCGTGTGTGCGTGTGTGCGTGTGTGTGTGCGTGCGTGCGTGCGTGCGTGCGTGTGCGTGTGCGTGTGCGTGTGTGTGTGCGCGCGTGTAATATTAGTGTCGAAGACTTTGTTCCAGTCGACTGTTTCTCCGTAGGATACGTTCTCAGCGTGAACCCCCCTCCCCCCTCCCACCCCGCAACACTTCACGCCAATACGACCTTTCTCCCTCCCCCCCCCCCCCCCCCCCCCCCACACACACACACCACCGCCTGTCTCTTCAAGGTGATGGTGCAGCTTTTTTAATAAGTACTTAGGAGCACTAAAAAAGACCTCTTGTGCATATGACAATTTGGATCTAACTAAAGCAGAAGAAAGATGTATTAAACTTTTTGTTTCCTGGCCCCAACTTTGTTTGCTTATAACTTTGAGCAGATTAAGAGATTTTCTCGCTTGATTTATTATAAGTTCCAAGTGAAAATTCCAAGAAAGATTTGACATAAGATGCACACCAAGGAATTTAATCTCAGAAGTGTGTGTGTGTGTGTGTGTGTGTGTGTGTGTGTGTGTGTGTGTGTGTGTGGCGCGCGCGTGTGTGTGCGTGCGCGTATGTGTGTGTTGCATAAATGCACACTTCTGTCACTGACAGAAAGCACAGTAGCTGATTCAAAGCCATATGAAAAGATCATTGATGTATGTATGTATGAATATATATATATATATATATATATATATATATATATATATAATATATATATATATATATGTGTGTGTGTGTGTGTGTGTGTGTGTGTGTGTGTGTGTGTGTTGTGTGTGTGTGTGTGTGTGTTGTGTGTGTGTGTGTGTGTGTGTGTGTGTGTGTGACAAAAGCCACTAAACCCAACCTTGAGAAACTCCAGTCTGCTGATTACGTTTAAACTGCGTGACTTTTCTTCCTCTGGTGGAAGACGTATACCTTAAAACACACACTCACACACACACACACAGAGAGAGAGAGAGAGAGAGAGAGAGAGAGAGAGAGAGAGAGAGAGAGAGAGAGAGAGAGAGAGGCACGTACGCACGTACACACACACACACACACACACACAGAGGCGCGCGCGCGCACGCACACACACACACACACACACACACACACACACACACACACACACACATACACACACACACACACGCATACACAAAACACACACACACACACACACACACACACACGACGGACTGAAACCATTTACTGTCAGATTAACATAATTATTGTTGCACTGACAACACACACACACACACACACACACACATTCACACACACACACACACCACACACACACACACACACACACAGAGTAAAAATACTCGTTTTCTCTGCTCATGTTCTCCAAAGCGTTTGACTTTATATTCATAACACCTTTGTGTTAAAATGTATCGAACATCGAGGATATGATACATAAAAAGAGGAAGGAAAAGGAAATCCACCACTTTCATGCACTTCATTATCCAACGCAAATCTTCACAGGTAACAGGCTATCGATGGAAAAATTCGGAATGTGAAAGCTTAATAGTTATAGGCTTAAACAAAAAGAATATATATATATATAATATATATATATATATATATATATATATATATATATATATATATATATATATATAATATTGTTAAAAATATTATTAAAATGAAGTGCTAAAGTGTGGAGAACGCCCGCATAACATCTTGCACACCCGTAAAATCCCATCACCAACTTTCGGAAGAGGCCAGCTTGGCCGTTGGTATTGATGGCACATTACACATAGCATGCACCCTGCGTGAGAAATGGAAAGAATGAAGGAAGTAAGGAAACTGAGTAAACGATATTGAAAGATATTGACTGGATGACACGGGAAACGACTGAATGAAGCGCCAGCTGGCAGCTCTTCAGTCGGCACTACCCGGGTAGGCAGCCCGTTGCATAAACGAGTGTGGATTGTAAAGCGCTTAGACCTTGGTCTCTAGCCGAGGATAGGCGCTCTATATAGTATTCATAATAATAATGATAATAATAATAACAATAATAATAATAATAATTGTTTTCTGTTAATTTGAAGGACAAAAAGCACAATTTTCCGTACTTACACGATCATTATAACTAAACCACAACCAGTGTTTCAAGACATACATCGAATTATCTACAAAAGCAATGACCTGTTGCAGTGAAACCATTGTCAATTCTTCGTTTTGGAGCTCCCGGTTGAAACTTGTTGCTTATACATGCTCGAATATGTCATTTTCCGTTGAAGCCACTTTCTCGCAAACAGACTCATTTAAAACAGCTTTAGTCTTATCGAAAGCACTCGCAGTATCAAAGCTCACGAGAAACACGTCATCAACCTAATGGGGGCCCCCATTACGCGTGGAGAGTGCGCGAAGAACTCAAGAAACGAGCAATCAGCCCAATGGGCCCACAACCCAAGCGGCGGATTCCCAGGGCAAACCGGTTGACCCGGCCTTGTTGCTCTCTGTCGGCAGACGGGCCTCAGGACGGCCGCTCCCACACACAACGCCTCAGACGCGTGCGTGCCCGGCACGTGCTATTTCGGCCCCCTTCAAGATGGGCGAAAGGAGGGGGCGGGTCCGTCCCCGCCCCGCTCCTTAACACTCTCAGCACGTGAAACTCGGAGGGGCGGGAGAGAGAAAAAAAAAAGAATAATAATACTAATAAATGAGCATGCGCAGTGGGCGCCACTCGTCTTCCTGAATCTCGTCGTCGGCAAACAAGATTTGTCAAAAGGGATGGATGGATGGAACCCCGTTCCCCCCATCCTCCCCCCCCCCCCCCCCCCCCCGGCGACGGAGGGAAGGGGAGGGGAGAAGAAAAGGACGGGGGGGGGGGGGGTGTGAGCTGTCGGGGTTTTTTCTCTTTTTTCCCCCTCTTTGTTTTTCCCTGTTCAGTTTTACTCCCACGGATTTATCCACAATCTGATAGGCCTGGGGAATGGAATACGGAGAGAAAGAAGGGGGAGGGAAGGGTAGGGGTGTGTGTGTGGGGGGGGGGGGGTGTGTGTGACCTCGTCTCCCGCGTTATTGGGGGGGGGGGGGGGGGGGGGTGGGGTTGGCGGGTTAATATTTGGAAGTCCACCAAATGGGGTTTTAAATACCGCGACCGGCCCTGGCTTGCTGGGCAAACACTGAGGAGTTGGAAAGGGGGGCGCGCGGCGTATTTATCCAATCAATGTCCGAATGCAGGCCATTATCTAAATGGAGGTCATCCCCTCCCACACCCGTCCCCAGCCCCAACCCGCCACCCCCCCCCCCCCCCCTCTCTCTCTCTCTCCTTCATGGGTCTCGGGAAATTACCATTCTTCGCCGACCTGTTGCCAGACTCATACTCGTGAGTCACTGACACCGATTCAGAGGCATTTAATAGTTTTTGTTTGTTTGTTTTTGTTGTTTTTCTTGTCATTTGTTTTGATGAAAGTCATTTTTCTCATGCGTTATTTGAAATCGGAGTTCAACTTTAGAGAACGAACGAGTATCCTTGTGTGTTGCTGTGTCTCTTTGCTGCATGTGTGCTACGTGAAGGGTACCGCAATCGGCACCAACTCGATCGGAGTTGTATGTGTGCCACTGTTTCAGCACCAAAGTTTGCTTCCTTCATGACTTTTCAGAAACGTACCAGCAATCGTTTTGTTTGTTCGTTTATCTATTTCTTGTTTTCTCTCACTTTGTTCATTCATTTTGCTTAGTTTATCTTCGTGATCTACGAAATGAACTACAGACCTCCTTGGACCAGTCAGACTCTCTCTCTCTCTCTCTCTCTCTCTCTATCTCTCTCTCTCACACACACACACACACACACACCACACACACACACACACACACACACACACACACATTTGTGTATGAGATACAGAGAAAGACAGACAGACAGACAGACTGACAAACAGAGTTCCAGCACACCAGTCTGGGATCCTCAATGTCAGCAAGATCAATGTTTATCTTCTACGAGCCGGAGGGTTAAAGAATATCTCTGATCAAATCACGCACCGTTCTGCAGTCTGTGTCAAACACACCAAAAATGGAATCGCCTTGGTATCGCTTTGAATTCTTCCAGAAAATGTTCACACTCTTGTAGAGAGAACCGAAGTTCTAGCATATCAGGTACTAGTCTGATGATGTTGCATGGAAGAAAAATAACGGTAGCACTTAAAAACAAAAGTTTCCTATCTGACAACATGGCAGAAAAATAACGGCATCACTTAAAAACAAAAGTTTCCTATCTGACAACAATGGAGAAAAATAACGGTAGCACTTAAAAACAAAAGTTTCCTATCTGACAGCATGGGCGAAAAAGAACGGTAGCACTTAATAACAAAAGTTTCCTCTCTGACAACTAACTAGTCCTAATATACAATAATGAACTTTTTTGTATTGAAGATGGAAATTGTCTTTAACATGACGGTCTCTACACGGAAAGAAGCTGAAACAGAGACTTTTTTTTTTTTAGAAGAGGGGGGATTGGGTGGTATGTCTATCATTCAAGAAAAATACGAAAGTGCTGGACAACGCGATTCACCGACTTCTGTAAACGCTCCGGCGATTGGTGCACTCAACAGGCGCCTTGCATCAGTTGTCTAATGCAGAGACGGAGTGGACAGGAAATTTAATAGGAAAAGTGGGGACGAGGGGGAAAGGGAAAGGGGAGGGGGGGGGGGAGAGACAGCCGGAGGGGACGGAGCAATTATCACTAACAATTTTTAAGAGCATGGGAGACTCTGTGGCGAGATGGTCACGTTTTCTGTAGACGCCTCTCTCTCTCTCTCTCTCTCTCTCTCTCAGTTTTGTAATGAATGAGGTCCCTCTAATGGCCGACTCGCCAGAGGTCGCTGGAGGGCCGCAGGGCATGACGGGACGGGCGGAAAAGCCGCTCCAAACGAGGCTCGCTGGCGCGTGGAGAAAGGAACCAGCCGTCCCATCCGTCCCGACATGCAACTGGCTGGCCCCTGCAGACCAGATGAAAAACGCGTGTAAGATGGAGTTGTATCAGCGCTGGAGCTCTTTACCTGACAAACCCACAGCGTTTTTTCTTCTTCTTTTTCTCCCCGTTCTTGTCCTGATCCCCTATCCTTTTGATTCATCTGGTGGTCGCACTCGTCGCGTGATGGTCGCTCCGCTACATTTACAGTCACACAGAGAGAGAGAGAGAGAGAGAGAGAGAGAGGAGAGAGAGAGAGAGAGACAGACAGACAGACAGAGACAGAAAGAGAGACAGACAGAGACAGAGAGAGACAGACAGACAGACAGACAGATAAAGGTGGATAGTGTGCGCAGTTGGTATCAGTAATTTCTTTTCATACTGCTGGCATTGTGCTAATTTATTAATTTGTAGTCTGCTTCCTTCCTTTCTTTCTTTCTTTTTTTTTTCTTTCTTTCTTTTTTTTCTTTCTTTCTTTCTTTCTTCTTGCGCTCCTTGTGCTGTGCCATAAGGTTTGTGTGCTGGGGAGGGAATGGATGGGTGGGAGGGGAGAGACCTGTGCGGGAGGGGGGCGGGGAGATCAAGTTGAGGTGATGGGGAGGTGGACGGCGGGGGGACGGGAGCCTGAGGGGAAAGAAAGGACTTTGTTTGGGAGGGAGGTTGGGGGGGGGGGGGGGGGGCGGGTGTTTGACTTAAGGTGAATATAAGTGCGCAGCGCATTAGATATAGCGCCTTTTTAGAGATGGGAAAACGTTTATTAGTTTCGTTCATCCCATGTGTACCATGTACTTAGTGCCTCCCCTAAAAATAAATCTAAACGGAGACAGCAAGGAGTGTGATAGGACTATGGGAAAGTATAGGAGAGGGGAGGAGGGGGGAGGGGGGTCTTCATCATCCACAACAATCAGTGCACTACTTGCTCCCTTATTCCGTTCCTGGTGGGTGTAATAAACGTTTAAACAAACGTGAATACCTTGTCTTCTATCTCCAGCCCCACCCGGTCCCTGCTTCCCCCTCCCCCCCCCCCCCCCCCCCCCCCCCCCCCCCCCCCCCCCCCCCCCCCCCCTCCCCACTCCCTTTTTTCATTTTTTTTTTTCAACAGCTCTTTGGTAAACCTTGTTTGTTTTACATTCACGGAAAGGACGGTTACATGCGCTCATTCTCCATCGGTGTCTAAGTGTTCAATTCTTTCGGTTGGTGTTTGGAGACTGCGCGTGTCGTCTTCATCCAAAGATGCAGAAGAGGAGGACTGGTATCACGTCTCGCTTTCCCACTATTCGCCTTTGTCGGGGTCCCTTCGCTCGCGCAGATAACAAACCTCTCCCAGGATAGAGAACTGTTCTTGGCTACTCTCTCGGGTCACCAGTCACCATGTATGTCAGCTTATTGTCCGCTGTTCAGTGGAGTCGACCTACTGCATGCACATAGGCTTTGCCCGCAGACCGTGCACCGTGTGTGTTCTTCAATCTGTCAGCCGTGAAGTGTGGCGAACTGACAGCCAATCAGATCAACAGGAAATAGTGAATGTCTATCATGTTTGCGACGGAGCTTCAACTAGCTGAAGGCGAGTGCACGAATCATGCCCCCTCTTCATCTTTGGTTCATTGTCAACCTCGGGTGATGTCAGTGGAGGAAGGACTAGCGCACAGCCCAAACACACTCACAGCTTGCTTACAATCTCATTCATATATCATGCATTCGTCACATCAAACCACTAGTAAAGTCTATAACTTTACTACACATGTTCATAGACCGAAACATCAATGCATAAGGAATCAAACAAAATAAAACATTCTCTCTTTCCTGAACTTCACAAAATCATTTATCTAAAACATCATTAACTAACCCGGGTATAAATAGATTTCTACTTTACCTGGCCAGGTGATCTTAACTATTCACGAATCACTGTCTTTTCTTTTCTTTTTTTTTCTTTCTTTTCACTGTCACTTTCACAAGCACGACACAACTGCTGGCACTGGTCTTGGTCTGCTGGCGCCTGGTCAGGTTAGACTGTTGGCACTGGCGTTGGTCTGTCGATGAAAGTGGCGCTGGCCAAGTATGAGGTCGAACCCCAGTGAAGATAGAACAGTGACTATCAACATCGATCTGTTCTCCTTTCTTTCTTCCTGCATTAACGCATGTACTCTCTCTCTCTCTTCCAGTCTGCCCTATCAAATGGACATGGTTGCTTTTCTTTTCTTTTTTCTTTTCTTTCTTTTCCTCTTCATTAGTTAGCAACTCTCTCTCTCTCCACATCTCTCCTCAGTCCTTCCTCTGCAGACTATCTCATGCTAATCTCTCAACTTGGTTCTCTTCTCTCCTCCCCTCATCTCTCTGCTTTTCTCTCCTCAGAGATTACACTCAGACCTCTCTCTCTCTGTCTCTCTGTTCGTTCTCCCTCGTTCTCCCGTTCTCTCACTCTCACCTCCTTCTTATTCCGTTCGATCTGTCCAAAAAGGGCGAGTACCATTGGTCAGTATTTTTACCCCTGATACCCGAAGTTATCTCCCTCTAATTCCATTGGATATTCAAATCATGACAGTCACGCCTACACGCCTTACTCTCTGTGGTGGTCAATTGGTCATTTAATTGATTAGCTAGATTTCACCCCCACCACACACTACCTTCCCCTCTCTTCGTTGCGGCGACGTCGTAAATTGGCTAGATGAGTCTGGGTAGGCGCCAAGACGTTGGCTGGCAGACCAATCGAGACATTCGGCCAGACGGCTTAGTCCGTCTAGCAGACAGTGCTGTCTCCACGAGAGCTAAAAATAGCCTTAAATTGCTGAGGCGACAGGTGAAATGCGTCGTCTCAGCTATTTAGTCCATCTGTTGGACAGACCGTCTCTGTGGAGCCTCTCCCCTATGCTTAATTGGCTGGATCCGAACCATGGGGCCGTTGCCTGACGCCCAGAATTTTGCGTTAGGGCTTATGTCCAACTGGGCTGGTGGCGATTGACCACGAATTTGGTTGAGTTTATTTTTGACCGTGACAATTTCCCCCTTGCAAAAGACTATGCACCGCATCGTCTCAAAACCACGGTACAAAAAAAACAACAACCGAATTTGCTGACACACAGCTACACGTGCAAAGTTTAAAAAAAATACTTTACAACCAACGGTTTATAAATTATAAATATATCATTAGTGAATACCACTCCAATGAGTTATATGACGTGCGCTCTTGCGTTATTTCAATTCATTTTATAACCTCTGTGCGCACTTATGCGATTCCCCTACCTGCGGATTTGCCATCTCTCCTTTTCACAATTCTTATGAAAGCACAATATAATATGATCACGATCCATGACACTTCACTGAGGAATCTCCATCCTCACTTATTGCAAATAATGCATTACTACACAAGCGGCTGTACGCTCCAAGCATAACTACATTTACATGAAAATCTCACAAAGAAAATGAACAAGTCTCACACAAAAAAAATATGAGCATAGCCAACTGGGAATGAACCCATATCAATCAACATAACTGTAATCAACACATATTATCAACAAAGCACCCGGATATGACTGACTTCCTTGGGTTGCAGCTTGCTAGACTACGCGACTTAAATAGTCAGCTCCGACATTCTGTCGACCTGGGATGTACTGCACTCGGTACCTGTAGGGTGCAGGGCCATTGCCAAAGCAGAACTCTGCTGTTTTTCAACTGCGCCTCCTGCAGGAATTTGAGTGGTTGGTGATCAGTCTCTATCACGAACTCCTTCCCATACAAGTATTTGTGGAACTTCTGCACGGCCCACACGACAGCTAAACACTCCTTCTCTACAGTTGCGTACCCTTCTTCACACTTTGTCAACTTCCTGCTAGCATACCTCACAGGAAACTCGACTCCTTCATGTTTCCTGCAACAATACTGCCCTATCCCACCGCCTGATGCATCTGTCCGCAACAAAAATGGTTTGGACATATCTGGTAGCTTCAAGATGGGACGGGAACCTAGTCTTTCCAACACCGTCTGCAGTGCTTGCTCTGCAGCGTCTGACCACTCGACCACTGCCGGTTTCCCTGCCTTGATCAAATCACTGAGAGGACTCGTGATTGCTGCGAAATTTGGAACAAACTCCCTATAGAACCCAAAAAAACCTAGCAGACTCCTGACTTCTGTTTTGGTCTTTGGTCTCTCTGAATTCATCATCTTCTCCACCTTTCCCCTTTCTGGCTGCTTTGTGTCGCCTCCGACAACAAAACCTAGGAACTCCTACTGTCTAGCCCTTCATACAGTGGACACATCCCTGTATGACTCTTCTGGAAACTTAGGCAACAAATCTCCCCTTCTTCTGCTGGGTCTCTTTCACCTCATCAATGATTGCTGCTGCCGCCTATGTGCTGAGTCTCACGCCGAGTATATTTGCGGAGGAAATTTGCATGGAAAAGTTTTGGTTTCCCATTCACATCAATTCGGTAACCCCGATCTACCTTTTCAGTGATGGTGAATGGTCCCTTCCAATGCATCAGCAGCTTGTTGTGATCCGTGGGAAGCAGTAACAGGACTTGATCTCCCACCTTGGGGGATTGCTTTCTCACCTTCCTGTCATATTGCTTCTTCTGAACGACCCTAGCCTCCTGCAAACCTTCCCTTGCAACCTTACATGTCTCATCCCTGTGCCCACCTTTGGAACAGGGCGAGTTTGGGGGCCAATCAGATCGACGGCCACTCTCCTGAACGGTGTGTTCAATTAAGGAGGTGTTTAAGAGGCGCCTTCCTCTTCACCCCTCTTGTGGCTGACCCTTGACACACGTCACATGACATGCAGAAACGCTTTATGTCTGCCATTGCCCTGGCCAATGAAAGTCATCAAAGATTCGGTCAGCTGTTTTGCTGGTGCCGAGATGACCCGCCATGAGCGACTCGTGACCCACTGACATGACAGTGTCACGTTAACCTGCTGGTACCTCTAACTGAGTGGTCACCTTACCTGTCTTCCCCTTGGTGAACACTCGGTACAACAGCCCGCCTTTCACAAGAAATTCTGTCTCACCTCCTCTAACCACCTGTTTCTCTCCACCTTTTGCCAACTCCCAAGACTTCACGAGCGAAGGGTCTTGTTCCTGCGCTGCCCTAAACTCATCAGGCGACACATCTATGCCCGACTTCCTTGCTGGAACGACTAACGGTTTATCAACCTTTTCCTCCTTCTTGCTCCTTGTTTGAACTGCTGCCCTGTAGCAGTCAACAACTCAGGATCCCCTGGATCCTTGCCCCTGGAATATTTCCAATGATCAAATCATGAAGGGGTTTCTCCATCACCAACGCAGACAACTCGCCTGAGAGGTAAGGGGTACGTACTTCTATCTTAGCAAACTGGAAACTCCCTCACAGTGCCATCGATTAGAGTACAGGTCTGGATTTGCCCTGTCAAATCCCCTTTCTCGACCAGCGTTGTTCGTACTACCCGCATGAACAACCAGTGTCTCGTAACACTTTCACCTCTGCTGGCCAATCCACCCTTCTTCCACTGGTAACGAACCACTCAGCCTAGTGCCCTCCATCCCTGACACTGACTGCTGTCCAGTGCTAGCCATAAGCTGCACTCCACCCTTCCAGACTGAATCCCTTTTGGTTCCACTGCAGGTCGTTTCCCCTGGCGACCCTTATCCACCTCTTGCAAGGCTGCTGCCTTCTGGAACCTCATGCGACAATCCCTCGCCACATGTCCCTTCTTGTGACAAATGAAACACCTAATGTCCCTTTGCCCTTCCTTCTGCCCCACCACTGGGTTTGCAGACTTTGCAGAAAACTCCCCTGGTCTCCTTGCACTCTTCTCACCTGTGCCTGGCACCTGTTTCTCCTGCACCTTAGTGCCCAGACGTGCCTCTCTATACACCTCTGCGAACTCAACAATCCCTGCTGTCTCTGGCTGTCTCTCTTTCAAATGTATGGTTAATCAGGGCCGCAACCTGACAAAATCTGTTCCTTCATAACTAGCTCTTTCAGTTCAGCGAACTCCTTTTTCGTACCACTCAACTCTAACCACTTCTCAAAATAGTGATCTAAACGTGCACCAAACTGAGTGTACGTCTCACCTGCTTGTAATTTAGCTGAACGAAATTTCTTCCTGAACCCTCCTCTGTGAGGTCAAATCCTTTCATCAACGATTTCCTTCACAGCGCCGAAATCAGACTGTTGTTCTGCTGGTAACGCAGTGAAAATTTGTAATGCCTTACCCATCAGTAACGCTGACAAAATGACTGCCCACTCTTCTGAAGGCCAACCCTGACTGGTCGCAAACGTTTCGAAACGACTGATGTATGCATCAATCGAATCGGTTCCTTCAGAGAATTTTGGCAACTTGGGTCGGGGAGCATAGCTGCGCACAGAGTCACTGGAAAGTGAGTAACCATCCTCGGTGGTCTCCCTTTGTATCTCACTTTCTCCAACTCTAATTGAACCTTTAATCTTTCCGTTTCCTGCGTTTCCTTTAGTCTTTCTGTTTCCTGCGCTTCCCTTAGTCTTTCTGTTTCCTGCCTTATTCTTTCTGTTCCTGCGTAATCTGATTATCATTAGCCTGAATCCTTAACCTTTCTGTTTCTTCCTTTTCTACCGCGACACGTCGTCTTTCCGCGCGTTCATCTCTTTCCATCTTTTGTTGGTTTTCAACGAATGCACGCAACTCATCTCCTGAGTAACCTAGATCACGAGCGACGCTCACAAGTTGTTCAATAGGGGTGTTCTTTTCTTCCGCCATTATATCTCTTTCCCTTTTTTGTTTTTTGTTTTTTGAACAAGATTTTATTACTACGACAGCCAACCTGGTGGTTACCGACACGAGTGACGTAATAGCACAATCCTATGAATGATAATATTAGCTTGGGACAACGTAGTTAGTTTTTTTTAAGACGCCCAGCGCCTGACCCAACTATGAGAGCGAATTATAGGCAATCTGTGCGAAATAAGTACTCTGGGGCTGAAATGCCAAGCCTAGTATTTAACTATCTTGGAAGCAATGCCAAGCCTAGTATTTAACTATCTTGGGAACATACAGTAAGACAACCCTTGTCTTAGGATTACAATACTTGAATCCCACCCAGCTTCCTCTCTGAGAAGTTGAACAATTATAATAAATGGGCCAGAATATCCTGGCAGGCTCGCCAAAAAATTGTCAACCTCGGGTGATGTCAGTGGAGGAAGGACTAGCGCACAGCCCAAACACACTCACAGCTTGCTTACAATCTCATTCATATATCATGCATTCGTCACATCAAACCACTAGTAAAATCTATAACTTTACTACACATGTTCATAGACCGAAACATCAATGCATAAGGAATCAAACAAAATAAAACATTCTCTCTTTCCTGAAACTTCACAAAATCATTTATCTAAAACATCATTAACTAACCCGGGTATAAATAGATTTCTACTTTACCTGGCCAGGTGATCTTAACTATTCACGAATCACTGTCTTTTCTTTTCTTTTTTTTTCTTTCTTTTCACTGTCACTTTCACAAGCACGACACAACTGCTGGCACTGGTCTTGGTCTGCTGGCGCCTGGTCAGGTTAGACTGTTGGCACTGGCGTTGGTCTGTGATGAAAGTGGCGCTGGCCAAGTATGAGGTCGAACCCCAGTGAAGATAGAACAGTGATATCAACATCGATCTGTTCTCCTTTCTTTCTTCCTGCATTAACGCATGTACTCTCTCTCTCTTCCAGTCTGCCTATCAAATGGACATGGTTGCTTTTCTTTTCTTTTTTCTTTTCTTTCTTTTCCTCTTCATTAGTTAGCAACTCTCTCTCTCTCCACATCTCTCCTCAGTCCTTCCTCTGCAGACTATCTCATGCTAATCTCTCAACTTGGTTCTCTTCTCTCCTCCCCTCATCTCTCTGCTTTTCTCTCCTCAGAGATTACCTCAGACCTCTCTCTCTCTGTCTCTCTGTTCGTTCTCCCTCCGTTCTGCCGTTCTCTCACTCTCACCTCCTTCTTATTCCGTTCCGATCTGTCCAAAAAGGGCGAGTACCATTGGTCAGTATTTTTTACCCCCGATACCCGAAGTTATCTCCCTCTAATTCCATTGGATATTCAAATCATGACAGTCCCCGCCTACACGCCTTACTCTCTGTGGTGGTCAATTGGTCATTTAATTGATTAGCTGATTTCACCCCCACCACACACTACCTTCCCCTCTCTTCGTTGCGGCGACGTCGTAAATTGGCTAGATGAGTCTGGGTAGGCGCCAAGACGTTGGCTGGCAGACCAATCGAGACATTCGGCCAGACGGCTTAGTCCGTCTAGCAGACAGTGCTGTCTCCACGAGAGCTAAAAATAGCCTTTAATTGGCTGAGGCGACAGGTGAATGCGTCGGTCAGCTATTTAGTCCGTCTGGTTGGACAGACCGGTCTCTGTGGAGCCTCTCCCCTATGCTTAATTGGGGTGGATCCGAACCATGGGGCGTCTGCCTGACGCCCAGAATATTTGCGTTAGGGCTTATGTCCAACTGGGCTGGTGGCGATTGACCACGAATTGGTTGAGTTTATTTTTGACCGTGACATTCATCTGAAGGGCCGTTCTTCATTCTACGAACCATCACTTCGCGAATTTAGATGGCGAACTAATGACGAACCATAATTTCCCTTTGAACTGAAGACCGTGGTACACGCCCTAGTTCGCTCAGTTCTAACAAATTCTTCTTCAGCAGTCGATTTTTTTTTTTCGTCAGATCTTCAACCCTGTCGCCATGATTGAAACCCACAGTCTTCTCAAGGTCTTGACGGCTGCCTGAAAGCTGCATCTGCAGTTGTGCACCCTCTGGCCAGGTTTGACCCCGTAGAACATCATGAGCTGGACGGTGTTGGAGGATATGTTCCGGGGTCTGAGATCCAGTGCCACACGGACTTTCATCTGTGTGGGCTATCTTAATTCGGCTGAGGTGGCTCAGCAGTCGGCCAGTGGCCAGTTCTCGGTCTAAAGAGGATTGTTTACCGGTATCTCTGGAGCCGATGGATTGGATCTGCACCACTGTCTGCACCCAGCCTTCTCTTCCACTGGTTTTGGTATGGGTTGTGGATACAAGTTTTGGCCTCTCTGTAGGTCACCGGGTGGCTGAACTGCTCCACATTGCTGCATGCCTTCGACGAATCAAAACCTGGTTCTTAAGTGGAGTTTGAACGATTTTTTTTTTTTAAATTTCGGACACAACCTGCAAATACTGTTCGTCGGTGCACGGCTGGAATACATTGTTAGGCTTACTGAGCTTCGCACTGTTTTGCATTGGCTGTGAGAAATCAATTTTAGCTATTTCAGCCGCCTCTTTATTCGAAATTTAACTTACTTGTTTCCAAAACGTTGTGAACTTGAACATTTCTGTCACATCGAATAAACAAATCGAAAATGAAAATGTTGGTCGACCGATCAAAAACGGATTTCCATGACAAGAGTTGTCAAAAACTGATTTCCATTTAGCAGAGCTTTCATATGGTTACCTGTCTTTGCTCTGACCCAAACAGTTCCCAGGATATGCTGAGAGATTCTACGTTTCTTCGCGAATCTGGGATACGAGGTATTCGCGAACCTCGCTGACTGGGAGCGCGAACCAAAAGATCGGGCATTTAAGAACAACGACATGGCCGCCTTGTCGAACTAGGTTCGCTGTCCAAAAATGTGTTCAGTTACGAACAGCTTTAAAAAGCATTTGCCTTTGCTGTCTGATTAATTCAATTATTTTGCCAGTCAACTGGGAACCGTACGTCCTGCTTCACCCAAGGCTGTTTTCCATAGCTGTCTAGTTGTTCCAGTCTTTTTGTCAGTCATTTGGGAACAACAACTCTTGGTTCATGTAAGTTTTCTCGTTTGTCTGTTCTTTTCTACATACAACTGTCAGATTTTTTGGGGGGTCTAGTTTTCTTCAGCTTTTGTTTCTTTCATCTTTTCCCTTTTTCCCTGCGTTTATTCTTTCTCTTCTCCCCTCTTTCTTTCTTTCGTCACTGACCCCCTTTCTCTTCAGACTTTGCCCTCTTCTTTTCCGTTTGTGTTTCTTTCTGTTCTGCTTTTGTTCCCTCGGCCACGGAGGTGATGTTTTCCTTCGCTTCTGCTGATTGGTTTCACTGTCTGTTAGTGAGATTACTAAAAAAAAAAAAACAACGCAACTGATTTTAACGAAACTTGATGAAAAGATGGAATGTGACACGAGGGCGAGCCCCTTGAATTGTGGTGTGGAATCTCTGGTGAGGATCCGTATCAAGGGGGGGGGGGGGGGGGGGGGGGGGGGGGGGGGGGGGGTCCGTTCCACCTTTGCAGAGGTCTGCACTCTCTGGGGTTCCTTTTAGTTATGTTCTCTTAATTG
>CM031619.1:44342131-44364631 GCA_018398815.1 Conus ventricosus
GAGAGATACAGACACTGCTGTGTTGACCGGGGAATTTGAGTAACACTCCCGGAAACGCCTCCACTAAGTGGTTGAACCTTGATTGTGTGGTTCCAAGTCTTCCCATTTGAGCCCAGAGCAAACTCAACTCTGGATAGGAGCCGGCCGGGGCAGAAAAATCTCAGAATCATGGCGACTGGTCATTGGGGGAAAAAATCTAATCATGTTAATGTACATGCTCCATGAACTGACTAATATAAAGTTCAGCACAGTGGGTTTTATGATAATGTAAACGCTCCATAAATTGACTGCATATTAAAATTCAGCACAGTGGGTCTATGATAATGTAAACGCTCCATAAATTGACTATCAACACAAAGTTTGGTACAGAGGGTCCATAATGATATAAATGCCCCATAAATTGATAAAAAAAAACCCTTAGTTTGGCACAGAGGTCCATGATAAACACCCCCATAAACTGATCAGCTGACTATATACTAAGTCTGGTACAGAGGGTCCATGATAATGTAAACGCTCCATAAACTGACAAAATAGTAAGTTTTGCGCAGACGGTTCATATTCATTGACTAAAAACTAAGTTTTGCACCAGACGGTTCATATTGATTGACTAAAAACTAAGTTTTGCACAGACGGTTCATATTCATTGACTAAAAACTAAGTTTTGCACAGACGGTTCATATTCATTGACTAAAAACTAAGTTTTGCACAGACGGTTCATATTGATTGACTAAAAACTAAGTTTGCACAGACGGTTCATATTCATTGACTAAAAACTAAGTTTTGCACAGACGGTTCATATTCATTGACTAAAAACTAAGTTTTGCACAGACGGTTCATATTCATTGACTAAAAACTAAGTTTTGCACAGACGGTTCATATTCATTGACTAAAAACTAAGTTTTGCACAGACGGTTCATATTCATTGACTAAAACTAAGTTTTGCACAGACGGTTCATATTCATTGACTAAAAACTAAGTTTTGCACAGACGGTTCATATTCATTGACTAAAAACTAAGTTTTGCACAGACGGTTCATATTCATTGACTAAAAACTAAGTTTGATACAGAGGTTATGTCCAGGACGGGGGAAATCGTGATGGTATTGCTTAAGTGCACTAAGTTGATGTATTATTAGTCAGGCTTAACACACCAAGGTTATCTCTGCACTCATACACGCATTTGCACACTCATGCACGCACCAGACATTCACCTCTCTCTGGAATGGGATGTCACGCATTCGTTTCTCTCCAAACACGACTGAGAACAAGAAATACAATTTTTTATGCTACTTATAATTAATCATGAACAATCAATCACACACAATAAAATATCCAAACATAAAGGATCAATACATCCTAATCCCGGGTTATAATAAAATGACTTCTTACCTGGCCAGGTTTTCACACACACAACACGCTTTCACACCCACACACAGTTCTTGAGAAAAAAGTCTCTTCACGTCTTCTTCAGCACTGCTTGATGGTGATGCCCTTGGTTGACTGGCTCCAGGCTTCAGGACTGGGTCTTCGTGGTCGTCTCTGGGATCTCGACGTCGAACTCTTTTCTTCGTCTTCTTCACCCACCTCTGGGTTCAAATTCAGTTTGTCTGTCTTCACCACCTCTGGGCTTCAAACTTAGTTTCCTTCTCTTCCAGCTTGTCTTTAACTCTAAGACCTTGCTGTCTCTTCTCTCTCCAGACCACGTTTCTCTCGACCCTTCTCTGTCCTGCTCACTCCTCTCCTCTCTCTCTTCCTCTGCCTTCTCTCTCTCTCTCTCTCCTGGTGTTCTTCTCCGACACGTTGTTCTCCCTCAGTTTATATAGGGAGGGAAACAAAGGATTCCCCTTCGGGCCATGCCTTTGTCCAACGCTGCTTCTCAAGCCCCTAGTTCACAAGTACCCTGAATTCTCCACTCGCTACATTCCACACACATCAGCATTTACACACCCCTACCTAATTGATTAGCAAACACACTCTTAGCCCCAGATGGACATCCGAACATTCCCGCCGACTTCGGTGGTTACTTAACACAGTAATTATCTTAAGGAGGGCTACTACAACCTCCACACGCATTCAGCCAGCCTGACATAGAACCAACACAGTGACTCACGGCAATACCATCTGAACAATCCAAGGCCCCCTGCTCTTCACTGACTGTTTACACAAGAACCTCAGCTGACGAGCATTTAGCACTCACTTGGGGCCCGAGGTCGTAGTGGTTACAAACCCTTCCCCTTTCGCCACTGGGCAGGTCCGAACTCTCTCCAGGTGTTGTTTGTCATCTGACCACTCCGGCCGCGCCGTGTTAATTGGTCAATTACCTATTTGTATACCACGTACAATGTCCCTTTGTCTCCAAGCGTCTTAATGCCTTTTGTGGAGGTTTCACGCTCCTTGACAAATTCCCCCACTCGAAGGACAATGCCCTGCATTGGCTAAAACTTAACATTCAAGGAGATGAAACTCATAATTTTCCCATTTAAACCAGTGTACTATCGGCTCTCATAAGCCTACTTACACCAGAGAACGCACGCAAGATTTGTCTTGCAACAAAAATTATAGAGAAAAAATCAATACATACACACTATCAAAGCAAAATCAACATAATCTGAAATCTCCACCAGCTCTAAGTCGTATGGCCATAATTATTAACCATTATGTTTCTACGGAAATTCTCTCCCCTTCTCGTCATACACGTGGCCCGCAACAGCCCGTCACGCATTCGCGACACTGCAAAAGACACACGCACCCACTACCTGTCTTCCGACCGACCATTTTATTTTAGCCAACTTTTTGGTAAGACCAGTCTGACCCCCCTTTCTGTACACGCGCCTTGCCTACCCCGCGGCATGTGCTGCATTGTGAACAGAAACGCCTGACGTCGCCAAGGATACCGGGCCAGTAGTACTCTTGCGTCACTGCCTTTTGTGAGGCCTTTTAGCGAGATGGCCCGAGGCTGGCGTCACATGTTTTTCTGACATCACCGCCTTTCTGCGCTTTATAGGCACAACGATCTGTCGTTTTGTCTTCCCGAACTCGAGTTGAGTGAACGTTCGGTACAATACCCCATCCTTTATCTCAAAACGATTGTCCTTCCTTAACACGTTTCTTCTGCTTGTATGAGCAAAACCGAACAGCTTTCTGAGCGAGTGATCGCCCTTTTGTTCTGCCCCAAAGTGAGTGTGGTAGGTCTCACTGGACACGCTTTTCCTCACGTGATTCTTTTCCCTGATTCAACACAGAAATCCCGGTCTGGGTCTCCGTACCCACGTGCTCCAGGGATGTTTCCGATTACCAAATCATACGGCGGCTTCGGAACAGCCAAAGCCTGTACACTTCCACTATAGAATGGTTGTAGCAATAAACATCTGGGCGTTCTGAATTCTGCTACCGTTCCATCTATTTGTCTACACCTCTGTGTTTTACTGTGAATTGTCCCTTCTCAACCAGGGATCCTTCACCATAACACCAGTGCACCCAGAGTCTCTAATGACATCAACCACATTGTCCCCTACTCTGCCTTTGTGCACATCCATGTTATCGCCTGAATCTGTGAACACACAGCACAATCAGACAAAATTAACACTGTCATCTTGTTCATCTTTTTCTACCTGCCTCTCTCTTGGCTGATCCTCATTGCTGCAGCTTTCTGTGACTTAAATATACAATCCCTAGCCAAGTGCCCTGTCTTATTGCACAGAAAACAGGTACGCTCATTCCTAGCACGTGGCTATTGGTTTTCACCCTTGTTTGCTCACGTGACGCCGTAGGCCTACGGGTGTGTACTGCTGACTCATTGCGTGAGTCATGTGCTGGCCTGCTATCTCTGAATATGCTTCCAAGCTTTCCTCTTGTTAGGCAAATCACGCCTCGCTTCCCGGTATGTCTCTGCTGTCTCAAGTACCTCAGCTATTGTGGTTGCACCTTTTTCCTTAATGTGGATGGTAAGGCCCGTCCCACAACCATCAAGTATCTGTTCCTTTATCACCAGTGTCTTGAGGCCTTCAAAATCACTGTCCACTCCACTCAGTTCTACCCACTTGTTGAAATAGTGGTCCAGTCTAACTCCGAACTGAGTGTATGTCTCACCCTGTTCGATTCTCGCCTCGCGAAACTTACGCCTAAAACCTTCTTCAGTCAATATATATGCCTTTAGCACCGCCTGTTTCACCTTGTCAAAATCTCTTGATCACCTTTGGGTTAGGGTGGATACTGTGTGTAAACGCACGACCTGTCAACAAGGCAGACAGGTTTATTGCCCAGTTATCTTCGGGCCAGCCTCGTGCTCGGCACCGATTCAAACCGACTGATATAGGCGTCGATTGAATCAGTTTCTTCTCTGAACAGTGGGAGTTTAAGTCTAGGTGCGCAACTTTGTCTGCGGCCTACTGACCAGAACTGGTGTCTATTTCACTGCGATTTTCAGACTTTATTCTTTCCAACTCAATTTGTTTGGCTAAAATCTCCGATTCTGCTTTGCTCTCGCCCTTGCAGCCGCACTCTCTGCATCTGCTCTTGCTCTGGCAGCTGACTCTCTGCATCTGCTTTTGCTCTGGCAGTGCACTCTCTGCATCTGCTCTCGCTTTAACAGCTATACACTCTGCATCTGCTTTAGCCTTCGACGCAGCAGTTTCAAGTCTAAGTCTCTCAGCCTCAGCATCTGAGTTTCTTTTGACAGCGTCGAGCTGTTCCTTTTCAAACTTCTTCTTTCAGCCCTTTCATCTCTCTCAGTCTTCTGCTGAGTTTCAATGAATCTACGCAGTTCATCTCCTGTATATCCCATTTCTTTCCCCAAACTTACTAGTTTCTCTATGGGGGTAAAACTTTCCTCAGCCATCTTCTTTTCTGATATGTTTTAGCACCACTAAAACAGTTACGCTTATATAAACCCGGAAAAGTCAGTAAACAGTTTACTAAACGTTACGAGTACACTAACCAGTGGTAGTGTTCCTAACACAAAGGAGCTTAATCTTAAACCAAGCTTCTGTGAGGTTAAGACTAGAACCTCGTTCTGTTTCTCTGAACGACCTTTGATTAATACAACCACCCTACACACAGTCAACACTCAACACTCAAAGAACTAAGGAAATAATTAGAAGAGCTAATTAAAATTGCCTTTAGTGGTCGCTTCGCCCCAGTACTACTCTATACTCACTTTGTTTCCTCCTGAAACTAATTTGGCCATGCAATCCTGGCAGGCTCGCACTTTGTCCAGGACGGGGGAAATCGTGATGGTATTGCTTAAGGCACTAAGTTGATGTATTATTAGTCAGGCTTAAACACCAAGGTTATCTCTGCACTCATACACGCATATGCACACTCATGCACGCACCAGACATTCACCTCTCTCTGGGAATGGGATGTCACGCATTCGTTTCTCTCCAACACGACTGAGAACAAGAAATACAATTTCTATGCTACTTATAATTAATCATGAACAATCAATCACACACAATAAATATCCAACATAAAGGATCAATACATCCTATCCCGGGTTATAATAAAATGACTTCTTACCTGGCCAGGTTTTCACACACACAACCACGCTTTCACACCACACCACGTTCTTGAGAAAAAAAAGTCTTTCACGTCTTCTTCAGCACTGCTTGATGGTGATGCCTTGGTTGACTGGCTCCAGGCTTCAGGACTGGGTCTTCGTGGTCGTCTCTGGGATCTCGACGTCGAACTCTTCTTCTTCGTCTTCTTCACCCACCTCTGGGTTCAAATTCAGTTTGTCTGTCTTCACCACTCTGGGCTTCAAACTTAGTTTCCTTCTCTTCCAGCTTGTCTTTAACTCTAAGACCTTGCTGTCTCTTCTATCTCCCAGACCACGTTTCTCTCGACCTTCTCTGTCCTGCTCATCTTCCTCTCTCTCTCTCCTCTGCCTTTCTCTCTCTCTCTTCTCTGGTGTTCTTCTCCGACACGTTGTTCTCCTCAGTTTATATAGGGAGGGAAACAAAGGATTCCCTTCGGGCATGCCTTTGTCCACCGTGCTTCTCAAGCCCCTGTTCACAAGTACCCTGAATTCTCCACTCGCTACATTCCACACATCAGCATTTACACACACCCTACCTATTGATTAGCAAACAACTCTTAGCCCCAGATGGACATCGAACATTCCCGCCGACTTCGGTGGTTAACTTAACACAGTAATTATCTTAAGGAGGGCTACTACAACCTCACACGCATTCAGCCAGCTGACAATAGAACCAACACAGTGATCACGGCAATACCATCTGAACAATCCAAGGCCCCCTGCTCTTCACTGACTGTTTACACAAGAACCTCAGCTGACCGAGCATTTAGCACTCACTTGGGGCCCCGAGGTCGTATGGTTACAACCCTTCCCCTTTCGCCACTGGGCAGGTCCGAACTCTCTCCTAGGTGTTGTTTGTCATCTGACCACTCGGCCGCGCCGTGTTAATTGGTCAATTACCTTTTGTATACACGTACAATGTCCCTTTGTCTCCAAGCGTCTAATGCCTTTTGTGAGAGGTTTCACGCTCCTTGACAGGTTCCATGAAAAGTAAATACTATCGACGGTATCCGAAGTTTCGTGTATACGGTTTTTCGGAAGAACACCTGATACTTAATATAATTTTTTTTTTTAATGAACTATTGGAAACGTGGTTATCTGAGCATATCATTATGAAAGTTTGTTTGCTCGTTTCGAAACTTAGTATTTGATTTTTTTTGTAATAGTTTCCAATCCTTCAAAATGTTATTTACCAAAAACGGGCTGATAAATTTCTTTTTTTTTTGCGTAGCCTAGTGGGCCGTTTTTGCATCCCCGGAAATTAATCTCTCTCTCTCTCTCTCTCTCTCTCTCTCTCTCTCTCTCTTTCTCTCTCTCTCTCTCTCTCTCTCTCTCTCTCTCACTCACTCACCACACCACACACACACACACACACACACACACACAAACACACACACGCACGCACGCACGCACGCACACACGCACGCACGCACGCTCGCACGCACGCACGCACACGCACACACACACACACACACACACACACACACACACACACACAAGCACACACACAACTTTTCTAACCAAACAAATAAACTTGAGGAATAGGAAAGGCAGAATTTTACGGAACAACATGGCGGTCGGTTTAACATGCCGCACAGCGACTGCACGGTTTGGTCTGAGCGGTTGATTTTCTTCATCAAAGCAGGACACCTGGATACGGCAATGTCTAGATTTAAGTAAGATATAAATCTTGGGCCTGCCATTAGTGACTTGACTCATAGGGTGCAGTTGAGGACTGGTAAGATCATCGGAAGTAAGTTATCCTGAGGAAGCTCTCAAGGTGCGGTTCTCCAGAATTATTCTTAGACAGAAAAACGGATGGGGGTTTTGGCAGTTTTGTTTTCATTTCATTTTATTTTGTTTGCAGCCCAGCCTATGGCACGGGTCATACCAGGGCTGTTACCATGTCAATATAGATGGCATATGTGATTTAAAAACTATGAATTCCGATCATACTCTAAAAAAAAAAAAGAAAGAAAAAGAAAGAAAAAAAGGTGGGGGGATCAAAACAGATATATTTACCACAACATCCTCAGTTAAATGAAAAGAAAATCATTACCCTTAGAAGCTTGAAATTCAAATCAGGTGGAACATCTCAGAACATGGTCTTCATGAAGTCTGCTGTAAAGTATTCATCTGTAACACCATGCAAATCCTAACACTCTATCAGTACACACTCATCACACGGCATGTGCCATGTAGACCCCTTACTTTTAAAAGATATGAGTCTGTATGAAAAGGGTCGCCTGTGTATATTGGTACACAACTGCTGCTTCTTTACTGTCACAGTGGACACTCTTCTTGGTATTGGACAGACCTTTAAAAAATAATATCCGTCGTGAGTTCCCGTCTCCTTGCCAGACATCTCCAACTAAGTTTAAACTTTGGGCTTCGATCCGTCGTGAAGGGGGTGGATGATCTAGACCATTCTTATTTGCGGCATTTTTGGCAAGACGATTGGCCACCTCATTGCCTCCAATGCCAATACAGCCGATAAACCTGAGCGAGAACAATGTAGTAACGGTCAGATTTAAGAGATGTAAAGTTAAACGAAAATTCAGGTTACGACTGCCAGAATGACCCTTCAGAGCAGAATGGGAGACAGAAAAAAAAATAGGCAAGTTCTTCTGTCCGAACAAAGAGCTTATCTTTAAGCAAGTTCTTCTGTCCGAACAAAGGGTTATCCTGAGTGCCAGGGCCAGGGCAAGGGGTTCAGGCGTGTGAATGGAAATGGAGTAAAGTGTTTTGAAAATTCCTGAGCAGGACCAGTCAAACGTTAAGCAGCATAAACCGGATTGTGGACGAAAAAGTATCTCTAGGGAAACATAGTTTGACGTGAAAGCTCGAAAGACAGTTGGAGGGGGGGGGGGGGGGGGGATTCTCATGAGAATTGCTGTATGCTAAAGGACGTCTGAAGTGGAGTTCTCAACGAAGACATGTGGATGCAGAGCAGCCTCTCTAGCGTGGGGTTCTCAACGAAGACATGTGGATGCAGAGCAGCCTCTCTAGCGTGGGGTTCTCAACGAAGACATGTGGATGCAGAGCAGCCTCTCTAGCGTGGGGTTCTCAAGGGAGAAATCTGGATGTGAAGCGCTAAAGCGGATTCTACAGCAGGGAAATATTTGGATGCGAATTTCTAACAGTGGGCTGTTCGGAGAAAAATACTTGGATGTGAAGCTCTGCGGTGGGATTTTCAAGAGAAAATCTGTGGATGTAAGCGCTAAAGTGAAGCTCTCAAGGGAAATATTGGGATGTAAAGATCTAAAGTGAGAGTTCCCAAGGGAAATATTTGGATGTTTTAATGTGGGGAACTCATGAGCAATACTTGGATGCTAAAGCAGCTCGAAAGTGAGTTCAAAAGGAAATATATCTGAAAGATATCTGAAATATATCGGGGTTCTGATGCTAACCAGCTCTGCAGTGGGATTTTTATTGCCGTGGTTTTTATTGAAAGCTATAAAATGAGATTCAGATGCTAAGCGGCTCTGCATTGGGATTTTAATTTGCAGTTTGGGTTTTTAATGAAAGTTATCAAAGAGGGTATCTCATGCTAAGCGGCTCTGCAGTAGGGATTTTAATGCAGTTTGGTTTTTTAGTGAAAGCTAAAAAATAGGTTCTGAAGCTAAGCGGCTCTGCGGTGTGATTTTAATTGTCAGTTTGTTTTTAAATGTGAAGAGCTAATATATGAGGTTCGAATCTAAGAAGCTTTAAATTGGAGAGTAATAAAATGGTTTGTTTTTAATGTGAAAGCTCCAATATGGGATTCTCGCGGGAAATATTTTGATGTCCAACAGTGTCTAAATTGGGGTGCTCGTGGAGATGTTTGTATGCGAAAACGCTGAAATGGATTCTCATGGAAGATATCTGGATGCTAATAGCTTTCTCGTTGTGTTCTCAACGTGATAGAAAAATGGAAGTGAGCTCCAAAGCGCGTCTAATAGTAAACATTACTTGAAAGCGAGAGCAGCTCTGGAAACGACATTTTCATAGGAGATATTTGGAAAGAAAAAGATTTTCTCTTAAGCGGGCTTTTCATAGGAAATAGTTTTCAAAGTAAACAGAACCTTTACGCGGGTTCTTTTCGGAGATAAGAGACGCTCCTAAAGTGGACTCTCACGGGAGATATTTGGACGCAAAAGAGCTTTAAAATGGGACATTCATGGAGATATTCGGAAATCGAAGCACCTTGTATAGTATGGCGCTCCGCGGCAGAAATCTGCAAAACTGGGTAGGTTCTTAAGGGGGGAGGGGGGAGGGGGGAATTAAAAAGCGAGGGAAGCTCAAGTGGAGTTCTCAGAGGAAGGGGACTTGGAAAGGAAAGGAAGGGCTTGGGTGAAGAAGAAGGCGGTGACAAAGGGGGGAGGGGGGGGGGGCAAGGTAATCCGTAGGGCGCACACCCTCCTCAGCGAACGCCCAAAAATCAAAAAGTCAAACAGGATCATGCCACGCTAACAAACCAGACGGCAAGTCAAGAAGGAAGGAGACATCATTCATGGATGGCCCACAGGCGCCGCCCCCCCCCCCTCCCTTCCCCCTCCCCACCATCCCTTCGCTCTGATATCACCCCTACTTGCACTTCCTCCCCCAACCCCCAGCTCCCCCCCCCCCCCCCCCCCCCTCATCCTCCCGCCCTTTCGATTGTTTACCGGCAGCTCATTGTGCAAGATGGCGCCCCCGACGCCATAGGTAAAATAGTAAAAAAAGGGGTGCAAAGAGCCGGCAGAAGACCGGGTGATTTTTGGGGTGGGAGGGGGGAGGGTACCCTCCTCCCCCTCTTCTTTGTTCCACATGGCAACAACAAATAGAAGACACAAAAAAATGCGGGGGGGGGGGGGGGGGGGGGTGGGGGGGGGGGGGTGGGGGGGGGGGGGGGGGGGGGGGGGGGAGGGGGGGAGAGGAAAGACGATGAAAGCGATAAACGCCCCTGTATGGGTGCATAGCTCTTTTTTTTTTTTTGTCGTTTCCCCTTCCTCCCCCTCCATCTCTCAACCCACGCCTCTCTCTCTCTCTTCCCCCTCACGCTCACTTACGATCTTTTGAGGAAAGTTTCACACCTGCGCGCGCCATCCTTTTCCTGGCAGACGCAGTGACCCTCCCTTGACGCCCCGCATGATGGCGCGTCGGCAGAGATTGGGGGAGGGGGAGGGGGTGGGAGGTTAGGTAGCGCGCCCCGCATGTGTGTTGAAATAGGGCGAACGTCGTGTAAGTCCCATGACATTTTGAAAGAAGGCGAACGTCGTGTAAGATCCACGCCTTGTTGAATCATGCAAACCGTTTGTTCTGTCAAGTTTGGACTCGTTCCCCTCCCCCCCCATCCCCCTTGGCCTTAACCTCCCCCTCCCCCCCCCCCCCTCCCCCCACACACACAACACAGACCTACGCTTTTACCCGACCCCACACTCTCTATCCCTCCTTTCCCTTGCGCTTTGTACCAGCTATCCTCCCCCTCCCCCCAACCCCCACCCCCACCCTTTTTTTTTTTAACAAGCTCTTCGCTGCGATAGGACGACAGACAGACAGATACTTATCTGCTCTGCGACCTTAGTACGTCAAGAACCAAAAGGAAAGGGGTTTTGGATAGCGCTGGAAGGGAAAACGGGGAGGGGTTGGGTTGTGTGTATGTGTGTTTGTGGTAGGGGTGGTGTTTTCCCTTATGCATTTCAGACCTGCTGCAGCCACTGAGGTCGGCGGGGATGAAAACGGCATTATGTTCCTGACTCTCTCAACATAGCTTGAGTGCCCTAAAATCTATGTCTGTTTACGATGTGATATTGTAGAAGAAGAAGAAGAAGAAGAATTAGAGAAGAGAGAGAGAGAGAGATAGATAGGAGAGAGAAGAGAGAGAGAGAGAGAGAGAGAGACGGGGGGGGGGGGAACAGAGACAGAGAGGGAGGGAGTAGGGAAAACGGGAGACAGACATACAGCAACAGAGAACATGGGCAAAAGACAGAGAGGAGGGAATGAGGGGGGAAAACGGAGACAGAGACAGACAGATCAGACAAACAGACAGAACAGAGAGAACAGACTATAAACAGACAGGAAGACATACCGACGGACAGTCAGACGACAGATTAACAAATGGTTGAGAGACAGACAGAGCGAGACGGGAGAGCAAAATTATAGCGAGACAGAATGCAACATCTATCAGATCGTGAGAGAGGGGTGGAGATCCTAGTGATATATCGAGGTTGCTAAGGTGCGCGAGGACGAACAGATCACTCGGGAGGTGGGTGGAGGGGCCAACTGCTGATGACTGGACTGTTTTCTTTGATCTTCTTTTCTTGCTCGTATTCTTCCTTTTCTTTCTTCTTCCTTCTTTTATTTTTATTGGGTGGGAGTGGTGTCTGCGCGTGCGGAGCGCTCGAGGTCTCGGAAGGTTTCATGTTCAGTCTGATGATGTTGAGACTTGTGTACTTTCTAGCACACTCAAGAACGCTACATCGTGCAGACGCGGCGGACCAGGACACGTGAGCAGACTCGAGGGCACTATATTTCTAGACTCGTGGTTGAGCGGGAGGCTTGTGCTCTCTTAGCACGACTGTAGGGTGAGTACAGTAGGATAGTACAGAACTGCGTAGTTGTTAGCACACATAAGAGAAGAGTCGAGTGCGGACGTTTCTGGCGATCAGGAGAGAACGATGAGAGGGTCTTAGATAGGGAAGCTAGACATGTACTGTGTTAGGATGTTGTGATACTAGGATGGTTCTTGGTCTGTGAAGAGTGGGTTAGAAAAACGAAGGACTAGCAAAGAAGGGAGGGAAATTATGGGCGTAGAAGAGGTAGGCTGAGAGGCGTCGGGTGGAGGATAGTACAGGACTTAGAGCTCTGGGAGCAAGTAGTTCAAGTTCATTGTATGTAATGAATGATGATTTGTAATGTGTTAGTAAAAATTTTTTAGTAATTAAAAAGGAAGAAGTGAAATGAGGGAGATTTGAGAGGTAAATGAAATTTAAGTAGTTGGATTATTGTGGTATCTTTGTACAGTATAATAAAATTGGGATAAGGTGGACTTTTTTATTGTTAAGGATGGAGGGTGGGTTGGGGAATAATGAGGAAGTGAGTGACGCATGTTTGCCTGATCCAAGTTTAGCGATGAAAAAATTACGTGTAAACGTGCTCTGAGACACGCTCGAGCTAACGGAGTAACCTAAGAATACAACATTGTATGCCCTGTGTGACAAACTGAACGAACTTCAGAGTCCCAAATACCCTGAAACTGCAAAATAGATAGTTCAAATGGCCCCTTTGCACCAAAACTTATAAAATATTTCATAACTGTCAATCATCCCAAAATGCGAAAACGAGACGAATGTCTTCATGCTGTCTTTACGTTTTATCATTTTGACCCTTGTCATACTCGCAACGCCATAGCATGGACTTTTATGTACCTTCAGCATCAATTGCCATGAAGAAAAAAATGAAATCTGAGATACTGCCAAAAGCTCATACTATATAAATGATTGTATTTACTCCTCTACAAATCCATAAAAGACGCATTTGCAGAAATAATAACAATACCACCAAAATACCTAACAGAATCTTAAGATTTAACGCCCGAGAAGCAAGACAATAATTATGGTTATCTTCTCTTGCACGCAGTGCATGTGCAGAATATGCAATACCCCAAGTATACATAGAAAATACGGAAAACTAACTCTCTCGTACTGAATCCATACACACCACCTTCACAAGATCTGGAAATACTTCCAATTACATGCCAATGCGGATACTTATAAGTTCTCTTCTACGCAACATTATGAAAGCTCTATGTTCTGATATGCCAACCTGTTTCATACATCTCAAGAATAAGAGAACCTCATGTCACCTCTCTCTCTCCCTCCCTCTCTCTCCTCTGTGTATTTCCTCACACACTCACACACCACACGCAATTGGACTCTCCCGTATATATATTATATATATATATATATATAACATATATATAAATATATATTATATATATATATATATATATATTGTTTTCTCCCACCTACTAAATTGTTCAGCATAGTACACACACACACAACACAAATCACACACGACACACACACACATATATATATATATATATATAAATCTATATAAAATATATATACTCAGGACCCAGGAGGATGGAGCCCCCCCACTGAGGGTGTGGCCCGTGATGCAGGCACCGAGGCATAAGGGCATCATCGATGGAACCTGTCAACTCGCCCATCATCACAGCCAAGTTACCACGAAGAAGAATGACATCAGGCTGACCAACATCCAGTTGCTATGCTCCCACCAATGATGCGAAGAAGAGAAGAAAGATACTTCTATCAGCAACTACAGACATGATAGACAAAAGGTGCAGAAGGACATAACCATACTGATGGGAGATTTTAACGCCAATATCGGAAGGGACAACACAGGCTACGAGGACAGCATGGGACACATGGACTGGACAGATGACAGAATGCGACGTTTGCAGACCTGTGCGCCCTGAACCACTGTGATAGGAGGAAGCATCTTCCACACAAGCGCATCCACAAGGCACAATGGAGATCCCCGAATCATATCACGGAGAACCAGATTGAACACAACGCATTAGCCCGCAAATTCAGGAGATCAGGGCGGGATGTTACGAGTGATGAGAGTGCTGACGTTTCATCAGACCACCAACCATCTTTAACAACAGTGCGACTTCGCCTCAAGAGATTCACCAACACCAACAACACACGTACAAGGTACAATGTCGGACTGCTCCGAACATGGACACACACCAGCCATTCATATCAGCTTTCCCACACAGGTTCCAGCCGCTACAAGAGCTGATAGAAGACAGTGAGACCGGACTCGAGACCAGTGGGAACACTGCAAGAAGCTCTGCATGACACATGTGAAGAGATCCCTTGGCAAGAAGAAGGCCCAGCACAAGAATGGATCTCCTGGCCGCCACCATCCACAAGTTGGAAACAAGGAGAGAGAAGAAAAACTACGCTGAAACACGACCCGACAAGAGTCAGCTACAGGCAAATGCACAGGAAAGACACACAGCAGCGAACGGAGAAGTAAGAAGAGCATCCAAGAAGGACAAGAGGGACTACTTTACGACCTGGCCAGCCAAGCAGAGGCAGCAGCCGACAGGGAACCGAAGGACCTGTACCTGGTGACCAGATGCTGACGTTAAGTTCCAGCAGAACAGACAAGCCAGTGAAGGACAAGAACGGAAACCACTGCACAACCGAGGAACACTGAAACCGATGGGCATAACACTCAGGGAGCTGCTGAACCGCCCCGCAGCGCCCCCCCCCCCCCCCTTGACGCCACACCAGACATCCACCTGCAGAGACAGACCTGCCCATCACTGTGACAAACTCACAAAGGCAGAGATCAAGAAGGCCATCATGACTCTGAAAAATGGCCGGCTGCAGGCCGGACGAGATACAGCAGAAGCCATCAAAGCAGACATACAGATCAGTCTGTCAACATCAATACAGCCTCTTCACAAGATCTGGGAGAAGGAGAGGTACCGCTCAGGGAAAGAAGGAATTCGTCACAAGCGCGAAAAAGGGACCTCAGGGACTGCCAGCAACTACCGATGGATCATGCTCCTGACAACGTCCCGGCAAGGTTCTCAACAGGTTTCTACTGAGAGAATGAAAGAGGCTGTCGACCCCAAGCTCCGATACCCAGCAGGAAGGCTTCCGTCAGAACAAATCATGGCTGACCAGATCGCCAGCCAGCGCATCATCGTGGAGCAGTCGCTGGAGGGAACACCCCCCTTTACAATCAACTTCGTAGATTATGAGAAGCCTTCGACCGTGTGGACAGAGAGATGCTGTGTAAGCTGCTGAGGCAATTAACGGAGTCCCCGTGAAGATCATCTCCCTCTTCCGTGCACTCTACCAGGGCATGAACCTGCAGGATTGCCCTACGCCGGCCACCTGTCGCGAAAGTTTCGAGGTGAAGACCGGAGTTCGGCAGGGATGCCTGCTGTCGCCGTTCCTCTTCCCTCTCCTGGTCAGTTGACTGGATCATGAAGACCACGTACAACGAGGCAGAAACAATCCGGGGGTTTATACAGTGGAACACTCCTGGCGCCGCTCCGACGACCTTGACTGTCGCTGGCGACCTGGCGCTCCTGTCACAAAGCCACAGCCAGATGGCAGGACAAGACCACTCGCCTTTGGAAACCACATCACGGACAGGGCTCAAGATTAACAGGAAGAAGACCGAGCTGGATGAAAATCAACACCACTGCAAAGATCACACCAGTCACAGTCGATGGAGAGCCCATCAGGGAGGTGGAGTCATTCGTCACCTTGGAAGCGTGTTTGACCAACAGGGAGGCACGGACCGAGACTCACAGCCAAATCGGCAGGCAAGAGCAGCTTCGTCATGCTCAAGAACATCTGCATTCTTGAGGGAATCACATAAGACAACTCCGCATCTCAACTCCAATGTGAATTCAATTCTGCTCTACGGATGCGAGACGTGGCGGACAACACAAACGATGCTACAAAAGAATCAGACATTCTTCACACCTGTCTGAGGCTCATCTACAAAATCCGATGGCAGGACAAGTGTCCGAAACGAAGATCTGTGGGAGCGTGCGGGACATGACCGTGGCCAAGCAGATACTGCGAAGGAATGGGGCTGGATCGGACACACCCTCGAAGCCAGCATCCACACCACTACGCCAAGCCTGACCTGGAACCGCAGGAACGAGAAAGAGAGTCCGTCTCGCACAGCTGTAGACGAGATCACTGAGGCGAGTTGAAAACAGCAAGGACAAACCTGACTGGAATGACCAGAACACCCATAACAGAGTGCGATGGCGAAGGTCGTTTGATGGCCTATTGCTCCACCGGGAGCGACGGGCATAAATTAAAAAAATAAAAATTTTAAAAAAAAAAAAATATATATATATATAGCCTATATGACACACAACACACACGACACACACACAACAGGACACACACATATTATATATTTATTTAATATATATATATATTTATTATATACATAATAAAATATGTTATGTTGTGTGTGTGTGTGTGTGTGTGTGTGTTGTGTGGAGAGAGAGAGAAGAGGAGAAGAGAGAGAGAGAGAGAGAGAGAGATATCAAACCGTTAAAGCACATTTGCACAATCTGAAATACCCCTATTGTAATAAAACAATACGGTATACGTGCCCTTGTACCAAACGTGTTTACACTGACTATTCCCAGCAAGTTTTAAAATAAAACTAAAAAATTAAAAAAAATAAAAAGCATGAAACAACACGGATACTGGATGTCTTCATGTGGCCAAACAAACAACATGGTATGATAAAACAATTGTGGGTTCCTTTGGTACAAAACCACAGGTGTCAAATTCCGATTTCACAAAATACTCCGAAAACAAACAACAATGTGATACTGAGTGTGGTTTTAACTGAAAACAAAACCAGTATAGCATGGATGAAAAACACTGCCGAGATCAAGCCAGACGGATCTGGCCATTAAGTAACTCGGGGAACGTTTAACGAACGAATACGATTACTTTACCGCCTTCTAACCAACTCTTGCTTTCAGAGATCCTGGGATCAATGTGCGGACCGATCAGCGGCAGAGCTGAAAGTCCTGAGTTCGAATCACTCGTGACTCTGATTTTGTGAGGCTTGAAACTTTTTTTTCTGCCTCCCGGTCGTACCTGATTTATTCAGGGAGAAGTTAAGCGGTAAGATGGCGTGGGGTGATCCGCCCTCCATAACCCATACCCTAGACACAGTGAAAATCTATAACAATTCAAAGCTCTGTCTTTATATTCATTAGGCCATGGCTCCCTTTCAACCTTTAACTTTAACTGATTTATTTCACTTTTAATTTAACTGGATTTTATGATCAGGAGTTATAAGAAAAAAAATCATAGTATTTGATGAGATGTCATTAATTGCGTCAACCAACCGGAACCTGAAATTATGTATCTATTTATTACTGATGTTTACACTTTGAGAAAAAAAAATGCACTTGGTCGGCAATGAAAAAAAAAATTATAAATTTTTTTTTGAATACTCAAAACATCCACTTCAAGATCATTTTTCAAAGCTTTTTTTTTTCCTTCTGCACACGCACATAGATTGGCCGCTTCATTCCTCATACTATGTTGCGATCGTCGTCCGTAAACGTTCCATATGATGTGGGGGGAAGGAGGGAAGGAGCGGAGGAGGGGAAGAAGGGTAAGAGTGGTAGAGGAGGTTGGGGTGGTGGGGGGGGAGGGTGATGATTTTGTCCCTAACAGTTTATCCTCAAGCACTTTACTGGCCGGCCGGCGATATGGGTAAAAGAGTTATCTGCGCTGGCGGGGGCTCTTGTCTGACAGCGAAGGAGCCGAAACCGCCCGTCTCCAGACAATCTCCCTGAATCCCTCATCAGTTCAGGTGGCAGGTGATGGACTGGAACACGAAAGCTACGGGAACTAAAGCCCCCTGCTTGTATACCGCTGCAGGTACACGGTCTTACATGACTTGGACCCGTCCACCTCCATCCAAGTGAAGGACAACTGAAACGAAGGGCTGTAGCATGTGGGACCAGACTGTGAAGGCTAGATGTAAGCGGTAACGGAAGTACTGAGAGGGGGCTGTTACGAAAACTACGTGTCCGAGAATGTTGAAGGACAGATGCAGCGGTGTTGAAAGTTTAAGTGAAGGGCTGGTTATGGAGTTTTTTAAGGGAAGAGATATCTGACGTATGGTGAAAGAGCTGTTATAAAGGTTTTAAGGGTACAGGTAACTTTGAAATTTCGTGTGAGAGGGCTTTAATAACGATTTTGAGAGTAGAGATAGAGTTCCCTCTAAGAAACCGTTACAAAGTCTTTTAAAGGTAAAAGTGACGTAATTACAGTGGGTACGGCTGGCTGAAGTTGCTGAGCTGTGGAGGGACGAACCCCGATGCAAGGGGGCTGTTATACCATTTTTTGTAGGTAGAAGTATCTTGAAGTACAGCGTGTGAGGGGTTGTCCGTAATGTTGTTGATATTGAAGGCAACGAACTTAGTGTCAAGGCTGCAGTAAGGGTTTTTGAGGAATACAGTGTAACGAGTTTCATGTGAAGTGCTGCACCAGTAAGGGTTTGAGGATACAGGTAACGGAAGTTCAATGTTAAGGGGCTGCAGAAAAGGTTTTTGAGGGGTAGAGGTAAACTGAAGATCATGTGAGGGGCCTGCTGAAAAGGTTTTGAGGTAGAGTGTAACGAAGATCAGTCTGAGGGGCTGCTGTAAAGAATTGAGGTTCTAGGTTGAACGGAAGTTCAGTCTGAGGGCTTCTGTAGGTGAGGTAGCAGAAGGTTAGTAGCGGGCTCACGGCAAAGTTTTTGAGAGCAGAGGTGGCTGAAGCTTAGGTGCAAGGGCTGTTTTTTAAAGATAGATAGATAGATAGATAGATAGATATATAGATAGATAGTTAGTATAGATAGAAATGTAGATAGACCAGGTGTGTAGTGTGTTTGTGGTGGTGTGTGTGTGTGTGGTGTGTGACAGATCATTGTATTTAAACATTGATTCAATTCGATGTAGCAGTCATAAATCTACGATGAAGTCGACGAAGTTTGATTGAAGTCGGGTAGAACCCTCTGTAAGAACGTGAACACATGGAGACCGAGGTTATCATGTCATTTCGTAATACCCTAAACATGCATATCTAACAAGTCACATAATACCTGGAAAGTACACTTGTGTTAAATCTTTTTACAATAAAACGAATTATTCTCACGAGAAATACCGATCAATTTATTGTCACCAATCAACATAACCATACTATTAGTGGACGCATGAAAACTAATCGAACCACCAGCAATGGCGGTACGCAATTTATAACAGATTTCTTTCCTGTGATATCTAGCCCATAACCGACATTTACCTTTTTTTGTGATTGTGTGTACACTTACCTTTCCCTCCCACCCCCTTCCCCTCCCCTCCCATCCCCCTCTCACTCTCTCTCTCTATCCTCTCTCTCTCCCACATCTCTCATTCCTCCCTCTTTCTACCTCTCTCTCGATTCATCGTCTTTTGTTTTTCTTACTTGCTCCCTACTATCTTGCCCTGTCGTACAATGTGCTGTATTCCTATCGCGTTCCCACTAACTACTATCTTTTGATCATCCGACAGACAACCAACACCCGTTTCGGATAGGTAGTCGTGAGGAGGCTTCGGGGGCCCCCCCCCCTCGTTTGACACCAGGGAGAATGTCCCGGGAAGGTAAACAAGGACAAGCACCATCCCCACCACCCAGCTGGGCCCCTCTCTCCCGAACCTTCTCTCACCCGGTGCCTCCGTCACTCCGGTCGTTCCGCAGACCCCGAACAGACAGGCGACATGCATTACCGCGCCTTGGGGAGAAGCGACAGGTTTCACCCGCCGGGGGGGGTGGGGGGGGGGGGCGCTCTGTCACCCCGGGATAGCCGAATCCTCCTCACGTGACGCGCAAATTCCAGCAGCCATCTTTGATGCTGAAGTCCGGGGACACAGATGAGAGAGAGAGAGAGAGAGATAGAGAGAAGAGAGAAGAGAAGCGAAGAAGAAGAGAGAAGAGAGAGAGAGAGAGAGAGAGAGGAGAGAGAGAGAAAGAGAATAGACAGAGAGGAGACAGAGAGAGAGAGAGAGAGAAAGAGAAAAAAGATAAAGAGAGAGAGAAGAGAGAGAGAGAAAGAGAGAAGAGAAGAGAAGAAGGGAGGTGGGCGTGACGAAGTGTACGTGTGTGGGGGTGGCGCACTAGAGCATGTATTATGTACGTGGGGAAAGGTGGGTACACCGGTGCGAAGTGGAGTCTGGGATGACTGGGCAACATGCAAAACTTTCACTCGGGCGCGTTTTTTACCACCTGCACCTCTGGTGCTCAGGGGAGGGAACCCGTCACTGTCATCCTGCCAGGTTTCTTCTTGTGGGTGGTGATATGGTCCGTTGTGGCGATGGTAGTGGTGAAGTTGGGGGGGGGGGAGGATGTGTGTGTGTGTGTGTGTGTGTTGTGTGTGTGTATTGGTGTGTGTGTGCGTGCGTGCGGTGCGTGTGGGGTGTGTGTGTGTGTGTGTGTGTGTGTGTGGTGTGTGTGTTGTGGTGTGTGTGTGTGTGTGTGTGTTGTGGGTGTGTGTGTGTGTTTTGGTTGTGTGTGCGTTGTGTGTGTGTGTGTGTGTGTGTGCGTGTGTGTGTTTGTGTGTGTGTTGTGTGTGTGTGTGTGTTGTGTGAGTTGTGTGTTTGTGTGTGTGTTGTGGTGTGTGTGATGTGAGTGGGGGGGGGGGGTAGATGAGCGGCCCAGATGGCGATATGCCTGTGATATGCTAAGGCCTCTGCTGCAGTTTCTCGCTAATCTCCTCTCCCAGTCAAAGCAAAATGAAGAAGAAATAGGATGAAAAAAAAAAATAGAAAAGAACGAAACACTGAGAGACCCGACAAATAGGATAACTATGGGACAGGCATAAACACTAAGGTGGGAAAACTTAACCACCCTTAATTTATATACCCTTCTTCACACGCACGTTCATTGAACTGTCAAGATTGCAATGTGAGTGTAGGGTGGAGGTGGGGTAAGGGGAGTGGGTGTCTGTGTCCTTTAGGTAGATTCAAATGGGTTTTAAATTCACTCTTTTGACCGAACACACGATTTCGAACCTCGTTATTCAACTTGTTAGGCAAATGCGACCAGTTTCACACGAGTGACTTCCCTCATGGTCTCATTTCTTTAACCTTTCACATTAAAGTGTTTTACTTCTTCTGTGTGTATTTTTTTGTAAATTCAAGAGAATCTCTCAGATCTAACAATTTCTATTTTCAAAGATTTTTTGTTCAACCTTCACTTCGTGGATAGTTTTTACATGAAAAATCAAACAAAAATGGTGAGTTTAAAACTGAAATTTCAGTTTATGTTCTCCGTGGATCTCAACAACAAAATATGGACTTGAGGAAATACTAAAACGGACCGAAAATGAAATCTCTGAAGCATTTTTTCTGACTTGGATACTCCATGGGTATTCTTGATTATAAAAGAACACAAGCGTCTTTGAGTATGTTTTACTTGTGGGAGAAAGAGGTGAGGTGAACTTGAAAGGGGGGAAAGGAGTGCGGGGCGGAAAAGAGGGGGGAGGTGATAAATCTACGCCACACTTGAGCAAGCCTCTGGACCAGAATGGTAACTGTTGTGTCCCAAGAGGTTATGAACAAAGGTCTTACATTATTCCGTTGGGCTAACTTCTCTTATCATTGCGTTTAGAAGAAACTCGGATTGACCCTCAATTTCTTCCTGCTCCTTAGTTGTTCGGTACATGAACACAGGTAAAAACGAAGGTATGATATCAAACAGGAGAAGGACGGAAGAAGAACAGCATGAACGCTGTCTTGACCACCATCGACCGTCTGTCTTATCCAGCACCAGGAATTTCAAGATCATTGCACTTTAAGAGCAGATTGCGGTAAAACCGAGGATTGCATGTTAAGGAAGGTAAGAACGCTAATAAAACACCCCTTCTTTGAAAGCATGAAATGGTGCACTAATTAATACACAGTGGTTTCATGAACTGGAAGTACAGAATACTTTTGATGACAAAACCTCTGTAGTTACTGACGACTGTCGATGACTTCAGTTCGTTACTCTCTGTCAGCCAACCGAACAATTAAGATTATAGAAGGGACAGGTTTTATTAACCTTCTCCAGTCGGTTCATCAAATTCCAAAGGTGGTGCGATTCCCAAAAGGGGGTGCGCTTCAATCCTGCTTATAAAAAGATTGGAATTTCTGGCAGTCCATCTGAACATGTTCCGTTGTGCGACATAGGTGGGTCCTTTAAGGGTGGTGATGCAAGTGATCTGCGCGTGATCTGCATCACCTGAGGTAGGTGCGCCATTTATCCTCAAGGTAACCTAACCTCACCCAATTGATTCAACTGAATAAGATCAACGACAGTGAGTTCAAACAGCCCCCCCTGATGACACAGAAAGGACGTTTACCAGACAAAAATTTCATTTGAAAAAGAAAAGGGA
>CM031619.1:44372131-44374631 GCA_018398815.1 Conus ventricosus
TGTTCCAGATAAAAAAAAAAAACATCTTGAAAGAGACAGTCTTTTGGGGGCGTATAATTATAGACACAGATGCAAAAGTTCACGAAAATGGATCCAAGAAGTGTGTCAAAGGCCAATGAACGGTTTAAGGGCCATAAACGACAACAATATACAGAATGAAAGGATAAGAGGATGCTTGGTGAACTAGCGGAGAGGGCATTTGGGCTCCTTCCTGGGCGGGCTCCTGGACTGTGTCAAGGGGATCGAACCCATCCGGTAATCACTGGCAGGTGACTTGTGAAATTCTTCCTTCAGGTGTTTGAGAGACAAGGGAGACAAACTGACCACTTCAACAGTAGCGCACCATGTCTATTGACCTTCAGGCGAGGTCAGTACGAAAGTCGAGGAGACTGCCCGAGGACCTCCCATTTGAAGGATGGGAATCGCCTGTTGGTTTATCAGGTGCTGTTTGTGGAGTGCTGAGCTGCTGCTATGGTTGAACTGGTTTGGAAGTCAGTGGACGAAGAAGTTGCCGATGTGGAGGATTATTGTGTGAAGATGTGTTAGAGGTCGCTTTGAATCTCAATGTCCGTTTGTGAGAAAGAGGGCTGAGGTTGACTGTTTGGCTGTTCAGAACGTTTGTGTGAATGTTGCCGTGTGAAAGAGCAGACATTTCGAGAAATTCTCTGTGAAGATGAACATGGGATCCTTTGTGGAGATGAACATGGGATCCTTTGTGGAGATGAACATGGGATCCTTTGTGGAGATGAACATGGGATCCTTTGTGGAGATGCCTTTACAAACTGGACAGTGGAGAACACAAGACAGACACAAAACATTATAACATTCAACCTGGGATAAACCAAAAAAATGATCTGAGTTCCTATCACTATAATTTTTTGTGCATTCATTTTTCTGATTTGCGTTTTCAAAGCAGAGTAGAAGCTACAGTTCTTGTTCCCAGTCGTGTCAGAAGAGAGGCAAATGCGCGACATCTCCATCCCAAGACAGAGCAGAATGCGGGTGTATGGGCATGTGTGCGTAAAGCGCCAAGATACATACACTTAGTGTGTTGAGTCTGATTTTAACATTTGCAAATTCATTTAAGCAATACCATCGCATTTTCCCCCAACCTGGACAGACAAAAAGCAGAATCATTGTAAGACGACAATTTTAAAGGGGGTTATCTTTTATTGAGTGTCAAATCTAGCACACGGAGAGAAAAGATTGTTCCGAAAAATCTCATTTAAAGAATGAGCAAATCTTCAGTGGATGTTAAATCTAATGCAGACATACAGCAAACAAAAAAGTTTGAAAAAAAAACATTGCTTAAATGCTGGGGAACCTGGTGTCAAGACAAAGACCAAAATGGTTCTAGAATAAGTTTTTGAAGCCGTGAAGTCTTTGGAATCTGGTATCAAGACAAAGACCAAAATGGTTCTAGAATAAGTTTTTGAAGACGTGAAGTCTTTGGAATCTGGTATCAAGACAAAGACCAAAATGGTTCTAGAATAAGTTTTTGAAGCCGTGAAGTCTTTGGAATCTGGTATCAAGACAAAGACCAAAATGGTTCTAGAATAAGTTTTTAAAGCCGTGAAGTCTTTGGAATCTGGTATCAAGACAAAGAACAAAATGGTTCTAGAATAAGTTTTTAAAGCCGTGAAGTCTTTGTCCGGAGGTCAATCGAATATAAACAAAAATAAATATGTTCCAGAAAAACTAGCTTGTACAGGTAGGAGCCTTTAATTGGGAAATCTATATTTCATTAGCAAAAGAGGAAAAATGTGTTCTAGTATGCATTAACTGACTTTTAGGGGGATGGGAATTATGGATAAATACAAGGGGGGTAGGGTAGGGTGACGATGGGTGATTTTTTTTTTAATGAATAATACATTAAGAAAACCGTCTTACCCGGGGAGATGCCTTTCGTGGGAATTTGTTGATAGGGAAATTCCTCTGTAATGGTATGCTTTTATCTTTCACTTCCCTGTAAATACATATACATGTAACTCTGTTCCTAACAGACGCTGAACCGAAGAGAAGAACAACAAGAACAAGAAGAAGAACATGATGAATGATTAAAAAACAAGAAGAAGAAAAAGAAATCGTGGTCAAAATTCACATACCTATCCACTTATCTTCGCTGCAATGTTTTCTTTTATGATCAGACACTGAACCAGTGAGAAGAAGAAGAAGAAAACGGAGGAGGAGGAGGAGGAGGAGGAGGAGGAGGAGGAGGCACGTGAACAGAAAGGAGAAACAACAACAACAACAATAAGTCGTGGTCAAAAATTCATATACATATCCGTCGTGTCACTTCAATGTCTTCACAGTCAGACACTGAACCAAGAAGAAGAAGAAGAAGAGGGGAAAAAGAAGAGGATGAGGGGGGAGAAGGAGGAGGAAGAAGAAGGAAAAGAAGAAGAAGAGGAGAAAGAGGATGAGGTAAGAAGAAGAAGAAGAACACGCCGACGAAGAATAAAATAAGAAGAAGAATAGGAGGAGGAAGAAGAAGGAGGAG
>CM031619.1:44389631-44394631 GCA_018398815.1 Conus ventricosus
AGGATGGTGCTTTCAACACGGACTAAACGGTCAGCTGGAGAATAGTGCTTGCGGAAACCGCACTGTTATTTGGTCAAAAGGCCATCTTTTTCCAGCATCCACATTGGACAGGAGTTGATCATCTTTTCTATCAATTTACGAAGGCAACTGGTCAGAACTACTGAGCGATAATTAGACGGGATGGTTGATTTCTTTTCCGGATTTTGGAGCTGGACTGGCTTACCGCCAGGACTGCGGAAAGCATCCTGCAGTCTATTTGAGATTGTGCCCTTTTAAAGAACATGGAGAGTTTTCAGGAGATGTTTCAGAAGATGGTAATGGATGTCATCAAGGCTAAAAGCAGAATCACTACAGACTTGATGACCTGAAATTCTTCATGTGAAAACGACAGCCTTAAGTCTTCGATAGTGTCAAAGGAAAGGTTGCCGAGACATTTTTCTTTGAGTTTTTTCAAAAAAAAAAGGAAACTTTTTTTAGTGAAGGATGATTTAATTCTTTAATAAGAGGGCGGCACATTGGCAACAGCTCGTTGAAACAGAAATATTGGCAAGACTGACGTTTGCCCACTTTGAAAAGGTATCTGATTTACATCGCAACTTAGATAAGCTTCGAAGTAGGACGCTACAACTTTGAAACCGTTTTCGTTGATTCTCTAATTGTAGACAATGCAGTCAAAATAAAACCACAGTCTTTGAGCCTTCGAGGTTTGTCAGAAGGCATTGGAATAGCGGTTTTAGCACCTTTTATAAGAATATCTATCAAGATTTCTGCACAGTCTGAACTTGGCAGAACTCCTCTATCATCAGTTCTTTGGGGTGTTTCCCGCAAAGACATCACAGCTACCTTTTGTTGAATTAAGATGCTCCGGTAAAGAGCAGCTTTCTGTATTTATTTCATTTTCAAACCAATCAGAAAACTGTCACTTCAGAACAGATCATCGTGAGCAGACAAATCATAGTGCAGGACCAGTGACAGGTCACACACAGACAAACCTATACACCTAAAGAGAGTGTATCAGCAGTGAAAGAAGTGAGAAAAGTCAGAGATCCATCATTCGGACAACACAGATCCAGCTCCGAAAAAGATATCTTCCAAAGGGAGACCTCTGGACGAAGTATGTACACTACTTCAACAAGGAATATGCCCATTAAAACCATTGTATGTTGGGAATATGCCCATTAAAACCATTGTATGTTGAACGAATAGTTTTATCGTCTGATATAATGTGTGACTAAGATACGTCAAATAAAACCATCGCAATGCACTGTACAGTGCGTTGTCTTGGTATCATTAAGTAATGCTCTGTTACAGTCGGACAAGGCATCAAACAGGGATGCTAGATTCAAACGCTTTTGTGAACAAGAAACAAACCAAAACCAAAACGAAACAAGAAACCAACAGGAACAGTGGGAAACTACTTTGAATAAGAAAAAACAGACAAAAAACGACAACGAGCTGATTGTTTGGGATTCATCACAGACTGTTGTGAACAGAACGGGGACGAGCGGCTGACGATACCAGAACAATGCAAGGTTTGTAATACTGTAAAAGGCACAGTTCAACTGTCGTGGTATTCGTCGATTCCACAAGTACTTTGGTTCTAACAATGAAAATCATCATCATCATCATCATCATCATCATGGTCGTCGTCGTCGTCGCCGTCGTCGCCGCCGCCGCCGTCGTCATGGTCATCGTCGTCATCATTATCATTATTACATAAGTAATGAAAATTTATACAGCGCATCAAATAGTTAATCTGTAAAAACCGTTATGCAAAAGAAAAAAATAAGAAAATCTGTGAATTCTTCAGCTTCCTCCCACTCCCCCCCCCCCCCCCCCCCCCCCCCCCCCCCCCCCCCCCACCCCTCACCACACTCCCACACCCCCCCCCCCCCCACCCCCCCCAAATCTTCCCAGTTTCCTCTCCTATTTTCCCCTTTTCTTCGCCCACACACTCACACAACAAAACACTGCGCGCACACGGCACACACATATACTGAAAACACCAATGACACACGCGACCCAAGGATCATTCATTTTTGGTTATCTGTCTTTTGTCTGTTGTTGCCTTTAATTTTATCTTCGTTCTCGCCTACTCTTTTTTTTTCAACGTAAAACATTTCCTCCACATTTGCAGCATGATGGGATCAGGTGAGAATCAACGATGCTTTGTGTGTCTTGTGCACATGGTTATTGTACATTTATCAGGATTCTTCTTTGTCAGTGTGTTGCTGGTGTTATGATTTTTCTAGGGACAAGATTGCTGTAACATAACTCTCTCTCTCTCTCTCTCTCACTGCATCTCCTCTCTCTCTCCTCTCTCTCTACTGCTTACCTGTCACTCCTCTTATGCTCGTTTTAAACCGACAATCAGACACTTGGTTCCATCTTCTACAAAAATTTTTTTTCCCTACAGGATTTCATCAAAGCTGTATTTAGGGGTCTCACTATTCTTTCGTTCGTGAATACTGATGCCCTGGACAAACTTCATCAAGATTCAGACAACAGTGCAACATTTTCTCTTACTGAAAAACACACAAACAAACAAAAAAATCCAAACTAATCAGGGTCGAAAAAACAATACCTTATTTTACAGTACTTCATCTGCCAGGTTAAAGGCTGCAGTCCGCCTGTTTCTTGCCTGCAGGGGTGATGAGGTTCACCAGTTTAGGGTAAGACATTACGGACGGCGGTGCCAGCTCTCCTATCTTTCCGCCGCCTTCAGCTTCCCTTAACTGAATCAGGTACTCAGTGACGACTGGGCGGACAGAGAAGAGGTTCAAGCTTTCAACATCCTGAGCGTGACGAATCCGATCATTTAACGACATCACTTTCTTTGGTGCATAGCAAAATAGATGGAATAAATAAACAAAGATGTGCTAATTGCGGTACATGATAGGAAAAAAACGTCTTTTCTGACGTCTGGTCCTTAAACACCTCATTTAACTTATTGGTGTAGAAGATGACGCGGATTTTACACGAACAGAAGCGGACTCAGAGACTGCGACGTTATAACTTTGTGCTTCACACCTGAGATGTCTTTTTCATTTGATTCGCCAAATTCTGCACACTTCCTTACAACTAGTGTACCTAGAATGTAAGAATGTAATTCACCCCCTTTTTTTTCCCGACCCCCACAAGTGGCGAAATCATGACTGCCAGCCCCGCGGCCTAACCTTCTCTCGCAGGTACATACGACTGAATGATAGGAACACCTCTGTGCTTCTCTCCTGGGGGCACCCATCAAAGTGACCGTTTAAGTAAACTATGAATAACCGGCCTTTGCCCTCACCTCCCCTCTAAAAAAGAAAAGGTTCCCCCCCCCTCCCCACCCCACCGCACCCCCCCCCCCCCCCCCCCCCCCGAAAACAAAATCGCAACACACTCAAGCGCGAGAGAGGGATAGCACGCACGCGCGCGCGCGCACACACACACACACACACACACACACACACATACACACACACACACACACACACACCACACTACACACACACACACACACACACACACACACACACACACACACACACACACACACATCTCACACACACTCCTTTTGTGAACCCACCAATGAGAGGAAAAACGAAAGTCTGTCGTGCATTTTTTGAGAGGGTGTTGAATTTCTATTTTTAGACATCGAAAAAACAAACAAAACAAACAAAGAAACAACACACACAAATTCACCGCAGAAATAAAGAATAACCGATAATGTAGCATATGGTTACAAAACAAACAGAATAACCGATAATGTAGCATATGGTTACAAAACAAACAGAATAACCGATAATGTAGCATATGGTTACAAAACAAACAGAATAACCGATAATGTAGCATATGGTTACAAAACAAACAGGAAAGGAACAAAAACCCGAAAGTCTGTATTTCATTGAAGTTTTTTTGTTTGTTTGTTTGTTTTTTGTAATTACCAAACGCATTTCTCACAAGGTTTGGATTGAAAACACCCACTTGAGGTTTGAAATGGCGATTTAAAAAATAACACCAGGCAGATCAAAATCCTTGGAGGTGCCATTATGTCACACTGAAGAAGCGCTTCTTGCGCTTTATTCTTGCTTTGGTTGTTTGTTGTAGTTTTTTCCCTACGCCCCTTTTGTTCGTATCACTTTGCCGCCTTGCTTGATGTTTGGGAGAAAATGTGCATTGTGGAGCGATTCGTTGAACGGTTTTTTCCTCCCCACACCATCAGCGTGGCTGAATTGAGGGAGAAGCGTTTTCTCTTGTTGAAGTCTCATCATGGTCCGTGTCTGGTTTCCATTGTTTTCTAGTTTTTGTTGTTGCTGGTTTTGCTGGGGGGGTTTTCTCGACCAGATACTTATTGAAATGAAATGAAAAGAGGCGAGGGGAAAGTCGCCCTGTTGTTGTTGTTGTTGTTGTTGTTGTTGTTGTTGTTGTTGTTGTTGTTGTGTTGTCTGAATACTGGAATGAACGAGAAATAAAATGAACAGGGTGGCGAGATAACGAGCGGGGGAAATGGTATGACTCTTCGAACGTTGTTCCATCAACGTTGTGGGAAAAGCTTGATGTGTAAACTCGAGAATGTGGTGGCGGACCGCTTGTCCAAATTTTTAGCAGGATTATAAAGGACAATCCTTTGTAGTTAACACAACTCTTTTAGCAGGATTATAAAGGATAATCCTTTGCAGTTAACACAACTCTTTTAGCAGGATTATAAAGGGTAATCCTTTGCAGTTAACACCACTCTTTTAGCAGGATTATAAAGGACAATCCTTTGCAGTTAACTCAACTCTTTTAGCAGGATTATAAAGGACAATCCTTTGCAGTTAACACAACTCTTTTAGCAGGATTATAAAGGGTAATCCTTTGCAGTTAACACAACTCTTTTAGCAGGATTATAAAGGCCAATTCTTTGCAGTTAACACAACTCTTTTAGCAGGATTATAAAGGACAATCCTTTGCAGTTAACACAACTCTTCCAGTCATAAGATGTCACAGAGTAACGAACAGTTAAGAATGCATTC
>CM031619.1:44397131-44434631 GCA_018398815.1 Conus ventricosus
CCCACCAACAACCATTGAAGATGGCAACAAACACAACAAAACATTCATTCAACACTGGCCAACATCTTTCGATCTCGAACGTTGTCAAATGGTATGAACAGTAGAAAAGAAACAAATACAAGTGACTTCAGTATGATTGATATGAACTGACATCTTCAATGAGGCAGGCAGCCGCAAATAATCAATCACAAGCAGGGAGACAACCGTTCTGCCAGAAACAATTACCTGCCCACAACTCCAAATTAATGCTGCTTCGGGCACCAGTTCGCCTTTGACTGATGCTAAGATTTTCTGTCCTTTATTAACTGTAATCATAGCAGACTTCCTTAGAGCCCTTCGGCTTTTACTATTATGTGTCCAGCTTCACGGTTCGCCAAGAACTGTCAACTTTCTCACCGTTGGTGTGCACTGGGAGAATGGTTACCTGTTCAGGGAATGGCTCGTCATCTCCTTCAACTCCTGGAGAAGAAGGGTGCGAGAGGAGGAGAGAAAGGCCAGACTTGACGAGGCAGAGAAGAGAGAGAGAGAGAGAGAGAGAGAAGAGAGAGAGAGAGAGAGAAGCAACAAGACAAGAAATAGGTGAAGAGGAAGACCAAACAAGACAGGGCAGAGGATTAAGACCAAACAAGACAGGGCAGAGGATTAAGACCAAACAAGACAGGGCAGAGGATTAAGACCAAACAAGACAGGGCAGAGGATTAAGACCAAACAAGACAAGGCAGAGGATTAAGACCAAACAAGACAGGGCAGAGGATTAAGACCAAACAAGACAGGGCAGAGGATTAAGACCAAACAAGACAGGGCAGAGGATTAAGACCAAACAAGACTGGAGCAGAGGATTAAGACCAAACAAGACAGGGCAGAGGATTAAGACCAAACAAGACAAGGCAGAGGATTAAGACCAAACAAGACAGGGCAGAGGATTAAGACCAAACAAGACAAGGCAGAGGATTAAGACCAAACAAGACAGGGCAGAGGATTAAGACCAAACAAGACTGGAGCAGAGGATTAAGACCAAACAAGACAGGGCAGAGGATTAAGACCAAACAAGACAGGGCAGAGGATTAAGACCAAACAAGACAGGGCAGAGGATTAAGACCAAACAAGACAGGGCAGAGGATTAAGACCAAACAAGACAGGGCAGAGGATTAAGACCAAACAAGACTGGAGCAGAGGATTAAGACCAAACAAGACAGGCAGAGGATTAAGACCAAACAAGACAGGGCAGAGGATTAAGACCAAACAAGACTGGAGCAGAGGATTAAGACCAAACAAGACAGGGCAGAGGATTAAGACCAAACAAGACAGGGCAGAGGATTAAGACCAAACAAGACAAGGCAGAGGATTAAGACCAAACAAGACAGGGCAGAGGATTAAGACCAAACAAGACAAGGCAGAGGATTAAGACCACACAAGACAAGGCAGAGGATTAAGACCAAACAAGACAGGGCAGAGGATTAAGACCAAACAAGACAAGGCAGAGGATTAAGACCACACAAGACAAGGCAGAGGATTAAGACCAAACAAGACAGGGCAGAGGATTAAGACCAAACAAGACAGGCAGAGGATTAAGACCACACAAGACAAGGCAGAGGATTAAGACCACACAAGACAAGGCAGAGGATTAAGACCACACAAGACAAGGCAGAGGATTAAGACCACACAAGACAAGGCAGAGGATTAAGACCAAACAAGACAAGGCAGAGGATTAAGACCAAACAAGACAGGGCAGAGGATTAAGACCAAACAAGACAAGGCAGAGGATTAAGACCAAACAAGACAGGGCAGAGGATTAAGACCAAACAAGACAGGGCAGAGGATTAAGACCAAACAAGACAAGGCAGAGGATTAAGACCACACAAGACAAGGCAGAGGATTAAGACCAAACAAGACAAGGCAGAGGATTAAGACCAAACAAGACAGGGCAGAGGATTAAGACCAAACAAGACTGGAGCAGAGGATTAAGACCAAACAAGACAGGGCAGAGGATTAAGACCAAACAAGACAGGGCAGAGGATTAAGACCAAACAAGACTGGAGCAGAGGATTAAGACCAAACAAGACAGGGCAGAGGATTAAGACCAAACAAGACAGGGCAGAGGATTAAGACCAAACAAGACTGGAGCAGAGGATTAAGACCAAACAAGACAGGACAGAGGAGGAGAATAAGACCAAAACAAGACAGGACAGAGGAGAAGAAGACCAACACAAGACAAGGCAGAGGAGGAGAAGAAGACCAAAACAAGACAGGACAGAGGAGAATAAGACCAAAACAAGACAGGACAGAGGAGAAGAAGACCAACACAAGACAAGGCAGAGGAGGAGAAGAAGACCAACACAAGACAAGGTAGAGGAGGAGAAGAAGACCAAAACAAGACAAGGCAGAGGAGGAGAAGAAGACCAAAACAAGACAAGGCAGGGATGAAGAGGAAGTCCACAGGAGACCAGAACAAAACAGAAACCAGCTCAGCCCTGCCGCAATCATAAACCTGGCCAGTTCGACAGTCTGGGAAGACGTCAGCTCCACGCAAAATCCACGCGACACGGCAGCTGTCCCTGGCTGTGAATTATCTTCTCCCGTTCGTCTCTCGCTGAACTAACTGCCATAAATTACGTGCAGTTTTGCAGCGGTCCACCACCACCACCACCACCACCCCTCCTTCCCCTTCGACCAACACTTTCAAACTCCACCCACCCCCACCCACCCGTCTCTCTCTTCTTCCCCCATACACCCCCACTCTCCCGCCTCACCTGACTCCTCTTTTTCTTTTTCTTTTTTTTTTTCTTTTTTTTTTTCCTTTTTTTTTCATTTTATTTTTCCACTCCTGAATTAAACCTTAAAAACTGGGGATGAAACACGTTTAGACACACACACAAAGAACCTCAGCGAAGCAATGATGGACGGTGTGGTTTCAAAGAGCTCCGAGACTGGATCAATGGTCTTTGGACTGGAGGGCGGGGGAGATAGGGGTGTTCTTTATCAGCCACGGCGGACGTGGTGTTATTATTTTTTTTTTCTTTTTCATTCTTTGTGTGTGAGTGTGTTTTCTTCCTTCCGGCTGGCTTTTGTAGCAGAACTTGGCCCGCACGGTGTGCAAACAGAGCGAAGCATGCCCGCCGACAGGGGAGATTAATCAGTGGGGGGAAACAGGGGCCGCTACCTACCCAATCAAGGCCTGGCAGAAGATCCCGGCTGTCAACTGTCACAAGTCCGCCTCCTGGGGACTTCCGAGTGGTCGCCCTCGCTTCTTTTTGTACTCCCTGGGTAGTTTTCTCTGTCTGTGCGTCTGTCCGTCCGTCTGTCTGTCTGTTTGCTCTCTCTGTCTCTGTCTGTCTCTCCCTCTCTCTCTCTCTCTCTCTCTGTCTCTTCCATCACCAGCCCCCTTCTCTCTCTTTCCCTCCCTCTTCACCTCCATCTCTCGCTCTCTCTCTCTCTCTCTCTCTCTCTCTCTCTCTCTCTCTCTCTTCACCCCCAACCCCCCCCCCCCCCCCCCCCCCAGCTTATTAAATCGATCCATGTACATTTACTAGGCACTTCAGACGTTGCGTATTGTGAATTCGTGGGATGCTGATCTCAGTTTATGTGGAATGCTAGCTAGTCGGTTTATACATCTCATTGTGTTCTTTTGATTTCTTCAGTTATGTGTGGGGATTCCTCCTCAGAGCGTTTAACAAGAAGTCTCGAGTCTCGAGTCCCTCCCTCTGAGAAACTTTCCAAGCTCCAGGTCTGAAATCACTCGGCAGCAGTTTCCAAGTGTCATTACATAACAGGTAGTGAGGTAAACACGTAACATCGTTTCAATGGGCTAAACAACATCTCTCTCTCTCTCTCTCTCTCTCTCTCTCTCTCAGTGCTCTGCTCTGAATTGGGGCCGACGCTGACTTCTAAGATTTCCCTCTATTCACCGACGCTGCGAATGACTTCACATCATGCGTGACTCTCGGGCCCTGACGACGCTTTCACTTACTGAAACATTCAGCCAGGCCCGACAGCTTGTCGGCGCCCATCAGTGCCTTGTGTGTCGTTTTACCGAGAGAACCCGTGCGGTTCTAAACCTTGTCACCCCTGCCCGTCAAAGTGGCCAACCGGGCCTGTCAGTGACGTCACACTAGGTGCGTGCATTATGCACGGGAAGGGCGGGCGAACCTTGGCGAGGGAGGGGTAGGAAGGGAGCTGGGGAGGGGAGGGTTGGGGGTGGGGAAGGAGGGATGAATGGGTGTGTGTTTTAATTGAACAGCTTTTCCAGAAGTCATCATTGTCTTCTGCCCGGGTGATGGGCCGCCTGGTGGGGACAGCATGGAGTTCGTGGAAGTTGGGAGTTCGATCCCCCCCGCTGGTTTCTAGCATTATCTACAATTTGCCATTTTCACTACCCAGTTTTAATGTGTTGTTGTTCTGCTGGTACAGTGTGGTGTTCAATATACCCTCTTCCTCCTCCCGTCTTCTCCCCCTCCTCCACCTTCCGCGTTCATTCATCCACCCTCTCCCACCTTATTCCTCATCCCCCATCTCTCCAACTCAGCTGTATTGGTCGAAGTCCGTCTGACGTATCATCTGAGGAGGGTACGGACAGTAAGACTGAATGGAACTGTGTTCAAGTCGCCTGGGCGTTTGTGCTCTTCATGATGAATTCTGCTTTCTCCTCCAGTTGGAGGGAGTAGCGTTCTTGTCGTCTTCATGGTGAATTCTGTGTCTTCCAGTTACAGGAAATACTGTTTTCGTGGTCTTCATGGTGAATTCTGTTTCCTCTTCCAGTTACAGGAAATACTGTTTTCGTGGTCTTCATGGTGAATTCTGTTTCCTCTTCCACTACAGAGAATATGATTTTCGTGTGTCTTCGTGGTGAATTCTGTTTCCTCTTCCAGTTACAGGGAAAAGGGTTTTCGTGGTCTTCATGATGAATTCTGTTTCCTCTTGCAGTTACAGAGAATAGAGTTTTCGTGGTCTTCATGGTGAATTCTGTTTCCTCTTCCACTACAGGGAATATGATTTTCGTGGTCTTCGTGGTGAATTCTGTTTCCTCTTCCAGTTACAGGGAAAAGGGTTTTCGTGGTCTTCATGGTGAATTCTGTTTCCTCTTCCACTACAGAGAATATGATTTTCGTGGTCTTCGTGGTGAATTCTGTTTCCTCTTCCAGTTACAGGGAAAAGGGTTTTCGTGGTCTTCATGATGAATTCTGTTTCCTCTTGCAGTTACAGAGAATAGAGTTTTCGTGGTCTTCATGGTGAATTCTGTTTCCTCTTCCACTACAGGGAATATGATTTTCGTGGTCTTCGTGGTGAATTCTGTTTCCTCTTCCAGTTACAGGGAAAAGGGTTTTCGTGGTCTTCATGATGAATTCTGTTTCCCCTTGCAGTAACAGGGAATAGGGTTTTCGTCGTCTTCACGATGAATGCTGTTTTCTCTTCCAGTAAAAGGGTAAAGGATCGTTGTCTTTTTCACGATCAATTCTGTCGTTTCTTCAAAACTGAAAAGCAAAGGAGAGGCAGTGAAGAGGGTCGGGTGGAGGGAAATGTGGATTTTTGTCGTCTTCACGATCAGTTCTGTTTTCTTTTCCAGTCAACGGGAACAGGATTTCTGTGGTCTTCACGATCAGTTTTGTCGTCTCTTCAAGTTAAACGGAACAGAGTTTCTCTTCAATGTAAACGGAACAGAGTTTATGTCGTCCTCGCTGCCAATGTTCTTTCCTATTCGAATTAAAGGCAATAGGGTTTTCGTCTTCTTCATGATGAATGCTGTGGTCTCTTCCAGTAAATGGAAGAGGCTTTCGTCGTCTTCACGATCATTCGTTGTCTCTGCGACTGAAAGAAATCGGGCTTTTGACTTCTTCACGATCAATTCTGTTTTATCTTCCAGTTAAAAAGGATTAGGGTTCTCGTCGTCTTCGTGATCCATTCGTTCTCTCTTCCGGCGAAAAGAGACAACAAAGTGTTCCTTGTTAAAGGGATTAGGGTTTTCGTCGTCCTCGTGATCAATTCGTTGTTTTGTTGTGTGCGGGTTTGTCATCTTCACGATCAATTTTGTTTCCTCTTCCGGTCAAAGAGAATAAGATTTTTAATCGTCCTCATGATGAATTCTGTTTTCGATTCCAGTCAAATAAATAGAGTTTTGTCGTCTTCACGAAGAATGCTGTCGTCGCTTCCAGTTAAAGGGAATAGGGTTTTCGTCGTCTTCATTATGATTTTTTTCCCCCTCGCATTTTTAAAGGAAATACGGGTTTTCTCGTCTTCTAGATTGACTTTGCTTTCTCTTTCAGTTAAAGGGAAAACAGATTTTCATCGTCTTCATGATCATTTTCTTTTTCTTGCGGTCAAAGGACTTAAGGTTTTCGTTGTCTTCACGATCAATTCTGTTGTCTCCTCCAGCTAAAGAGAATATAACGTTCATCGTCTTCGTTTTCATCTTTTCTCTTTCAGTTAAGGGGAACAGGCTTTGAGCCCGGATCAAAGCATCATGAGCTCTGATTTTTTTTTTTTAATGACGTCGGGAATGCTTACTCTGCAAAGATTTCCGGAGTAACAAGTCAGAACATTGTTATAGACGATCGCGGTTTTGGGTTTGTTGTTGTTGTTGTTGTTGTTTTATTTTTGGTTTGTCTTTTTTGTGTGTGTGTGTTTTTCTTTTCTTCTCGTACATTTAACATTCTTAAAAGATGCATTTGGGAATTCGATAAACCAAAATTGAGGGTTGTGGATACGCTCGCGCGCGTTCGCGTGTGTGTGTGTGTGTGTGTGTGTGTGTGTGTGTGTGTGTGTGTGTGTCTGTGTATGTCTGTGTGTGTGCGTGCGTGCGTGCTTGTTAAATGTGTGTGTGCGTGTGTGTGTGCGTGTGAGTGAGCGCGCGTGCGCGAGCGAGTGTGTGTATATGCCCACGTTCGATGTGCTTGCGAGCTTCAAAATCCACATGTCTGTGATTGTCCGACAAGTGTGTATGGAAGTCAACAGTCACCCATTGGACAAAGCGATGAACCATGTTGTTTTAAGCAAGCGTACTTTAACTCTTTCACCTCTGATATGTTAATCAAGCTGCATTAAACGCCCACCATAAATGTTACACCTCGGCATCAAACCAAAGGAGCGTCACTGTAAAACTCAGATCTTGAGGGGGGGGGGGGGGGGGGGGGGGGGGCACGTTCTGAACGTAAAACTTAATTTCTCTTCATCCATTTACCGAGTCTAATTCCAGTTAACGCTTTGAAGCCAGTGGTTGTAAAACTCCCCTGTACCGGAAAGTACCGCAATGTAGAACAACTGGCATGGAAAGTGTTAAGAGCTTCTGGGTAAACTGACGTTAATCTCACCATTTCCTGTACCAAACTCCCCGTCATATTGATTAGGGTTGGTTTGTTTGACGAGTCGTTGTAATTGACAATTAACGAGAGAGAGAGAGAGAGAGAGAGAGAGGAGAGGAGAGAGAGAGAGAGAGAGAGAGAGGAGAGAGGGGAGAGAGAGAGAGAGACAACACACACACACACACACACACACACACACACACACACACACACACAGAGTGTACAAAGATCCCTGTGTCTACACCGCCTGCTTAAACACCTTCTGTCCCACCCAAACCCTCGTACAGCAATCATCGCCAACACTTCTGTTGATCCTTCATCAAAGCGTGTGTGCCCCCCGCCAACACACCGATCCTTGTTTGACGGAACTGCGAGAGGACACATCCCACCCACCCCCCATCGCCTACCTTACCCTTCCCCCCTCCTTCTGTTCGTCTTACTGACCCAGCAGGCTAACGGCGTCTTGAAGACCCTGACAGTCGTGGTGACGGAGCCATCATCACCGACCTGATCGCGCCGTAAGGGGGAAACCATCGGGAGTTATCGGTCAACCGGGATCCGCTATCAGGATCCCCGCTTTCCCGTGGTTTGACGGGGGGATAATGGGATCACCATGACTTCCTGAACGATCGTGAGCGTGGCGGAGGAGAGAAGGTTGGGGGGGGGGGGGTGGGGGGGGGGGGAGGAGGATGGGGCAAGGGTGGGTGGTGGTGGGAAGTGGAGTCTGGGTGGGTGGGTGGGGGATTTCATGGTGTATGCTGTGTACCCGGGTCGGTGTGTGTGTGTGTGTGTCACGTAGACTTTCGTTCCGGGGATTACTTTTTCTGAGGGTTGTTCTGAACCTTGACATGATACTGATGAATATTTTATATGGTTCCTTTTCTTTTCCCCTTCCCCCCCCCCCCTCTCCTCCACCCCCACCCTCTTACTTTTTTTTTTTTTTTTTTTTGGGGGGGGGGGGGGAGGGAGAGAGGGGGGGGTTGTTTGTTTTTCTGCATTTTTCCTTTCCTTCCCTTTTATATATTTCGTTCTCTTATCATTCCCTTCTTTCTTCTTTTCCTTCTTTCTTTCTTTTTTTTCTTTTTTATTCCTGTCCATTTTACTCTCACTTCTTTCTCTCCTTCCTTTCTTCTTTCTTTCCCTCCAAATTTCTGTTTTCTTCTTTCTTCTTTCTTTTTTCTTATCTTCCTTTCCTTCTCTCTTTCCTTCTTTCAGAAACGTTTCATAAACAGGACTGGACTGAAATTAAAAACGTCGTCTGATCGCCCCCCCCCCCCCTCCCCCTTTCCCCTTCGCAGCATGCACCCCGCCCCCACTTACTCTCCCTTGGCACCCAATCCCCCAACCCCCCCCCTCCCATCCCCACTTCATGTTCTACGCTTTGAAATCTGCGAGTTTTCCTCTATATTTTTCATCTTTTGTTTTTGCTTTTGTTTTCTAAACATCTTTTTTTTTAATATAATTTCAACGTGTTTTTTTTTTAATGTCAAATTATTGGAAATTTTATCCGTTAAGCGTAGCATTGCCCTAACGAATCACTTGAACAATCTTATTTCATGTAGTTCATGTGCATTTGACAGCCGCAAGACAGTCATAATGAGGTTCAACCTAGAGAGAGAAGGAAAATGAAGAAGAGTAGGAGAAAAAGAGTAAAAGAAGGATAAAAGGACAAAACTTGAGGAGGAGAAGGAGGAGGTGGAGGAGGAGGAGGAGGAAGAGGAGAAAAAAGTGCACCAACAACATCGTGAGCAACAAGAAAAGGAGAAAGAACAAACCAACCAAACAAAAAAACAGACGAGAGAAGGAGAAAAAGGAAACGTCGGACCCACGGGTACAGCAAAATCCATGGGCCAAACTTATCCACCCTGAAGATGACCACAGGACAACACAACCTGCCCATCACAGACCTGAGGTAACCCAGACAGACCCGCCAGGCGATAATGACAGTTTGATCGCCCCCCCCCCCCCCCCCCCCCCCCCCCCCCCCCCCCTCCCCACCCTTCCCCTCATCGACCCCACCTCCCTCCTCCTTCCCCTCTTCCTCTACCCGTTACCACGGGACAGAAGGGATCGTTTTAATTGAGCTCCTGGACTGTCCGCTGTTTGCGCAAGCCTAAGGGGGACTGACCCCACCCCGGTAATCACCCCGCTATCTTATCCTGCCCCTCTCCCCCCCCCCCCCCCCCCCCCCCCCCCCCCCCCCCACCCACCCACACATACACACACACTCTCACACAAACCCCTTGTTTGCCCCATTAAACTTCCCCCCGCCGTCTGTGCGGGTTTATGTCCCCTTAGCTGACAAGGCTGGAGAGATTGACTTCCTTCATATGACAACCTGTGGGATTTGGGAGGGTTGGGGGGGGAGGGGTAGGGAAGGGAGGGGGTGGAAGAGCAGAAGTAGTGGGGGGGGGGGGGGATTACGGGCTCTGAGTCTAATCGGCTGGCTATGACGGGGCGGGAGGGGGAAACTAAGGGGTGGTAGGACGGCGGAGAACAGTTACGGGCTTTCTAGACTAGGGGGACAGATAGCGAGGGATCGTTTGACATGATACTGGGGATTTTATCTATTGGGAGAAAGCAGAGAGGACCATACACAGCGAGATCGGGACACGAACGGCGTAGGGGATAGGAGGAAGGAGAGGAGGTTGAAAGGGAGGGGGGCCGGGGAAGGAGGGTTAAGATCCCACACGTCAGTCGTTAGCTCGCGGTAAATGTCGTCCAAGCGGCAGACGCCAGACCGTTGAAAACAGGTAGCGAGACGTTCGGAAGCCAGGACGTTCCGGAAGCGAGACGTTCCGGAAACGAGACGTTCCGGAAACAAGACGCTCCAGCAGCGAGATGTTCCGGAAATGAGACGCTCCGGAAGCGAGATATTCCGGAAGCAAGACGTGCGACCAGGGACTCGTTGCAGACCTTTTGGAGGTGCGAGTCAGCAGGTGGGTGGCCGGTTCCCGTTGTATTGTACTGACCGCCGCCTGACCATGGTGGGTTCTCACAGATCTTCCTGTCTACCAACCACAAGTATAGACAAAGTCCGTGCCCAACCACAAGTATAGACAAAGTCCGTGCCCTACCACAGGTATAGACAAAGTCCATGCCCAACCACAAGTGTAGACAAAGTCCATGCCTAACCACAAGTATAGACAAAGTCCGTGCCCAACCACAAGTATAGACAAAGTCCATGTCCAACCACAAGTATAGACAAAGTCCATGTCCAACCACAAGTATAGACAAAGTCCATGCCCAACCACAAGTATAGATAAAGTCCATACCCAACCACAAGTATAGACAAAGTCCATGCCCAACCACGGGTGTAGACAAAGTCCATGCCCAACCACTGGTATAGACAAAGTCCATGCCCAACCACTGGTATAGACAAAGTCGATGCTACCCAGCTACACCTGGTCTGACCAGTGGGATGCGCCTGTGTGCGCCACAGGCTGGGAAAGTTGGCTTGGTGGGCTTTTCGTTTGTTTTCCTTTTTTCTTGCGTCAGTGTGGTCAGTGCATCGATGAATCACGTTGTCCATACCTCGGTCGTTCCTCCAAGGGTGTGTGTGTGTGTGTGTGTGTGTGTGTGTGTGTGTGTGTGTGCGCGCGCGCGTGCGTGCGTGCGTGCGTGCGTGCGTGCGTGCGTGCGTGCGTGCGTGCGTGTGTGCGTGCGTGCGTGCGTGCGTGCGTGTGTGTGTGTGTGTGTGTGTGTGTGTGTGTGTGTGGAGAGAGAGTGAGTGTGTGTGTGTGTGTGTGTGTGTGTGTGTGTGTGTGTGTGTGTGTGTTGTCTCTTGTTTTTTGTTTTCATTTGTTTTGGGTGTGTTTGTTTCTTTCTTTGTTTTAAACCGCTTTTTCCATTGAGGCCAAATAGGCACGACATGACGAGGTGGGAAACAGGAGGAGGGGGAGGGCAGCAGGAGGGGGAGAAGGAGAGTGGATAACGGATCGAGGGAGAGAGAGAGAGAGAGGGAGCTCGAATTAGAGGGCACTGAATAAGAACAGGAAGACTCAAATTAAGAGGTCACTGAGGAACTGGAAGTGCCATGTCAACGGTTTCTATCTCCCATCCCCCCCCTACTCTTCCCCCCCCCCCCTCCCCTCCCTCACCACCACCACCACCACCACCGACCGTCATCATTTGGGAGCGGGTAGGAGTGAGAAGGATAATTGAGCCATAATCGAGTTCCCTCGGAGCAGGCGGAAGGGGAAAACATGGCCAGAAAACGTGCCCCCCAGACAGGGACGTCAGGTCCAGTCCCCCGTCCTCTGCCTCACACGTCCACACTCGGCCCGCCCGACATCCGTCACGGAAAGGCCCGAAGCGACGTCGACCGGCTCCTCGCGATTGTTCGTCAATTCCCGCCTGACAGCTCCTCCAACCCCCTTCCTCTCCGTCCGCACAATAGCCCGGGCAAATAGGGGAGGCGGGGCGGGAACGAAGTGACTTGCCCCTGTGGCGGACGGCGTCGTGAGTTACGGCCCTTGGTCGATGTCAAGCTTCTCTGCGGAGGGATGAGACCAATCAACCTCAAGTGGTTGACGGACCATTGAAAGGAGCCATCGCGGGCAACAGGTGAAGAAGACAACACGACACTTATAGAGAGGGAGCTGGAACACAAAGGGTAGCTGTCGTGCAACTACCCCCGGAAGACTCCAACGCTCTACCCGGGTGGCGGGGGGGCGGGGGGGGGGGAGATGAGCAGGGGTGGGAAGGGGGGTGGAGGTGAGGAGGTGTCCTAACGGCCTGACACTGATGCAGAACCCGGTCCACAGAGCTCTCATGGCCTTGGGGGGAAGGGTGGGGGTGGGGGGAGGAGGGGGGGGGGGTCCTGGGACGTCCAGAACCATCTCCCACACCTGTCTCCTACCTACCCGTTTCAATCCCGTTAATGACGGTTAAATTGTTAGCCGAAACAACCGGCCCATAGCTCCAAGTCACCCGAGTCTGTTGACAGGTGACGGTTTGTTTTTTGTTCCCCAGGATCATCGGGTGGCATTCACGTTTAACGACCACCCTCTCTACCTCAGGTGATGAAGCAGACGGGGATGACCATGGCGAGGGAGCCGAGGGAAGGAGCCCACGACACCTCCCTGATCCCACCACAACGACAGGACGTTTCAATGCAGCAGAAAATGATGCGTTTATTTCCTCTGTGTGTGTGTGTGTGTGTGTGTGTGTGTAGTGTGTGTGTGTGTGTGTGTGTGTGTGTGTGTGGTGTGTGTGTGGTGTGTGTGTGTGTCTTCTTCTTCTTCTTCTTCCTAAAATACTGGTTCACTCAAAAACGAGGTCACCAGCGCGCATATTAAAAAATAAAATAAAATAACATAAAACAGTGCGACTCTGACTGTTGGCCCCTGGAGCAAATTTGGCAACAAGGGGTCGCACTCGATTTAAAAAGCAATGGCCAAATTCAGGCCCAGGTGATAATAAAATATCTGGGGAAATAAAAATAGAAAATCATCAATATGCAGATCTCAAAACTGTCGAATCAATTTGTCCCTTGAATGAGATTGCACTTGTGGCGATCTTGATGGCACCCGGCAGTGAGTTCCACAGCCGTACAGAACTGGGATAAAAAAGAATGTAAGTGGTTGTCAATATTTGATGCAGGTATGGTATAACATTGACCGCCACTCCTGGTGCTACTTTTATTCAATACTAGTTGTTCCATTGGAATATCAATTACTTTAGCTCTGCCTTTGAAAAAGGTGTTAAGTTTAATAAAAGCTCTTCTCTCTTCTAAGGGTTTCCATTCTAATTTCCTCATGTTCTTCCTAGTATTCCCCTTTTCTCTGATGTGGTTCCCTGTTACGAACCGTGCTGCTCTCTTCTGAATCTTTTCGAGGTTATCAATGTCCTTTAGATGGTAAGGATCCCAAACTGAGCAACCATATTCCAGTACTGGTCTAACCAGTGTTTTGTAGCAGTCGTCTTTAACCTTTTGGGGGCAGTCATTGATGTTCCTGTATAAGAAAGCTAAGATGTTATTTGCTTTCTTACATACTAAATTGTAATGTTCTTTCCATTTGAGACGACTATCTATAATCACGCCTAAATATTTTGCAGCATTAGTTTCTTTAAGAATAGTATTATGGATAGAATAATCTGATCTAATTGGTGAGCGTTTGTTACATATACGCAACACTTGGCACTTTTGGGGATGAAATTCCATTTTCCAAGTTCTTTCCCACTCTTGTAAAGCGTTTAGATCTTCTTGTAGAATGCGAGTATCATTCTTGCTTCTGATTGTTCTATATACTAAACTGTCATCTGCAAAAAGCCTTATAGTAGTTCCAGGAGAGAGATTTCTACTTATGTCATTTATATAAATTAAGAAAAACAAGGGCCCCAGAACAGTTCCCTGTGGTACACCTGACAAGACTGGTTTACAATGGGATGACGACCCTTCCACAACAACTTTCTGCGTTCTCCCAACGAGGAATGATCTAGTGTGTGTGTGTGTGTGTGTGTGTGTGTGTGTGTGTGTGTGTGTGTGTGTGTGTGTGTGTGTGTAGTGTGTGTGTGTGTGTGTGTGTGTGTGTGTGTGTGTGTGTTTTACGTTTATTTCCTGTTACGCACTCAGCATTTGGACGCGCCAAAGCCCTAGAAATACTAGCTCAGTGCTGTAACCATCTGAGCAATCCAGGCCCCCCGATACCGGGTCATGAGGTGTGATGAGCTTATGGACTTTTAGGACGGAGGGGGGGGGGGGGGGCACTTAACACGTGAATGTCAGGATGATAGCACTAGAGTGGGTATGTGGTCCGGCAAAGACAGCAGACCATGACCTGCTGTGTTCATAGTTGAACCCGATGCCGGTCAGCTGTGCATTGTGAAGACTTTTCTGTAGAAAGATTGGCGCTCTGAATGGGCAACAACATGTTTGGCGCGAGCGCTCGAAGCGTTTGTTTTTTTTAAGCTGTCCCGATGAGGTAGAATGCCACCGGTTCTCACCGCCAATGTTAACAATAATAATTAGAATTATTATAATGCATACTTAAATAGCCTTTTACGACAAATAAATTGGCAGGGTGTGTACTATCCAGAAAAACTGCTGTGTGTGCTTGACAAAAACATAACACCTGGCCCCATCCACACATTTTACACAAAACATTAAATCAATATAACACATACACGCACCTGAAATGCAGCTAACAAACACTTCAATTTCTAAGCAAACAGACAAACAAACAAACATACATACCCGTATCACTTCTCCTGTATACTCACATAACAAACATGTCACAAAAATTGCAGAAGCACATTTAGACAGACATACAACAGCCAGGCCTGTTGCTTATTCCAATTCTGGTTCATGGAACAGAAAGAAAAAAAAAGATTTCTGAACGTAATTCGCAAAGATTTTTTATTTAACTTCTCGCTCATTTATGATGTTCATAGTGGACATGAAGCGAATTGTAAACGGAGAGAAGGTGAATTAGAAACCAAATGCTTTAAACGTCCTCTTTTTTTGCATCTCTGTCTCTCAAAGTTTAACATGCTAATTAATATAAACGTCGTGCTACGTGATTGGTAGAATGTTGTAAAATTCCTTTCGATTGGAAGGAGGGAGTTATAAATGTTAACTAATCTAAATGCCGGGCCACGTGATTGGTCGAATTTTGTCAGTTCCCCTGCGATTGGAAGGAAGAACTGGTGGCACAGACCTGTCATCACAGAGAATGGGAAACTCGCGGCTGCTGAGAGATTATTCGTAGAGAGTTACAAGTCAGAAGCGATCGTGGTCAGATTCCTTTGGACGAGGTTACGAGTGCGTTTCGAATTTCATTGGTGGTTTCGTTCAGCTACAGTAACAGAACTGCTTAACCGATTCTTGACATTACTGTCAACGGTTATGCAATAAGGAGAAGGAACGAAACGCTAACCGATAGCGCGTGATTTACCTGTGTTTTGACAAAGTTTAGCAATGAAAAGCATTATAGTTGCTTGGACAAACAGAGCGCTCCTGGCGAACTTAAGCGAAGACTTCCACGCCGGCAACCTGCGGCTAAATTGCCGAGGTTAACCGGTTTCCCCTGAGGACTGAGCAGCGACTTGCTGTCAGGTGCCGGGGGTTCGAGTTCCAAAAGTGCTCCGCATGAAAACTGGCATTCTGCCCCGTCTTAATGCGGTGTCGTTCTGGTGGTGTCACAGTTGTGTTTTGTAGCTCCCCTCCCTTTCACAAGCGAACAAACACAGAAAGAAAACCACGACCTATTTACAGGATTGATGTCTCTGTTTACACACAATGAGTATCAGCTTTCCGCTATCAACCCTCCTCGATTGATTCCTCTCTCTCTCTCTCTCTCTCTCTCTCTCTCTCTCTCTCTCTCTCTCTCTCTCTCTCTCTGCGTGTTCGCATGTGTGCATGTGTGTGGTGTGTTTGAGATGGGGGGGGGGGGGGGGTATGTGTTCAAGTGTGCATATATGTGTGAGTGGGTGTATGTGTGTGTTGGGTTGGGGGGGGAGACGAGAGCAGGCAAAGAGAGAGAGAGAGAGAGAGGATGGAGGACAGAGAGAGAGCGAGTGAGAGAGAGAGCGAGTGAGAGAGAGAAAAATGTGTGTGTGTGTGAGAGAGAGAGAGAGAGAGAGAGAGAGAGAGAGAGAGAGAGAGAGAGAGAGAGAGAGGTTCATACCAAGCAATATCTACGCATATGCACATTATTAAAATAGATTACTCATAAACAAAGGCAGACAGACAGACAGACACAGAATAGAAAAGCTGTCTCAGAATGAATACCTACTTTCAAGAATGATAATTGAAGAAAAAGATCCTGAACCTATTACAAGTCGTGTTATTATCGATGTTGAAAATGTTGCTTTTCATCTCATTGTATGGGCTTTTCTTCCATTCTTATATGGAATGTGGTAGCGGAAGCATTTACTTCATTTATTCACTTAATCATGTATACCTATTCAACCAAGGAGCAAAAACAAAAAGCATCCCCAAACGCCCCTACCCCACGCTACCCCTTGTTGCACGCGAGAGTCACGTGGCCTTCGCGACAGTCTATATAGCCAGACATCCCGACTTTCCTGCTGAAGCAACGAAAAGAACACGCTTTGATTAAGGCAACATTTGCTTTGCTTTCAACGTCTTGGCGGCCATCTCGGGTCAACCCAACAGCGAATGATTAAAACTTCCGGTTCACACAAAAGGACATTCTAAACTCTATGTACTGAAATATAACGAAAACATCACCACATGAACATACAACGCATGAGACGTTATGATATAGTAACTGTAACGCTACAAGGCTCCCCCCAGAACGTCGCGATGTGTGAAAAAAAATGAGTGCCAAATAATTATGTTCAATTCGTCGAAATCCAAAACAGGCCTATGAGCATATCAGGAAATGAAACAAATAGGCCTATTAGCAAAACAGGTATTCAGAATCGGCTGAATTTGAAAATTGTTCTCTATTTAGCCGGTTTCCGCACCACTCTGCCTGATCGAGTTTTGCCTGTTGTTGGGGAAGTGTCAGACAACAAAGGACACTCTTCTTGATCAGAGTGAGCCGCTGGGTTTGCAGTGTCCTTGGCGTTTGGTCTGACAGAAGAGTCACACTGCCTTCAACTCGATCGGTTGGGTGACTCCGGGAAGTCATTAGTGCTGACCTCGATGTGATCCTCAGCCCGCCACGCCCATCCCCCGAGCTCCCCACCACCACCACCCCCCCTCTACATTCCTCCTCCGCGCCCACACAAACAAATTGATGAGGGAAACGTGATGATGGGATTTATAATCGGGCGCCAGGTTTGAAAACAAAAACCCCACAAAAAAAAGAAAGATGGATACCATCTCGCCTCAGGCTGGCAATTGGCTCCTCCCACGCCCCAAACTTCCTCTTCCCAGTGTCACGTTTCTCTCTGGCTGTCCTCAGCCTTGTCTCCACCGTGCTCTTGGAAACTATACGAACCTGCTGCAAAGGGGAGACAAAAAGCAACAACAAAACCACTAAACAGGGTTTCTCTTTCCGCCTCCGCAGCCAACGCCGCCCCCACTGGATCGACCTCACTTCCTGAAAGGGAAGCTACTTTTGAGGGAAATAACGTGGTTATGAGACAGAGTGGGAGGTGGGAGAGCGGGAGGAGAGCGGTGGTGGGGAGGGAGGGGGTGTGTGTGCCGCGGGAGGAGTTGGGGTGCGGTAGGACGGAGGGGGAGGCGGCGGGGGGGGGGGGGGGGAGATGCACACAAGTTGACGGACAGAAACAGTGAGCTTTGATATGTTAATAATAATAATAATAATAATAATAATAATAATAATAATAATGATGGTGATGATAATGAGATGATGATGATGATGATGATGATGATGATGATGATGATAACCAAACGAAAGAAACGAATTTTTTTTTTTCAACCTGAGACGGATGAAGAAAACAGACAAATCAACAGACACCAACAAACAGACCGAAAGATTGCCAAGCAAACACAGACGGGGCAAAACCAACGCACATGAGATATCATGTTTCCCAGTGGTAACAATGTCCTGCATTGATTGTCGATCACAGACTTGTTTGTGCCGCCAGGAGACACCACGTCAACACGTAAAACGCCACAAAAAGCGTCAACAAGTCACAACAACGCATCCAGTTACACTCGGCCAATCAAACATCCAGACACATAGATCAAGGTAATCTACTAAACGAGAAAGGAAAACACCACAAAACGGAACGTTTACTTAATAAAGGGTAATCACCACGCAGAGGGATCTGTAAATAACTGGTTTAAACCTTTGCCTGCGAAACCGAAGGTTATGAGTTCGAACCACCCACAAGATCGGATTTTGACAGTTTAAAAAATACTAAAACAAACAAAAACTGTCTCTGCCCACCAAGCAGTAAATGGTTTCTTGGTTCAGGTCAGCGAAGGTTCAGACAGAAGAAGGAAACGGATGGGCTCCGTTTTCAATCATGCCGTGCCCGGCCTGTGCTCTTACGGCCTCTGGGCTACGAGACTTTAACCCTAATAGTTTTCTTTATACACCAAGCCCTATGGGCACCAGTCGCCTGAAACCCTACACCTCACGGCCTGTCGTGAGGTCTACATCACATGGGTAATATGATACCCATGAGATCGAAGGAGGTGACCCAGAAAGGGAAGATGTAATCAAGGCAGACTCTGAATCAGCTTTTCTGCTTCAGGAATCCGCTTCATCGTCGATACCAACGAGGTCAGTGTCGTGTTGAAGGGTCAGCAGGAAGGAATTCTATTCAAATCGTGAATGGCTATGTCTCTCCTCTCTCTCTCTCTCTCTCTCTCTCTCTCTCTCTCTCTCTCTCTCTCTCTCTCTCTCTCTCAACATAAACTCTTCTTCATTGCATACTTATGCGTTTTATCATCATTAACAGATGTGTTCCTTGCATTTTAAGTCTCGCTGCCCATAGATTGATGACTAGATACATAGATAGATAGACAGATAGATAAATTCGTCGGTCGCTCTGTCGGTCGGTCGATCGATCGGTCGGTCGGTAGGTCGGTAGGTGGGTATGTGGGTATGTAAGTATGTAGGTATGCAGATAGATAGATAGATAGATAGATAGATAGATAGATAGATAGATAGATAGATAGATAGATAAAGTGGCTGAGTGAGTGAGTGAGTGAGTGAGTGAGTGACAGACAGATAGACAGATAATGCGTCTTGAGGATGTTAATCGTAACGACATCCATATACGTCATTATTTCAGCTTTAGTGTCATTCCAGCGCAGCTGACCACACGAGTCCCTTTCAAAGCTGTCATCACACAGACAAAAAATGTTTTAAAAAAACCGCAACAAATTCAACAGAGCTACAAAAAGAATATTTGCCACAGTTTATGAGGAAAAATAGCTCAACAATTTGACATCCTATACAGGCAGACAGACCAGGCCGTGCTAGGACACAACCGTTTCGTTCAGTATTCGGCCTCCTTGATAACAACAAAAATACTGATTCTGCATGCCAAAATCGTGAATAAGGGTCAAATTTGACAAAATGAAGGTACAAGTTTACTAGGAAAATAAGGTAATTTCGAACACTTGAAACAAGAACCGTTATAATCATTTTCGTGAGACGTTGAGACGTGTGTATTCGAATTCTAAGGTAATACTAAGACGACAGTTAACAAGCACTGAATAAAATCTAGTTCAAATTTGAACTGGGGCTGGCTACTAAACAGCAAGATATTGACGAAAAACATAACGGTGCCACAGAAAAAAAAAATCCACACACGCTCACGGTTCCATTGTGTTGAACAGACATTTCGAAGCGGACCGTTAGTATCAACTCTGGACTGTGTTTATAACCATCCCCGCTCATCATAGATTAGAAATAAAGCTGGCATCTCATAAATTCATCAAACAGAAAAAAAAAATTCTAGAACAGAGACAATTGAATGGCGACAAAAACGTACAGCAGACGACAATTAAAGAGATAAGAAAACACATTTAACAGAGAGTGTCATAGACAGTGACAAAAGAAAGTGGAATTATTTATATACAATTTCCAAATAACAGATACCCAATAATCATTTACACTGAAGAACCCCACTTCGGGCCTTACAGTATCGGTGCGTTCGTTTATCTGGCATGTGTGTTTGGATTCATACTGTAGTCACGACACCTGTTGACTAACATTGTCAATGCAGACGCACGCGCAAGACATGCGCACGAATGCGCTAGCATTCAACGAACCGCAGACAGAAAACAGACTCTTCTTGGCCAGGTAGTGTCAGTATTAAGCAAAATGTAGGTAGAAAACAAGTTTCTTCTTCTGGACGTTTGACCAGCTATTCACGCATTGGAACAATCCTGGCAACATTGTTACCAAAACCAAAAACAAATTCCCCAGTGTAATCCATGCAGGAACCCTCGGTATATCACACGTACAAATTCCACGGTGGATTCCACGCAGACACCTTCATATGGACACTCAAAGAACTCGACCCCAGCACATTCTGCGAGCTTCAGTACTTATACAGCATTGCCTCACCAGCAGTGTGGCTATTGGTCGCTTCGATCGTCCTCTTAAGGAAACACAGAAGAGTTCGGAGTAGTGTGGAATCCCTCGGTACTGAATGGTGGTGTACAGATACTATAAATTACTTACACAACTTCCCGTGTCATTATGTTCAGTTGTTTTGGCGTGCTTAGAGCAGACCACACACACACACACACACACACACACACACACACACACACACACACACACACACACGCACACACACACACACACACACACAGATTTCTTTCTTTATTTCTATGTGATTGATATGTCTATGTTAACGACAGAATACCGCCTGCAGAACTTTCTGTTCCAGTTATTTCCTTTCCTGTTACTCTCTCTCTCTCTCTCTCTCTCTCTCTCTCTCTCTCGCTCTCTCTCTCTTTCGCTCTCTCTCTCTCTCTCCTCTCTCTCTCTCTCTCTCTCTCTCTCTCCTGTCATGGCTAATCCAAAAGATTTATTTGTAAGTCTGCCATTAATCTGTAAAGTAAATACTTTCGACTTGTTCAGAAATGAAATACAGCCTTTGCGCTAGTAACGAATGTAGTAATAATGAAGCCAGAAATAACGTACTTGTATGACGTCGCTGAAAAATGTGGATAGCCTTCACTACCTGTCAAGAAAATGGATCTTACTATACAGTTGCTCAGATACTAAGGCTTCACATGGCTCAAATTGAGAGACGGTCAGTTCAAACTTTATGCCGATTTGACAACTGAGTGTGGGACACGAACGTTTGCGTGTTATAGAACAGTGTAATGGACTGCTCGTCTCGAACCAGGACTTTAAAACTTGAAAGACGAAACCGATGTGGACATTCAAAGAGAGGCCCAGAACGATCCACCTGTTCATCTTGTAAAAGAAGTGTTTTGAAGAGGATCGGCAAATTTCTGTTCGTGAAATTAAAAATGAAACTTATGGCGTGTCATATTTCACGGCTCAATGGATCACGCGGTATGGTCTTGTGAGGAGGAAAGTGGCTGCCAGACGAATCCCTCATCTTCTGGCAAAGGAGCATTAGAGAGAGACAGAGACAAAGAGACAGACAGGCAGACAGACAGGCAGACAGACAGACAGATAACAGACAGTCAGAGACAGACAGACCGAGGGAGACACAAAGAAGAAAAAGAAAAAAGGGTAAACGGGTACAAAGTTGTAAGCGACTGCATGAAATGCTGAATGCAGAGGGCCCCAGGCGACTGTATGACGTGATCACAGGTCACGAAACGTGACTCACCTTCTGCGGAAACCCCAACGAACAGTGAAATCAAGTGCGAGCGAGTGTTTAATGCAAATACAGTTATACTGACACCTTGTTTTAAAAGCTGGAGGAGACTTTTCTCCAGTTTCTTCATCTCAAAGAAATACAAACACACGAAACGGTGCAAGCAGAGTGCAAAGTATCGCTTATTTTAAAAGAAAAAGAAAAAACTAAATGCGTTAATTTCGACAACTATAGCTGCGATCTGGGGAGAAGCCTATTGTGTAATGCCCTGGATTTTTCCCCAGTGTCTAACGTTTGAGGTAGACGCATTTGTGGAAAATTCACCAGTCTGTTCAGCGTCGTATATTAAGCAAGCTTTACTCTTCAATCTTGTTTTGTGTGTTTGCTGATGATTGGGCTTGTTTTCATTTACACCACAGTCTTGAAGTTTTCAACTCGCAATGCTCTGCATCAGTCGATACTCAACTTGAGCGGTGGTGTGCTAGGACAAGGTATTTTCCAGGAAGAGGTTTGCCCAGCTGCGCAGTCCATTCAACAGCAGCGTCTGCACGTGAGTACCGGGAAAAAAAACCGCTCCTTTCACATCACGACGCCCACAAAACCCAAGATCTCTGGGATCGATCTACAAGGGCAGTTCATCCAAGTTCTCCTTCACCTACCCCGATGTCACGACCACTCCTCGCCACTTCTGGTCGCGTTCCCGTCTGAACCAAACCTTCACTGGCAGGAAGTCTTCAAGAGTTCAGAATTGGGGGATGGCAGTGACATCATATGATGTTAGCGACCATACGTCAATCGGACCGTCAGAAAGCGTCTGATTCTTGGCTGGGGAGGTGGACATTCTGTGTGGAGAGAGAAGGAGAGTACTAAAAACTTTGAGAAAGATTTCACTTGGGTTAAACCTCTCATTTCTGTGTTGCGAAGTTCACGACAGGTCTCATGAATCAGCCTCCGTTTTTTTTAATTAACATTGTTATGCTCTCATTCGTATTTCAAACACATTTCTCTGAAAAGATCTCCATAAGTTGTTTCACACATTAATGAAGGTATTCGTTGCCTATTTATTCCTTCTGAATGCATCTTTAACCATTTCACTTATTTATTAATTCATTTATGTATTTAGTTAGTCACTCATTTATTTGTTTGTTCTCGTACTTGTCCATATATTCACTGATTTACATATTCATTTATTCGATGTGTGTGTGTGTGTGTGTGTGTGTGTGTGTGTGTGTGTGTGTATGCACGCTTTCATGTGAGTTAACTGTCGCGCGGGCGATCGTACAGTTAGGAGACTACTAGGCACAACAGAAGAAGAAACAGAGGAGTGGGAAAAAAAGAGTGTGGTTGGACGGGGAATGAGTGAAGGGAGGAATGGAGAGATAGAGAGGGGGTTGAAAATGACTGGTGGAGCAGGAGGCGGAGGAATTGTGGGGAGATGGGGGGGGAGGAGGAGAAGAAGAAAAAAAAAGGACAAAAACGAGATCTAAAGAGGATTAACAGATGCAGACTATATGTCAAGGGAGGTAATTTGATGGAGAGGGGGAAGGAAATCAGTGGACCAGCCCTGCTCTTCGCCGTTTTCTGTCTGTCTTGTGATGGGAATTACTCTCATCCGATTGGAGGGGCGGTAAGGGGTGGGGGTGGAGGAGTGGGGGTGGGGGTGGGGGTGCTGTCCGGGCTGGCGGTGCCAGCCGCTAAAATCAACCCTCCTGGAGTTCCCCCCCCCCCCCCCCCTGGAAAGGGAGGTTACTCACTCAACCAGCTTGGTACGGTGCTGTACTCACAAGCGAGTTCGTTACAGTAGTCGTTATTGCTATTTACCATTATTATTGTTATTATCATCATCATCATCATCATCATCATCATCATTATCATCATCATTATCATTATCATCATTTTTATTATTATCATCATCATTATTACGATTATCATTGTTGTTGTTATCATTGTTATTAGTGGTGGTGGCGGTGGTGATGGTTGCGGTGTTATTGTTGTTAAGCATTTTCATAGCTACCATTATTCCTTTCTTACACACACACACACACACACACATACACACACACACACACACACACACACACACACACACACACACACACACAGAGCGAGAGCGAGAGCGCACGCGCGTGAAAGATTACGCTCAGTTTGTGATATTGACAGTGCCCCGTACAAGTTGGTTACATTCCAAGTTTTCCACCCCGAATGGAAGGCGAGGGAAGCAGCTGTGAAAGATTACGCTCAGTTTGTGATATTGACAGTGCCCCGTACAAGTTGGTTACATTCCAAGTTTTCCACCCCGAATGGAAGGCGGGGGAAGCAGCTGTGAAAGATTACGCTCAGTTGTGATATTGACAGTGCCCCGTACAAGTTGGTTACATTCAAGTTTTCCCCCCGAATGGAAGGCGAGGGAAGCAGCTGTGAAAGATGACGCTCCGTTTGTGATATTGACAGTGCCCCGTACAAGTTGGTTACATTCCAAGTTTTCCACCCCGAATGGAAGGCGAGGAAGCAGCTGTGAAAGATGACGCTCAGTTTGTGATATTGACAGTGCCCCGTACAAGTTGGTTACATTCCAAGTTTTCCACCCCGAATGGAAGGCGAGGAAAGCAGCTGTGAAAGATGACGCTCAGTTTGTGATATTAACAGTGCCCCGTACAAGTTGGTTACATTCCAAGTTTTCCACCCCGAAGGGAAGGCGAGGAAGCAGCTGTGAAAGATGACGCTCCGTTTGTGATATTGACAGTGCCCCGTACAAGTAGGTTACATTCCAAGTTTTCCACCCCGAATGGAAGGCGAGGGAAGCAGCCTCTGCCATGGCACCGCCTCGCATCCCCCGCGACACCCCTTCCACTCCACCCCTCGCTGCCCGTAAATCGTCACGCTGTCATTGTCACAGCTCTGTGTGCTCTCGTCACGCATGCACGCGCGCGTGTGCTCAGGCGCCGAGGCGTGGTGCCATTGCGAGGGGGGGGGGGGGGGGGGGGATACTGGCCCTGCGCTGCGCTCTTCTGCAGCACGGCTTTCCGCATCGCTTCATACTCCCAATTTAATTCCTTTTTCCAAACCCACAGGAACCCAAACACCTTCCCATCACCCCACACCCCCCCCACCCCCCCACCCCCCCCGGCGCCCGAACGCACCCCGGAAAAGTAACGCTCTTTTTGTGTTTGGCAGTGCCCCGCAATTTGGTTTTTGGGCGCCGGGGGTTTTCCACCCGTGGGGGGGGGGGGGGGGGGGGGGGGGGGGGGAAGGGGGTTTTTACGGCCCTTGGAATGCGGCCCCTCAAGGGTTCCCCCATTCCGTTTTCCACCCCGGGGGGAAGGCGGGGGAACACCTGGAAAAAAAAACCCAAAATTTTTGGCCAGGTGCAGTGGGAAAAGGAAAAGCCAGAAGAAGGGAGGGAAGAGTGGGAAAAAGGGGAAAAGCCCTTTGAAGGGGGGCCCCGACAAGGGAAAAGTTTCCAAAGGGAATGGGAAGAGCAAGGGAAGAGCCGGGTGAAAGGGGGAAAAGGGTTTTTTGGGAAAGGACGGGGGGGGAAAAAGGGGGTTGTTTTTAAGGGGGGTTTTTCCCAGAAGGGAAAGGGAGAAGGTTGGAAAAGGACCCAGGGGGAAAAAGGGGGCCCCGGGAAAAAGGAATAAGGAAAAGGGAAAGGGGGGGGAAGGGGCCGGAAAGAGGGATTTGGTTTATAGGGAGGTGAGGGGGGGACAAGGGGGGGGGAATTTGGGGGACCCCAAGGGAAGGCAGGGAAAGGGGCAGTCTGTGAGTTGGAGAAAAAGGGGAAGGGGGACCTTCAAAGGGAACCCGGGGGCCCCGGGGGAAGGAAGAGGGGGGGGAGGGGGAGGGGGGGGGGAGGGGGGGGGGGGGGGGGGGGGGGGGGGGGGGGGGGGGGGGGGTGGGGGGGGGGGGGGGGGGGGGGGGGGGGGGGGGGGGGGGGGGGGGGGGGGGGGGGGGGATTTTAAGGGGGGGAAAAAAGGGGGTTTCTGAGAGGGGGGGAAGGGATTAAAACCCCATAAGAGAAGGGGAGGGAAAACTTTCCCGAACATAAAAAACCAAGGGGGGGGGGGGGGGGAAGGGAATGAGGGGGGGGGGGGGAGGGGGAGAAGGGGGGGGGGGGGGGGGGGGGAAAAGGGGGGGGGGGGGGGGGGGTGGGGGGGGGGGGGGGGGGGGGGGGGGGGTGAAAAAAAAAGAGGAGGGTTTTTTAAGGAATAGGGGGATTTTTGGTTTAAAATTTTCGGGGTTTTCTTTCAATAGTTGTAATCTCTTTCTCTCTCTCTCTCCCCTCTCTCTCCCTCTCTCCTCTCTCTCTCTCTCTCCCCCTTTTACTTCTTTTTCCTTTTTAAAAAAAAAAAACAAAAGGGGGAAAAAAAGAAAAAATCGAAACGGGACAGCGCGTTTCGGGAAAAAGGGAAAAAAAAAAGAAAAAAAAAACAACCCCCCCAAAATACAGCCCCCCACACGGGGTGCAAAAAAAAACGCTTTTTAACAAAAAACGGGGAAACAGGACGGATTTTGGGGTTTTTAAACAAAAACATGCCTGCCCCAAAAATTTAAATACCACGGGAACCCGTCGGGCCCCCCAAACATCACTTCCAGGCTGCAGCCAGCCCTGAAAAATAAAAGGACACAGAAGCAGTCCCAGAGAGATTCTCCCATGGTTGCCATCTGGCCCGAGGTGGGGGGGGGTTTTGTGTTTTTATTTTTTTGGGGGTCTTCCTCACTTTCCTGAATTTTTGTAACGTCAGAAAGGAAACCTGTGGAAAGTTCTTTTGGTTCGGGTTTATTCGTTTTTAAAAAACCCGTTATTTTTTTTGCGCTTTGTTTTCATGCGTTTTTTTTTTTGTTTTGCGTTATTTTTTTCTTTTCTTTTCTTTTTTTTTTTTTCTCCTTGACCATGGGATCCTATTGTACGGGCCTTTTTAACATTTTCAGTAAACTAAAAGACTACAAAATGCCTTCCCCCGGGTTTTTAAACCCCCCCAAATTACTTGTTAATTAGCTTTTTGCCGCCCTGACAAGAAGTTTCGCCCCGGGCCCGGACATCCCCCAGTCATTTGAACCAGGCAGTATGAATCTATGACCCTAAAATTTCGCCCACTTTGCCCGGGGGCTGACGGGCCCCTGAGGGGAAAAGGCGGCCCCAAAAGGGGGGAAACCCCGGGGCGAAATCGTAGCGTTTCAGGGAGGCCCCGAATGACCGATCCTTTTTTCCCCTTCAGTTTAATTTCCTAACAACAGCGCGTCATCATTCCCCTCTAACCCCCCGCCCTTTTTTTTTTTTAACCGATGGGATCATGCCAATGTTACCCAAACCCCACCCCTCCCCCCCCGCCCCCCTGCCCCTAAAGTAGCACCCCGAAACTAGCCCCTCATGGAGAAAACCGCGGGGGGCGTTTTACAGGCATTTCACTCAGTTATCTCCTCCCCAACCGGACTCCCGGGGTTTCGCCGAAAAGACGAACCCCCCCGCCCGGGGAGGGGGGGCCCGGAATGGTGGGAAAATTTAAATTAAAACCCGGCCGCCCGGTTTTTGGGGGGAAGGAAACCCCCGGGGCCCGTTACATGTCCGAGAAGATGTTTTTTTTGGAAAAGCAGGCGACTCTCTGCCTCGGTGTTTCCCCCGTTTTTGGAAGGGACGAGCTTTTATCGACGGACGGTGTGTTTGTCCCGGGTTATTGTGTGGCTTGGGCTACTTTGCTTTCGGGTGGGGATATCGTGGGTGGCTTGCTCTAACGCGGGTATTTTGTTTTTCCCATGCTTTTCCTTCCCCCGTTCCTAGGTTAGTTTTTGGGAGAGGTAGGGGAGATGGGGGGGGAAAAGGGGGGGGGGGGGTGGGAAAATGGGGGGGTGGGGGGGGGGGGTGGGGGGACGGGGGGGTGCTTGATTGACCTTTTTTTTTTCTTCGACATATTTTCCCTTTTGGATCTTTCATAGGAAAAGGTTTTAATCTGTCATTTGGGGTTTTTCCTGCCGCTTTCCCCAGCGGTAAGGGAAAGAGTGACTGAAAAAACCCCCACTTTTCAAAAAGGATTTTTGGTTTTTTTACGTGTGTGGAAAAAGGTGCATGTAAATCCCCAAAAATGCTTTTTTTTGAACACTTTTCTTTTTTTCTTTGTTTAATTGTTTTTAAATATTATCTCTTTTTTTTTTTTTTTTTTCATATTTGGGCCCTTTTTTTTTTTTTAATTTACCATTGTCTGAACTACCACCTCACGGGGGCTATTTCCATTTACATACAAACCCTACACTTCTTTTCTAGGTTTTGTTAAAGGCAAGCCCTGCCAGAAAAGCGAGCCGGCGCACGGGTTCCCCCGCCGTTCCCCTTTACCCCGGGGGACGAGGGCCATTAGGCGTGATCCCCTAACCAAACCTAACGGGTTTTAACAAAAATACCCGGGACCAACCCAAAACCCTGACCAGTCCACGAACCGCGCCGAGGGCTGGGTTTTGGGGGAACCTCCCCACCCCCTTTCCCTCCCCTTTGAATCTGAAGGTTTGGGGAGGGCCCGGGGAGGGAGAAATAGAGGGGGGGGAAGGTTGGGGGAAAATGGAGATGGAGATGGGGGCCCAGGGAGGGGCAGGGGTTTATTCCCCAATCCTCTGGTGGGGACACGGAGAGAGGATAGCCCACCTAAAGGGGCCCGGGGATGAAACAATTGGGTTCCCTTTATAGGGGGCGCTGACACTGATGGTTCCGCACAATTGGAAAAGGGATTTTTTTTTTTGATTGGGTTTTTGGGGTTTGGGGGTTTTTTTGAAGGGGGGACCCTTTTTTGTGAATGAAAGGGGGTCTTCTGCTAAATTTTCGCGGTTCTTCTCTCTCTCTCTCTCTCCCCTTCTTCCCCCTCTCTCTCTCCCCTTTTCCCCCTCTCTCTCTCTCCCCTCTCTCCCCCACCCCTTCTCTCCTCCCCTTGGGCCCGTCCCCCCCCCCCCACCCCCCCCACAAAACACACACACACAAAAAAAAAAAACAGAAAAAAAAGAGAGAGAGAGAAAAGGGGGAGGGGAGAGAGGGGGAGAGAGAGGGGGGGGAAAAAAGAGAGAGAGGGGAGAGAGAGAGGTTTGAAAGGGCCCAAAATGAGAGATAATATGGAAAGGGTTTTTAACACACACACACACACACACACATACACAAAAAACAACAAGATGATGTTGATATAGAAAGATGATATGATGATGGAAGGGCGCGATGATGATTTATGCCGATGAAAGGCCCCCATTTTGGAGAAGTAAAAAAGGCAGAAGAGGAAGAGAAGGAAAGAAAAAAAGACGACGGAAAAGGTTTAGAGGGGGACAGCGGAAAGAGCAGGGGGCGAACACCCCCAGACCCCCACACCGGGCTCTTTTCGTTTTTGAATCCAAACTCATTGGCCCACATCTTCCGACAGGGGCCCCAGGACCTGGTGATTTGTTTTTTTAAATCCCCTTACAAATCCCTTTAAAAACCCCGGGGTTTCCAAACCCAGCTTCCCCCGGGTCTCGGCTTTTGGGCCCCCCCAAAATTTGGTTACCCAAGAAAATCCACCCCACCTTTTTTTTCCCCCAATCCAAACCCCCCCCCCCCCCCCCGTTTCCCCTTTTTTAAACCCCCACCCCCCCCCCCCCCCCCCCCCCCCCCCCCCCCCCCCCCCCCACCCCCCCAAAAAAAAAAAAACCCCCCCTTTTTTCTTCCCCTCCCCTTACGCCCAGGGGCGAAACCCGGGAAAAAAAACCCGCAACCTCTCTGAGATGAGGCCAAAACCCCCGGGCAAAACCTTCACTTTCAAAACCCGGTGAAAAACTCCTCTGTCTTTGTCCCCCAACAAAAAACGAGGGGAGAAAAAAAGAACCCCCAGAGGAAAAAGGGAAACGGGGGAAGGGGGGGAAGAGAAAGAAGAAGTAGCGAGCGAGGAAGAAAAAAAAAAAGGGAAAAAAATTAGAAGGGCCCAGAGCGAGGGGGAGGGTGGGGGGGGGGGGGGGGGGGGAAGGGTTTGCGCAGGGCTACCAAAAGTAATATGGGGAGCACTAAGAAACAAAATGGCGTAAAATGTAAAGAAAAAAAGGGGAAAATAGTAATAAAGAAAAACGTTATGGGCGGTGAAGGTGGGAAAAAAAGGAAACGAAGAACCCCGAAGAAAGAAAAGGAAAAAGAAAGAAGAAAAGAAGAAGAAAAGAAGAAGAAAAAGGAGGAGGGGGGAGGTGGGGGGAGGAGGGGGGAAGGAGGAGGGGGCCCGAAGGAGAAGAAGAAAAACAAAGATGGGAAAACCGATTTTGAGGAAAAAAAGAAAGAAAACGAAGTACCCGAAAAGAAGACAAAACAGGAAAAAGATCTTAATTTAATTTTAAATTTTTGTGGAAAATTTTAAAATCCACCGACAGTTTAAAGGAACGCGCCTCAACCCTGTCACAGAACAGGAAAAATTTCCCAATAGTTTTGGGGGAATTTGGAGGACAGATATGAGAAGTGAGGGATCGAAAAGGAAAACAGGAGAGAGAAAAAAAAACGGGAAGAAAATATGGGGTTCGAAAAGACAGACAGAGGGGAGGGGGAAGGGGGGGGAGGAAAAAGAAAGAAAAAAGGGGGAAGAGAGAGAGAGAGAGAGAGGGAAGGAAAAAGAGGGGAAGAAGGGGGAGAAAAGAGAGAGAGGGGGAGAGAGGGGGAGAGAGAGAGAGAGAGAGAGGGAAATAAACACGATTTGAGTTTTGTTCGGGAAAAAACTGATGAATCATCTGGATTTTTTTACCGTTTTTAAACCCCTAACGGGAAAAAGCCCCAAAACAAAAGATTGGCAGAAAAGGGACCCGAAATACTGAAACAGACGGGCCCAAAAACAAAAAAAGACCCTAAGAGTGATCCCACTAAAAAAGTGGGAAAGCTTTTTTGTTCACCAGTCTTTTTTTTCCTTTTTTAAAATTAAAATCCAAAGACTCTCTTAGTGATGATGATGCAAATTAGAATAATGAGTTTTCTCTTGCTGATGAAGATTGACTGAGGACACTTAGGATCATAACTGATGTTTGTCTCTGGCGGACGTATGGAAGATGCTGAACTGGTGGAGGAGGCCGGATGAAGTGGGAAAGGGGCGAGGGGTGAGGGGGGGAGGGAAAGGGAGGGAATGTGGAGCAGGGTGGGGGGGGGGGGGGGGGGGTGGGGAAGAGAGGGGGGGGTATGCGGGGGGGGGTGGGGAGGGGGGTGGGGGGGGGGGGGGGGGGGGGGTTAGTGATGAGTTGTGGAAATTAGAGAGTGGGGGAGGTGGGGTGGGGGGGGGGAGGGGCAAAAACGTTTCCCCATGAGTGACAGTGCACTTTTCAACTTGTAGCGAGTGTTTTTGGTGGTGGTGGTGGGTAGAAGTGATGGTGGTGTTTGGCTTTGCTTTTTTCTTTTCCTTTTTTCTTTTTCTTTTTATTTTTTTTTGATTTTTTTTTTTGGATGGGACGGATTTTTGCTCGTCTTTAATTCTTCATTCTTTCATGGCTGAAAGCCACATGAAATCATAATCCATTTCAAGCGAACAGGTTCCTGTGACACGCAGTACATGAACATAGCTCCCGAACCTTGTACTTTTGAACCGGGCTTTTGAGACGGGGCGAAACATTTCAGAGTGTAATTCACTCGAAAGACTCCCCCCCCCCCCCCCCTCCCCCCCCCCCCCCCCCCCCCCCCCCCCCCCCCCCCCCCCCCGCAGCGAATAGAATACAATTAGATCAGATGATACGTTTAGTCAATGTCGCATGATGGCACGCACACCCTCAAAATCTTCAAAATCTTAACAAGTCTAAAAAATTAAAAAATAAAATAAAATTAAAAAAAACCACAAGCCGGACTGAGAATGAACTAGCAATCTTCGAACCCGTACAGACGGCCCACAGAACCATAGAGTAGTAGGGCACACTGACGCAAAATGAACGTTTGGGAGAAGCTGACGACTCCGTGTGATTTGGCGAGAGTTCTCTCCAAGGGCTTTTGGATGGCGCACTACTCGTATTTCGCTTTCAGACATATGCTGTCACCTAGATACTGAACAAAAAGCACGCGTGTGTGTGTGGTGTGTGTGTGTGTGTGTGTGTGTGTGTGTGTGTGTGCGTGCGTGCGTGCGTGCGTGCGTGCGTGCGTGCGTGCGTGCGTGCGTGCGTGAGTGCGTGCGTGCGTGCGCGCGCGCGCGCGCGCGTGCGTGCGTGTGTGTCTGTATGTGTGTCTGTGTGTATATGAATGTGTGTGTGCGCGTGTGCGTACGTGCGGTCTTGCCTGTGCGTGTGTGATCTTACCACGTGATTGGGTGTTTTTTAATTACTATTATGCACTTTTGTTTGTTTGTTTGTTTGCTTGCTTTATATAAAAGACCAACCGATATCTTATCAAGTAGACAGGAGAACGGGTAACAACCGTATCTGGATCGCTAATTTAGGGACAGGCGAATCGGGACATACCGAAGCGGGAACAGGAGAATCGGGACCAGAGAATCGGGACCAGGAGAATCGGGAATAGGTGAATCGGGAATAGGGGAATCGGCAATAGGGGAATCGGGAACAGGAGAATTGGGAACAGGAGAATCGGGAACAGGCGAATCAGGAATAGGAGAATCGGGAATAAGGGAATCGGGAATGGGTGAATCGGGAATAGGGGAATCAGCAATAAGAGAATCGGGAACAGGAGAGTCGGGAACAGGAGAATCGGGAACAGGCGAATTGGGAATAGGGGAATCAGCAATAGGAGAATCGGGAACGGGAGAGTCAGAACAGGAGAATCGGGAATAGGAGAATCGGGATGACGCCAATCTGGAGATCGATCGGGTTGGGGTCTGTAAAGATACGGAAGATATTGACTCTGAAGAGGTAACTTCTCCTTTCCTGGATGTCTTAAGCGGAGAATGAACTTAACGATCAAAAGAAAAATATATGGGGAAAAAAAAGTAATACTCTGACCGCCGGGCCGAACAGAACCCCCCCCCCCCCCCCCCCCCCCCCCCCCCCCCCCCCCCCCCCCCCCCTCCGTGTTTCCCCCCCTACCTCCACTCTATCCATCCGTGTGAAATTGAACTGTTTGGCACGTACCGGGATAGGTGGCCAAGAACGAGAGAAGGGGCACCGGGTGCCGGAACATCGAACAGGTGCGTGGTGCCGTAATTAGCCTCCATTGAGGTACAAGCTGACAGCGATTGGAGATACACCGGCTGGAGTGATGGCCGTACACTTGACACAAATCGATTGGTCCCCCCAAGTCAAAATGGGTGTGTAGGGTGGAATCGCATCGATCGCCTCTTCTGTGTGTGTGTGTGTGTGTGTGTGTGTGTGTGTGTGTGTGTGTGTGTGTGTGCGTGCGTGCGTGCGTGCGTGCGTGCGTGCGTGCGTGCGTGTGTGTGTGTGTGTGTGTGTGTGTGTGTGTGTGTGTGTGTGTGTGCGTCTGTGTGTGTGTGTGTGCGCTCGCGTCTCTCTCTCTCTCTCTCTCTCTCTCTCTCTCTCTCTCTCTGATTCTGGGTGTGGATGGGGGAAGAGAAGAGGGAAAGGAGGGTATGTAATGTGTGTGTGTGTGTGTGTGTGGGGGGGGGGGGGTCATGATAAGACTCTGAATGTCCCCTAATGCCAAGAAGTTTAAAAGTCCGATTGAGAACAGTCACCAGGTTTGCCACCCACGTTTAAACACACACCAACTCCAGTCCACCCACCCCACCTGAGCACAGGTACGTGTTCAAATCTTCAGGATGGGGGGAGGGAGGGGGGAGGGGGGGAGGGTTAAAGCAGCAAACAGACAGGACCCAGGCTCCGCCATCGTAATGCTGGCTGGCCCCGGAAAAAAAAAGTTACGAGCTCTGATACCTCGCACTCCAACGGCCGTTTGAATGACATGGAGCAAGATTAGAATCGTCATTCATTTTGGGTTATCTACACCTGGATGTATATCTCGTGCGCTTACCCCCATTCATCTCCTCGCTAAAATGGCACATGCACATTCGCAGACGCCGATTCAATTATATGCTCGACCGTACGGAGCATTTATGGGTTCAAACCACGCAGAGCCATGAACGTGATGAATTTCACATAGACATGCTGCGCTTAAACGCGTCTGACTCCATACCGGTTGAGTGTAGAAACCTGGCGCGAGGGTTAATCAACAAGTCCGCGAAATGAGAGGGGAAAAAATACATTTGTCAGTCTCAAGGTAAGATAATACGTAAACGAAATATCATGTGGAACTCCCGACACAAAGTTTCGTAGCCGTTGGTCTGACCAGTCTGTCAAACGAGCCAGGGATGTCAAGTACGGGTCAGCCATTACAGTGAGTCAACACAGACCGGGGAAACCGCGATTTTCATGCAATAATCTGCTGTTGTTTTTTTTGAATGGGGAAATTTCCTCAGCACTGTCTTGAAAGTCTAATGTATTGCTTCGAGAAGTTGTCTTCATCGAAAACAACAGTGTATACCAGCTGTTTAAATTCTGCGCTGGAAGAGTTTGGAATGTGCTAACTGTTGTGGAGCGTCACCAGCAGCCGTTACGCCTCAAAACGCCGTCAGGTATAAGTCAGATCACTAAAGACAGCCCTCGGATTACTTCTATGCAGCTGCACGATGCACTAAGCATATTTCACTGGGAATCCTGTCTAAAATGTTGGATGCGTTGCACCCGTTGAGTCCCCCTACAATCTCTCAGCAGAGCTAAAACAATGTGCAAGGATTGCATGGTCTGCACATACACTTCACAGGTTCGATGGAGGCAACCCAAACCGTGTATGGGATGTTATAAAAGGAGAGTTGGAGTGGAATCACAAGTTTGATCGGGGGGGGGGGGGGGGGGAACAATAATCTATAGTTTGGTTGTTCCCTGTTGAAAATCCACCTGTAAAATCTAAACGCGTAAGAAGCACTAGAGGATTTATTCAGAAGTTGGGCCAAGTTTTCTTGCACTAGATGCTGCAGAAACGCTAAGTATGCGGATATGTTTAGTGGCCCTCGTACAATGCTATTCGTCGAGCGTGTGAATGTTTACAGTGATTGACTTGTTCTCACTGGCCCATGCTGGATCGAGTATCAGCGTGTATGACACAGGCATGAGTGTCCGTACGGAAATCCCGTTATCTATGGCTTACGTCTGAATCGGGCCACAATTTATAAGTAGACATCGGCCTCGCAACGACGACCGTTTCTTCATTCGAATCGCTGGCACCCGTGCCACAAAGCGCTTCCATGTTCACAGAGTGCGCGCGCAGAAACTAAAAGTTAAAGGTCAAGGTTGAATATGACGAGTACAAAGTAGGGCTTTCGTGTTGACGATCCCGCGCGTGCGGACCGTGGTCTCCGCAATATTGGTACAGCACTATTGATTCGTCGCACGTCTGCGGGTCGCCTCATGAAAAAAACCGACAGGAAAAGGCAGTGACAGAAACGTCGGTAAACAAGGCGCCAATGTCGTTGACTCATCACCCACTGTCGCAGATGCACGCCGAGCCAAGAAGAGGAGAGCATTTCGCAAGACGATTGCCTCTCAAGAAAACCCAAGACAACGAAACAAACAAGGCCAAAAGCCCGGTCTCCCGTCACGGACGTGACAACGGAAGGTGATGACATCACATCATTGCGACATGACCGTTTCGGCGTTAAAAGTAAAAAATAAAAAATAAAAATAAAAATCAAAATCCATGGGCCTCCGCCGGCAAGGCACGATGTTCACATTCTGGCGGTGTGAATGCGCTACCTGGGGGAAAAAGCCGGATCGATAGTGTGTGTTGAAGGACGCGAGTGTGTGTGTGTGTGTGTGTGTGTGTGTGTGTGTGTGTGTGTGTGTGTGTGTGTGTGTGTGTGTGCCTGCCAGGTTATGCCATATCGACATGCTGCAGTTGTGAGGTTAGGCTTGAGTTTAATTTTCAATTAAACAAATGGAGTTCGGAGGAACGTGTCAAATCGATTGTGTGTGTGTGTATGTGTGTGTGTGTGTGTGTGTGTGTGTGTGTGTGTGTGTGTGTGTGTGTGTGTGCGCGTGCGTGCGTGCGTGTATCTGTGTGTGTGTGTGTGTGTGTGTGTGTGTGTGTGTGTGTGTGTGTGTGTGTGTGTGTGTGTGTGTGTTCCCGCCCATGCGCGCGTGACAGAGAGAGAGAGAGAGAGAGAACCACACACACACACACACACACACACACACACACACACACACACACACAGAAAGAGAATGACATTGACAATGATTCTTTATTGTTATACAGTAAAAGTGTTGGATTAGTTAGCCATGTTTCATACTTGCCGTTACTAGTCTACGAAGCTAATACTAAATGATACAATGTATGCATCAACACTGAAAGTGAGAGAGAGAGAGACAGAGAGAGAGAGAGATGTACTGAACTGTATTGTTCTGTATTCTAATACACCACATTGTAGAGTCTATTACTTCATCATCTCACTAGATGCCTCTCTGTGATCCTCGGGCCGTTTTTGCCCCTAAGGAGACCCTGTTGCCCTGGTACAGCGCCGCCACTCAGTCTGTGGCCTGCGTTGTGGGTAAATTGGTGTGGACTTGCCCACGTGGACAGAGCTAACAGACCCGTTGCCAGGACCCAGCGAATGGGGGGGGGGGGGGGGGGGGGGGTGGAGAGTGGGGGGGGGGGGTGTCTTTTAACGCATGCGCTTTTTAAAGCATGCCCGAACATACGACCTCCGTTTATTGCCTTTGTCGAAAGACTAACGCTTTGTCCATATGTTACGTCCCAGTGAAAAGATGGAGCTCCACCACCACCACCACCACCCCACCACACCCCACCCCTGCCCTGATTACGCTTTTCAAAGCATGCCGAGCATACGACCTCCGTTTAGCGCCTCAATCGAAATACTAGCACTCTGTCCATCTGTTCAGATCGAAGTAAAAAGATGGAGAACTCCCCATCCCTCAAACACCCACCCACCCATCGCCACCAGCACCACCACCACACCACACATCCCGTCCCCGGCCGCCTCCCGAAGGAGATTTGAACCATGGACCAGGGATGACTTCGCATCCAAGGCCAGTGTCTTCTCCATTGGGCACCCCCCCCCCCCCCCCCCCCCCCCCCCCCCCCCCCCCCCCTCTAGGTCGAGGGAGGATCGCCGTGACAGACACCTTAGCAGCTAGGTGATCAGTGATGCGTAACAGGGTGGACTTCGAACCGGTCCATCTGGTCCTCCATGTTCAACCAGACCTCTTCTCGGTACTTCGCCTGCTTCAACGCGCCAAGGTGTTGGTTTATTTACATTCAGGTTTAACGTCCACAATCACCCTTGGTTATGTAAGTAGACGGGGGGGGGGGGGGGGGGGGAGAGAGAGAGAGAGAGAGAGAGAGAGAGAGATAACGGTAGTCCTCTGGAGAGTCAGAGCTCAGAGGAAGAGCCACCTAACGCCACCAAAACGACAACACGTGCAATCGGACGGCCAAATGGCCAAATGACATTTTGATGCCACACGCCAACGGGATTGGAACTAATAAAGCCTAAGATGCGAACACAGTGCTCTTCACTGAGGCAACCAATCCCCGCCCATCCCCTCCTCCCCCCCCTCCCAACTCTCTACTCTCACCACCACCCCCCCCCCTCTCCTCTTCGTCCCCTCTGATCAGAATGTGTGCACCATGTTCTGCACAATCACATCTTGTCTGTCCACGTTTTATCCCATCACGTCTTGCCTAATAACGCTTTATTCAATCATATATTGCCTGATTATGTTTCATCCAATCACGTCTTGCCTAATTACGTTTCATCCATCACGTCTTGCGTAATTGAGTTTCATCCAACCACGTCTTGCCTAATTACGTTTCATCCATCACGTCTTGCCTAATTACGTTTCACCCAATCACATCTTGCCTAATCACGTTGCATACAATTACCTAATCAAGTTTCACTTGATTACATCTTGCCTAATTACGCTTCACGCAGTCACGTCTTCCTTAATTCCGTTTCACCCAATCACGTCTTACCTAATTACGCTTCACTCAATCACGTCTTGAACAATTGAAGTTTCATCGAATTACGTCGTGCCTAATAATGCTTCACTAAGTCATGTCTTGAGTATTAAC
>CM031619.1:44439631-44442131 GCA_018398815.1 Conus ventricosus
AACTCTGTGAATATCCCTGCGGTCCGGTTCACACCGGGACAAATCACGAAGGGACGCGTAGAGTACAGCGTTGTCCTGTAAACTCGGACATGAACGGAACACCATCGTATTATTTTCGTCCTTCTTCTTGATCGAAATAAAATGGGCATTACCAGTCCTGAAACCGAAAAAAATCTACAGAGGCGAAAATTTAAATAATAGCAGACGTTAAAACAAACAGACGAACGAACAAAGAACAAAACCATCTTAGCGACACTGCTGCGTGTTTACTTCGTGATCACTGTAGCTTTTACTTTCTTTTCTTTGTTTTGTTGTTTTTCCTCTAGATTTTTATACATCTTTTTGTCTCAAGCAGACAGAACGGGAAAGATCTGTACACCAAACATTAATTCATAAGTAAACCCAGACATGGTGTATCAAACCCAAAGTAATACAGCGTACAGACTTGTGTGATGAGTCAGTGAAGCAAAACAAATTTGAAAAAATAAAACTCTCGGAAGGGGGGGGGGGGTAAGGAGAACAGAGGCTCAACCTTCAAAAAAAGGGGGAGAGAGAGAGAGAGAGAGAGAGAGAGAGAGAGAGAGAGAGAGAGTAGAGAAAAAAGGCGGCAGAACAACAACAAAAAATCCACATTACTAGGCAGTCGTTTTTATTTCACTGAAAAACGCAAGTCTTCTGTTTTTGTTTGAAGATAGCTTTATAAGATAAAAAAGGGGTGGGCGGCAGAAAACAAAGAAAGAAAGAAAGAAGAAAGAAAGAAAGAAAGAAGAAAGAAGAAAGGAAAGAAAGAAAGAAGAAGAAGAAAGGAAAGAAAGAAGAAAGAAAGAAGAAAGAAGAAAGAAAGAAAGAAAGAAGAAAAAGAGAAAGAAAGAAAGAAATAAAGAAAGAAAGAAAGAAGAAAGAAGGAAAGAAAGAAAGAAAGAAAGAAAAGTAAGAAAGAAAGAAAGAAAGAAAACCGCCAGAAGTTCTCAGCGTTGATATCACCCGCTGAGTTCCTTTGAGTCTCCGTGGCAATATTTTGAACTTCTCCAACCCACTTATGCGCGGATAAAGGGTAAAAAAGTTCAAGCCTTGGAGCCAATGAAATCGACACAAATTGTTTGTTTTGCAACTTTCGATTTCAAAAGTTTTAGACACGTGAATTGTATTCAGACAAAATAGAAACTTGCGTTTCCTCCTCTTGAACAATACAGAAATAAATACAGATCGATCGATAGATAGATAGATAGACAGACAGACAGGCAGGTAGACAGACAGATATAATTGTGCATTTCTTACATCAGCTAGTAAGCCCTTTTGGGCTTGTGGAGTACAGTGTTTCAAACGAAGTATTTCTTATGAATGTATGCGCATGCATACATACACATTTACACACACACACACACACACACTGTTCAATGTTCCATCTGGAAATAAAAATGTTTGACTTGACACACACACACACATGCACACGCACACACACGCACGCACACACACACACACACACACACACACACACACACACACACACACACACACACACACATGCACGCGCGCGCATTGAGAGAGAGGGGGGGGGAGGGAGATATTTATATCTCACTCAGCGTGCAAGTCTGTATGTTTCCCCCCACTACTAAACTGTTAGGCAAAATTGTTACACACACACACACACACACACACACACACACACACACACAGATTATATATATATATATATATATATATAATATATATATATATATATATATATATATATTCGTGTATGCCCAACCTTAAAAATATAATTGATTCTTCCAATAAAACCAAAAACAACACAACCAAAGAGGGTGATGAAAGGATATCTTGTAATTGCACTAAAAAGACCAGTGCCCTTTGAATAATAAATGTCTCTACAACAATATTGTGTACCAAGCTACGGTAACAACAGACAGTGATAAAGAAACATACATAGGAATCACGGCTAACCACTTTAAAACCAGATATGCAAACCATAAACAGTCTTTCAAAAATGAAAAATATAAAAACCAAACAGAATGAAGTAAATATATATTGGAAGCTGAAAAATACGAAATAGATTACAACATATCATGGAAAATTATAAAAAGAGCAACACCATACAACAACATTTCTAAAAAATGCAACTTATGTACTACAGAAAAGTGGCTGATATTATGTAAACCCCACCTAGCATCCCTGAACTCTAAAGTAGAAATGATAAACAATTGCAGGCATAAATGGAAATCTTTGTCAATGCACCATTCCGTGGCACGTCCCCCTGAACGCGCCCCAAAAAAGAAAAACCGGCAGGCCACGTGCCACACGCACAGAACTCACACGCCCACACACCACAATATATAACACCGGTGGCGTGCCCAAATTGTATTGTATACCCTGAGGAGAGCGCTTTTAGCTGAAACAAGCTTGTAGGTTTTAATCTCTTCATTTTAAAATCCTATTTTAAACTGGTATGTCGCTCCCTACATGGTTGAGCACTTTTTACGTCCTGAGTGGCTTTTTAACT
>CM031619.1:44447131-44462131 GCA_018398815.1 Conus ventricosus
AACAAACAAACAAAGAAAAAACACTAATGATTACGACAGGTGGAACATCCTCAAACAAGGTCTCAAAGAATCTGCGATGCTCGTCAAAGCTCGCCATGTTTACGTCAAATGAAATGAAACAAATAAACAAGCAAAACAAAACAAAAACAGTGATCCCCTCCAGACAACAAACGAACGAACAACTTACTAAAAAAAAAAAAAACCCTATTCATTGCAACAAGTGGAACACACATTGAAAAAAAAAAGGTCCTCAAAATAACTGGGGTACAATTCATCCCAGTACACCTGTCGTCAGAGGGACCTGGGAAGCTACGTTAAAAGAAGACGATAAAGAAATATATACACGGAAATGCAGTGACACGATATTTGACATGAACTGAATTAAACTGAATGAAATGGAACTTCAACAATGCTAATGCCTTTAAAAACTTAACGGATTATTGTTCTTCATCCAGGGGGAACAACGGTTTGCCTTTCGGATTTTCATCTCACTTTGGTTGTTCTCTCTCTCTCTCTCTCTCTCTCTCTCTCTGTCTATACACACGCATACACACACACACATCTCTCTCTCTCTCTCTCATCTCTCTCTCTCTCTCTCCTCACACACACACCACGCGGATCCCTGAACAAGTAGAACATGGGGATGATATTGTGGAAAGTCAGCCCAAACCTCCGCCTGCATCTGTCTCGCACAGAGGTCACGTGAACATCAACATACTGTTGTCTACTGGTATTTCTTTCGTCCATATAGAGAGAAACAGGAAAAAGACGACGACGTCTTTCTTGAAACGCATATCTATTCCTCACACACGCACACGCACACACGCGCGCGTGCAAACGAAACAATAGGTCTATCACGTGGAATCTGTCATTTGAGATTTTTGTCATGACGGAGTCATTGTTATTTTCGCCTAGTTTCTTGCTTCTTCATTTTTTCCCCCCTTCTTTTTGTGCCTGTCTAATTCACGTAACAGTAATGAAATTGCGACTGCGTTGAAAATGATGCCGGTTATAGCGATCAGCAAAGGCCAGGGCAATGTGCGATCTTATACAGTAAAACAATAAAATACAAAAAAAACTTTTGTCCCCCACTCCACCCCCCCCCCCCCTCCCACCTCTCTCTGTCTCTATCTGGCAGGCTGGCTGGTAGGCTGTCTGTCTTGCTGGCTGGCTGGCTGGCTGGCTGGCTGGCTGTCTCTCTCTCTCTCTCTCTCTCTCTCTCTCCTCTCTCTCTCTCTAGCTGGCTGGCCGATTGGCTGTCTTGCTGTCTGTCTGTCTGTCTGTCTGTCTGTCTCGCTCTCTCTCTCTCTCTCTCTCTCTCTCTCTCTCTCTCATCTTCTCTCTCTCTCTCTCTCTCCTCTCTCAGTCTTCGATGGCAAGATGAAGCATTTCAGGGTATCCACATAAGCAAAATAAAAGGAGCCCCCGTTTCTAACACCGTTCTTTTTTAAAAAATTAATTCCGTCCACGTCACTTAGCACATACGGTATAACGTAAATGGACTGGCCCGCATGCCGTAATACCGCCTAATTGAAGTTGAAACTGAAGCAAATGCATACATACATACATATATACAGCTGAAGCATTTTGTTTTCCTGATGCGTTTCTGTACTATTTGAGAAGCTGCACGAAAGCGAGCGCACGCTCCAGCGCATGCACGTTCATGTACACACACGCACGCACAACACACACACACACACACACACACACACCACACACACACACACACACACACACTCTCTCTCTCTCTCTCGCTCTCTCTCTCTCTCTCTCTCCTCTCTATCTATCTATCTATCTATCTATCTATCTCACAAACACACACACACACACACACCACACACACACACACACACACACACACACACACACGCACGCACGCACACACACACACACACACACACACACACACACACACACACACACACACACACACACACACACACAATCTGTACTTGCCGGACTTAGTTGCTTGTGTTTCGCCTCGTGGACACACAAGTGGGATTCTGATACAAATAATGATGACATACTACATGTCAGCACTGTTACACTGCACACTGTGATGACGCTGGAATCATTTTCACTGAATACTTTAACCTGACTACCTGGCCCTGCTAAACCTGAAGGTGTTTCTTTCTTTCTTACTTTTTCTTTTATTCATCTTTCTTTTCTGTTCTATCTTTCTGGGGTTGTTTTGTTGTTGTTGTTGTTGTTGTTGTTTGTTTGTTTGTTTTTTGTTTTGTTTTTTGAGGGGAAGGGGAAGACGGAAGGGGTAGATAGTAGATATGGCTATGAAATATGTTCTCGTTTTTGTTCTTGCTCTCTCCCTCTCTTCTCTCTCTCTCTCCTCTCTCTCTCTCTCTCTCTCTCTCACACACACACACACACACACACACACACACACACACACGCACACACACACACACACCCACACACACACACATACAAACAGAAAACACACGACAGAAGAAGAGAGATAAACAGAGAAAGTGACAGTGATACAGAGACACAGAGAGAAGACAGAGAGAGAGAGACAGTGAAACAAACAGAAACACGGAGAGATAAGGTAGTGCTGCTCATAGCCCAGCCGACAGCAGAGGGCCAGATCAACAACAGGGCTGTAGACACAACGGAGAGAAACAGGCAGACAGAAAAAGCACAGGGGATGGGACGGTGTGAGATTCAGGGACATGGAGGTACAGACAGAGACGAGGACAGACATGCTGACAAATAGATACCGAGGTAAAAAAAAAAAAAAAAAATGAAATAAAAAGAGAAAAATAAAAATGATCAAGCTTAAAGGTGAAATGATTTATTTTCATGATACATGAAAGAACTGGTTCATGTCGCTGAAAAGAGTATCAAATGCAGAAGAGTTGAGGTATTGTTGGGATCAAAAGGGCACCAACACATTATCGGGGTGTAATGATCTAATGCCATATCAAATTAGGGTTTGGAGGGATACAAGCGAAAGAAAAAGCAAGAGATACCCCCTAAATCTGGCTACTGTGAAGTGAATTTTTTTCAATATAAAACCAAAGGATATACATGTGTGCGTGCGCGCGCGCGCGCGCCCCGCGCGCGCCCCGCGTGTGTGTGTGTGTGTGTGTGTGTGTGTGTGTGTGGGTGTGTGGTGTGTTGTGTGCGTGTGCCTGCATGCGTGCGTGCGTGCGTGTGTGTGTGTGTGTGGTGTGTGTGTGTGTGTGTGTGTGGTGTGTGTGTGGTGTGGCGTGCGTGCGTGCGTGCGTGCGTGTGTATGTGTGTGTGTGCGTGGGTGTGTGTGTGTGTTTTTCGTGTGTGTGTGTGTGTGTGTGTGTGTGTGTGTGTGTGTGTGTGTGTGTGTGTGTGTAGATAGATAGATAGATAGATAGATAGATAGATCAGGGACCGTACAGCAAAGGGGATGCGCAGCTGGCCGCTTCCCCTTCTCTGAGTCACTAACGAATTACTGAAAGGGGGGGGGCCCACCAACTAGTGCGTACAGAATTTCCCGGGTGTCGGGGGTAACATGGAGTTTGGCAGCCAAAACATCGTGAGGTAAGCATTCTTTTTCCATAATTCAGCGGTTGTTATGCGTTTACTATGGGACAGTTTTTATGACTTTGTTTTGTGGAGGAAGTAGAGTGCAAACCTATCGACAGTGCAAGTAATTACCCTATAACTGATAACGGGGCCACATTTACTCGGCGTACAAGCGTGAAAAACAAACCATGCTTTTTGCTCGAGAGATACGCAGTCAGTGTGTAGTTGTGCTCCGCGCAGCTTGAGTTTTTCATGTCTCCCTTCTTGTATGCATGATGTACAGCTGGTTGCTTATTTTTCAGTACTTTCGTAATTCAGTCTTCGTTTTGGTTATTATAGGGGGTATGCTGGTTCATTTGTAGGAAACAGAAGCGACTGCAGTGAACACTGCTCAGCCTGTTGCAATGGCAAGAAACGAACACACCGATACCAGTCGCTGATTCATCAAAAAAGGGCAGCGAACCACAGCCAATGTTGGTAAGTTAATTCAACTAACTCCTCTCTCTCTCTCCCCTCCCCTCCTCTCTCCTCTCCCCTCTCTCTCTCTCTCTCTCTCTGTGTGTGTTGTTGTGGGGTTGTGTGGTGTGTGTGGTGTGTGTTGTGAAAGACTGAGGGGAGAGAGAGAGAGAGAGAGAGAGAGAGAGAGAGAGAGAGGGGAGACTAAATGTGTTTATGACATGTTTACTGACTTTAAATACATCAACAGTGTGGCAACATCAACAAAGAAAAACCCCTCAAAATAATTACATTGGTATGCATCACATTATGATGCTCTCTCTCTCTCTCTCTTCTCTCTCTCCCCTCTCTCTCTCCTCTCTCTCTCTCCCACACACACACACATAAACACACACACACACACACACACACACACACACACACACCCCACACACACACACACCACACAAAAATTCAGAACGTTGATGATGTTTTTTAACCTTTTCAATTACACCAGCCCTTTGTCAGTGAAGTGTGCAGCTGAATGCAAGCAGACAAATGCCTTCCGGATGAGACAAGACAGTCGGAAATTTCGTATGTAAATACAAAATTATTGTTTTGCATAAACAAAGCAAGGACTTTGGTCATCTGATCCAAATAAATAAGATGACTCCTTAACCCTGGTTTGTGTGTGTGTGTGTGTATATATATTTGTTTTAAAAATTTAAAAGAGGGAAACTTAAAACTATCTACAAATTGTTTTCAAGCGTTTTTCGCTGTCATCAGGATATATATATATATATATAATATATATATATAATATATTTAATATAAAATAATATATTATATATGTGTGTGTGGGGTGTGTGTGTGTGTGTGTGTGAAAGTGTATGTGTGTGTGTGGGTTTGAGAGAAGAGAGAGAGAGAGAGAGAGAGGTTTTAAAAGGCTTTGTAGTCTACTGATAAAAAACCCGTGACGTATGGTTGACTACATAATGCAAGTTCAAGAGTACATGTACATCAATTTTCTATTTGTGTGTATAACAAAAAAGACGATGTGTTCTGCCCTTTACCGTGACTTCAGAAATTACCACGCACACACATAAAAAGCCTGACACACACACTAAACATACCTCTCTCTCTCTCTCTCTCTCTCTCTCTCTCTCTTCTTCTCTCTCTCTCTCTCTCTCTCTCTTCTCTCTCTCTCTCCTCTCTCACACACACACACACACACACACCACACCCCACACACACACACACACACACACACAGAATGGAAACTGTTTACTTCAATGACGGCCCTTGTAAAACAACCAACACTTGGACATCACTGAATTTTGGATGCCCGAACTTAATTGTCATTACAGAAACCTATTCGATGAAATACTGCTATTAACTGAACGAATAGAGTATTTGCTCAGACTTAACAGTTTTGAAGCAGAATCCTTGAAATGACGGGAGCAAAAATTTTAGCCCTGTCGGGGTTAACGATTATCTTGTCTGTTGATACTGTTGATCAGCGCATTCTCCACTCATCGTTCGTACCTTCGCCGGTAATTTGTGAAATGTAAGCCCCTTTGTGTTAGATTTCTGGGCGGACAGCCCAAAAATGGCACAGTTGCACCCCCCATAATAGATGCCCATGTTTTTGGTACAAGAAATTGGGGTGTTCATGCGAAAAAAAAGAGATTTACACCGTCCGACACGCGTGTTCCACACATTGTTTACTCGCTAGAAGCTGCCCCCGGAAGTTCTTTACGCCCAAGTTCGGCCGTCTGCTCGCGAGCATACTTCGCGCGGCCCATCTGGGTCTTGTTAGTCCCTTTGCTGTACGGTCCCTGGGTAGATAGATAGATAGATAGATAGATAGAAAAGATAGATGGATAGATAATTAGATAGATAGATAGATAGTAGATAGATAGATAGATAGATGGATGGATGGATGGATGGATGGACGGACGGACGGGCGGACGGACGGACGGACGACGGACAGACAAAATAGACAGATAGATAGTAGATAAAACAGATAGATAATATTAACGTGACCCCAAAAAAGATCGTTCACCCCTGGCAAATGCCTTGGTACAGGAAATTAAACATTCAGCTGGATACAAACGTGTGGTTAGCAATCACCTAGAATAACCACCAAGGAAGAAAAGATTGTATGAACTCCAATAAAAAACATTAATCATAACATTTACCCAACAAATATGTTTTTCAACAACAACAACAACAACAAAATGAAAGGAATGGAAAGGGATAAATATGATCACTGTATCAGCAGGACTGATTTTATTGAGAATTTTTTTTTTATAACTATCCACCAATGCAGACGTAGACTGAGATATTATTTGGTGTGCAAAGAAATCAGTTTTAAAAGCCCGATAAAAAAAGAAGCAATTAACCACATGATATTAATAAGTAAGCTGTCCATAAGTACAGCATTATCTGCATTAGCATTTCTATTTGAGCAAAGAAGCGAGGAAATAAGCATCCGCTGGTTTCTGATTAAGGATAAAAAGGAGAGATAAAGGGAGGGGTGGGGCCAGACAAGGAGGGGGGGGGACAAATATATGAAGAGAAAAGTAATAGAAAACAGGAAGAAAGGAGGGAGGGAGACAGGGAGAGAGAGACACACACACACACAGAGACAGAGACAGAGGCAGAGATGGACAGACAAACAGACAGGCAGGCAGGCAGGCAGGCAGACAGGCAGACATACAGACACCGGAAGGAGGCTAGAGAGATAAACAAAGCGACAGACAGACAGACACTGGAGAGACAGTAAGAGAGAGACAGCGAGAGAGACAGACAGCCAGACAGACAAATAGACAGCCAGCCAGACAGACTGTTGACAGACAGAGTTAGCAGACAGAGAGACAGACAGGCAATAGACAGCCAGCCAGACAGACTGTTGACAGACATACAGTTAGCAGACAGAGAGACAGACAGGCAAATAGATACACAGACAAATAGAAAAGACATACAAACTGACAGACGGACATACGGACGGGCAAACAGACAGGCAGACGGGCGGGACAGACAGTTAAGAAAGACAGACAGACAGAGAAAGAAAGAGACAGACAGACAGAGAGAGACAGAGACAGAGAGAGAAACAGAGAAAGAGAGAGGACAGACAGAGACAGAGAGACAGTGGACACAGAGAGAGAGAGGGGGGCAGAAAAAAAATAGAGACAGAGACAGAGAAAGACAGAGAGAAAGAGAGAGAGAGAGAGAGAGAGAGAGAGAGAGAAGAGAGAGAGAGATAGAAAGAGAGAGAGGTAGAGACAGAGAGAGACAGAGAGAGACAGTAGAGAGAGACAGAGAGAGAGACACACAGAGAGAGAGCGAGAGACAGCGCCAGAGCATCAGGTTTCCCGGGCCGTGCCTGCAGACAAGAGACATCTATGACCTTATCCATTTCACCCGAGTCTCATCATCACGGCCACCACCCCCTGTCTCCCCACCACGGCAGCCGAGGGGAGAGAAACGATCAAACAAAACAAACAATAAAACCCAAGACGGCGAGCAGATTACTGGGGGGGGCGGTAACCCGATCGTCACATTAATCACACCACACAAGACAAACCGCTGGCAAGCCAAAGGGGAGTTTCGTTCGGTTCACTCTCACCCTCACTCCCTCCTTCACTCTTCAAATCAGTCAATCTGTCAGAGGTGAGCTGTCTTGTCTTGTCTGTCTGTCTGTCTGTACCCAGCTGGTCGGGTTGTCTTGTCTTCTGTCTATCGGGCCTGTCTTTTTTTTCTCTCTCTCTCTGTCTCTCTCTGTCTTTCTCTGAGGGGCTATGGCCTAACAGATTAAAGATCTGAATCTGAATCTGAATCTCTGTCTTTCTCTGTCTCTCCCTCTCTGTCTCTGTCTCTCTCTCTCTCTCTCTCTCTCTCTCTCTCTCTCTCTCCTCCCTCTCTTCTCTCTCTCTCTCTCTCTCTCTCTCCTCTCTCTCTCTCTCTCTCTCTCTTTTCTCTGTGGCAGTTTCTTTTTCTTTTCTTCTTTTTTTTTATTTGGAAATGAGCGCGTCCAGCATTCGTAGCACAACTGAAAGCGGCTTTGTCTGTTCTTCGACGATGAAGTGTTTATTTCTTCATTTACTTATTTGTTTATAAAGACAGCGAAACACACAACTGGTGGTGTGGTCGTAAACCTAGGAAATTTCAGCTAAATCAATTTTCCTCCAACTCAGTGTGGTCTACAAGACGTGATACGTTTTGTTTAACCTAGGGGAGAAAAAGTCTTTGTTTTGGTTGAATCAATTTTCTCCAGTTCAATGGACTACCGCACGCAATATATGATTTTTTTTTTTTTAATCCACCAAGGAGAAAATCTTTTTTATTTGATTAAATCAAGTTTCTCCAACGTTCTGGACTATAAGACGTTTTTTTCTAACCAAGTTTTTTGTTTGTTTGTTGTTGTGTTTTTTTTGGGGGGGACAGAGTACAATACATATGTCAGTGTGTGTATTCTCTCCTGGTGATGGGCAAAACATAGTGCAAAGACTTTTAGTGTGCGACGATTGTGTACATTTGTAAAGGAATTTTGTGTTAAATTCTATTGTGTGTTAAAAATGTCATAAATCACGGCAGTGACAATATGTATGATATCTGTCAGCCATGGTAGCAGCAGCAACTGAAATGCTTCCTTCCCACGGCTTTTTTTTTAAACAAAAATATGTATGATATCTGTCAGCCATGGCAGCAGCAACTGAAATGCTTCCTTCCCACGGCTTTTTTTTAAACAAAAATATGGAAAATATGGAAAAGAAAAATTAAATGACAACGTCTGTATCGCTAGAAAGTTTAACATAAGATCACTAGACTATAAAGTTTTAATATTCCATCATGTACCACAAACAGCAACGTTAATCACTAAAAAGTTTTAGTATTCCATAATATATCGCTTCTTAGATAGCAATCAGTTAAGTTATACAAAATGAAAACGTTTGTAAGCTAGCTTATCATTTAGGAATTTCAAAATTCCATGACAATTTATCACTTCATAGACACTTATTAGTCAACAACGGTAACTACACGTTTTTCATGCCATGTGGAAAATGTCATCATCTCGCTGAACGGATCCTGGATTCGCCCTCTGATCCGGATCCGCACTATATAGATCCCCATAAAAATGGCAAGGGTCTGTTTAGGGCCACATTCCAGCTATTCCACCACGTTTTGTTTTTTGTTTGTTTTTTGTTGTTGTTGTTTTTTTTTTTTATAGTTTTGCTCAGTCTTGCTGAAAGACAAAAACAAAACCAAACCAACGGACGTGAACAAAAAAAAAAAAAAAAATAGCAATTAAAAAAGAAAGACATGATCTCGTCGGCGGCGGAAAGAAATCCGACAGAAAGAATAAAAGTATGTCGAAAAAAAAAATTACCATCAAAAATGTAATATGTATAAAGACGCAGATGCGTTTGTCTCCCCCTGCCCCTCGCTTTCACTCTCTCTCTCTCTCTCTCTCTCTCTCTCTCTCTCTCTCTCTCTCTCTCTCTCTCTCTCTCTCTTTTCCCAGAGACCCAAATGGAGTGTCTCTAGCACACTGGACAGTCGGGTTGCTGTGCCTCTAGCCCCAAAACGTTGAGAGACAATCATACTCACCGACGAGCTGGGAAAGGCGACTGTGCCCCCTGTCCAAAATGCCCGCTGTGATGAGTTGGCCATTACACGTGTCTCTGTGCCCGCTGTGATGATTTGGGCCCATTACACAGTGTCTTGTGCCCGCTGTATTTTTTTCTATTACAAGTGTCTCTGTCCCGCTGTGAGGTTGGCCCTTTTAAATTCCGCCCCCGGGGGAAGGGCCCTTTAACTGTTTTGGGGGGGGGGGCCCCCGGGGGGTTTTTGGGGGGGGGTTTGGGGGGGGGGGGTGGTGGGGGGGGGGGGGGGGGGGGGGGGTTTGGGGGGGGGGGGGGGGGGGCAGGGGGGGGGGGGGGGGGGGAAAGGGGGGGGGGGGGGGGGGGGGGGGGGGGTTGAAGAAGAAGGATGTCGCTTAATGTCCTTACACGTGACTGTGACGTCTGACTCATACTCTTTCAAGTAGAATGTTTCATAAGAATTTTTTTAAAAAGGGGAGAGAGAGGGCAGGAAGAAGACGATTTTAGAATCAAAGGGGGATAAAATTTTTTCGATGTTTGAATGTTATCTTTTAAAAAGATTTTTTTTTTAAAGTGGGGAAAACTGGGGGGGGGGGGGGGGGGGGGGGGGGGGGGGGGGGGGGGGGGGGGGGGGGGGGGGGGGGGGGGGGGGGGGGCCCAAAAAAATTTTCTATGTATGCATGCACACATAAAAGTGATTTTAGAGATCTGATTAAAAAAAGTTTTACAATGTTAGAATGTTTTTTCTTTTTTTCCCAAATCCGTTTAAAAATGTTTTGCATGTTAGAAGCTGTCCTAAAAGGGGAAAGAAAGAAAAGTGTGGGTAGGGAGGGGGGGGTGCGGGGGAGGGGGGGGGGGGGGGGCAGACAGGACAGCACAGGGACAGCTGGATGGCGTGCAAAAAAAAAAAAACGTTACGAAAATCGGAGGGATTTAAATTCAAACTTTTGTGATATTATTTTTCTTTGATTTTGGTGTGTGTGTGTGCGCCGCGCGCGCGCAAAGTGAGCGCCGCGTGGTTTGTGTGTTTTGGGTGTGTGTGTGTGTGCGTGTGCGCGCGCCGCGCGCGTGCATACGTGGTGTGGGGGTTTGGGGGGCCCCGCGGGGGGGGGAGGGGGGGGGGGGTTCAGGAAGTACTGTCAATGTGGTGTGCTCCAGACGGCCTGCCTGTGGTAACTCGGCAATGACGATGAACCCGAACCTACACTTAATGATTCCTTGTAACTTACCGCCCACTGAAGCACATTAAACCTTTTTTTTTCTTTTTTTTTTTTCTAACCCCACTTTTTTTGTTGTTGTTGTTTAATATGTTTCAATCCCTTTAAAAACCACCATTTTTAAAATGATATTATCGCCTCCCCCTTTTTTAAAGAACATGAAGTGATGAGGAAAAGCCTTGACAAATATCAACAAAGATCTTGTGAAGCTCGAAGACACTTTTGGTGCTACACCCTCTGTGAATTTTTTGGCGGTGCTTAGTTCTTTTTTAAATATTCACCTGTTTTATCGATTTGTTTATTTATACATCAATTCATTTTTATCAATAAGTAAAAACAAGAAAATTTCATTAAAAAGTGAATTAAAAGAATTATTAAAAGGGAAAGGAAAGGCCAATAACTACAACAACAAAATACAAAGGGTAAAACTGGGCTGTGTAAAAGGCGCCAGACGGTCCGCCAAATTCATTTCCTTCATTAAAACAGAAAAATGAAATCATTTTAAAATTGAATAAGAATCCGTAAACAAAAATTCTGAACACGTTAACATTTGCCACACACACACACATACACACAAACCCAGCGCCCGGAAAAAGGCTTACGGACGAAAAAATACTGCAAAACGGACACAGTACCACACTAACACCGTTAGGGTCTCAACCTCGCCACAAATGTAAAAGTCAAAACCCATACGTAAAAGGGAACAATATTTGATTCGTTTAAATTTTGGGAAAATTTCAAAATCTTCAACGCTAAACCCTTCATGGCCCCAAAAAGTTTTCCTCGCACATTAACAACAAACATCAACAAAAACAACAACAAAACATCAACAACAAAAACAAAACATCAACAACAACAACAACAAATGCTCGGGAAAAAGAAAGAAGAAAGGGAAAGTCGGCAGCTTCATGAATTTTTTATTGTTTAGCTTTACAAGAAAAAAAGAAAAAAAAAAAAGAAAGAGGGATTTCAATGAGCTTGCCAATCTTATTTGAAGCGAATTCCCCCGAACTGAACGATTTTTTAACTGCTTTTTTGCTTGGGCGTCCCGTTTTGAAAAACGAAGTTTAAATGTAGATGGGGTGGATGAATTTCTTCTCTTTTGCCAAATTTGACTGAACGAACTCATTCTGTCACACAGGGCTTTTTTTTTTTTAATCTTTCGCGATTCCCCACAAAAGGAATTCCCATTATTTTTTTATCGTTTTTCTTACTTATTTTAAAACGATTTATTTAAGTGGGGGAAATATTTTTTGGTTTTTAAGGGATGTGTGTTATTGAAAGGCCTGAAAAGGCCCTTTGTCAACGTTCGCTGTCTGTTTGTATTTTTTTGATAAATAAGCATTACTTTGCACCTTGTTTTTGTGTTTTTTGGGGGTTTTTTCCCTTAAAACTTTTACTTCATATCTTTGCATTATAATTTTTTTGGGTTTTTTTATTTTTTTTCTTTTTCTTTTTTTTTTTCCCCTCATAGTTTTATCAATTTTTTTTTTCTTTTTTGTTTTTTTATATTTTTTTATTCCCTTTTTAATAAAATTAGGGGAAAAGGGGGTATTTTTTTCTTTTTTTTTTGTTATGGTTTTGTTTTATTGGTTTAAAACGGGATTTAAATTGGGGGTTAAAAACCAACATTTATAAAACACGTAAAAAAACCCTGTTTTTTTAAAATTTAAAATTTTTATTTTTCAAAAAATTTTAGGAAAATTTTCTTTGTATTATCAAACAATCCTTTAAAAATAAAATTATCATTAATTCCTCATCAAAAAATTTTTTAAAATTCATTTTTTTTTTATTTTCCTTTTTGTTTTTGTTTTCTTTTGGGTTTCTTTTTTTATTTTTTATTAAAATTAACATTTTATAACCGTTAAATTCAATTTGTGGGCAAATATAGCTACATTTTTTTTTTTCCCTTCATTACTAACAATTTTTTTTTTTTTTCGTTTTTTCATTCAAAAAATTTTTTAAAAAAGCTGGGGAGGTTTATTTAACCAACGATTAAAGTAAATTCCCGGGGGGAAAAAAAAAACCCATTTTAAATAAACGGGGTTTTGGGGAAAAAAAAAGTTTAAAATTTTAAAAAATACAAACCCCCCCCCGGGGGGGGAAAAAACTGTTTAAAAAATTCCTTACACTACCTCCCCCCACCCCCCCCCCCCCCCCCCCCCCCCCCCCCCCCCCCCCCCCCCCCCCACCCCCCCCCCCCCCCCCCCCCCCCCACCCCCCCCCCCCACCCCCCCCCCCCCCCCCCCCCCCCCCCCCCCCCCCCCCCCCCCCCAAACCCCCCCCCCCCCCCCCCCCCCCCCCCCAAACCCCCCCCCCCAAAACCCCCCCACCCCCCCCCCCCCCCCCCCCCCCCCCACCCCCCCCCCCCCCCCCCCCCCCCCCCCCCCCCCCCCCCCCCCCCCCCCCCCCCCCCCCCCCCCCCCCCCCCCCCCCCCCCCCCCCCTTTCCCCCCCCCCCCCCCCCCCCCCCCCCCCCCCCCCCCCCCCCCCCCCCCCCCCCCCCCCCCCCCCCCCCAAAAACCCCCCCCCCCCCCCCCCCCCCCCCCCCCCCCCCCCCCCCAACCCCCCCCCCCCCCCCCCCCCCCCCCCCCCCCCCCCCCCCCCCCCCCCCCCCCCCCCCCCCCCCCCCCCCCCCCCCCCCCCCCCCCCCCCCCCCCCCCCCCCCAAACCCCCCCCCCTTCTCGTTCTCCCTTTTTAAAAAAATTAAAATTTTGTTCATGCACCTCTTTTTCGATAAATAATTCACAAATAAAAGGGGGGGGTTTTTTAAAAAATTAATTTCCAAATTTTTAAACCCCCCCCTTTAATATATTTTTCCTCCACACAACCCAAAAAACAAAAAAAACCCCAAAAAAAACCCCCAAAATAAACCCCCAAACAAAAAAACCACAACAAACCTTTAAAACAAAGGGAAACCCCAACAACCACAAAACCCCCAAAAAAACAACCCCAAAACCCCCTCCCTCCCAAAAAAAAAAAAAAGGGGGGGTCACTCCTTTTTTTCCCCTTCTTCTCCCTCTTTTCCATCTTTCCCCCTTTCCCTTTTTTTTTTTAGCCCCCTCTCTCTCTCTCTCTCTCTCTCTTCTCCCTTTTCCCTCCCTCTCCTTTCCTTTTTCCTCAAAAAAATTTTTTTTTTTTTTTTAGTTTTTTTTTTTCCTCTTTTCCTTAAAAAATTGGGCCCTTTTGCTTTTTTTTTCCCTTTTTCTTCTTCCTTTAATTTTTCCAAAATTTTTTCATGTCTCTAAAAAATAACCCAAACAACAAAAAATTTTTTATTTTAAAAAATTTTCATTTATTTTTAAATTTTCCAAATCGACTTTTTTTAAATTGAAATTTAAAATTTTTTTTGGGTTTTTTTTCCCTTATAAGGGTTAAAAAACCCCCCAAAAAAAAAAAAAAAAAAAAAAAACAAAAAAAAATTTTTTTTTTTTCCCCCCTTTTCCCCCTTTTTTTTTTTTTTTTTTTGGGGCCCTTTTTTTTTTTTTTTTTTTTTTTTTTTTTTTTTTTTTCCCAAATTTTTTTATAATCATTTCTCATCATATTGTTATACTGTTATCGTTACATATATTATTTCTGGATTTTCCTTCGATAATACTCTCTCTCTCTCTCTCCTCTCTCTCACCTCTCTCTCTCTCTCACTCTCTCTCTCTCTCTCTTCTCTCTCTCCCGCTCGCTCTCTCTCTCTCTCTCCTCTCACTCTTCTCTCTCTCTCTCTCTCTCTCTCATCCGCGCCTCCTCTCTCTCTCTCTCTCTCTCTCTCTCATCTCGCTCTCTCCTCTCTCTCTCGCTCTCTCTCTCTCTCTCGCTCTCACCTCTCTCGCTCGCTCGCTCGTGCTGGCGGCTGCCCTCTTTGTACAGCTCTGAAGAAAACTTAAGTTCAAGCCTCATGGACTGTTGGACTCCCTTCCCCTCCCATCCCCTCCCCTCCCCCCTCCACCTCCCCCGCACCCCCTTCCCCTCATGTACTCTTGAAATGAAAAATTTGAATAAAACAAATAACAGAAAAATAAAGAGCTGAGTCCTTATCAAAAAAATGTTTTGCAAAACTTGGTTACACCTCGCTTTAAATACCGACAGGTAGAATTGAAAATACATTTCAAGTACGTATTTTGTGTTAAGAGCTCACTGTATGGACAAACACGGTTAGGAGGGGACGGACACACACAGAGAGAGAGAGAGAGAGAGAGAGAGAGAGAGAGAGAGAGAGAGAGAGAGAGAGAG
>CM031619.1:44467131-44469631 GCA_018398815.1 Conus ventricosus
ATTACCATCACCATCATCATCATCATCATCATCATCTTCATCATCATCGTCATCATCATTATTGCTGTTGTTCTGTCGAGTGCAAATACTAACAGCTATTGCTAACAGTCATTATTTTTTTCTGTTCTTCTGTTTTTAAGAATAAGGGAACTGGAGGGAGTGGGGTGAAACACCTTGCACAACAAAACTACTGTATCTGTGACTTGTAAAAAAATGTTTCTGAATTAAACACACACACACACACACACACACACACACACACACACACACACACACAACACACAGGGGCACGTGAGCTCAGTGTTTTCACACACACACACGCACACACACACACACACACGCACGCACGCACGCATCTTGAATTATAGAAGAGATCGGCGGCTTGATTATCAATCTCGTGCTCATGCTGTGAACGTTTGGGGAAGTGATGTGTGTCTTATGTTGGTGCGTGTACCAGCGTGCCTGCGTGCATTCACAGCGACTTTGTCGTCTCCCCATCACCCCCACCCCCCACCCCCCCCAACCCTCCACCCCCAACCCCAGCCAGAAAGGTTGTGTCATTTGATGGTTCACTTTGATGTCATCGTTTGCCGGACCACTGACCAGGTGGCTCAGCGCTTCCTTTGCCTACCTGTGGCTTTCAAATCTCCCTCGCTTCGCCCCCCCCCCCCCCCCCCCCCCCCTTTTTTTTTCATTTATTTTTTCTTCTATTACGCGTTGTGCCCAGTTGCTCGATTCAGCTGTTAATTCACTTAATGGACTGCGTGTTTGCTTGTTTGTTGGCTCGCTCGGGTGATTCAACTGATTGTGTGGGCCGGCTGGCTGGATTGTGTTGACAAACAGAGCAGGCTATTTGGGGGATTAGTATACTGATCGACGCCTGCTACGGATCAAGACGACAAGCTCCAAGCTTTGATCCTAATTTTGTTTCAGTTTAAACTGAGTGTCTAACATTTTACCGCTTTGAGACAATAGAACTTAAGGTACACAAACCTAATGCTACACCTAACGCTTGTATAGAATATAAGGCGTAGTAGCCTACTAAACTAGCATTGTATTATATCATTAAAAGTTATATCCCTAGCGAATATTGTCCCGTATAGCTTGAAAAGCCTATGATTGCCATTCTTTCAACAAAAACGCTTGTAAGTATAGCTCTCACACACAAAAAAAAATCAATTTTGTTTGCTTCAGAATTATTTCATTGGGTTGTTGGTCTGATGTTTTCGCCAAAACGTTTGCTTGCCTGAAAATGATAATGACGACTCATGACAGCAATAAACATGATTTGCGTACATGCGCCGTGAAACGTGGAACTGGACACAAAAATGGTGTACAGCTGGCTGCCCGAAATTGTGGTCACAGTTACTGTTTTAAATGTGCGGGGCTTATTGTTCTCATGAGGTTGATCATTATCATTTTCTTCCTCGTCATTCACTTTCACATGATTTTACTGTGTTAAAAAAACAGTAACGATTGTTTCAGCATATTAAGTACAATTTGTACATGTATTAACATAATTTGACGTGACATTGGTGATCTTTGCTAATGGGTTTTCTCTCTGTGTGTGTGTGTGTGTGTGTGTGTGTGTGTGTGTGTGTGTGTGTGTGTGTGTGTATGTGCGCGCGTTCGTTCGTGAGTGCGTGCGTGCGTGTGTGTGTGTTAGAAAACTAGCGTATGTGTGTGTGTGTGTGTGTGAGAAAGAGAGAGAGAGAGAGAGAGAGAGAGAGAGAGAGAGAGAGAAGAGAGAGAGAGAGAGAGAGAGAGTTAATTAAGGCATAAACCAGTAAACAAAACTTTTGTCGCCTGCCCCGTCCCACAGTGTGCGCGAGGCGCGTGCACCGACACTGACTGACCTGCCCGACTTGGTGATGACCATCTCGGACTGCAGCTTGTGGAACTTCTGCCACAGGTCATTGGCCTCCAGGTCCACCTGGGGGTCGTCGTCCACGTCCGAGTCGTTCACCTCCACCCCACCCGGCCCCCCAGAGGCCGGCCCATCCCGTGAGGGGGGCCCAGGAAGTCCCCGGGGGTCAGCCCCGACCGGCCCATGGCGCTCTGGAGCTTGGGGAGGAGCGGAGAGGCCAGGCCGTGGGGGTGGGGAGGGGGAGGCCCGGGAGGTAGGGGTGGGGGGCCAGGAGGGAGCCCACGGTGCCATAGTCGGAAGGTCGGGGCAGGAAGAAAGGTGTGAAAGCCATGAGGGTGCTGGTGGTGGCTGTGGTGGTGGGGTGGGGTGGTGTTTTGAGGGGCCGATCGCGTAATTAACGTTTCACGGGTGGGAGTCGCGGATGGTGACGCCGGTCAATACTCCTTCAGCTACCCCGTTGCTGGAGCTGGGTGGTGTCTTCACGTGAAACTTGGGCGGGTCAATACCCGGGACTGTTCCTTGTCGTAACTGTCAATAACCGTACAGCTGGTGTCTTGACTTTTTTTTCAACATTTTTTTTTCTTGTTTGTTTGTTTGTTCCCTTTCTCTCAAAGCCCGCTCTTAAGTGCGGCC
>CM031619.1:44474631-44482131 GCA_018398815.1 Conus ventricosus
AACGAAGAGAGAAAAAAAATTTACAAATTGAACGAGGGTTTTCGATAATAGGAAACAGGTTTATTTTGGTTTTGAAATTGGCTTTTTCAAGTTTGGGGGAGCAAGAAATTTTTTTTTTTTTTTCGGTGTATCCCCCCTTCGTTACATGGTGCCTTTTTCGAATGCGGGGTACATTCTGACCTTGTCTCTTGTAAATATACAAATGTTACATACAATCAGACATGCTGTTTGGCCCTTTTGGGGGAAGAAAAAGTCTAACAAAATATCAGGAAAGGGATCATACTTGGAGATGTGATGGGGGAGGGGGGGGGGGGGGACGGGAGTGTGGTTTTTTGGGTGTCAAAAGGAGGGGTGGGGGGGGGGGGGGGGGGGTTCGAGAATCAAATTGGGTTTCCACTGAGGGCCTCGAGCACAACTCTATGGTTCGGGGTGCCAAAAACCCCACACGCGGAAAAAAAAAAAAAAAAAAAAAACAAAAAAAACCCCCCAAACCCCTTTACTCCACTTTCAACCCTTTCCAAATTTCCCCCACCCACTTCAGCCCCATATTCCCCTTTTCCTCCTTAGCTTTTCTTTTTCTTTTTTTTTTTTTTTTCCTTTCCTTTTTTATAATAATTTTTGTGCTGGTGGCTGCGCACTCCAGGGGAAGAAACTATTAACTCTTCAAGATGACCCCTTCCAAAAAAGCGCCCTAAAACGTTTTCCCCTTTACTTGATCATTTTAAAACCCCCCCTGACCCACCCCCCCCCCCCCCCATCCCTTTTTCCTCTACCACTCCCCACCCCACCCACTCCCCCCCCTCACCCTTCCTCCCCACTTTTTCCCCCTGTCCTCTTCTGCCTTTTCCTCCCACCCCCTTTCCCCCCCTCCCTTCCCCTTTCCCCCCCCATCCCCCCCCCCCCCCCCCCCTGTGCCCACCCACACCACCCCACCACTACCCGGAGGCCCTCCCCCTTTTTCCCCTCCCCCCCCCCCCCCCCCCCCCCCCCCCGGGCCCTCTCCCCCCCCCCTCCTCCCCCTCCCCCCCCCCCCCACCTACCCCCACCCCGCCCCCCCTCCTGCTCCAACCCCTCGCCCCCTGAAGTGGGGGAGGGGGGATCGGGGGGTTTTTGAATTCCACACGGGCTGCCCAGGTTCCCCCCCGCGTCCTCTCCCCCTCCCCCCCTCCCCTCTCCCCTCCTCCCTCCCCCCCCCCCCCCCCCCCCCCACCCCGTTTTCCCCCTCAAAAAGCCGTCGACAATGTCTTGTCCCTTGTGTGTAGTGGGGGCGCCCCCCCCTTTTCTCCCATCCTCCCTATTCCCTCTTTTTCTCGCTCTGGGGGCGGGTGGTGGCTCGCTTCTCGCTCTCTCTCTCTTTTCTCTCTTCTCTTGCCCCTTGTCGGTTACCCCGCCCTTTTACGCTTTGCCCCCCGCTCGTGTCAGGGCTGAGAGCGGGGGGGCCGCTGCAAGTGTCCCTCGCCACGGCTGGACTGGGAGAAAGGGTGGGGGGAGGTGGGGCTGGGGGGGGGAGGGGGGGAGAGGAGGAGTTGGTGGTGGTGGTGGTGGTGGGGGGGGGGAGTTGAGAAGGGGGAAGCAGCTAAGGGGGGTGGGGTGGGGGGCGTTTTTGTGTGGGGTGGGGGGTGGGGGGGGGGGGGGGGGGGGAGGGGGGGGATAAGCCCCCCTTCTTGTTCCGCCTCCTTTTTCTTCATTCAGCCCTTTCCTCAGCTTTCTGTGTGTACCAGGGTTTGGGGGTGGGGTTTGGGGGAGGTGGGGGGTGGGGGGGGGGGGGGGGGGGGGGGGGGGGGGACGTATGGGATGAGAAGATCGTGAAGGGAGTACATGTTTTGTGTAAATTATGGGAAAAATTAACCTTGGGGAATTTTTTTTTTTATTTCTGACTGTAAATGATGATGGCATGGGGTAATAAAGCAGACTTTTTTTTTTTCGTTTAAATTTTGCAGAAAGATGCAATTTTTACAACAGATTAAATGTGTGTTTACAGAAGAAAGACACTGTATTGTATTGTATTGTATTGTATTGTATTGTATTGCATTGCATTGCATTGCATTGCATTGCATTGCATTGTATTGTATTGTATTGTATTGCATTGCATTGCATTGTATTGTAGCGTGTTGTATGCACTGAATATAATTGTCTCGCATTGTATTGCATTGAAACTGCATTGTATTGTATTGTATGGCACTGTTTTGCATTACATTTGTATTGTATAGCATTGCATTGTATTGTGTTGTACTGAAACATTTTCTCATGGACAACAGATTTCTGCTTGAAATTTAGACCGCTCCTCCCGAGTCAAAACGTGTTGCTTGCAATGCAACGCATGTTCTTCCTGCATATATTTTTCTGTTTACTTATTCAACAAGATTTTTTTCCCACAGAATTTTGCCAGGGATGTCTCCGCCGTTGCCATAGGCTCTTTCATGTGCGCCTGCGTGCATTCCTGTACACTACTTCTTTTTCTTTTCTTTTTTTTTTTCTGGAGGGGGTGGTGAGAAGATGGCGTTGTCCTGTTTCAGTGGAAATGATTTTTTTTCCCCCGAAAATTTTCCGGTCCCAGAACAACAGAAAGGCCGGCTAAACATTGTGATCGGAGCAGGTCATCGGGGAGGTTTTGTATGGAAAAATGTTCTGAAATTCACAGATAATTTTGAAAGCGCTGTTTTGTCTACCGCTACTAACTCTTTTTCCCCCCTTCTTCTTCTTTTTTTTCCTCCTTCTTGTTGTTATTGTTGTTGTTGTTGTTGTTGTTGTTCTTCTTCTTCTTCTTCTTCTTCTGCTTCTTCTTCTTCTTCTTCTTCTCTCTTCTTCTCTTCTTTTCTTCTTCTTCTTCTTCTCCCCTCTTTCTTCTTCCTCTTCTGTTTCTTCTTCTCCTCCTCTCCTCCTCCTCTCCTCTCTCTCTTCTTCTTCTTCTTCTTCTTCTTTACTTGATCATCGTTCCATGTATCACAACCTTAGATCAAATCGTCATTGAAGTGTTTCAGTGTTGATGAAGCGGTGGCGTTGTCCTAACACGCCGTGGGCATCCATAGTGTGGCTGCTGAAGTCGGCTTGGGCTGTGAGCGATATGAGGAGTGAGGGAGCGATTCCATTTGTCCGGTAACAGGCACGACATCCTTTGGTGTCCTGCAAGACTCTGTGTGTGTGTGTGTGTGTGTGTGTGTGTGTGTGTGTGTGTGTGTGTGTGTGTGCCGTTTACACACACCGCTAGAAAAAGGAAAAAAAAAAGAAGAAAATGAAGTAAATGAAAACCAACCTCGCAGCTTATGTCAATGGACTCTTTCCAACCTGTACTTGCCCAGTATTCCTTTTGTGTTTGTCCAGGACGGGGGAAATCGTGATGGTATTGCTTGAGTGCACTAAGTTGATGTATTATTAGTCAGGCTTAACACACCAAGGTTATCTTTGCACTCATACACGCATATGCACACTCATGCGCCCATCAAACATTCGCCTCTCTCTGGGAATGGGATGTCACGCATTCGTCTCTCTCCTAACACGACTGAGAACAAGAAATACAATTTCTATGCTACTTATAATTAATCATGAACAATCAAATCACACACAATGAAATATCAGAACATAAAAGATCAATACATCCTAATCCCGGGTTATAATGAAATGACTTCTTACCTGGCCAGGTTTTCACACACACAACCACGCTTTCACACCACACCACAGTTCTGAAAAAGTCTCTTCACGTCTTCTTCGCACTGCTTGATGGTGATGCCCTTGGTTGACTGCTCCAGGCTTCAGGACTGGGTCTTCGTGGTCGTCTCTGGGATCTCGACGTCGAACTCTTCTTCTTCGTCTTCTCACCCACCTCTGGGTTCAAATTCAGTTTGTCTGTCTTCACCCACTCTGGGCTTCAAACTTAGTTTCCTTCTCTTCCAGCTTGTCTTCAACCCTAAGACTTAGCTGTCTCTTCTATCTCCCAGACCACGTTTCTCTCGACCCTTTCTCTGTCCTGCTCACTCCTCTCCTCTCTCTCTCTCTCTCTCAGCCTTCTCTCTCTCTCTCTCTCCTGGTGTTGTTCTCTCGACACGTTGTTCTCCCTCAGTTTATATAGGGAGGGAAACAAAGGATTCCCCTTCGGGCCATGCCTTGTCCCTGCTGCTTCTCAAACCCCTAGTTCACAAGTACCCTGAATTCTCCACTCGCTACATTCCACACACATCAGCATTTACACACACCCTACCTAATTGATTAGCAAACACACTCTTAGCCCCAGATGGACATCGAAAATTCCCGCCGACTTCGGTGGTCAGTTACACAGTAATTATCTTAAGGAGGGTTACTACAACCTCCACACGCATTCAACCAGCCTGACAATAGAACCAACACAGTGACCCACGGCAATACCATCGAACAAATCCAAGGCCCCTGCTCTTCACTGACTGTTTACACAAGAACCTCAGCTGACGAGCATTTAGCACTCACTTGGGGCCCCGAGGTCGTAGTGGTTACAACCCTTCCCCTTTCGCTCATGGGCAGGTCCGAACTCTCTCTAGGTGTTGTTTGTCATCTGACCACTTCGGCCGTGTGCGGTGGGTAACGTACCCTGGTTAATTGGTCAATTACTTATTTGTATACCACGTACAATGTCCCTTTGTCTCCAAGCGTCTAATGCCTTTTGTGAGAGGTTTCACGTCCTTGACAAATTCCCCCCACTCGAAGACAATGCCCTGCATTGCTAAAACTTAACATTCAAGGAGATGAAACTCTCATAATTTTCCCATTTAAACCAGTGCTAATATCGGCCTCTCATTAAGCTACTTATCACCAGAGAACGCACGCAAGATTTGTCTTGTAAACAAAATTTAGAGAAAAATCAATACTTACACACTATCAAAGCAAATATCAACATAAATCTGAAATCTCCACCAGCTCTAAGTCGTATGGCCATATAACCAATTTGTTCCTACGGAATTCTCCCCTTCTCTTCATACACATGGCTCGCAACTAGCCACGTCACGCATACGCGACACTGCAAAAGACACACGCACCCACTACCTGACTTCTCTACCGACCATCTTATTTTGGCCAAATTTTTTTGGTAAGACCAGTCTGATCCCCCTTTCTGTACACACACCTTGCCTACCCCGCGGCATGTGCTGCATTGTGAACAAAAACGCCTGACATCGCCAAGGATACCGGGCCAGTAGTACTCTTGCGTCACTGCCTTTTGTGAGGCCTTCTTAGCGAGATGGCCCGAGGCTGACGTCACATGTTTTTCTGACATCACCGCCTTTCTGCGCTTTATAGGCACAACGATCTGTCGTTTTGTCTTCCCCGAACTCGGTGAGTGAAACGTTCGGTACAATACCCCATCCTTTATCTCAAAAACGATTGTCCCTTCCTTAACACGTTTCTTCTGCCTTGTATGAGCAAAACCGAACAGCTTTCTGAGCGAGTGATCGCCCTTTTGTTCTGCCCCAAAGTGAGTGCGGGTAGGTCTCACTGGACACGCTTTTCCTCACGTGATTCCTTTTCCCTGATTCAACACAGAAATCCCGGTCTGGGTCTCCGTACCCACGTGCTCCAGGGATGTTTCCGATTACCAAATCATACGGCGGCATTCGGAACAGCCAAAGCCTGTATGACTCCACTATAGAATGGTGTATCAATGAACACCGTGCCGTTTTGAATTCTGCTACTGTTCCATCTATTTGTCTTACACCTCCGTGTTTTACCTGTGAATTGTCCCTTCTCAACCAGGGACTCCTTCACCATGACACCAGTGCACCCAGAGTCTCTAATGACATTAACCACATTGTCCCCTACTCTGCCTTTGTGCACATCCATGTTATTGCCATGAATCTGTGAACACACAGCACAATCAGACAAAATAACACTGTCATCTTGTTCATCTTTTTCTACTGCCTCTCTCTTGGCCTGACCCTCATTGCTGCATGCCTTCTGTGACTTAAATATACAATCCCTAGCCAAGTGCCCTGTCTTATGCACAGAAAACAGGTACGCTCATTCCTAGCCACGTGGCTATTGGTTTTCACCCTTGTTTGCTCACGTGACGCTGGGGCCTACGGGTGTGTACTGCTGACTCATTGCGTGAGTCATGTGCTGGCCTGCATCCTCTGATATGCTTCCAGGCTTTCCTCTGTTCGGCAAATCACGCCTCGCTTCCCTGTATGTCTCAGCTGTCTGAAGTACCTCAGCTATTGTGGTTGCACCTTTTCCTTAATGTGGATGGTAAGGCCCGTCCCACAACCATCAAGTATCTGTTCCTTCATCACCAGTGTCTTGAGGCCTTCAAAATCACTGTCTACTCCACTAAGTTCTACCATTTGTTGAAATAGTGGTCCAGTCTAACTACCGAACTGAGTGTATGTCTCACCCTGTTCGATTCTCGCCTCGCGAAACTTACGCCTAAAACCTTCTTCAGTCAAATCATATGCCTTTAGCACCGCCTGTTTCACCTTGTCAAAATCTCTCTGATCACCTTTGGGTAGGGTGGATACTGTGTGTAACGCACGACCTTCAACAAGGCAGACAGGTTTATTGCCCAGTTATCTTCGGGCCAGCCCTCGTGCTCGGCAACCGATTCAAAACCGACTGATATAGGCGTCGATTGAATCAGTTTCTTCTCTGAACAGTGGGAGTTTAAGTCTAGGTGCGCAACTTTGTCTGCGGCCTACTGACTCAGAACTGGTGTCTATTTCACTGCGATTTTCAACTTTATTCTTTCCAACTCAATTTGTTTGGCTAAAATCTCCGATTCTGCTTCTGCTCTCGCCCTCTCTGCATCTGCTTTAGCTCTGGCAGCTGCACTCTCTGCATCTGCTTTAGCTCTGCAGCTGCACTTTCTGCATCTGCTTTAGCTTTAGCAGCTGCACTCTCTGCATCTGCTTTAGCTTTAGCAGCTGCACTCTCTGCATCTGCTCTCGCTTTAACAGCTATACACTCTGCCTCTAAACGTTCCTTTTCAAATTTCCTTCTTTCGGCCCTTTCATCTCTCTCAGTCTTCTGCTGAGTTTCAATGAATCTACGCAGTTCATCTCCTGTATATCCTAGTTTCTCCCTAAACTCATCAGTTTCTCAATGGGAGTAAAAACTTTCTTCAGCCATTTCTTTTTTTCGATATGTTTTAGCACCACTAAACCAGTTACGCTTATAGACCCGGAAAAAGTCAGTACACAGTTTATCTACTAAACGTTATGAGTACACCAATAGTGGTAGTGTTCCTAACACAAAAGGAGCCTTAATCTTTAAACCACAGCTTCTGTGAGAGTTAGACTAGAACCTCGTTCTTCGTTTCTCTGAACGACCTTTGATTAATACAACCACCCTACAACACAAGTCAATACTCAGCACTCAAAGAACTAAAGGAAATAATTAGAAGAGCTAATTATAATTGCCTTTAGTGGACGCTTCGCCCCAGTACTACTCTAGTACTCACTTTGTTTCCCTCCTGAAACTAATTTGGGCCATGCAATCCTGGCAGGCTCGCCACTTTGTCCAGGACGGGGGAAATCGTGATGGTAT
>CM031619.1:44489631-44492131 GCA_018398815.1 Conus ventricosus
TCGGTTTATTTCGGATGGAATATAAATGTGTATTGGTGAGCGTGCGTGTGTTTGTGGTAGCGTGAGACATTTGAGCATAATCATCAAACGTTTATTTCGTTCATTATACACATCCTTTTTCTTTCATCTGATAACCGTATTTTCTTGTATAACAAATCGCAGATTCTGTTATTCGTTGCCAGGTGTGTGTGAGTATGTGTGTGTGTGTGTGTGTGTGTGTGTGTGTGTGTGTGTGTGTGTGTGTGTGCACGCGTACGCGCGCGCGTATTGTATATGTGTGTGCGTGTGAATGTGCATGTGCGCGCGCGCGTGTATGCATGTGTGTGCGTGCATGTACATGCGTGAGTGAGTGTGTGTGTATGTGTTGTATTGCGTAAGCGTACGCGCCTGTGCACGTGCGTTTCTGTTATCAATAAACCAACTTCAGTGTGAACCCGAACGATCCATCTTTGACTGGCAACAACCTTTCTATGTTTGTTTAATCAGAGACATAATTACAATGAAGCCCCTTGGCGTGTGGCGACAACAGACAACCTGAGAACCTCATCCCATCCCCATCACACGCACTTCAAAGAGGCGGTCACGTGCGGCAGGCAGGCGGGCCATGTGATTGGCCCTGACTGGAGTACCCCCGTCACGTGCCGCGCCAGGTAGACATTTGATTGGCTATGACAGAGAAACCCCGGTGGCCTCACGCACTGGTGATGACGTGCAAGGGAGAAGACTTCATTGATGTTGTCCAGAGCTCGTGCGGTCCGCGTGGCTTGGTTGGGAGGGAGGAATGAGAGATCGTGATGTAGTGTCGGCGTGTGTGTGTGTGTGTGTGGGGGGGGGGGGGGGGGGGGGGGGGGGGGGGGGGGGGGGGGGGTGGGGAGGGGGGGCGGGGGGGGAAGGGGGGAGGGGGGGGGGGGGGGGGGGGGGCAGAGCGGCAATTCCAGTCTCTTTGAGGAGAAGAAGAACGCCGACAGTTCTTTCTACCAATCAGAATGCAATGGTTGCATATAATTCGAAAAGATTCGTTGGTTTTTTTTTGTGTTTTTTTATTGCTAGCCGTTTACGAACATAACTTTTATCTTGTTCATTTCGAAGACGAAATGGATTTCGAACGGAAAAAAGCTGAATGACTATGTTGGAACTTCGTCTTTGTTTGTAGTCTCTGTCTTTCTTTCTTTCCTTCTTTCTTCCTTTCTTCCTTTCTTTCTTCCTTCTTTCCTTCCTTTGTTTCTGTCTTTCTTCCTTCCGTCTTTCTTCCTTCCTTTTGTCTTCCTTTCTCTCTTCTCTCTCTCTCTCTCTCTCTCTCTCCTCTCTCTCTCTCTTTATTTAGCCAGTTCGCTCCATGTCGAGTTCAGGACCAATAAACACTAGACACCGACCACCACGCCGCAGTCAACAAACAGAACGCTCTCTCGGGTATTCTAGCTCACGTTAACGGTGAGCTGTTGAGGAGGACAACCATCACTTCACCTTCCACTCCCAGCCACCAGACCCGTCCATTCCCACAACTCCAGCCCCCCACCCCCCCCCCCCCCTCCCCCCCAATAACAACCATCCACACAGCCGAGATACTCCTAGAAGTAGGGGGAACAACCACCCCCACCCCTAACCACCACCACCACCCCCCAGCACCCCCAACCCAACCGGCCACTCGTCGCTCTTGCCGCCACAAAAGCCTCTCCTTCAAAGGGACCTCACCGAGACCTTACTGCCACTTCTATGGGAGTGAAGGCCCCTGGCTCGGTCATGGCGACTGTGATGTGGGAGGCCTTTAAGTTCTCGCCTGCTCCGTGTCAGGGCGGATGTTTCGGAAGGTGCTAACCCTCCTCAAAGGGTCTGGAACGGAAACAGGTGGCTGGAGGAAGAGGTTTAGGTGAGAGTTTAGCACCACGGTCTCAAAGGATCGATGTGGTGGTGGGGAGTTGTGGGCGATAGGCGGGTGTAGTGTTAGGAGGGGGATTGTGAGTGTGTGGAGAGCGAGTGGCACCAGCCTGTGGTGTTCTGGAGGAGCCGGAACCAGCCGTGGAGTGGCGGTTTTGTGAGCTCTTTCAGGCGACAGGGATGGTGTTGGAGGCAGCCGTTGCGTTTGAGAACGTTCGCAGCTGACTCGGCCCTCGTAGAGTGTTGATCGCTTTTAACGGCATGAAGTTCGTCAGCCTGGCGGATCTCAAGAAGGATCCTAAAAACAGAAAGTTCGTGGGAGTTCAGCGACAGCAGGCATGATTATAGAACGTTATTGCTCGTTGTGTGTGTGTGTGTGTGTGTGTGTGCGTGCGTGCGTGCGTGCGTGCGTGCGTGCGTGCGTGCGTGCGCGTGTGTGTGTGTGTGTGTGTGTGTGTGTGTGTGTGTGTGTGTGTGTGTGTGAGAGAGAGAGAGAGAGAGAGAGAGAGAGAGAGAGAGACTCCAGACACAGGGAGGAAGAGAGAGAATATGAGTATGTGTATGCCTGTGTGTTTGAACTGTACTTTTTGTACTTCTGTACTTTTTAAGTGTTTTCATGCTTGCA
>CM031619.1:44507131-44544466 GCA_018398815.1 Conus ventricosus
CAGGCAGTGTATGTGTAAAGTATATGCTTATGTACATGTATATATTTACATTTTGTATATGTTTGGGTATGTATTTTGGTTGGGTTTTGTTGTTGTTGTTGTTGTTGTTTTTGCCTCTTTTGTTTAGCATAGTAATTTTAATAGTCTCCTGCCATTTCCTTGTCACATGTGTAATGCTAAAAACACTCGAACACACTATAAGCATTAGCTTGTTATGTTCAAATTTTCACATTTTTTGTAAAGCTACGTGATTGTAAAGTGGAAAATAAATTTATTTAAACCAGACAGGCAGATAGACAGACAGACAGACAGACAGACAGAACAGGCCCACAGGATTGGAACGCGCAACATCTGACTGCGACCTGTATCTGTTGAATCCTCCACACCGCCAAAGGGGGCTACAAAGAATGGCAGTGTTTGAATCTTGCATCTTGAAGTCATCACACCGTTCCTACAAACACAGAAGACGTGTCTTCATCGTTTAAGGTAGGTGTGGACGTTACACCTAAATGGATCGACAACCAAACTCCTCAAACAGCAAAGTGACCACTCAACCAACCAGCTAATTAGACAGTCAACCAACCAGCTAATTAGACAGTCAGCCAACCAACTAAGTGGCCAGTCAGCCAACCAACTAAGTAGACAGTCAACCAACCAGCTAATTAGACAGTCAACCAACCAGCTAATTAGACAGTCAACCAACCAGCTAATTAGACAGTCAGCCAACCAACTAAGTGGCCAGTCAGCCAACCAGCTAATTAGATAGTCAACCAACCAGCTAATTAGACAGTCAACCAACCAGCTAATTAGACAGTCAGCCAACCAGCTAATTAGACAGTCAACCAACCAGCTAATTAGACAGTCAGCCAACCAGCAAATTAGACAGTCAACCAACCAGCTAATTAGACAGTCAATCAACAAGCTAATTAGACAGTCAGCCAACCAGCTAATTAGACAGTCAACGAACTAGCTAATTAGACAGTCAACCAACCAGCTAATTAGACAATCAACCAACCAGCTAATTAGACAGTCAATCAACAAGCTAATTAGACAGTCAGCCAACCAGCTAATTAGACAGTCAACGAACCAGCTAATTAGACAGTCAACCAACCAGCTAATTAGACAGTCAACCAACCAACTAGGTGACCAGTCAGCCAACCAGCTAAATTACCAGTCAGCCAACCAGCTAATTAACCAGTCAACCAACCAGCTAATTAACCAGTCAACCAACCAGCTAATTAACCAGTCAACCAACCAGCTAATTAACCAGTCAACCAACCAATTAAGTGACCAGTCAACCAATGAAACACGCGACCATTTATCCAGCCAACCAACCAACCAACCAACCGACCAGCCACGTAACTAGTCCTCCAGCCAACCAACCGAACAATCAGCCAACCAGCCACGTTGCCAGCCGATCAGCCAACCAACCGACCAACCAATCAGCCAACCAGCCACGTAGCCAGGTAATCAGCCAATCAACCAACCAACCAATCAGCTAACCATCCACATGGCCAGCCAATCAGCCAACCAACCGACCAACCAATCAACTAACCAGCCACGTGGGCAATCAGCCAACCAACCGACCAACCAATCAGCTAGCCAGCCACGTAGCCAGCCAATCAGCCAGCCAACCGACCAACCAATCAGCCAACCAGCCACGTAGCCAGGTAATCAGCCAACCAACGACCAACCAATCAGCTAACCAGCCCAGTATAGCCAGCCAGTCAGCCAACCAACCAATCGAGCGACTGACCCGTCGGTCCACCATGGCATGGACCGGTCAGCCAGGTAGCCAAGGGGAGAGCAGCTGTGCTGTCATCCTCCACAGAGAGAGCTAGAGAGAGAGGGGGGGGGGGGGGAACAAATGGCAGCGGTCAGCCGATGACCGGACGATCCGTCACCCGTGTCACACTGGCCGCCTGACAAGGGAGCTACATCTTGCCGGACACTGATCAACACGACTGCCACAAGGCGCTGGACACGGCCCCCCCCCCCCCCCCCCCCCCCCCCCCCCCCCCCCCCCCCCCCCCCCCCCCCCCCCCCCCCCCCCCCCCCCCCCCCCCCGGCTCACTGCTGGATCCTATTTAAGGTTTAACGTCGCTACCACCACCTCCACTACCCCCACGATCCCGCCTCCTCCCTGATAGTGGTTGGTTGTTATTATTATTATTATTATTATTATTATTATTATTATTATTATTATTATTATCTCATCATCATCATCATCATCATCATCATCATTATTATTATTATTATCATCATCATCATTATTATTATATTGGGTATTTGTATAGCGCCTATCCTCGGTCACAGACCAAGCTCTAAGCGCTTTACAATAAACACACTACCTCACTCACACATCGGGCTGCCTACCCAGGTAGAGCCGGCCGAAGAGCAGCCTACTGGCGCTCATTCAGTCGTTTCCCGTACCATTCAAATATCAGTCACTCATTTTCATTTCTCTCATTTATTCCTCCAGTTTCTCACATAGGATGCATGCGAAGCTATACCAGCAACGAATTTGACTGAGCAACGAATTTGACCGCGACACACCTCCATTTCCACCGGTACACGATGGCACACGATAACAGTAAGTGACAATTTCTATGGCTTGGTAAGAAATACCAGGCGGCTATCTTCAATCTAAGATCTGGTTGTCTAAAGCGGCTGACACACGAGCCTCCCCGCCCGTACGCTTCGGACATACCGGTCGAACCCGATCCCAAACGGAGCGTCTGTCATAGTAAACGTACGTCTCAAACGGACTTCGGCATCCAGTTCGACCCGACCGTTCGAGATACAACGTGATCTATTCGAAACGGACAGTTAGTATCCTCCAACCAATCAACGCTCAGCATTGAGCCAACACCCATGACAAAGGAAAAATGGCGTCGTCCAGCAAGGCGATCAGACTGTCCGATTCGGAGACCAAACATTTGATTGAATCGTACCAAGGCCATGATGTGCTTTGGAATGTCAAGTCAAAAAATTATGAGAATCTAAATATTCGAGAAAAAGCTTCGTTTTTAATTGAACAGTCCTTTGAAGCGGCATTTTGGGGATAAAAACCCCGGAAGGGTGAAAAAAAACCGCATATAGGGGGGGACCGCACAGGTTAAAAAACCGTTTTCGGGAAGGGCCCCTCCTCCGCCCGTTCACACGACGGGTCGGACCGAAACGGGTTTCCCAAAAACCCGTTTCGTAAAGGGCACTCCTTCCGTTTCGACACGGGACGGGTGGGAACCGCAAAAAGGTTCAAAGGGTTTTTTTTAAAACCCAAAAACGGGCGGGGGGCTCGTGTGTCCCCCAACCCCCCTTAAGGGAACAAGGAATGAAATTTTTTGACGGGGGGGTTTTTAAATTTGCTCAAAAAGACCCCTTTTTCCTCTTGTCCCGGGGCAAAAGGTTTTTGGTTCAAGGTTTTTTTTGGGTTTTTTTTTCCAAAAATTTTTCCGGGGGGGATAAACATTTTTTTGGCTTTTTTTTTTTTACTTAATTTTTTTTTTTATTTTTTTTTTTTTTTTTTTTTTTTTTTTGCCCCCCCCCTTTTTTTTTTTTTTTTTAACTTTTTTGGCTTTTTTTTTTTTGGGGGGGGGGGGGGGGGGGGGGGGGGGGGGGGGGGGGGGGGGGGGGGGGGGGGGGCTTTCTTTTTTTTCTTCTTTTTCTTTTCTTTTTCCCCTTTCTTTCTCCTTTTTTCTTCCTTTCTTTCTTTTTTCCCCCCCCCCCCCCCCCCTTTTTCCCTTTTTTCCTTTCTCCACCCCTTCTTCTCTCTACCTCTTCTTCTTTGCCTTCTTTCTTTTCCCCTTCTCTTCCCTTTTCCTTTTCCGTCTCTTTTTCTTTCTCTCCTCCCTTCTCTCTCCCCTCTCTCCTCTCTCTCTCTCTTTTCTTTCCTCATTCCCTTCTCTTGTTGTAACAATCCGACTAAAAAAAAAAACCCCAGACGCCCCGTATAAACCTAAAATTTTTAAAGTTCAAAATAAAAAGTCCAGGGGGTAATAAAACAAAACAGTTTTTGCGTGGCGAAGAATGATTTGTTGAAAAAGGGAAACCCAACCAAAAAACAAAAGGGGGGAAATGTGGGAAGATAAAAGGACCCACTTTAAAAGAAAAAGGAAACAAAAACAAAGGGGAAAAAATTGAGGGGGGGGGGGGGGGGGGGGGGGGGGGGGGGGGGGGGGGGGGGGGGAGGTTGCCAAAAAAAATGGGGGCAGGGGGCCTAAAAAAAGGCAAATAAAGGGTTTAAAAAAGGTTAAAGAAAAAAGTTCCAAGCCTAAGGGACTCTGGGGCTGTAATTTTTACCTCTAACTTTAAAGGAAGACCCGGGCCCCAACCCTCTTTTTCCCCCCCGCCCGTTTTTCCCAGGGCCCCCCCTGCACAAAAACGGGGAACCTTGGGACCTTTTTGGAAATGAACAGGGAAAAATTTTTCAACCCGGGTTAAAATCATAAAACTTTTGACCTCGTTGCCACAGGCACGCCCCGGGGCCCAAATTTTTAAAAGAACAAATAAAATAGATAAAGATAGATAGAGGGACAAACGGTTTAAAATAGACAGACAAAACAAACAGATAGATAGACAAAACAGACAGATCGAGGAAGGGAAATGGTAGATGGAAAGAAATAGACAGATGATAGATAATGGATAGAAAAAAGATAGAAGATAGATAAAAAAATTAGCCGAAAAAAGATAGACAGATAACAGATAAAAATAAAAGATAGAAAACCAAAACCCGGTGGAAATGGAAATAGATAGATAACAGAAGACGGGACAGACAGACAGATAAAATAGAAATAGATAAATAGTTTTAGATAGATAGATGGGAATCGTTTAGATAAAACAGATAAATAGATAGAAAAAATAGAAAGACAAAACAGGGCGGATGGAGGGATGATAAAAAAATAGATAAACAATTTTTCCCCTCACCCCTAAAAAGCGATCAAAAAAAACCTATTTTAAATCTGCCCTTGAAATTAAGCCCCCTTTAAAAACCGAACCCCACATCATCAAAACCACAGCCCCGGACCGGGGCCCCAAAGCTATACCCCCTTCCCCCCCCCAAAATCCGTTTAAAACCCCCCCCCCCAACCCCCCCCCCCCCCCCGCCCCCCCCCCCCCCCCTTCCCCTCCCCCCCCCCCCCCCCCCCCCCCAACCCCCCCCCCCCCCCACACACACAAACCCACCCCCCAACCCCCACCCTCCTCCCCCCCCTTCTCCCGAAGATCTGCACTCTGTAAAGGATAGTGACGCCGCGGGGGAAGGGAGCTCCTAATCGCAATTAACAGAGGGGGAAAGGGAAGGGGAAGGGCGAGCGGGTAAATTTGGGGGGGGTTGGGGTCCCCCTGGGGGGAGGGTTTTCGTAGTGGAAAAGCCCTGACTCTTTTTTCCCTTTAAATTTCCCCCCGGATAAAATCCACGGTACGTGGTGTCCTCTGTGGCCTTTTGCCTTTGGGGGGTTTAAAATCATTACGAAACATATTTTACAACAGACAGAAAGACAACAGGAAATTTCCCACTTACATTTTTCACTCATACAATCAGGGTAATCGTACTTTACGAATAAAAAACCCAGAGGGGCTTTCCCATTTATACAAACATTCATTTCTTTACAACCTCCCAACGTGGGAATACATATCATCACCCCCACAAAAATTTGCATACACCCCCAAAAAAACCACCATATAAGGGATACCCAAAAAACCTGAAAAAACCCTAATTACAGGGGGGAATTTAAATTAGTTTCTTGTAATTCAGTCCCTTGCGGATTCATTCCAAGAACTGGCCCTCAGCACTTGTGTCTTAAGAGGTTATCTTTTTATATTTTCCACTTTTCACAAGAAAATGTAGCTTGTTTTGCTGTTTCAGGATTTCTTTTGCTTCTTAGGTGGCACCTTTGGTTGTTTTTTTGAAAACTCAACAAACATACTATGGTATTGCACACCAGCCTTTTTCTGGGATAGCATTCTGCTGAAAATCGGAAAGGCAAAGGTGTTTTTTTTTTTTTTTTTTGCTGTCCCATTCTCCTGCGCCACCTCAGAGGCAGTGCACCCACGCCGCTCATTCCGACACCCGTCCACAGCCACAGCCCGGCCGGCCCCGCCGCAGCCCCGGCACCAGCAATCCACAGGGAGCAGTCTATGTCAAGTCGTCAAGAGGCAACCCACCGGAGGAGACACTGCACTGCTGCCGAGTCACTTCGGTGGTGTTCAGTGGTGCCTGTTCTGATCTAACATACGCAGGACACCACCTACTAAGCCCCCTACTGACGACAATAATTGCTTAGTCGCGGAGCGGGCGTGAGTGAGCTCTCCCTCCGAGGGCGCCACCATGTCCGTCCAACGACAGCCCCCATGGACACGCCGATACCGGTGACCCCGACGCAAGCAAACCAAGGCCACAGACGTGGAGAGGACATCGAAATTGAGGTCACCATGAGAGCAGGGCATGAAGGGCCACAGAATTTGAGACATTTTTTTTAAAATGCTGATCAATGGGGAAAGAGGATGATTAAGATGATGCTACGGATTTCCATTTCGGTCTGAGACTACATGACAGGGCTGTACTCTACGCTTCCTTTCATAATATATCCTGGCGTCAACCAGGCCCGAGAGATACAGGCACCTGCAGTGTTGGTCATGAAATTTGAGCAACACTCTCAGAAACGCATCCATTAAGTGGATGAAACTCGACTGTGTGGTCCCAGTCTTCCCAACTGAGTCCGCAGCAAACTCAACTCTGGGTAGGAGCCGGTCGGGGCAGAAAAAAACCCACATGACTTCTGATGGATTCGAACCCACGACCTCCCAGCCGGGAGTCCGCGACGTTAACCACTTCGCCACGGCGGCTGGTGAAAGGCAAAGGTGTTAAGTTACCACTGTCCGAGGTTACCAAGGAAAAACAATCAGGTTTCGAAATTCCGGTATGTGACCGGGAATTATGATATGTTAGTGAATAATCTCTTCTTTGGAGATTGTCTTTCTTTGGAGACTAAAAACTTGTTGAAGGCTCATTTTGATAAGCATTCATTATTCCCCATTCCCCCACTCAAACACATACTGTTAGGCAGAATTATCTGCCACTACAAATATGAATGTTTATCTCCCCCTATTTAATTCCTCAATCTAAAACATAACAACAACCTTGTTTATACTTGAGTATTTCTTGCAGTCGTTACAACACTAAACTGGTCTGTAAGTTGCTGGAATGGTGTTTCGTTACTTATCCTTCGAATTATTAGTTTCTTATGCATGCATACAAATATATATAGAATATACGTATGCAACGCATACACATAAGCATACCTTCACGTATGTACATTCATGCGTACTGATACAAACACACAACAACAAAAAACAGGTTAAAACAAGATTGTGCACCTGATGATTAGTGTGCTGAGTTTGACTGATAAGAAAAATGTGCTGAGATGTAGTAAAACTTTACTGTCCCAGAACCTAAGTCTAATAGGGCCGAAATGTTGGACACTGTCCCAGAACCAAAGGTCTAATAGGCCGAAATGTTGGTACACTGTCCCAGACCAAAGGTCTAATAGGCCAAATGTTGGACACTGTCCAAACCAAAGGTCTAATAGGGCCGAAATGTTGGACACTGTCCCAGAACCAAAGGTCTAATAGGGCCGAAATGTTGGACACTGTCCCAGAACCAAAGGTTAATAGGGCCGAAATGTTGGACACTGTCCCAGAACAAAGGTCAATAGGGCCGAAATGTTGGACACTGTCCAGAACCAAAGGTCTAATAGGCCGAAATGTTGGACACTGTCCCAGAACCAAAGGTCTAATAGGGCGAAATTTGGACACTGTCCCAGAACCAAAGGTCTAATAGGGCCGAAATGTTGGACACTGTCCCAGAACCAAAGGTCTAATAGGGCCGAAATGTTGGACACTGTCCCAGAACCAAAGGTCTAATAGGGCCGAAATGTTGGACACTGTCCCAGAACCAAAGGTCTAATAGGGCCGAAATGTTGGACACTGTCCCAGAACCAAAGGTCTAATAGGGCCGAAATGTTGGACACTGTCCCAGAACCAAAGGTCTAATAGGGCCGAAATGTTGGACACTGTCCCAGAACCAAAGGTCTAATAGGGCCGAAATGTTGGACACTGTCCCAGAACCAAAGGTCTAATAGGGCCGAAATGTTGGACACTGTCCCAGAACCAAAGGTCTAATAGGGCCGAAATGTTGGACACTGTCCCAGAACCAAAGGTCTAATAGGGCCGAAATGTTGGACACTGTCCCAGAACCAAAGGTCTAATAGGGCCGAAATGTTGGACACTGTCCCAGAACCAAAGGTCTAATAGGGCCGAAATGTTGGACACTGTCCCAGAACCAAAGGTCTAATAGGGCCGAAATGTTGGACACTGTCCCAGAACCAAAGGTCTAATAGGGCCGAAATGTTGGACACTGTCCCAGAACCAAAGGTCTAATAGGGCCGAAATGTTGGACACTGTCCCAGAACCAAAGGTCTAATAGGGCCGAAATGTTGGACACTGTCCCAGAACCAAAGGTCTAATAGGGCCGAAATGTTGGACACTGTCCCAGAACCAAAGGTCTAATAGGGCCGAAATGTTGGACACTGTCCCAGAACCAAAGGTCTAATAGGGCCGAAATGTTGGACACTGTCCCAGAACCAAAGGTCTAATAGGGCCGAAATGTTGGACACTGTCCCAGAACCAAAGGTCTAATAGGGCCGAAATGTTGGACACTGTCCCAGAACCAAAGGTCTAATAGGGCCGAAATGTTGGACACTGTCCCAGAACCAAAGGTCTAATAGGGCCGAAATGTTGGACACTGTCCCAGAACCAAAGGTCTAATAGGGCCGAAATGTTGGACACTGTCCCAGAACCAAAGGTCTAATAGGGCCGAAATGTTGGACACTGTCCCAGAACCAAAGGTCTAATAGGGCCGAAATGTTGGACACTGTCCCAGAACCAAAGGTCTAATAGGGCCGAAATGTTGGACACTGTCCCAGAACCAAAGGTCTAATAGGGCCGAAATGTTGGACACTGTCCCAGAACCAAAGGTCTAATAGGGCCGAAATGTTGGACACTGTCCCAGAACCAAAGGTCTAATAGGGCCGAAATGTTGGACACTGTCCCAGAACCAAAGGTCTAATAGGGCCGAAATGTTGGACACTGTCCCAGAACCAAAGGTCTAATAGGGCCGAAATGTTGGACAAAAGGAAAGAGACGAGCAAGCGGTTTTGTGGTCCTTCATTTTCTTCTTTTTTTCCACATTTTTCCCACTTTATATATATATATATATGCAGTCATTGCAACACCAAGCTGCTCTGTAAGTTGCTGGAACGGTGCTCGGTTCTTATCCTTGGAATTTATTAGTTTGTTGTATTTTAGTCCCTTGCGGATTCATTCCAAGAACTGGCCCTCAGCACTTGTGTCTTAGAGGATATCTTTTTATATTTTCTACTTTTCACAAGAAAATGTAGCTTGTTTTGCTCTTTCATGATTTTCTTTTGCTTCTTAGATGGCACCTTTGGTTGTTTTTTTGAAAACTCAACAAACATACTACGGTATTGCACACCAGCCTTTTCTGCGATTGCATTCTTCTTAAAACTGAAAAGGCAGAGGAGTCAAATTACCACTTTCCGTGGTCACTGAGGAGAAACCACCAAGTTTCGAAATATCGGTATATGACCAGGAGATATATGTTGGTGAGTTTCTCTCTCCTATTGGAGGATGTCTCTCCCCCTTGGAGAATATAAGCTTGCTGAAGGCTCATTTGAGAAGCATTTATTTTATTTTTCCCCATCCACCCACTCAAGCACATACTGTTAGTTAGGCAGAACCATCTGCCACTGCAGGTATGAATGCGTATCTCCCCCTATTTCTTCAATCTAAGACATAAGAGCAAGCTTTGTTTATAATTCAATATTTCTTGCAGTCATTGCAACACCAAGCTGCTCTGTAAGTTGCTGGAACGGTGCTCGGTACTTATCCTTGGAATATATTAGTTTGTTGTGTGTGTGTATGTATGTATATATATATATATATATGTATGTATGTATGTATGTATGCGGGGAATCCGCAAAAAGGGCGTTGAATGAAAACCAGCATTGGATGAAGAAGAGAAGTGATAGCTCGTTCATTTTTCGTTGTCCTGAATGTTGCGCTTTTTGCCTGAAGAAGACCTAGGAGATCGAAACGCGTCGTGTTTCGTCTTGTGATTCGTTTGTCTATGTTGTTCGACGGAGCCTAAAAATATATATATATATATTTTTCTTTTAATAGATTTCTGCCTGCAGTCGCCTCATTTTGCGATTAGAATATGCAGTGGTTCGCTGAATTCTGTAGTGTTCCTTGAAGCTGGTTGAAAAAGCCGTTGGAAATTGCCTGTTGAAATACGAATGTTTGGGGATGTAACGTTAGAAGAGACAAACGTGGATACGTCTACCATTAAACTCAGTGAGGTGACCAATCATATTCATCCTTTCCAACCTCCTTCATCCCTATCCCCCCCCACCACCCCCACCCTCACCCTCTCTCACCACAGTTCCCCTGCCACCACTGTCTCTCCCTTCCCCTCCCCCTTCCCCTCCCTCCCCCCCCCCTCCCCTCTACAAAAGAGCAAATAAAGGACAAGCGCACAATTTTCTTCGTGATGAGATGTGTATCAGTTAGCTGACAACCAGGTGGAGGTCTGTCCACCATAGTCAACACGTCATTGTTCTTCTTCATACACAACATGTCTCCAAAGCTCTGTGTGTGTGTGTGTGTGTGTGTGTGTGTGTGTGTGGGGGGGGGGGGGGGGGGAGGGGGCGAAGGGGGGAGGGGGGCCACCATGAAGCGAAAGGAAAACTTGGGGTGGACAGAGGTTTATGACCGCAGGAGGAGGAGGAGGGAGGAAGGAAGAGGGAGAGGAGAAGGGGATGGAAGAAGGGGAGTGGGAGCAGAAGGGGTGGGGTTGGGAGTGGGGGTGGGGGGAATCCGCCGCGACGGCCCTGTCGCGGGCGGCATCCCAAAACACAGCTTGTCCTAGACCTCGTCTGAGTCCAAAACATCGTTTATCTCTTTTTGCCATCGTCGCAATCAAAGCATCAGCCTCCCTCATCACTGGGGGCTCCCCCACCCCCACCCAACCCCCACCCCCACCCCCACCCCCCCCCCCCCCCCCTCTAACCTCCCAGGGCCATTAAGCTCCCTGATGACTATTCTCGGCCTTTCACTTTGGGCTCCGGCCTGGTGGACAGCTAATAAAGCTCCGCCTGCTGCCAGCGGCCAAACAATGCCACTTCCAGCCCTGATTGCCCAGGCCTGGCTTGCTTGCTTGCCCGGCTGGGCACGCGCGCGCGCGCTAGCGAGACAGGAGTAGGGCAGGGTAAGGCAGGCAGGGCAGGGTAAGGCAGGGCAGGGCAGGCCAGACCAGGCCATCCGAGGCCGCCATTACGGCGAGTCACGTGGGGAAGGGGAGGAATGGCGGCGGCGCCGTTTGCAGGGAGCCAATCAGGGGAGATGACTTCATCCTGGAGATTGGCGGTGCGGCGGTGGTTGTCGGGCGTGGTGGGCATTAAGTCTCTGGAGGTGTCCCCCTGCCCCCTCCCCCCCCCCTTTCCCCTCCCCACCCCTCTCCCTTCCCTACCTCCGACCCCCCTCTCTCTCTCTCTCTCTCTCTCTCTCTCTCTCTCTCTCTCTATGAGGTAGACCTGGTCGGGCCGATTTTTCCTTCATCTGGTCGGGGCATCGCTACATCCTCGTGTTAGTGGATTATGCCACGAGATACCCCAAGGCAGTGGCTCTCAGGGCGATTGACTCGGAGGCCATTGCAGATGCACTGTGGGAAGTTTGGACCCGTACAGGCATCCCAGATGAGGTCTTTACGGACCGGGGGACCCAGTTCACTTCCCAACTGATGACTGAGGTGAACACAGCTCTTCACATCCATGGAAGGACCACAACGCCTTATCACGCAATGGCAAATGGCCTGGTCGAGCGGTATAATGCTACGCTCAAGCAGGCATTGCGCCGACTCTGTCAAGAAAAGCCAAGAGATTGGGACAAGTACATTTCCTCTGTCCTCTTTGCCTTCAGGGAGGTCCCTCAGGAGTCTCTGAAATTCTCTCCATTCGAGCTCCTATACGGACGCACGATCCGGGGACCCATGGCCATCTTGAGGTACCACTGGACACAGGAGGAACCGCCAGCAGAGCCTGTTAAGTCTGAGGTTGAATATCTCATCGACCTCAGAAACAAGGTCTCTTCTACCTGTGTCGATTTATCTATTTAAAACGTTTAAACTGCGATCCCTTATGCTATCTTAAGATCGTTTCTGAATTCATGTTAGTTATCTGTGTCTAGTTCTTATGGTACTTCTATGATTGTATTTTCTTGCACCCCTTCATGAGGGCAAAGGCCTAAAATGAATAAATTATCTTGAATCTTGAATCTTGAATCTCTCTCTCTCTCTCTCTCTCTCTCTCTCTCTCTCTCTCTCTCTCCCACACACACACACACACACACACACACACACACACACACACACACACACACACACACACACACACACACACACAAACACACACACACACACGTTCTCTGCTAGTGGTGTGCTGCTTTGCAGGGTCTGTGTGGCGGTGTGGCGGTGTGGTGGTGCTGGTTGGGGTGAAGTCTGGAAGCAGTCAGTTTGGTGGACATTCTCCAGTTGCTTGAAGTGTTTGTTGGACGACAGGGTGTGTGTCTTCAGCAAGCCCTGTGGGCTTGTTTCCCCCGATTTTATTCTACTTTTCCTGCTCTTCTACTTTTTTCCTTTAAAAAAAAAAAAAAACTTTTTAAGAAATGATCTTCTTATTGGTCCTCCTACCCTTTCTTATCTTTAATTTCTCTTTTCTATCTTTCCTACCGTCTTCTACTTTCTCCAGCCTTTCCCTACCCCCCCCTACCCCCACCCCCCACCCCACCCCCGCCCCTGTTACCTTTCCTGCTTATTTTGTAATTTCCCAAACTCCTTCCTGTTACCCCCGCTCTTTGGACCTTCGCCAATTCTTTAAGATTTTTCTCCACCTTTGGCACCTGTCTCTCCTACTATCCCTACTTTTTTTTCCCCCTCCATTTTCCGACTTACCCCAAACCTTTGTGAACCTGCTTTTTCAGTACCTTTTTTTTTTCCTTCTACACTTGCTTAGCTTTTCTCCTCTTCTTTTCTTTCTAGCTGATTTTCTCTCTCTATTCTTACTTGTCCTACAGTTCCCTTTTTCTTCCATCGATTTCTCTAACGTTTTCCAAAGTTTGTAAGCCTTCTCTGCGTTGCTTTTGCTTCGTCTTACAAGGTCTTCGTTTTCCTATCCTTTATAAGCTTTCCCCTAGCTGAGTTTCAAAAAGGAGTGACTGAGGGCGGAAAATGAAGCAATATTTAGAAAGAGAAGGGTTAGCTACCGCCAAGGACATAGATAAACAGAGTGTAGTCCTGTGCTCTGTCTGTGTCCTTGGCGGTAACTAACCCCCCTCTCTTTCCGAATTTTCCCCTAGCTGGTCCTATTGTCCCTACCTTTCAACTTTTATTATTATTATTATATTATTATTATTATTATTATTATTATTATTATTATTATTATTATTCTTTCCTACTATCTTCTGCTTTTTTTTCCCCACGTGGATCTACTTTACCTACCCTTTCCCGTTTTCATCTTTCTACTTCTATGTGCTCTTACTTTGTCCTAGTTTTCACCCTGTCTTTTGCTACTTTCTCTTAACTCTTACCTACATTTTCCCCACCAACTCTTTCTCTTTTTTTTTTTTCTGTTTCTTACTTTCCGTGCCTACTACTTTTTTTTCCCTCACTTTACCTTCCACTTTTTGTATCTTTTCCTCTTTTTATTTGGGATATAAAAAAAAGAATGTCCTAATACCTTTTCTATGTTTGTTTTGTGGTTTTTTCCCTGCTTCCTCTACCTTTTCCCTTGTTTCATATCTTTTGCTACGTTTTTTCTGCATTTTTTTTTCGCCTTGTTCCTATCGTTATCTCTCCCTCACCCCCCCCCCACCCCCTCCCCCCCCCTTCCGTTTCCACTTTTCGTATCTTATGTTTTTCGTACCCTTTCTTCTTCCATTTTCACATTTTTCCTATATTTTCAATTATTCTAATTTTTTTTTCATATTATCTTTTCAAAGATTTTAGGTATTATTTAGGGAAGTGGGGTGAGTTAGTTTAGAATTTTTGTTGTTAGCTTTGATATAGTTAAAAATTTGTATAAGTAAAGATGGTAAATTTTCTTTAATTTTCAGAATTTTTTATATATTTCAAATATTTTATTTTTTGTGAAGGGGACGTTGGTTTTACAAACCTTTTTCTTATTTTTTCTTTTCTGGTGGGGTTAAATATTTCAAAAACGTTTTATAATTGTTGGGAGTTATGTAAAATCAGTTTTAGAGTAGGATACGTTTTTTATAAATTTCCCCACAGTACTTCAAAATCCTTTTTTCTATTTTTCATATCTTTTTACATATTCACAACCGTTTTCCTATTTTCCTTCGATTTCAGGATGTGGTGATATATTGCGTGTGGGTAATTATGACATCGTGTTGATATTTGTTAATAATTTTTGTGTTATTTTTCGTCAAAATGGCGAACATGTTTGATTTTTTCCGCCAGCAGTCTGCATCCCCGAAAACCTGACGCTGGAGCAATGCTCTCGACCGTCAGAAAGGTCCATGTTAGTACATCTTACTAAGGCTCACGTTTGGAGTCTTGCAGCTAAGGGCTGAAAAGAGGGCATGCCCCAGCTGAAAAGGAACGTCTGTTTTTCCAGCTGAGAGTGGAAACTAGAGATTATCTCCTCTTGGCAGCTGAGAGTGGGAAACTAAGAGAGGTTATCTTCTCTTGGCACTGAGAGTGGAAACTAAAAAAGTATCTTCTCTTGCAGCTGGACAGTGGAATCTAAGAGAGTTATCTTCTCTCGACAGCTGGAGAGTGGAAATTATGAGTTATCTTTCCCACAGCTAGAGAGTGGGAAATATAGAGTTATCTTTTCTCGACAGCCGAGAGTGGGAAAGATGATGGTTACTCTCTCGACAGCTGATGAGTGGAAAAAAAATACATTGAGAATTATCTCTCTCGGTATCTGGAGAGTGGAAAATTAATGAAAGTTATCTTCTCTCGGTTTGATCAAAAATACAGTTCACACAGAGGAAGAGAGAAACTAAAAGAAAAAGGCGGGGCTTGAAATAAAAATTATATACAATGACCACAATCACACTACCACATCTCCTAAGCACGAAGACAGATGTTTATGCCTCAATACCATCCACATCCATACAAAACTCGAGGAACTTCATCTCTTATTACCACCACCTAACTCTTGTCCTATCTTCCACCGTTTCTGTTACTCTCTCTCTCTCTCACTCTCCTCTCTCTCTCCTCCCTCCTCTCTCTCTTCTCTGTCTCTGTCCCCTTCTCTCTTTGTCACTGCTGTTTTCTTTCTCTCTCTCTCTCCTCTCTGCTTTCTCTCTCCTTCTCTCTTCTCTCACTCTCTCTCTCTCTTCTGAAGTATAATTATGATTAATGAGCTATTGGACGTGAGCAGAAGATAGAGAGAGAAGGGGGGGGGGTAGAGGAACAAAAACGAAGAATGTTTCACAAGAACCGACATACCCCGACCATTCTGTCACCTGGACTGAGTAGTGCCAGACCCCCTCACACCCACCCCCCCCCCCCCCCTCGCCCCCCCTCCCACACCCCCCCACGGAATCCTTCTCCACTTGTCTCCCATGTGGGACTGGCGAGACACTCTGTTCAATTATGAGAAGTTGATGACACGCTCTCTCGCACAATGACGCCCCATCCGTGAGTGCTTTTCGACATGCCGCCCCGAGCATTCTGGGACTTCCGCAAAGGTCACGTGGAGCCGATGTCCAAAGGCTCTTAATGAGGCGGAACGAAGGCGTTAAGTGCCGCGCTCTGATGAAATCTGCCAGGAGCAGAAAAGGCAGTAGATACAGAAATAGAATTTGAAAAACACAACCCACTTTCAGTGCTGTTTTGTGTTAGTTTGTGTTGCTGTTGCTGCTTTGGTTGTGTAGTTTTAGAAAGAGGTTCAGTACAACGTCTCTAGAAGGATGAGGATGTAAAAAGTTTTCGAGAGGTCTTTTGAAGACTGAAATCAATGTTATTTTACCGTTTTGAATAAAGCAACGAGAAATAATGCATGGAGGAGAAAAAGAAAATTATTTTGCAGCAAGAGCGAAGGGCGGGCGGGGGGGGGGGGGGGGGGGGGGGGGGGGGGGGGGGGGGGGGGGGGGGGGTGGGGGGGGGGGTGAGGGGGGGAGGAGGGATTATACAGAGAAGGAGAGGGGAACCGGATAAATCAATCAAAGAATACTTCTCATCAAGCAATACAAGCGCGCTCTCGCACACACACAGCGCGCGCGCGCACACACACACAACACACACACACACACACACACACACACACAACACACACCCACACACACACACACACGCCACACACACACACACGCACCACACACATACACACACACACACACGCACACAAAACAAACCCCCCAACATACAAACACCCACACACACGCTACACACACACAACAACTACCACACACACATCACACACATACACACACACACACACACACACACACACACACACACACACACACAGAGAATGATACCAGAGAGATAATCAGAAGAAAAGACAAGCTGCAGCGGCTAAATCGGCATCCTTGACAATGGGAAGGAGAACGGGGCAAAATACAAATTCATTTCTAAGGATGATTTTTCTTGTGTTGTGTTTGTGTGTTGTGTGTGTGTGTGTTTGTGTGTTGTGTGTGTTGGTGTGAGTGTGAGAGAGAGAGGGGGGGGCAGTCATGGTATTTACAGCCCAAACTGATACTCGATCAGAGACAGAATCTTGTCAATGATCAACCAAGACGGAGCCGTCTCCTTTGTTTTGCACAGTAAACTACATCACGTAGAACAGAAACAGAGATTTTCTATTAAAAAGTTGACTCAACTAGCTACCTGAATCAGAAGTCTAGTAAAATCCTGTAAAAAAAAATAAAAAAAAATTATAAATTCGAGGGGAAAAAAAGAATGGTTATCAGTGCCCTAGGTTTCGCTTATTATTATGATGATGTAATACTTATAAGAGCCTATCCACGCTTGGAGACCAAGCTCTCCGCGCTTACAATCCACACTCGTTTGACACAACGTGCCTAACTGTAGTGCCGACTGAAAGCTGGCCAGTGACGCTTCATTACAGTCTTTCCCGTGGACATCCAGTCAGTATCGTTCGCTCAATTCACCTGCTTCCTTCAATTCTTTCCATTTCTCACGCAAGGGTGCTCTATGGGTAACGTGTCATCCATACCAACCGGCCAACGGCCTCTTTTCCAAAAGTTGGTGATGTGATTTAAACAGAGTGCAAGATGTAAATCCGTGCCGTTCACACACGAACATCGTTATAGTCTCTTCGAAAGAACTTCTACAAATGACCAATCTTTTTAACAGCTATTCCTAACACAAATTTCATTGAAATTTCTTTTCACTGTTTGTGCTCGTGGTACCGAAAAAAAACTGTAACGTCGGGCTTCTTTGTCAACTCTTTACCTTTTCCAGCTTCCAATCTCCAGTCCACCTTAACCCATTCACAGTTCGGCCATCCTGACAAAAAATGAACAACACAATCAAAAAACCACCTTTTCTTTATTGCTTATGACATAGCCTGGGCCTTTGCGCGTGTCCCTATAATCCCCCCACCTACCCCCCCCCCCCCCCCCCCCCCCTTTTTTTTTTTTTTCTTTTCCTATCCTTCATCTCCCCGCTGCGAGCGAGTCCCTTGTGACGTCAAAGAAATTGCTCAGGATCCGTTGAAGCTGGTGACGCCCAGATGTGACAGGTAGAAGAGTGTAAGGTTATCCAGGGATGGCTCTGTGGGGAAAACAGGGAGAAGGTCAGGACACGGTGCGCATGTGGCATGACGCACGTGCTCTGTGTAGTGTCTCTGAGGGTACAAGAGGAAGAGGAGGGAAACGGAGAGAGCGTGTCCGCTTTGTGGAATCAAGTGTATGTATTCTTTGGTGTGGCTGTTGTTGTCCACTGTATTCTTTTCCTTCTTTTTTCTTTTAGTTTCTATCTTCTTTCCCTTCTTCTTCTTCTCTTCTTCCTTCTTCTTCTTCCCTCTTCCCCCCCTCTTCTACTTTCTTCTCTTCTTCTTCTTCTTTCTTCTTCTTCGCCCTCTTCTCTTCTTCCCACCTCTCTCCCCTCTTCTTCTTCCCCTCTTCTTCTTCTTCTTCCCCCTCTTTCTTCTTCTTCTTCTTCTCTTCTTCTCTACTTCTGTCTTCTCTTCCCCCTCTCTCTTCCCCCTCTTCTTCTTCCCCCTCTTCTTCCCCCTCTTCTTCCCCCTCTTCTTCCCCCTTGTCAACCTCGGTGTGATCGATGGAGGAAGGACTAGCGCACAGCCAACACACTCCAGCTTGCTTACCAAACTCAGATCATATACATGCATTCGTCAGCATCAAACCACTATAAAGTCTAAAACTTTAACTACACAATGATCATAGAACAAACACAATGCATAATGAATCAAAATGAAATAAAACATTCTCTCTTTCTGAACTTCACAAATCATTTATCTAAAACATCATTTACTAACCCGGGTATAAATAGATTGCTACTTTACCTGACCAGTGATCTTACTATTCACGAATCACTGTCTTTTTCTTTTCCTTTTTTTCTTTCACAAGACACTAATTACACAACACGACACAACTGCTGCACTGTATTGGTCTGCTGCACTGGCGTAGGACTGTGTCCTGCTTGACGAAAATGACGCTGCCAGAATATCGAACCCCCCCCTGTTAAGATGGAACAGTGACTATCAACATCGATCTGTTCTCCTTTCTTTCTTCCTGCATTAAACGCATTGCAACTCTCTCTCACCTCTCCTAGTTCTGCTCTATATAAATGACATGGTTGCTTTTCTTTCACTTTTCCTTTTCTTTCTTTTTTCTCTTCAGTAGTTAGCATCACTCTCTCTTATCCACATCTTCTCACTTTAGTCCTCCTTTGCAGACCAAATCTGGTGGCTAATGCCAAACCTTCACTCCTCTCATCTCTCTGCTTTCCCCTCAAGTCTTAACACCCCAGCACCTCCCTCTCTCTCTGTCTCTCTGTTCGTTCCATCTCCCTGCCTTCCTGTAGGCGAGACCTACTTCCCCCACTTCTTCCCTCTCTCTCCTGTCTGTTCTTCCTCGTTCCCTCCTTCACTCCCCAACTCTCCATAACTTATTCCCTCACTCCTGTGTCCAAGGCCAGACATTGGTCATATTTTTACCGCCTATAACCCGAAGTTATCTCCCTCTAATTCCATTGGATATTCAAAACATGACAGCCGCCTACACGCCTACTCTCTTGGTGTCATTGGTCAATTAAATGATTAGCTAGATTTCACACCCCAACCACGCACTCTTCTCCCTCTCACCTTACCTCTTTAACCGACGACTTCCGACATAACAAGGCGCTGGTTACACAAATTGGCTAAAGAGCCTGAGCCAGGCGCAACGACTCATCACGCTAGACCAACGAGCGACGGTCAAAGCTGCTTAGTCCGTTTGGCCGACAGACCGTCTCTTGAGCCTCTCCCCAATGCCTAATTGGCTGGAATCCGAACCATGGGCCCCGTCTACGTGGCGCCCAGAATATTGAGTTAGAGCTATGTCAAACAACCTGGACCAAGACTTGGATTTTTCTATTTTGACCGTGACAATTCCCCCTTGCAAAAGACTATCACGCTCCGCAACTCAAAAACCACTGTACAAAAAAAAACAACACCGATTTGCTGACACACAGCACACTTGCAAAATTTAAAAAAATACTTTACAACCAACGTTTAATAAATTATAAAATAAATATTATTGAATACCACTCCAATTGAGTAATCATTGACGTGCGCTCTTGCGTTTATATCAATACATTATATAACGCTCTGTGCGCGACCTATGCAATCCCCTACCCTGCGGATTTGCCATATCTTCTTCTTTCACAATTCTTATGAAAAGCACAATATAAAATGATCACGATCCAAGACAACTTCAACTGAGGAATCATCCATCCCCACGTTTATTGCAAATATTTCCATCACTACACAAGCCTGTAATGCTCCAAGCATACTAACTTCACATGAACCCGTCTCACCAAGAAAACATACAAGAACTCACACAAGAAAATATGTCCATAGCCAACTGGAATGAACCCATATTCCAATCAACATAAATGTAATTCAACACATGTTATCACAAAGCACCCGATAAGACTGACCCTCCTGAGTTGCACTTGCTAGACTCACTATAAATAGTCAGCTCCGAACATTCTGCGACCTGAATGTACTGCACTCGATAACCTGTAGGGCTCAATGCCATTGCCCCAACTGCAGCACTCAGCTGTTTTTTTCAACTGCGGCCTCCTGCAGCATTGCGTGTTGATGATCCGTCTCTATCACGAACTCTTTCCATAAACAAGTATTGTGGAAAATTCTGCAACTGCCCACACGACACTAAACACTCCTTCTCTACAGTTGCGTACCCTTCTTCACAACCTGTCAACACCATGCTAGCAGACCACACAGTAGAACTCGATTCACCCATTCCCTTGTGCTCCTGTAACAATACAGCACCTATCCCACAATCCACCGATGCATCTGTCCGCACAAAAAATGGTTTGGAACATATTGTACTTCAAATGGAGAACCTAGGCTTTCCTACACCGTCCCTGCATTGCTTGCTCTGCAGCGTCTGACCACTCGACCACTGCTGGTTTCCCTGCTTGACCAAATCACTGAGAGGACTCGTGATTGCTGCGAAATTTGGAACAAACTCCCTATAGAAACCAATAAAACTTAGCATACTCTCCGGGACTTCTGTTTTGTCTTAGTCCTCTCTTAATTCATCATCTTCTCCACCTATCCCTTTTCTGCTGCTTTGTGTCCCTCCTACACAAAACCTAGGAACTCCTACAGTCTACCCTTCATACAGTGACACATCCCTGTATGACTCTCTGGAAACTTAGGCACAAAATTCCCTCTTCAGCTGGTCTCTTACACCTCATCAATGATTATGCGCTGCGCTATGTGCTGAGTCTCAAGCTAGTATTTTTGCTGAGAAATTGCATGGAAAAGTTTTGGTTTCCATTCACATCAATCGTAATCCCCGATCTACCTTTTCATTGATGGAGAAGGTCCCCAACCAATGCATCAGCACTGTATGTGATCCGTGGGAAGCAGTAACAGACTTGACTCCCTCCTTGGGTATTGCTTACTCACCTTCCTGTCATATGCTTCCTTCTGAAACACCTAGCCTCCTGCAAAACTTCCCTTTCAACCTTACATGTCTCATAACTGTCACTCATTAACAGGCGAGATTGGGCCAATCGATCGACGGCCACTCTCCTGAAAAGTAGTGTCAATTAAAGTGGGATGTTACAGAGGTGCCTTCCTCTTCACCCCTTCTTGTGGCTGATCTTTGACACACACACATGACATCAAAACGTCTTATGTCTGCCCATTGCTACCTGGCCAATAAAGTCAACAAAGATTCGGTCAGCTTATTGGCTGGGCCAATGACTCCGCATTGAGCGACTCGTGTCCCCCTGACATGACAGTGTCACGATACCTGCTTACTCCTCTTAACTGAGTGGCACCTTACCTGTCTTCCCTTGGTGAACACTCGGTACAACAGCCCGCCTTTCACAAGAAATTCTGTCCACACCTCCTCTAACCTCCTGTTTCTCTCCCCACCTCTCGCCAACTCCCAAGGACTCACGAGCGAAGGGTCCTCGTTCCCTCCTGCGCTGCCCTAAAACTCCATCAGGCGACACCATCTATGCCTGACATCATGCTGGAACGACTAACGTTTATCAACCTTTCCCCATCCTTCTTCTCCGTTTTGACTGCTGCCCCCTGAGCAGTCAACATACTCAGGAACCCCTGGATCCCTTGCCCTGGAATTTGTCCAATGATCAAATCATAAGGGTTTCTCAATCACCAACGCAGACAACTCGCCTAGAAGTAAGGGGTACGTACTTCTAATCTTAGCACTGGGAACTCCCTCACAGTGCATCGATTAAGTAACAGGTCTGGATTGCCCTTCAAATCCCTTTCTCGACCACGTTGTCTAACTACACCACATAACAACCAGTTCTCGTAAACACGTTCACCCTCAGCTTGCCAATCCACTCATTCTTCCACTGTAACGAACCACTCACTCAGCCAGTCCCTCCATCCTGAAACTTGACTGCTGTTCCAGTGCTAGCCATAGGCTTGCACCTCCACCCTCTTCAGACTGACTCCCATTTGGTTCCACTGCAGGTCGTTCCCTGACGACCCAAAACCATCCACTTTGCAAGGCCCTGCTGCCTTCTGGAACCTCATGCGACAATTCCCTCGCCACATTCCCCTTCATGTGACAAATGAAAACACGCTATTGTCCCTTTGTCCTCCTTTCTGGCCCCACCCCCCCCAAAACTGGGTTTTGCATACTGTGCATAAAACGCCCCTTATCTACCCTGCACTCTTCTCACCTATTCTGGGCACCTGTCAGCTTCCAGCTCCTAATGCCCAGTACGTTCCTCACTATACACCTCTGCGAACTTCAACAACTCCCCTGCTGTCTCTGGCTGTCTCTCTTTCAAATGTAATGGTTTAACTCAGGCCGCAACCTGACAAAATCTGCTCCTTCATAACCGCTCTTCAATTCAGCGAACACCTTCTCGTACCACTCACTCTACTTGTTGTTCAATAGGGTGATCTTTTCTTCCGCCATTTATATCTCTTTTTTTTTTAACAAGATTTTATTACTACGACAGCCAAACTGGTGTTTCAGGGGGGTACACCTGACGTTAATAGCACAATCCTATAATGATAATAATATCTTGGACAACGTAATTAGTTTTTATCAGACAGCCCAGCCCTGACCCAACTATAGAGCGAATATAGAAATCTGTGCAAATGATACTACTGGGTCTGAAATGCCAAGCCATATTAACTATCTGAAGCAATTCCAGCCTAGTATTTAACTATCTGGAACATACAGTAAGACAACCCCTTGTCTTAGGATTACACCACTCGAATCCCACCCAGCTTCCTCTCTAGAATTGAACAATTATAATAAATGGGCCCAGAATATCCTGCAGGCTCGCCAATAAATATGCAACCACGGTGATGTCGATGGAGGAAGGACAACCGCACAGCCCAAACACACTCACAGCTTGCTTACAATCTCATTCATTTATCATGCATTCGTCACCATCAAACCACAGTAAGTCTATAACTTTACACACATAAATACATGATCATAAACGAAACATCAATGCATATGAATCAATGAGATCAAACATTCTCTCTTTCCTGAACTTCACAAAAATCATTTATCTAAAACATCATAACTAACCCGGGTATAAATAATTAACATTACCTGCCAGTGATCTTAACTATTCACGAATCACTGTCTTTATTCTTTTCCTTTTTTTTTTCTTTTCACTGACACTTTCACAACACGACACACCTGCTGGCACTGGTATGGTCTGCCGGCACTGGCGTTGTCTGTGGTCCTGCTTGACGAAGTGACGCTGCAGGTATGAGTCGAACCCCCGGTTTAGGATGGAACAGTGACTATCACATCGATCGTTCTCCTTTCTTTCTTTCTCAGCCTTAACGCATTGCACTCTCCTCTCTCTCTCCTAGTCTGCACTATTAAATGACATGGTTGCATTTCTTTGCCTTATCTTTCTTTCTTTTTCACTTCATTAGTTTAGCACTCTCTCATTCCACATCTCACTTTATCCCCCCTTTGCAGACTATATCTGTGCTAATGCTCAAACTTCACTCCTCTCAGCTCTCTGCCTTTCTCCTGCAGAGTCAACACCCCCAGCACCTCTCACTCTCTCTGTCTCTCTGTTCGTTCCCAAGCTCCTGCCTTCCTGTATGCAGATCCTACTCGCCCCCAACTTCTCTCTCTCTCTCTGTCTGTTTTTCGTTTTCCTCGTTCTCTCCTCTCTCTCACCACGCATTACTGATGCCCTCACTACTCCGTCCAAGGGCCATACCATTGGTCATATTTTAACCGCCTTGATACCCGAAGTTATCTCCCTCAATTCCATTGGATCTTCAAATCATGACAGTCACGCCTACACGCCATACTCTCTGTGTGTCCAATGGTCATTTAAACTGATTAGCTAAGATTTCAACCCCCACCACGCACTAACCATCTCCCTCACACCTTCCTGCTTTAACCAGCGACGTTCCGACTAACACATGGCGCTTGGTTCCACAAATGGCTAGATGATCCTGAGCCAGCGCTAGCGGACTCGTCCCTCGCTAGACATCGAGGCGTCGGTCAAAGCATCTTAGTCCGGTTTTGCCGACAGACCGTCTCTGAGGAGCCTCTCGCCCTATGCTTAATTGGCTGGATCCGAACCATGGGCTCCTCTCAGCGCCCAGAATATTGAGTTAGAGCTTATGTCCAAACAACCTGGACCACGACTTGGTTGTTCCTAATTTTGACCGTGACAACCCTCTGTCTTCTTCTTCTTCTTCCCCCTACTTCTTCTTCTTCCCCCCTCTTCTTCCCCCTCTTCTTCCCCCTCTTCGTCCCCTCTTCTTACCCCTCTTCATCTTCCCCTCTTCTTCTTCGTCTTCTTCAGGAGGAGGGGCTCTTCTTCTCTTCTTCTTCTTCTTCTTTCTTCTTCTAACTTCTCTTCCCTCCTCTTCTTCATCCCCCTCTTCTCACTCCTCCTCCTCTTCTTCCCCCTCTTCTTCTTCCCCCACTTCTCTTCCCCTCTCTTTTCGTCCTTCCCCCTCTTCTTCTTTTCCCGGTCTTCATCTCTCCTTCTCCCCACCTGTCTTCTTCTTCCCCCTCCTCTCTTCCTCCCCCTTTTCTTCCCCCTCTTTTCTTCCTCTTCCCCTACTTCCTCTTCCCTCCCCCTTATCTCCACTGAAATACCTGAACTTGAGTTGATGCACTCCAGGAGACTCAGATTCAAAACAGAAATCATTAATCTCTTCCGGCTTCAAATTCACTTCAAAACCAGCCCAAATCAATCTTTATATTTTTTTCGTACCAAACTTTTAGCTGCAATAATTATTCGCCGACAAGCGAACACGTTGCACGTTATATATACCTCCAACTGTGGTCCTGTAGTACTAAAGAACTGTTCAACCTGATTGGGGAACTTCACGACCCCCGCCCCCCCCCCCCCCCCTCATTGAACATTAGTAATAGGTAGCCGAATAGCACAGTTGTAAGCGCCGACTCGTGATCCTGAGTTGCGGGTTCGAATCTCCGCCGGCCTTTCGGTACAGGGGGATTTTTCCCCCTGGAATTGACATTGGTTTCTGACTCCATTTTCCCATACAGTCCTTTGAATGAAACTATAAACCGAGGTTCCGTGTGTGAACGCACGCATAACATCGTGCACACACGTAAAATCCCATCACAACTTTCGGAAGAGTAAGCCAGTTTGGCGTTAGTATGGATGACACGTATACACAAAGTCATGCACCCTGCTGAAAAAAGAAAACGAAGGAAGTAAGGAAATTGAGTGAACGAACATTGAACGATATTGACTGGATTGATACTGGAAACGACTGTAGAATGAACACCAGCTGGCATCTCTTCAGTTCGGCACTACCAGGTAGGCAGCCCGATGTGGTGAACGAGAGATGACTGTAAAGCGCTTAAGATTGGAGTCTCTAGCCCAGAATCGCGCTAAATAAGTATTCAAGATCATTATATAATATAAGATATCCTTCTAGAGGTTGGTAAATAGTTTTGTCCGAAGCTCTCTTTCTGAATAAAAAGGGATTATCCTTTAAGAGCTGGAATTTGTTTTTCTGAATGGTGGGTCAACAACAAATCTTCAAATCAAATCAGTAGCTTTAAGCACTGTCGACCGCACAGAAGCCATAAACCATAAACATATCTCCATTCGTCCACTGGTGTACTTATGTGGTAGACTGGATGTTGTACGCCCCTCGATCGTCGTCGTAAGATGACGACTGGTCTTGACTACGATCTGCGTGTGCAGGCCATTTTTCCGGAACTAGGCAAATTCAAAACTACAGAAAGCCGCATTTTACCTGATCACCTTAGTATTTGAAACTCTGTCTTGGTTCTTTCTGCAGGAACTGTCCAAAAAGAACCCAGAAACGTAGTTTTTGCAAAGGTGGACCCCCTGCGAAACCATGACAGGAAATTGGAATTAAAATGTGATACAAACCATTATTTTCCGACAACCTTTTAACCAAAGCCTCAAATAACCAAAACACCCCGGTTAACTCCGACTGCACAACAACTGGAAAAAGAAAGCACCGCAAACGAGAATCAACCTTTGTGTAAATCGAAGACCAGCAACGCTCATGTTGAAGGCCTAAAAAACGCAAGGGCCATCCCAATATTTATTTACAAATTTAGCAAACGTCAGGGCTGGAGCGATTTCTGTTCCAAGCTACCCCCCACTCCCTCCCCCCCCCTCCCCCCCCCCCAAAAAAAAAAAAAAAACCAACAAAAAAAAACGCCGAGGAAAAAAGTGAGGAAAATAATTAAGAATAGACAGGAAAAACACAACTTACTCAATCAATCACCGTATAAGAACCTGCCGATCTGTCGCCTCTACTGAAAAAAAAAAAAATCCTCTGGACTAATATTCTTTTTTTTTCAATGAACAATTCCAAAGCAAACTGTTCGTGGAAGGTTCTGATTACACTAAAAAGACTATTATCTGCCCTTTTCGTTTGATAACTGAGATCAGCACTCCATATATGTTTCTTATGATGCTTATCCTTAGATCCAACTTATGTCACTCGTCATGGAAAAGCATGTCTCCTATTCTTTTAAAAGTGTATAATATTGTCAGGACTACAGGGCACATTCCGTCCTCCTGGCAGAAACCTTTGGTATCTCAAAACAAATATATCCCAATTAAATTCAACTATACAGTAAACAATCAAAGGTTGAGTGGCAATGCGCTTATGCTTAGGTGGGCAGAAACTCTTTATTATCACAATTCCAAAACCCGAAAAGATCTGACCATTCCACTAGTTATTGCCCATTTTCTCTCACACCAATGCCTTTGTAAATAGATGGAAGAGAATTGGCCAACACTCGACTGACGTGGAAGCTGAAACCGGATGGCCTCTGGTCCTCGAACAGTGTATGTGTCCCTCAAGTTCCATCCTACAATTATGGACTGTTTATTTATCCACAGCAGTCTCCTGGATTTACGGGACCGCCAACCTCTGTTATACTCAAAACTACTGAAAAATAGCCCATTATTCCTGTTTTGCTGGGAAGACGATATATCTCGACGAACACGGCTTCCTGGTCAGAAACATCGTCATGCAGTCGCATTCTCTCTGGCTAGCACATTCGCATTGTATCATTGGTACACTACAGGACCGACAGTTTAAATACGGACAGCAGTTGAGAAATAACTTTTTTTAACTCCCAGCTTTCCTTTTTTTCAATATTGTCGCTTTTCTTTCAATAAAGATACCGTTTTCATTCCCTCAAAATAAATAAAACAGTTTTGTACTCCTTGCATAACAGCAGAAACAACTGTATTTCCTCCTCTCGAAGAAAAGAAGGTAAATCAGTTTTGACGAGAGAATTTTATAGGAAAACAGGCGTGATTATCATAATATGTAACAGCATAGCTCTGTATGTCCTGACGGAATTCCTGCAAGAAAACAAAACTGTTAACAGGTTGTGGAGCTAGTCTGCTCCCATGATACACCTTAGATTGGTCGTTTTGTTTTTTTTTTTTCACTCTCGTTTTGTTTTTGTTTTTGTTTTTTAGTCTTTGCGTTTTATCTGTATGAGCGCTGTTGTTGCTGTTTGTCGCTCCCATTGGCCTCGAATCATTTGGCTGTAAATACCATGACCTCTCTCTCTCTCTCTCTCTCTCTCTCTCTCTCTCGTAGATCATTGTGTCTGGGACAGAGACAGACCCTCGTTATTACTGTTGTACAGCGCCACTGTCCCTCCTTCCGTCGTTGTGTTGATGTCGCGTTCGTCATGCGTTGCTCCACCAGTCAGCGACAGGCCAGCCCGGTCCGCTCCCATGTTGCAGATGAAAATGATGACCCCTCCCCTCCCCCGCCCCCCCCCCCTCCCCCCCTCCCCCCACCTCCTCCCCGCTCTCCCCCCCCCCCGCCCTCTCCCCACCCCTCACCCCTCACCTCCTAACCCTTTCCCCCTTCCTGCCTTTTTCCTTCGTGTCTGTTGTCCCTGGCGTGTTTCCAAGTTGTGTCGCTGTACTCGTCTACCGGATTTACCTACATCCCCTTTCCTTAATCTAGGTACGTGTTTAACCCCCACCCCCTCCCTACCCCATTCCACATCCCCCCACCCCTAGTCTTTAAAATCATATGAAATGACTTTTTTTTTAAAAAAAACAGCGTTTTATGCTTATCTGGTGTGTGTTTGTTGTGTGTGTGTGTGTTTGTGTGTGGACGTTAGCAGAAACCACCGTAACAAAATGAGTGCAAAAACGTTTAACCGCCCAAAGATCTCACGTTAAATGAATTTAAATGTTTAGAACTGATTGGCACGAATTTTTCCACTTCAAAATCGATATGAACGAACAGAACGAAATAAACACAAATTCACAAAAGTTCGGTCCAGACTTGTTCGTCTGCATCGGGCTTTTCCGCTGGTCTCCCGTTAGCGAAGGAAACGTAGTAGCAGGAACCGAGTTTCAAAGTCTTCGGTGTCGGTGAAGCTCTGTGGGAGTGTTGTTGGACGGACGTGATGGCGGCCCCCATGGTAGGCGCTCATTCACGCTGAAAAAAAACACCTCGAAGCTCTAACCTGTACTTGCGCAGGGTACATCCAATTTCCACCTATTCCAGTTTCACCTATTCGAGTTTCACCTATTCCAATTTCACCTATTCCAGTTTCACCTATTCCAGTTTCACCTATTCCAGTTTCACCTACGGTCTCAGGAAGACCAATTTCACCTACTGTGATGTACTTAGGGTCAATTTCACTGTCAACCTCGGTGTAATGTCGATGGAGGAAGGACTAGCGCACAGCCCAAACACACTCACAGCTTGCTTACAATCTCATTCATATATCATGCATTCGTCACATCAAACCACTAGTAAAGTCTATAACTTTACTATACATGATCATAGAAAGAACATCAATGCATATAGAATCAAACAAAATAAAACATTCTCTCTTTCCTTGAATTTCACAAATCAATTTATCTAAAACATCATTAACTAACCGGGTATAAATAGATTTCTACTTTACCTGGCCAGGTGATCTTAACTATTCACGAATCACTGTCTTTTCTTTCTTTTCTTTTTCTTTTCACTGTCACTTCACAACCGACACAACTGCCGGCACTGGTGTTGGTCTGATGGCGCCCGGTCAGGTGAGACTGTTGGCGTTGGTCTGTGGTTCTGCTTGGCGAAGTGACGCTGCCAGGTATGAGGTCGAACCCCGGGTAGGGTATAGAACAGTGACTATCAACATCGATCTGTTCTCCTTCTTTCTTCTGCATTAACGCATTGCACTCTCTCTCTCTCTCTCTCCTAGTCTGCTCTATCAAATGGACATGGTTGCTTTTCTTTTCTTTTTTCTTCTTTTCTTTCTTTTCTTCTTCATAAATTAGCAACTCTCTCTCTCTCTCCACATCTCTCCTCAGTCCTTCCTCTGCAGACTATCTCATGCTAATCTCTCAACTTGGTTCTCTTCTCTCCTCCCCTCATCTCTCTGCTTTTCTCTCAAGCAGACCTCCACTCCGAACCTCTCTCTCCCTCTCTCTCTCTATTCGTTCTTCCCCTCGTTCTCTCCTCTCTTCATCTCTCTGCTTTTCCCTCGTGCAGAGACTACACCTAAAACCTCCTCATCTCTCTGTCTCTGTTCGTTCTCATCTCCCTGCCTTCCTGTAGGCGAGAGCCTACTCTCCCGAACTCCTCCTCTCTCTCTCTCTGTCTGTTCGTCTTTTTCCCCTCCTCTCTCTCTCTCCTCACACATTCCTTTATGCTCTAACCCCGTGTCCAAGGGCCAGTACCATTGGTCAGTATTTTTACCCTTGATCCCCGAAGTTGTCTCCTCTTAATTCCATTGGACGTTCAAATCATGACAGTCCCGTCTACACGCCTTACTCTCTGTGGTGGTCAATTGGTCATTTAATTGATTAGCTAGATTTCACCCCCACCACACACTACCTTCCCCCTTCCCTACTTCACTGGCGCGGTGTGGCTTAAGTGGTGGACACTGGTCAATCTAAATTGGCCAGCTGAGTCTGGGTAGGCACCACGACGTCCGAGTAACAATGACGTTGGTTCCCAAAGTGGCCGGATAAGCTTGAGCTCGGCTCTGCGACTCGTCTCGCTAGACATCGAGGCGTCGGTCAAAGCTGCTTAGCCCGTATAGCGGACAGACCGTCTTCCTGAAGCCTCTCCGCTAAGCTTAATTGGCCGGACCCGACCATGGGCCCGTCTTTCTGACGCCTAGAATGTTTGAGTTTGGACTTAGGTCCGAACAAATTGACTGGCGACTCCCCAAGTTAGGTTGTTCCCCCAAGTTAGGTTGTTTCCCCCAAGTTAGGTTGTTTCATTTTTTTGTCCGTGACAATTTCCCCCTTGCAAAAGACCATGCTCCGCATTGTCTCAAAACAACGGTACAAAAAGGACAACAACCGAATTTGCTGACACACAGTACACGCGCAAAGTTTGGAAAATACTTTACAACCAACGGTTTATAAGTTAAAAATATACAATTAGTGAATACCACTCCAATGAGTTATCATTGACGTGCGCTCTTGCGTTATTTCACTCATTTTATAACGACCTCTGTGCACACTTATGCAATTCCCCTACCTGCGGATTTGCCACATTTCTTTTCACAATTCTTATGAAAAGCACAATATAATATGATCACGATCCATGACACTTCACTGAGGAATCTCCATCCTCGCTTATTGCAAATAATGCATCACTACACAAGCGACTGTATGCTCCACGCATAACTACATCCACATGAACAAGTCTCACAAAGAAAATATGAACAAGTCTCACACAAAAAAAAATATGAACCATAGCCAACTGGGAATGAACCCATATCAATCAACATAACTGGAATCAACACATATTATCAACAAAGCACCCCCGGATACGACTGACTTCCTCTGAGTTGCAGCTTGCTAGACTACACGACTTAAATAGTCAGCTCCGACATTCTGTCGACCGGGAATGTACTGCACTCGGTACCTGTAGGGCTGCAGTGCCATTGCCCAACGCAGAACTCTGCTGTTTTTCAACTGCGCCTCCTGCAGGAATTTGAGTGGTTGATGATCCGTCTCGATCACGAACTCTTTCCCATACAAGTATTTGTGGAACTTCTGCACGGCCCACACGACAGCTAACACTCCTCTCCACCGTTGCGTACCCTTCTTCACACTTTGTCATACTTCCTGCTAGCGTATCTCACAGGAAACTCGACCCCTTCATGCTCCTGTAACAATACTGCACCTATCCCACCGCCTGATGCATCTGTCCGCAACAAAAATGGTTTGGACATATCTGGTAGCTTCAAGATGGGACGGGAACCTAGTCTTTCCAACACCGTCTGCAGTGCTTGCTCTGCAGCGTCTGACCATTCGACCACTGCCGGTTTCCCTGCCTTGACCAAATCACTGAGAGGACTCGTGATTGCAGCAAAGTTTGGGACAAACTCCCTATAGAACCCAATAAAAACCTAGCAGACTCCTGACTTCTGTTTTGGTCTTTGGTCTCTCTGAATTCATCATCTTCTCCACCTTTCCTCTTTCCGGCTGCTTTGTGTCGCCTCCGACAACAAACCTAGGAACTCCAGGCTTGGAAAGCCAACCTGGCACTTTGTTGGTCTGGCTGTGAGATTGGCTTGTCTCAACCTCTCCAAGACTGCTCCTAGCTGCCTCATATGCTCCTCCCATGTCTCGGATGCTATCAGAATGTCATCCATGAAATTCACAACACCTTCCAATCCGTCAATAGCTTCCTCATCATTCGAGAAAAGACCGCAGGTGCGTTGACCATCCCAAAAGGGAGTACTCGCCACTGGTATAGCCCCATAGGAGTGGAAATGCTGTGACTTCCTTTGAGTCCTCACTCAAGGCTATTTGCCAGTAACCCTTGCTCAGATCGATCCTGGTGAAATACTGGCTCTTGCTTGTGGCGATCTGAGCGAACAGGTCTTCCATGTTGGGTATGACCTCTGCATCGACCTTGGTGACACTGTTCAGACGTCTATAGTCGACACAGAATCGATGCTCACCTGACTTTTTCCTCACTAAGACGACGGGTGCACTATATGATGATTTGGACGGTTCAATCACCCCAAGGTCCAACATCTTTTCTACCTCCTCCTCGATCACTTGCTTGGTGGCATTGAGGATCGGGTAGGCTTTCACATGTACGGGGTTCTGTGATGTCAACTCCACCGTACATGTCTCTAGAGTTGGTCCTGCCTGGTTTATCAGTCAGGGGACGCCCTATACTGTTCTAGGAGCCCACTAACTTCCTCCTGTCTCCTACTGTCTAGCCCTTCATACAGTGACACATCCTGTATGACTCTTCCCCTGGAAACTCAGGCAACAAAATCTCTCCTTCTTCTGCTGGGTCTCCCTCACCTCCATCAATGATTGCTGCTGCGCCTATGTGCTGACTCTCACGCTGAATATATTTTGCGGAGTAGATTTGCATGGAAAAGTTTTGATTTCCCATTCACATCGATTCGGTAGTCCTGATCTACCTTTTCAATGATGGTGAAGGGTCCCTTCCAATGCATCAGCAGCTTGTTGTGATCCGTGGGAAGCAGTAACAGGACTTGATCTCCCACCTTGAGGAATTGCTTCCTCACCTTCCTGTCATACTGCTTCTTCTGGACGACCCTAGCCTCCTGCAAACTCTCCCTTGCGACCTTACATGTCTCCTCGAGCCTTATTGCGTAAGTCTACCACATACTGATATGTGGTTTTGACTTCTTCGGACTCCTGTTCTCCGGACCACAGCTCTTTGAGAATGCACACCGGTCCCCGAACTGTCCGCCATACAGCAGCTCAAATGGCGAAAAAGCCTGTGCTTTCCTGAGGGGCTTCTCGTAGGCAACAGTGCCGCTGGAATGTAGCGGTCCCAATCTGCTGGCCTTTCCTCACAGAGCTTCTTTAAGATGCCCTTCAGCACACCATTGAAATCTCTCCACCACGCCATTGCATTGTGGATGGTATGGGGTAGTGAGCAGCTGTGTGATCCCTAGCAGCCTGTTGACCTCCCTCATCACGCCTGAGGTGAACTGTGACCCCCTGTCACTGAGAATTTGTGCTGGCACACCCACGCGAGAGAAGATGTCTACCAGCCCTTCAGCGACCTGTTGCGTATCTACGCCTTTCAATGCAACCGCTTCTGGGTATTGGTCGCGTAGTCCACAAGTGTCAACACATACCTGTGCCCACCTTTGGAACAGGGCGCGATTGGGCCAATCAGATCAACAGCCACTCTCCTGAACGGTGTGTCAATTAAAGGGGGATGTTTAAGAGGCGCCTTCCCTCTTCACCCCTCTTGTGGCTGACCTTTGACACACATCACATGACATGCAGAACCGCTTTATGTCTGCCATTGCTCCTGGCCAATGAAAGTCATCAAAGACTCGGTTTAGCTGTTTGCTGGTACCGAGATGACCCGCCATGAGCGACTCGTGACCCACTGACATGACAGTGTCACGATAACACGCTGGTACCTCTAACTGAGTGGTCACCTTACCTGTCTTCCCCTTGGTGAACACTCGGTACAACAGCCCGCCTTTCACAAGAAATTCTGTCTCACCTCCTCTAACCTCCTGTTTCTCTCCACCTCTTGCCAACTCCCAAGACTTCACGAGCGAAGGGTCTTGTTCCTGCGCTGCCCTAAACTCATCAGGCGACACGTCTTGCCTGACTTCCTTCCTGGAACAACTAACGGTTAACAACTTTTCCTCCTTCTTGCTCCGTGTCTGAACTGCTGCCCCTGTAGCAGTCAACAACTCAGGATCCCCTGGATCCCTTGCCCCTGGAATATTTCCAATGATCAAATCATGAAGGGGTTTGTCCATTACCAACGCAGACAACTCGCCTGAGAAGTAAGGGTACGTACTTCTATCTTAGCAACTGGAAACTCCCTCACAGTGCCATCGATTAGAGTACAGGTCTGGATTTGCCCTGTCAAATCCCCTTTATCGACCAGCGTTGTTCGTACTACCCCGCATGAACAACCACGTCTCGTAACACTTTCACCCTCTGCTGGCCAATCCACCTTCTTCCACTGGTAACGAACCACTCAGCCTAGTGCCCTCCATCCCTGACACTGACTGCTGTCCAGTGCTAGCTATAAGCTGCATCTCCACCCTCTTCAGACTGAATCCTTTGGTTCCACTGCAGGTCGTTTCCCTTGACGACCCTTATCCACCTCTTGCAAGGCTGCTGCCTTCTGGAACCTCATGCGACAATCCCTCGCCACATGTCCCTATCTTGTGACAAATGAAACACCTAATTTCCCTTTGCCCTTCCTTCTGCCCCACCATGGGTTTGCAGACTTTGCAAGAAAACTCCCCTGGTCTCCTTGCACTCTTCTCACCTGTGCCTAGCACCTGTTTCTCCTGCACCTTCGTGCCAAACGTGCCTCTCTATACACCTCTGCGAACTTCAACCAACTCTCCTGCTGTCTCTGGCTGTCTCTCTTTCAAATGTATGGTTAGCTCAGGCCGCAACCTGACAAAATCTGTTCTTTCTAACTAGCTCTTTCAACTCGGCGAACTCCTTCTTCGTACCACTCAACTCTAACCATTTCTCAAAATAGTGATCTAGCCCGTGCACCAAACTGAGTGTACGTCTACCTGCTTGCAATCTAGCTGAACGAAATTTCTTTCTGAATCCTTCCTCTGTGGGTCAAATCCCTTCTTTAAAGACTCCTTCCACAGCCCCAAAAACGGACTGTTGTTCTGCTGGCAACGCAGTGAAAATCTGCATGCCTTACCCGTCAATAGCGCCGACAAAATGACTGCCCACTCTTTGGAGGCCAACCCGACTGGTCGAAAAACGTTTCAAAAACGACTGATGTATGCATCAATCGAATCGGTTCCTTCAGAGAATTTTGGCAACTTGGGTGGGGGGCCATAGCGCGCACAGAGGTCACTGGAAACTGAATTTACCATCCTCGGTGGTCTCCCTCTGTATTCTAACTTTCTCTAACTCTAATTGAACCTTTAATCTTTCCCGTTTCCTGCGCTTCCCTTATTCTTTCTGTTTCCTGCGCTTCCCTTATTCTTTCTGTTTCCTGCGTTTCTTTTTTCATTGGTAGCCTGAATCCTTAATTTTTTTTATTTCTTGCGCTTCTACTGCAACGCGTCGTCTTTCCGCGCGTTCATCCCTTCCATCTTTTGCTGGTTTTCGACGAATGCTCGCAACTCTTCTCCCGAGTAACTAGATCACGAGCGACGCTCACAAGTTGTTCAAAAGGGGTGTTCTTTTCTTCCGCCATTATATCTCTTTTCTCTTTTTTTTTTTTTTTTTTTTTTTTTTTTTTTTTTTGAACAAGATTGTTTACTACGACAGCCAAACTGGTGGTTTCCGACACGAGTGACGTAATAGCACAATCCTATGAATGATAATATTAGCTTGGGACAACGTAATTAGTTTTTATAAGACGCCCAGCGCCTGACCCAACTATGAGCGCGAATTATAGGAGATCTGTGCGAAAGAGTACTCTGGGCTGAAATGCCCAGCCTAGTAATTTAACTATCTTGGAGCAATGCCAAGCCTAGTATTTAACTATCTTGGGAACATACAGTAAGACAACACCCTTGTATTAGGATTACAAAACTTGAATCCCACCCAGCTTCCTCTTGAGAAGTTGAACAATTATAATAAATGGCCAGAATATCCTGGCAGGCTCGCCAATAATTGCAACCTCGGTGTAATGTCGATGGAGGAAGGACTAGCGCACAGCCCAAACACACTCACAGCTTGCTTACAATTCATTCATATATCATGCATTCGTCACATCAACCACTAGTAAAGTCTATAACTTTACTATACATGATCATAGAAAGAACATCAATGCATATAGAATCAAACAAAATAAAAACATTCCTCTTCCTTGAATTTCAAAATCATTTATCTAAAACATCATTAACTAACCGGGTATAAATAGATTTCTACTTTACCTGGCCAGGTGATCTTAACTATTCACGAATCACTGTCTTTTCTTTTCTTTCTTTTTCTTTTCACTGTCACTTTCACAACCACACACAACTGCCGGCACTGGTGTTGGTCTGATGGCGCCCGGTCAGGTGAGACTGTTGGCGTTGGTCTGTGGTTCTGCTTGGCGAAGTGACGCTGCCAGGTAGAGGTCGAACCCCGGTTAGGGTAGAACAGTGACTATCAACATCGATCTGTTCTCCTTTCTTCTTCCTGCATTAACGCATTGCACTCTCTCTCTCTCTCTCTCCTTAGTCTGCTCTTATCAAATGGACATGGTTGCTTTTCTTTTCTTTTTTCTTCTTTTCTTTCTTTTCTTCTTCATAAATTAGCAACTCTCTCCTCTCTCCACATCTCTCCTCAGTTCCTTCCTCTGCAGACTATCTCATGCTAATCTCTCAACTTGGTTCTCTTCTCTCCTCCCTCATCTCTCCTGCTTTTCTCTCAAGCAGACCTCCACTCCGAACCTCTCTCTCCCCTCTCTCTCTCTATTCGTTCTTCCCCTCGTTCTCTCCTCTCTTCATCTCTCTGCTTTTTCCTCGTGCAGAGACTACACCTAAAACCTCTCATCTCTCTGTCTCTGTTCGTTCTCATCTCCCTGCCTTCTGTAGGCGAGAGCCTCTCTCCCGAACCTCCTCCCTCTCTCTCTCTCTGTCTGTTCGTCTTTTTCCTCCCTCTCTCTTCCCTCACACATTCCTTTTGCTCTACCCCGTGTCCAGGGCCAGTACCATTGGGCAGTATTTTTACCTGACCGAAGGTGTCCCTTAATTCATTGGACGTTCAATCTGACAGTCCCGTTCTAACGCCTACTCTCTGTGGGGTCAAATGGCATTGTACTAGATTTCACCCACACAACTACTTCCCCCTCCACTTACTCCTTTTGGTTAAGTGGGGACACGGTCAATCAATGCCAGCGGTCTGGTAGGCCCACGACGTCCGATAACAATGCGTTGTTCCCAAAGGGCCGGAGTTGAGCTCGCTCTGCGACTCGCTCGCTAGACTGAGGCTCGCAAAGCTGCTTAGCTTGGGGCCAGTTCCCGCTTTAAACACCCGGGGGGGTTCACTGGCGTCGGGGGGTGTTGGTG
>CM031619.1:44548088-44565823 GCA_018398815.1 Conus ventricosus
AGGCTGCTGAGAGATGATTTGCACGACTTCTCGGGTGTGTTGTGTGTTTTTTTTCCCTTCTTTTCATTTTCCTCCCCCCCCCCCTCTCTCTCTCTCTCTCTCTCTCTGACTGTCTCTGCTCAGAAAATTAGGTTAAGTTTCCACCAGTGACTGTCAGCTGGATCACGCAAAAACTGTAAACCCATTTAAAAAAAACAACCCACAAAACATGGTGACAATTTGGACGGTGTCCTTTGACATTTGATGCGGCTTTAATTGAGAAGATCAGAGGGCGCATCCGGGATATGTTCCTATTATCACGTAAACTAAGAGTGGAACACATCTTCTATTGACCACATGAAGGGTGAGGTTACTGTCACGAATTGAATGACTGTCCCACAAGGTGATATATAATGACTGTCCCACAAGGTGATATATTTTCATCGAATATCCACAATGTGTAGTGATTTCTTAATTAATGGGATGAAAAGAGGGGCAGCGAGTTGATACCGTCTTCCACGTCCACAACGACATTTCTTTGTTTGTTTTTTTTTTTTTTTCCCATTTATTTCAAATCAAAATTGAACCGACGTATCTAAACATCAGTCAACGATGATAAACATTTTCGCGAAGCATTATGGAAAATCCACAACATGAAAAGCGTTGTCACACGACAAAAGGAATAGTTCCATGACGTATATTCAACAAAGATTCAAAAGAGCAAAGAGTACAAGCATTAACACGGCGTGAATCATTCAAATCAAGCCAAGATGGATGTCAAGTGTTCATGATGAAATTGTGAAAGTAAAAACATTGAAGAAAATAAGTCTTGGTGACAAAAGAAAAAAACAAAACATCCGAATATAGTCCCTGTAACATATTAAGATGCAAGGATTTACGCCCCCCCCCCCCCCCCCCCTTAAAAAAAATCCAAAAGGTCTCCCCGTTGTGAACGGAAGGAGATAAAACAGATTTTGGCAACCGACATTATGATGTTGTTCTTTTTAACTCACAGGTACTCTTCAGACTGAAATACAAGGGATATTTATCAAAGAAAAAGCAATAGGGCATGAGCTATGAACAGCCAAAAGCGTGAACAATGATATAACAGTGTTATTACTAAACACACATAAAAGATTATTCAAAAAGATCTTCCCGTTGAGAACGGCAGGAGTTACGGACAATCAAATGTGTGGACAATGAAAACGTAATTAACGAACGTATATTACCAAAATCAGCACACACACACAAAAAATCCTGGACAGAAGTGCGGACAGTCACAATGAGATGAATGAACGTGGAATTGTCCACTACGCTCCGCGCCCAGTTAGAAAATACAGTGTGGCCACAAGACATCACTTGAGCCAAATAGCAATACAACACTTCTAGGTGAAAAAACAACAACAAAGGAAACTGCTTAAAAATTGCAAATCGTCTGTGTAGTTTCCACATGCTTGATAATAGATTTTAAAAGGACACATAGCACTAAGAAGCCAACATTAATATATATATATATATATTATATATATATATAATATATATATATATATATATATATATATATATATATTTATTTTATTTTTTTTTCCCACATAATAAATAGATCAGCACACCCACTTCAGGACATCACGTGCAACATGCCACGGCTCCTCGCGTCTCACCCGTTATATCTGGGGCCAACAAGGTATTCTTGTTGTCCTCATATCTACAATGGACCCAAGGGTGTAAATTCATCAAGGAAACAAACACTTTAAAAAAAAAAAAAAAACTAACCGTTGAAACCAACCAACAACCACGTAAGTAACAAACAAACAAACAAACAAACAACTCCCCCCCCCCCCCCCAAAAAAAAAAAAAATCAAAAGGAACAAAACAAAACAAACAAACAAACAAAAAAATCAAAACAAAAAAACGAACAAGTACACAGCGCGACCAACAGCCATTTGCATGAATTATCAAGCATGAAACAGCCAACGTGAACGTACAGTCAAACAAACGAACCAGGATGATAACTAATTGCATAATTGTACAATAAAACAGCCAAGCGACCAGTCAGTCGGCTGAATGAAAACCAAACAAACAGGCACTCATATGTAGGTGACTAACTGTTCAAACGTGCAGTGAAATCATGTAAACAAAAAAAAAACTACCATCACTGACAGTATTTTAATCCTTTGAATAGGCGCCGCGTGGCTTGGTCACTGTACCGTGCATAGTCCCACCTGTTCCGACAGCTCTTGGCAAGTGCGGCGTTCACAAGCCAGTTAGTCTTGTACTCGAAAGCTAGGAACCTACAACTACTTTATCCATCGATCATAATAAAAGACGGAAGGGCCTGAAATGTATGTATTCTGATATAAATAAAGTGATTTTACCAGCAAAACTCTTCGCGATGATATTGAATTGCAGGTTTCAGTTTCAGACCCTTCTCATATATATGCCGTGTTACTTGTATCATCATTATCATTATCATCATCATCACCCACCACTACCACCACCACCATCATCGTCGTGTGCCAAGAGCACATCACACGTATGTTGATAACGGTCACAATAACTATGAGCAGAACACTGGAACTCACATGCCGTACTACGTACCCAAACCACATGATCCCAGTCAGTCTACATCAAGCACACTATAATGAAATATTGCACCAGAGAACAATTCACAATCGTCGCAGCAACAGGAGCAGCAGCGGCAACAGGAGCAGCAGCAGCAGCAGCAGGAGCAGCAGCGGCAGCAGGAGCAGCAGCAGCAGCAGCAGCAGCAGAAACAGCAGTAATTATAACAGAATTAGAAATAGTATCACCATCAACTGTGACAACAATATCATGGCCAGTATTAATCCTTGTATTGTCATTAACATCATCATCATCATCAGCAGCAGCAGCAGCGGCAGCAGCAGCAACAGCAGGAGCAGCAGCAGCAGCAGCAGCAGCAGCAGTAGTAGTAGTAGTAGTAGTAGTAGTAGTAGTAGTAGTAGTAGTAGTAGTAGGAGCACCAACAGCAGCAATAATGCAGTAGCAATAGCATTAGCAAAAATAGCAATAGTAGTAGTAGTAGCAGCAGCAATAGCACAATAGGAGCAGTAGTAGCGGTAGTAGCAGCAACAGTAGTGGTCACAGCAGCAGTAGCAGCAGTAGTAGTCTAGTAGTAGTAGTAGTACTAGAAGTAGTAGTAATAGTAGCAGTAGCAGCAACAGCAGTAGTAGTTATACTAGTAGTAGCTGTCGTTGTTGATGTTGTAATGTTGTTGTAGCAGCAGCAGCAGCAGCAACAGCGGTGGTTTTGTGGCAACGGCTGGAGTAGCTGTAGTGTTAGTAATAGCAGCAGTAGCAGCAGTAGTAGCAGGCCTACTACTACTAGCAGGAGTAGGCAGAGTAGTAGTAGCAGCGGCAGTGTATCACAAACAAAAACATTGGTAAGAGTAGCAGCGGCAGTGTATCACAAACAAAAACATTGGTAACAGTAGCAGCGGCAGTGGATCACAAACAAAAACATTGGTAACAGTAGCAGCGGCAGTGAATCACAAACAAAAACATTGGTAACAGTAGCAGCGGCAGTGTATCACAAACAAAAACATTGGTAACAGTAGCAGCGGCAGTGTATCACAAACAAAATCATTGGTAACAGTAGCAGCGGCAGTGTATCACAAACAAAAACATTGGTAACAGTAGCAGCGGCAGTGTATCACAAACAAAAACATTGGTAATAGTGGCAGTGGATCACAAACAAAAACATTGGTAACAGTAGCAGCGGCAGTGTATCACAAACAAAAACATTGGTAATAGTGGCAGTGGATCACAAACAAAAACATTGGTAAGAGTAGCAGTGTGTCACAAACAAAAACATTGGTAATAGTGGCAGTGGATCACAAACAAAAACATTGGTAACAGTAGGAGCGGCAGTGTATCACAAACAAAAACATTGGTAATAGTGGCAGTGGATCACAAACAAAAACATTGGTAACAGTAGCAGCGGCAGTGGATCACAAACAAAAACATTGGTAACAGTAGCAGTGGATCACAAACAAAAACATTGGTAACAGTAGCAGCGGCAGTGGATCACAAACAAAAACATTGGTAACAGTAGCAGCGGCAGTGTATCACAAACAAAAACATTGGTAATAGTGGCAGTGGATCACAAACAAAAACATTGGTAACAGTAGCAGCGGCAGTGGATCACAAACAAAAACATTGGTAATAGTAGCAGCGGCAGTGTATCACAAACAAAAACATTGGTAATAGTGGCAGTGGATCACAAACAAAAACATTGGTAATAGTAGCAGGGGATCACAAACAAAAACATTGGTAATAGTGGCAGTGGATCACAAACAAAAACATTGGTAATAGTAGCAGTGGTAGTTGTGGCTGGATAATAATAGTGGCAAAGGCAACAAAGCAACAGTCCTAGTAGCAGTAGAGGCAGCAGCAAAAGCAATAGCAGCAGCAGCAGCAGCAACAATAGTAGCTGTAATAACAGCAGTGGCAGAAGCAACAGAGCTTTCATTTGGAACGCTCTCTCACCAAACCAATCAAGGGTAATCATGCCACACAAAAAAAGAATTGACGTTGGTGGAAGGGGAGCCAAGCGTCAATTGCCTGTCAGCTGTTCACACCAAATTACGGAACAAGAGTGTTTTGTGCAGGCGAGTTGCCAGTCGTCACCATGGAAACGCCACGCCCTTGCGGGTGATGATGATCGGATAATGATATGTCTCGATGAACACACACACACATACGCACGCACGCACACATGCACACATGCACACATGCACGCGCGCACGCACGCACACACACACACACACACACACACACACACACACACACACACACACACACACACACACACACACACACACACACGCAGGCACGCACGCACGCACACCCCCCACTCATACACTCACGCACGCACACGCAAGCACGCATGCATACACGCATACACGCGCACACACACACACACACACACACACACACACACACACACACACACACACACACACACACACACACACACACATGTCTGTCGTGGTAAGAGCACACGGACAGCGCAACAGCATTGTGAGGACTAAGAGAAGACTATAAACAACAACAACAACAACAACAACAACAACAACAATTATTAACAATTTTTTGTGACAAATCAGCTGCCGTTGACTTATAGTCTTCGTCGCAATTGTGGCTAGGAGATCGCGGGTTCGGATCCTCCTAGATGAATTATTTTGTGGGATAGTTCCTGCCCATAGGTGTGAAATGTGCTTTGGGATCACCTGAGAAAACTGCAACCACACAGATTTCGTCCTTTATAAAGGAATGTTTTCCTGGAATTATTGCTCAATTTCCCGATCTTTTCTTTCTTTCTTTCTGCGTACGCAGGCTGATATTCCTGCGGACACTCCCTGTACAGACAGGCAGTGGAGTTTTGTGTGTATGACCGATTTTTTTTTATCCCGCCATTAAGGCAGCCATACTCCATCTTCGGGGCAACTTTCCCGATCAAAATTGCAGGTGTTTTTTAATCTCTCAGACCTAGTTGATACCCATATATATTATGAAAAAAAAAAAGCGGTTAGTTACTGCCACTGATACAGATAAACCGGACAAACCACGTATCTTCGGCGAAGAATAGCTCATGTGCGGCACAAAACAGCCATTTTGCGCCGAATATGAGAAGATAATTGGTTTCTCGTTCTTCGTTTTCACTGTCCTAATTGTTGTTTGTTTTTGCTCTGAAGAAGACCCAAGAGGTCGAAATGCATTGTGTTTTGTCTTGTCATCTGTTTGTATCTGTATCGGTAACTGGCCCCTTTTTTTTCTTTCTAAATTTTGCTTCATTTTCCGCCCTCAGTCACTTCGTTTTGTAACGATGTTATGAAAAAAATACGAGTAGAGAGTAAAGCCCTATCATGTTTGTCTCTGACAAAAAATGGGGGAGGACGTTCACTCATACTGGTTCCATGACAAAGAAGTCGTTGTCACACAGGGGCTCAGTAGGCGGTGTCATATGATATGCCTCGATGAACACACACACGCACGTACACACACACACGCACGCATGCACCACCGAACAACATCAAAGTGAGTTGGCAGCAGTGTCTCTTCCAGGCGGATCATCTCATGACGGACTTGGCATTGATTGCTCTCGGTTCCAGGGATGCAAAAAGGACAAGCCAGGGTGAGATTATAAAAGGGGAGCAATACTGAGCGGTCTGAGGGTGGCGTGGGAGATGAGAACCAAAAAAAAAAACCTCTTCTTTGCTCACACCTTCCTTACCTCCCCTGCTTTCCTTCCTTCGGATTATCTCTCGTTTCCATTTTCTCATTATCAATTCCAAATAGATATTAAATTGGAAAAAAGAGACATGGATCAGTAAATAATAAACCAGTAGGCTCAAAAGGAACGCTGTTTACGACACTTAATCATCCAGCAAACATGACAGCACAGATCAACAAAACAAACAAGAAAACATTCGCGAGAAACGCTCGTTTCACTCTTGTCCACATACCCCATACCAAACACATCTAAACAGCAACAAGAACTGGAGAAATGAATAAATGTAAAGTAACTTTTATTCAAGACTAGCAAAGCCTTTTATACTTGAATAAAGTCAGACAAACACAAAGACGAACAGAAACAAATACAAATAATCTTGATTTAATTGAAACGAAATTAAATTGAAACGAGGCAGGGAACAGTAAACTAACAAACAATAAACAAGTAGGGTAACTCTTGCTCGCACAAGAAAACATAACTCCAAAGGAATGCTGCTTACGACACCGAACCGCCTGGCAGACATGACAGCACAGAGCACACAGAGCAACAAGGAAACATCCCCAAAAAGGATGCTCCAAGCTTGCCCATGTACCCCCTACCTGCCTCATTTCAGATTTAATTTCGTTTCAATTAAATCGAGGTTATTTGTTTCTGTCCGTCTTTGTTACCCTACCTGTTTACTGTTTGAAGAAAAAAAAGAAAGACGAATTTTCATTGATTTGGGGGGTTTGTATGGGGTATCCTTCATATGCTGGATCCAAAACAGACAACGATGAGTACCACTGAAGGGACTCAGCAGCAGAGCAGTGTGTCCTTTGGTGGACTGACTCATGAAGATATCTCCCTATGAACAGTGGTAGCAACAGGTGATGATTCTGGATGTGGCTTGAAAAGACAAACGTTTGTCTCACGCCCTTATTCCACTTTTACACCACCAGGTGTGGTTCAAATCGGTTCCAAAGAATTTGCGTGATTCTGCAGACAGACAGAGAAGATTGTTCCACAAGATTCAACGTTTGTCTCACGCCCTTATTCCACCTTTTCACCACCAGGTGTGGTTCAAATCGGTTCTATAGAATTTGCGTGATTCTGCAGACAGACAGACAGACAGACAGACAGACCGACAAACAGACAGACAAAGAAACGGACGCAGGTGAAAACGACCTCAAAGAAGGAGGTGATCAGAAAGAAAGCAAAATAAAAACGAATGAATGAAACGAAGGGAAGTAAGACAGAAATAATCGTACGAACAGTCTTTGACTAGGATCCCCCCCCCCCCTCCCTCCCTGTCTCCTGTTCATAGACAACCGATCTCAGGGTCTCCTCTCGAACGTCCCCAGAGTGGACCCTGGCTCCAGAAAACAAGCGCACCTTGGGCCACACAGTTCTTGGTGCACAGGCACCGCCACACCACCACCACCACCACTACCCACAGAAGCCTTGCCACTGCTGAAGGGCAGGAGGTGTTGGTTGGTTGCTGAAAGCAGATGTCTGGAGAGAAGAGAGAGACAGGTTAGCAGTGATAATTCTAACTTCCCAAAGACCCTCCTCACCTGTGGTGGGCGTTTCGTCGCCCGCATTGCACCGTTCAGTCAGCTCAGGGCCCCCACAACTCCAAACCACGCCTTCTTCTTTAGGAGGATGTTGGAGGTCATCATTCCGCGCGAACGGACGCACATCTTCGTCACCTGTTTGACGTCATCCGTAGAGGCAAATTACGTGTTAATGATGTTAGACTAAAAGAGTCAGGGTGCTCTCGGCCCAGCTCGATAAAATGCCCTCACCTGATGGCGAGTTGTCGGCCTTGTCGTGAGCTAATGACAAGTCGGGGGCGGCGATGATTTTGATGACATTGATGGACATGGGGGCGGAACTACGCTGTGTATTGTTATTTTTGTTTCGCTTATCGATTACGGGGAGAGAGAGAGAGAGAGAGAGAGAGAGAGAGAACTCTCTCTCTCTCTCTCTCTCTCTCTCTCTCTCTCTCTCTCTCTCTCTCTCTCCTCTCTCTCTCTCTCTCACCGTGATCGATAAGCAAAACAAAAATAATAATACACAGTGTTGTTCCGCCCCCCCCCCCCCCCCCATGTCTATCTACGTCATCAAATCAGCAAATCGATCAATCACTTCATCAGTTGATCAACCACTTCAGCGCTGGTTGGTTTCTGCAACATTAGGATTGATTAAGGTTGATCCTCACTCTTGTATCATTGCTACACTGTGGTTGATCCTCACTAATGTATTATTGCTACACTGTGGTTGATCCTCACTGGCGTATTATTGTTACACCGTGGTTGATCCTCACTAATGTATTATTGCTACACTGTGGTTGATCCTCACTGGCGTATTATTGCTACACTGTGGTTGATCCTCACTGGCGTATTATTGCTACACTGTGGTTGATCCTCACTGGCGTATTATTGCTACACTGTGGTTGATCCTCACTCTTGTATCATTGCTACACTGTGGTTGATCCTCACTGGCGTATTATTGCTACACTGTGGTTGATCCTCACTGGCGTATTATTGCTAAACTGTGGTTGATCCTCACTCTTGTATCATTGCTACACTGTGGTTGATCCTCACTGGCGTATTATTGCTACACTGTGGTTGATCCTCACTGGCGTATTATTGCTACACTGTGGTTGATCCTCACTGGCGTATTATTGCTACACTGTGGTTGATCCTCACTGGCGTATTATTGCTACACTGTGGTTGATCCTCACTGGCGTATTATTGCTACACTGTGGTTGATCCTCACTGGCGTATTATTGCTACACTGTGGTTGATCCTCACTGGCGTATTATTGCTACACTGTGGTTGATCCTCACTGGCGTATTATTGCTACACTGTGGTTGATCCTCACTGGCGTATTATTGCTACACTGTGGTTGATCCTCACTGGTGTATTATTGCTACACTGTGGTTGATCCTCAATGGCGTATTATTGCTACACTGTGGTTGATCCTCAATGGCGTATTATTGCTACACTGTGGTTGATCCTCACTGGCGTATTATTGCTACACTGTGGTTGATCCTCACTGGTGTATTATTGCTACACTGTGGTTGATCCTCACTGGCGTATTATTGCTACACTGTGGTTGATCCTCACTGGCGTACTTTTGCTACACTGTGGTTGATCCTCACTGGTCTATAATTGATACATTGGTTTTTAATCCTCATTAGTGTATTATTGCTACACTGTGGTTGATACTCGCTAATGTGTAATCGATACATTGGTTTTAATCTTGTCCGGTGTATTTAATTATTGCTACACTGTGGTTGATCAAGACAAACGATGTATCCAACTGGATACGCCGCGTAGGTCAGACATCTGCTGAGTCGTAGCCACGAGACCCTCTTCTTCAGTTCTCTCATCTTTGTTGTTAATTCATTTATCCATCAGTTTCAAATCATGCGTAGTGTGGTCTCAAAACTTAGCGGATGTGGTGTAGCGTATATATGGACTAGTCCGCACGCAGTGACGCCTCCTTGATGAAACTGAAACTGAAACTGTGGTTGATCCATACGGGTGTATTGGGAGTTTATCATCACAGGTGTATTATTGCTACATCGGGGTTTATCCTCACTGGTGTATTATTGGTGCATTAGGAGGGGGAATGTTCACAAACACGCGCGCGCACTCTCTCTCTCTCTCTCTCTCTCTCTCTCTCTCTCCTCTCTCTCTCTCTCTCTCTCTCTCTCTCACACACACACACTCTCTCTCTCTCTCTCTCTCTCTCTCTCTCTCTCTCTCTCTCTCTCTCTCTCTCTCACACACACACATATGCACACGCCTCAGTTGAAAAAAAAGACAACACACAGAGACTAACACACAGACACAGACAGACAGACAGACAGACAGACAGACAGACACACACACACACACACACACACACACACACACACACACACACACACACACACACACACACACACACACAAGTGCGCGCGTTTATGGAAAAACAAAAGACAACAGACAGAGAGAGAGAGAGAGAGAGAGAGAGAGAGAGAGAGAGAGAGAGAGAGACAAAGAGACAAAGAGACAAAGAGAGAGAGAGAGAGAGAGGAGGAGGAGGAGGAGGAGGAGGAGAGAGAGAGAGAGAGAGAGAGAGAGAGGTGGGGAGGGGAGGGGGGGGGGTGGAACCAGAAAGGGAGGGAACATTTTCAGAAGTGAAGACCTCATCGCTGTAACAGTCGTGATGTGAGGCCCCCAAACTCTGTCCGCAATATTTTGCTTTGATGTCAGCAACACAAGTCCCCGACACACTTACCAAGAAAATTAACTCCCGCATGTTGGCTGGGAGGGGTGGTGGGTGGTAGGATGGAGTAGGGAAGGGGTGGAAGGGGGAGGGTGGAGGGATAAGTGAGCCGGAGGAAAGACGGAGGAGGGTGAGGGAGCATAAGGGAGGGAGGGGGGGGGGGGATGCGGTGGGAGTAAATGATAAAAGACGCGAAAAGCTTAACCCCACACCCCATCCAACATCATCTCCTCCCTCCCCTCCTCCCCCCCCCCCCCCCCCCCCCCCCCGCGCCCCCTCCAAAAGAAATAAGAAAAGTTTAAAAAAAAAAAAAAAAAAAGAAGAAGAAAAAGAACGAGAAGATTGTTCCACAAGATTCAATCGCTTCCAATTTGATTAACAAAAAAAAAAAAAAAAAAAAAAAAAAAAAAAAAAGAAATCAACTCCAGCCCAGGCTATTATCATCAAGTTTCCAGGTTGGTAACGGGTGTCATCCATATTCATATTCCGAGGACCGCGCAGTCTTTCTGATTGGTTTCGGCCGCACGTGCGCTCCATGGACATCTGCCCATAAAACCAGGGGGCCCACACAGCCCGCGGCGAAATAAGCTGCAGCCCCGATGACCGATCGCTCCGACCAGACTCGTCACAAACAATCGGACTAATTCGACCTGAATCCCCTCCTCCCTGGCTGTGTGGCGTGTGGCTGTGGTTGGTCCATGAGGAAAGTAAAGGGCGGCCACTCTCCCAGCCCCTGTAGAGCGTCAGCAGGCTGCACACCCAAAATGAATGCGTCAAGGCCTGGCGTAAGGAGTCGAGTATATGTAGACGGGCACACTTAGATTGTTTTGAGAATTTGCATTGTGTGAAAGTTGGTTTAGATTGTTTTGAGAATTTGCATTGTGTGAAAGTTGGTTTCACAAATGAATGCGTCAAGGCCTGGCGTAAGGAGTCGAGTATATGTAGACGGGCACACTTAGATTGTTTTGAGAATTTGCATTGTGTGAAAGTTGGTTTACCTTCTTTCTTATGCCCATTAAGGTACACGCCAGGTGGTTCCAAGCAGAGAGATTAAAATGAAAGGAATGGGACTTTTTTTTTAGGAACCACCTGACGCATGGATGAGTGAGAAGGCCTGAACTTTGACGTCAGCCAAGAGGGAGGTAATTTATTTGAAGGTTGTGAATGAATGATGTCATCGATGGAAATTAAAAAAAAAAGAAGTGAAATGATGGGGGAGGGAAGGGGAGGGGGGGGGGGGGGGCAGGGTGATGGGAGGGGTCGGGCTTTCTGTTTGTTTCTTTTTGTTTATCAATGATCAGTTTAACATCAAATACTGGCTGAAACTTTATGCTAGACCTCCAAACGCTTACTTGGATCATACAGTGAGTTGAGAGCAAAATCCTAATTAAGGCGTGTGACCACCATCAACGGGCGAATCACCAAGCTATTCAGTCTGATCGCTCCTTCGCCCGCAAAACTTTTAATTCCAGGAAACTAACAGGTTTCGGCTTCAAACGTTCTGAAAGTTTCTAGCAAAGACTGGTGACGGCATGATGATGATGATGATGATGATGATGATGATTCCCCCTTTCCGCTTCGTCCCACCCCCTTTCCTTTACTCCTACCTCTATTCTAAAGAAGAACATAAGCCCTTCCTCCCATATACCCCTTCTCCCCACCCTACCCCATCCTTTTCTTTCAACACATATCACCCCTGGGGCCCAAGACGAAAGACTTGCTGCCTTCAGCAGCAATTTGGCGCGGCATGGATCGGAGAGAGGCGGAGGTGGACAGGGATGTGGTAATGGTTGCCGGAGGGGGGGGGGGGGGGGTGCGATGGGGGGGGGGGGGGGGGAGAGGATTAGATCGAGAAGGGAGAAGGATAAGGAGACTCGGGGTAAGGGGTTGGATGGGGGGTGGGGGGGGGGGGCTGCTGCAGGCCAGGGACCATTAGCGGCGTGGCGGCGTGTTTCACGTGCTCAACCTTTTTTTTTCCCCTCCTCCTCGTGCACCGCGTGCTGCAGGCGCCGCCACTGTCGCCGTCACGCTCAAGGCGCGCAACTCGTGGCGTGGCCCGCTTCCGCTGTTTATGACCTCCCTTGCCTGGCGCTGGGCAGAGTGTGAGGCGGGAATGGTCTCCCCTGCTGGGGACCGGGCCAGCTCTGGGGCATGTCGGGTAAACGGTTGTGACGTGGTTGCCGGTAGGGGAACTGCTACAGAGGGGTGGAGGAGGGGAGGGGGGGGGGGGGGTGGAAGGCGGAAGGGGGGGGGGTGAGGGGGAAGAAGAGGGTGAGGATTCGGGGTGGGGTGGGGGGTGGGGGTGTCTGCAGACTTGTTGACGCTTCTGTCAGTGAAGTGATCAGGATACTGGACCAAAATTGTGGATATTCATTCGGTCCTCTGTCTGCGTCAGTAGACGGGGAGTTCTCCAGTTTGGGCAGAGCTCTTAGATTCTTTGCCATGGATCTTCACCACGTCTCTCTGTCTCTGTCTGTGTGTGTGTGTGTGTGTGTGTGTGTGTGTGTGTGTGTGTGTGTGTGTGTCTCCCTGCTTGATTCTTATTATTTACAAACAAAATCGCGGTGTCAACACTTATCTAAGGGAGTCACTGAGCTACTTTCTCACCTGATGTACTTGAACTGTTTATCTGTTTAATGCCTGACCATGGTTTTGTTGTCAGTAAGCTGTTTATTTACAGCGAAATGTATAACATTTGACAGCCTTTACACTTCAGCAGTAAAAAAGCAATATCATTTTCATTTCGTTAAAGCTGATATTTGAGAGCAAGAGAAAGACGGGAATACAATGGTGTTCAGATGCCTGTGATTGACATGTATACTTGTCTAGGAATCTTCTTCTCCTCATATTTTTGTTTTGTTGTTACATGTACAGGTGTTACCAGAAGGGTCACGAATGCTCTGTTATGTATCATGCAAGAGTTGTATTTACTAAGGATATTCAAATTTTAAATGTAATTAATAGCGCATCGCACCCCCCAAAAAAAACAACAACCAAACAAACAAAAAAAAAAAACCAACAACCCGGATACAAACGAATCACAAGACAAAACACGACGCGTTTCGACCTCTTAGGTCTTCTTCAGGCAAGATGCAAAACACCCAGGACAACAATGATATTCAACTCAGCTGCTATCAAAAATGTTTTTAAATCTACGAGTGCAAAACCTTATCCAGCTCAGTTCAGAAAGATGCGGACTAGAGAAAGCTGCAGAAATCTGCGAAGCTGTTAATAACTGTAACACACATCTGAGAGTAGATTTTAGAACTCTCAATGACTTAGTATGCAGTAAAATAATCGTTTTCCCCCACACACATATCTATGCTGCTGTCACTTCTTAATCGCTAGTGGCAAAACTGTTGCAAATGGAAAATCTTAGACTACAACTTGAAATGTTTGATACATATATATATATATATATATTATATATATATATATATAATGCTGAACAATTAAGCAGTGGGAAAAACAAGTGCAGGCCAACAATTCTTCAGTCACCATAGCAATGACCTGGCAAAAATTTAAACTTTTAGAAAAAAAAAAAATTGAAGATAAAGAAAAATGGGGAATGTATTATATAAATATGAGAAGCCCTTCACTAGCTGCCTGAGGGAACCATCGTAATCCCTCTCAAAGGCACATTTATTTGTATTGTCTGCTCCTAGGCCTTTCGTCCGCTGGATCGGACTCATCAGGGAGACCCGGCTGGTTGTGTCTGTGCTCTTGGTGTCAAATAGAGACACACCACAGTCCATAATTCTGTGGTGTTCTCACCACCAAGGGTTCAAAAAGAATCCAACAGCACCCTCAAAGCAACCAGCGAAGGGTAGTAAATGGAACAAAACGAAAGTGTGGAGAGGAAAAAAGTTGCTGAAAAACCAAAAGCATTATTCAAACAGTATAACATATATGGGACAAGCCTATGCTTGAGGATCCATTCAAGGATGCAAGGGAGATCAACAGAGATATATATATATATAAATATATATATATATATATATATATATATATATATATATATATATATATATATATATATATATATATTTTTTTTTTTTAAATGATTGGTGAGTTGATTTTAACGTGGTGACAGCCCTGATGTGGCCCTTTGCGGTCGGCTGGGCTATAAGCAACATTATCTTATCTTATCTTATATATATATATATATATATATATATATATATATATATATATATATATATATATATATATACATGTGTGTGTGTGTGTGTGTGTGTGTGTGGTGTGTGGTGTGTGTGTGTGTGTGTGTATTATACTGTCTAGATGGCGAGGGAATGAGTTTTAGGAGCGCCTTTCTACTTGAGTATACATTGGTTTGGATACCAGTGGATTAGTCAAGGTGTTGGGTGCATAAGAAGCATTATTAGAGCTTTTCGTAAGCGCTTAGCTCACAACACATAGTAGAATTGGCATGAACTATTTTGTGACTGAAAGTTGTGATGTATTGACAGGCATCTTCAGTGCCTCACAAGATATAGATTGGGTATATTGATTTGATAGTCTACCGTCATAAATACAAGAGGGCGACGGACTCTAATCGTATCCTTTACGTAGAAGGTCGAGATTGCTTGAATTTATATTTCATTCTTTGCCATGAAGTGTGATCTACTGTTAGAGAAACAATTATCCAATATATCATTGGTTTGAACAATGCTTGTTGGTGTTCTGCACTGATCATAATGCTCACGACCTTTATCTGTATTTGTCTGGCGTTTTTGACATTTAGGGAAGTAACATTATGAGAATATTTTTTAGTTCGTGTCAATGCATTCGACATGTCTCTTATCTAAATCATTGTTTGCTGTTTACATACGCTTTCACTGGGGTATTTTTGTGTGAAGATAACAAAAATGATCTCTCTATCTCCGTCTGTCTCTGTCTGTCTGTCTGTCTGTCTGTCTGTCTGTCTCTCCTTCTCTCTCTATTGTGGCAGATTTGGAAGCAAATAAAAAAAGATATAAGCAAAAGAAAATTGTTCACTTTAAACTCAGTCCGGCATTCTGCAGTCCATGATAAGCAAATTGAAAACTTATCAAACCAGCAAAATAACAACTTAACGACTACCGGATTTAAACAGGTCACTCAGCTAGGAATGGCACTTACTTGGAGCTTTCGACAGACCTCCAGTCTGTCTTCTTCAGCGGTGGTGTGGCTACTGGGTGAACTGGCGTTCAGTGCCCACAACCACGGGTCGAACCCTGGTCATGTGACTCAACAATGCGGGTGTTGTACACCGATGGCAAGGTGTGTCTGCCCCGGTCCCGGTTGAGTGTGGGGTTGTTGGCGGCAATATGTATAGCCTCCTTCACCCCACGCTGAACACAAATAACAACTGAAACACGTACTTCACAAAATAAATGTTTGGATCCTTTAATTCAAGAGAGAAAAAAAACAATCAACAAAACTGACAAAATCTAACAAAAACGTAAATACGAATTCAAGACAAAAACAGGACAGGGCAAATAATTACAATATTCCACATCCCCTCAATACTTACACTGACAACATTTTACAAACGGCATTCCAATTATTGACAAGACAGTATAGTTTTATTCCATATATGTAAGTCCAAAGATAAATTTCTTACATAATGGTATAAACTTGTACATTCCTGTCTATAGATGGAAGGATGTCGTTCTCTATTCCTGTATTCCCTGGGTTTGATTTCTGGTACATCGAGGCATCTGTTCCTGTACAGCTTTTACGTACTGAATTATATGCACGTGTATCTTCAACGACACAAATGACTTTTGAATTAATGGTTGTTAGTGCGCGTACACGCACACTTGGATCTGAGCGTGCGTGCGTGCGCGTATGTGTGTGTGTGTGTGTGTGTGTGTGTGTGTTGTGTGTGTGTGTGTGTGTGTGTGTGTGTGTGTGCGTACGCATGACTACCTGCGTGCGCGCGCGCGCGCGCGCGCGCGTGTGTGTGTGTGTGTGGTGTGTGTGTGTGTGTGTGTGTGTGTGTGTGTGTGTGTGTGCGTGCGTGCGCGTGCGCGAGCGCGCATGGCTACATGTGTGTGTGTGTGGTGTGTGTGTGTGTGTGTGTGTGGTGTGTGTGTGTGTGTGTGTGTGTGTGTGTGGTGTGTGTGTGTGTGTGTGAGAGAGAGAGAGAGAGGAGAGAGAGAGAGAGAGAGAGAGAGAGAGAGAGAGAGAGAGAGAGAGAGAGAGAGAGAGGAGAGAGAGAGTGTGTGGAAAAGCCTCCCATATCTCAATTTTCCTTTTCCTTGTGTTTTAAAATTGTTTGAATATTTCATACCGCAATTGAATGTACATCTACATCTGTTGTGTAATACTTTTACATGATCTTTGATGTGAACAGAAGTGTCTGATTTCGCCCTGTTGACGAGAAAAGAACCTTCTTTGTAAGAAGAGACAGCAAAATAGTCCAAACTTTGGCTTTCAGAAAATCACCATGCTTTCTGTGTGTGCAAATCCTCAACATCAATGAGACGCTTCATTGCACTGCATACACTAAGATGCCGGGGAAAAAACTTTCACTTTTTAAAGGCACAACGTCTTTTGTTTTCGTTTGATCAACTTAGAATCATATCGGTGCTAAATGAATTACAGATTCACGGAATATAAAACAGATAGATGCAAGTCATAATGCATGTTTCACTGTGCGAGAGAGAGAAACTGCATAATATGGATCGTTGTATGGTATAGAGAAACTGCATAATGTGGATCGTTGTATGGTATAGAGAAACTGCATAATAATGGATCGTTGTATGGTATAAAGAAATTGCATAATATAACTAGTTGTAAGGTACAGAGAAACTGCATAATAATGAATCGTTGTAGGGTATAGAGAAACTGCATAACATGGATCGTTGTATGGTATAGAGAAACTGCACAATATGGATCGAGATACTGCATAATATGGATCGTTGTATGGTATAGAGAAACTGCATAATAATTATGGATCGTTGTATGGTATAGAGAAACTGCATGATATGGATCGTTGTATGGTACAAAGAAGCTGTATAATATGGATCGTTGTATGGTAAGGAGAAAAATCAAACTAGATACATCGTCGCTCGCGTAAGCGATGGCCATAGAGTCTATTTACTGCATTGCACTTTGTTTGTTGTTTTCTTTGATTTTGTCTTCAATGTTATAATGGTGTTTATGCATGCGAGGCTATCCTGAGACATTTTTTTTTCCATTCTGTCCTGTGTCATTTTACAGTTATTCAAAAA
>CM031619.1:44565923-44570923 GCA_018398815.1 Conus ventricosus
GGCGGCCGGCGCGGTGCTGCGTCGAGAGGAGGGACCGGCACTGTCGGAGAACCCTTCCTGCTGGAGCAGCTCAGGTGTGCCAAGGACCCCAGAGCCCCCCCAACGTCACGGTGGGCGCCCCATGCACCACCCCACCCCCCCCACCCCCACCACCCTGTGTACCCCTCCCCCTGGGGGGTCAGGCCAACGTGCTCTTCTCCTCCCCTCCGTCCTCGCCCCCCTTCGCCCACATGGCTCCGCTGATGGCGTCGCCCTACCACCAGCAACTGGCGGCTGCCGTGGCGGCGGCGGCGGCGGCAAGTCAGCAACATCAGCAGCAGCAGTCGTCGCCTCGCGAGGGACTTCCGTCGCATCACCCCCACCCCACCACCACCACCCCAACCACCCTCACCACCGCTCGCCCAACAGCAGCCTGTACCCCTCTGTCTTCCCCGTCCCTCCCCACCACCACCACCCCCACCCCCACCCTCACCACCCGCTCCCCTCCCCGCCGGACCTGGGCGCGGTGGCGCACCTGGCCTTTCTACGTCACAGCGCCCGCGGGATGTTGTACTCGCCCCGGGCGCTGGGGTCCGCGGGGAGGTTCCACCCTACACCCCTTACGTGCTGAGCTCCGAGGCGGCGGTCGGGGTCGGGGTGGGCCCCTTGTCGCTGCGCGCGTGCAGCAGTCCCCGGACAGGAAGTTCCTCCGAGGGGTCCCCTCGGGGTCTCCCGGCAGGTGGCGGGACCCCGCCCTCACCCTCCTCCGGCCCCTGCTGCCCCTGCGCCCCCTGCGACCCTGCTCAGGCCCATTTCCCACGCGCGGGGACGCAGCCCCGTCGGCCCTGTCCCGTCGTCGGTGAGGTCCTGTTCTTCTTCGTCGTCGTCGTCAGAGAGCAAGGTGTCGGCGTGTACTGTGCGCTTACTTCTGATGGACTGTGGTGTGGGGGGTGGGGTGGGGGGGGGGGGTAGGGCGTGGCGGTGGGGAGGGGGAGGGAGGTGAGGGGTGGGGAGGGGACGTAGTAGTATTTTGTGCTCGGAGAGACTTGGATTGGAAAAAAAAAGCCAAAAGGTCGCTGGATCGATTCCAAATTGGTGAACCTCCCCACCTCCTCCCCACCTTCCTTCCCATCTCACTCGATCATCCTCCATCCCCTTTGAGGGCGTGGGTGCTAGTCCTTGAAATGTCACTCGTCCCGTTCCCCTGTATACAACACCTGTAGTAAAGATCTGCTTAGACAGTGTAGGATGTTTTTTTTTTTAAAGGACGAGAGGTAATGTGTGTGCAAGTGCGAGACGCACACTGCAGCTGAGATGGCAGAACGCACGGCAAGATAATTATTACTCTGGCTGAAAGTCCAGAAAACTGTGTCGACACGGGTAATGATTCCTTCATCCCTCCACCCCCCCCCCCCCCCCTCTCTCCCTCCCTCTCTCCCCCCCCCCTCTCTCTCTCTCTCTCTCTCTGTCTGTCTGTCTGCCTGTCTGTCTCTCTCTCTCTCTCTCTCTCTTCTCTCTCTCTCTCTTAGCACAAACACGTACACACACAGTGCGTCACCCAATTATTATTATTGTTAAAAGTACTTATAGCGCGTTATGACCATCGCTTTGCGCTTTACTACACACGCTCCATATGAGAGAGGCACTAGACAATTGTTCAGTCCACCAAGTCAAAAAAAAAAAAAAAATCGATGCACAAATAAACTGTTGCATGCTTTACCGAGACCGTTATAAAAGACGAAAAAAAAATCTGTGTGCAGTTTCTTTTCTGTTTCAAGCTAAGAAGAGTGACATGTAAAGAGGTAATCGATTTAAAACGCATTGTTTATTGCTGATTCTGTTTTTACACGTTGGTATGTGCATTAGTTTTGAAATTTAAAAAAAATGAGAGGAACGGCGGAACAGGTGCGCGTGAACTGGAATGAAAAGTCTCATTGGTTTATATATTTACTTCATCCTCGTCCAAACACAAAATGAATAATGTAGGCAGATACGGACCAGGGAGGGCAAGACACCACCATACAGCCAGCCATAACTGAACAATATCACCGTTTTTACAAATGTGATGAGCACACAAACATGCATGTGTATGTGTGTGGTGGATGTCCCGCAAGCGTGAGGAGCACGCAAAACAACCCTTTCTTGCTGAGCTTGAGTCGTCGTCGTCGTCGCCGCTTTTGAAGGAGTGTGACGTCACAGGAGGAGGCGAATGACGCAGAGGACTTCCTTGACGTCACCCCGAGAGACTGCAAAATTACTGATGTTTGATTTTTTTTTTTTTTTTTTTTAATATTATGTAATTTTTTTTTAAATGTTGAAATATGAACAGCAGTCTTCACTGGTAACCTGTGAAAGTTATAGGTCCTATCTCTGTGTGTGTGTGTGTGTGTACGTGAAGGGGAGGGGAGGGGAGGGGAGGCGGCGGGTGACCCTCTCTGGGACAATAAACTGAACGATACAATCTTTATTAGCAGTGTGAAGACGTGTTGCCATTTTATTCCTTCCTGAAAGCCGCAGGTACTTGTTTGAAGTTTTCCCAGGACTGGGAACATGTTCTGTGACATTTGAGTGTGCTATATGCTCTTGCGTTATATATATATATATATGTCATTTTTAAAGATTTAAAAAAAAAATGTAAACATACTTGATATCATGGCCATTCAGGGAAGGAAAGGTGTGTGTGTGTGTGTGTGTGTGTGTGTGTGATATGTTCAACTAAATTGCAAAATTTTGCGGAACGCATCAACTGTGTCATTCTACCTTGGTTTTCTGGTCGGTTGTAAAATTTGTTGTTTTGCACACGATGGGGGGTGGGGGTGGGGAGGCACAAAATAAATAGGCTCATCCTGATCATACTCATATTTGGAATTGTTGTAATTTAACAGCTGATGGTTGCTGTGTATCTGTCTCTTTTTGCGTATACTTTCATTTTTGTTTGTGTGTGTGTGGTTTTTTTTTTTTTTTTTTTTTTTTTTGGGGGGGGGGGGGAGGGGGGGGGCAGGATTGAGTAAAGGAGGGTTAGGTGTGTATATGTGCTTTTCAGGGGGGAGGGGGTGGCAAAAAAAACGGTGTGTATGTGCTTTTCAGGGGGGAGGGGGTGGCAAAAAAACGGTGTGTATGTGCTTTTCAGGGGGGAGGGGGTGGCAAAAAAAAAAAACCCGAACAAATAAACAAAATAGAGTCAAGTGCTAGTTTTTGTACATTAAATAAATTGAAACAGCTAGATGCAAAAAAAAAAAAAAAAGCAAACTTCAAAAATATAAGACCACCCCTTAGGTCCCCTACGCCTTTCAACGCCCCCTCCCTTTCCTACCCCCTCCCTGTGGCCAACGTTGCTTCAATAATAAAAAAAAAAAAAAAAAAAGGGGGGTGGGTGGGGGTGGGGGGAGAATAATAATTTTGCTGCATTGAAAATAGAGGAAATCTAAGAACAACACACACACACACACACACACAGACACACACACACACACACACACACACAAGTCAGCTGATTGGTGTGTTGTATTAAGTTTTCTTTGTTGGTTTGTTTACCTTTACATTGTTTTGTACCATCTACCTCACATGTTCACATTACTTGATTCTCCTCTCGTTTGACAGGACAGTCTATATACCAAAGATTTTTTTTTCAATTGATCGATGCTGTGAATGTTTTTGTGGTAAAAGCAAAAAAAAAAATTTTTTTTTTGTTTTGATTTTATATACATGCTTCTGTGCCATATGAATAGATTCCTTTTAGGGAGAAGAAAAGAATTTTTGTCAGGTATATTAGAGAAAAGGAAATGCTTGTTACTTAACACTGTTTTGGCATTCAGACAAAAGTAGAATTCAGACGTTGTCTTCATAAATGGAATAGAACGTGCGCGCGGGCTTGTATGCTTGCACACAGAGACATAAAACGCACACAACCACATCAAAAAATCCTGCGCGCACACTGGTTCGCTGATTATCTTTCAAACCGCACTCAGGCAGTGCACATCAAAGATGATGAATCCGATTACAGAAGCATTCTTGCAGGTGTTCTCCCGAGGTTCCATATTTGTCCTGTCCTATTCTGTATCTGTTAATGATATATAGCAGACAGCATTATATCAGATAGTAAACTTTTTGCAGATGGTACAAGCATGTCGTTAGCGCTGAACAATCCTGTTACTGGCGCAGAAGTATTTTAACTCCGATCTAGATAAAAGAAATCTTTGGGCGAAACGTTGAAAAGTTGAAATTGTTCACTACGGTTTTTGGGGTTCTTTTTTCTTTTTTTCTTTTTTTTTTTTCGTTTTTTTTTTTTTTTTTGTTATCGTTCTTTTGTTTATTTTGTTTGTTTTGAGGGTGGAGGGGGACAGGAAGGTGTTTGTTTTTTTTTTTTTTTTTTTTTTTGGTCTGCCGTTGTGACGAATTGACCCGTCACTGGGTGTTGGTTTTATTTTTGGAAACCTTTTTAGTACTTGGCCGATCTTTGTGAAAATTAGCAGGTATGTTCATTATGGGTCACGGATGATGCCCGATGTTTTAGTTTACCCCGTTACAGCCGTTACTAACGGCTGTAACAGCCTGTAACGGTTTTCCTTCTTTTTAGAATATATTAAAAAGTACTTGGCCGATCTTTCTGAAAATTTGTAGATATGTTCATTATGTGTCACAGATGATGCCGATGTTTTAATTTACCCGTTATAGCCGTTACTAGATCTAACGGCTGTAACGCCTGTAACGGTTTTTCTTCTTTATAGAATATCTCAGAAAGCACTTAGCCGATCTCTGAAAATTTGTAGGTATGTTCATTATGGGTCACAATAATGTGCGATGTTTTAGTTTACCGTTATACCGTTACTAACGGCTGTAACGGCCTGTAACGTTTTTCTTCTTCATGGAATATCTCAGAAAGTACTTGGCGATCTTTGTGAACATTTGCAGGTAAGCTTATGTTCATTATGGGTCACGAATAATGCCCGATGTTTTAGTTTACCGTTACAGCCGTTACTAACGGCTGTAACGGCCTGTAACGGGTTTTCTTCTTTATGGAA
>CM031619.1:44575923-44603423 GCA_018398815.1 Conus ventricosus
ATTGCATTCTAAAAAATATGGCTACTGAAACCTGGATATTTACGATTTCGCAGACACAGTTCCAGTAGCTCTCTCTCGCTCTCTCTATTCTCTCTCTCTCTACTCTCTCTTCTCGTAAAGCGCTCTCTCTCTCTCTCTCTTCTCTCACACACACACACACAACACCACACCACACACAGACGCACGCATGCGCGAAGCGCGCGCGGCGGCGCACACACACACAACACCACACTTGCCTCTGCCCTGTCTTACGCTTGGAAAATTCAGCCAAACACTCATCTAATAATCGCTGAGGCATGAAGATGCTGGGAAAGAGTTCCCCCCCCCCCCCCCTCTTTCCCCTCCTCCCCTATCCCCCTCACCCACCCCCACCAAGCGTCTCCTCCCCCTATCTAAAATAACCACCCCCATTTTACATTCATGATCGAAGTGGGTGGTCGGAGGGATCATTGGGAAGCAGTGCTTGCGGATGCTGCGAATTTGTGTGTGTGTAGTGTTTTATCTTATTTAACCTCAAGGTTGATCCTGCTGCAAAGTTGAAGTACTGGAAAGAAACAGATCTCGCGCTGCGCGCGCGAGCGCGTGTGCGTGAGTGCGTGCGTGCGTGCGTGTGTGTGTGTGGTGTGTGTTGTGTGTATGTGTGTGTGTTGTGTGTACTGTGGGTGTGTGTGTGCTGTGTGTGTGTGCGTGTGTGTCGTTTGTGTGTGTTTTCCCTGAGGAGATCTGCTTCAAAGTTGAATATTAATGGAAAGAAACAGATGTCTTTGTGTGTGTGTGTGTTGTGTGTGGTTGTGTGTGTGTGTTGTGTGTGTGTGTGTGATGTGTGACTCTGAGAGCAATCTGCTTCAAATCGAAATACTGGGTAAAAGAACAGATGTCTTTAGTGTGTGTGATGAGTGTATGGGTGTGTGTGTGTGTTGTGTGTTGTGTGTCGTGTCACACTGTAACTCTTGCATACCCGCATTCTGACAGCATTTTACTCCTACGCACCACGCAATCTTTCAAACAACCAAAAAGGCGCACTACGAATGTTTTTCTTCTCCCCTCTCCTCAGGGAAAACAATTTACTAAATCATCAACCACTTGGCCCCTAGTATATATACAATGTATCTCTCTCCCACTGAGAGACAAATACTCTGCACACATGTATCTCTCCTCAACCGAGAGAAAATCAATCTTCACCCTGTATTTCCTCACACATGTATCTCTCTCAAACTGGAGATAAAATAATTAGTCCGCTTCTCTAAAGCTATGGCTTCACATTCCTTTATCAAAAAATCCGAACCAGGAGAATACATATCCCGTAATCACTGAGGACTCCTGCCTACGAAAAAGCTCCCCTGCTTTCTAATTCTTTCTCGCCGAGCAATATATGCCCTCGAATTCTCTGATCCTGGAGGGAGATACGTGTCTCGACTTCTCTTCCTGGAGTTCTTCTGTCTCTTGAGAAACGACGAGTTCAACTCATCCCCCTGGAGTTGGCACTTGTGGGGCTGAACTACCAGTGTGTTTCCTCACACATGGCCATCTTTCAACCACCTCACGGGGTGATAGGTGAAGGGTGAAGGCGAAGGGTAAAAGGGTGAAGGGTGGAAAACGAATAAGGTTCGTGTAAGTTAACTCCTTAATTCAACATATGAATTCTTTTTTCTATTTTTCCTTAAGTTTTTCCCTGTAGCTTTCCCCATATATCTATCGCTCACCTGGTAATGATGGTCAGCATGAGGACCACCGTCTGACAGGTTCGAGTCTCTAGGCAATCTGCTGGGGTGTTTTAAAACTGGACTCTTTCCTCCCTTCTCTCATAGTGAGTGCATTACTCAGTGTTCAAAACACAGGACCAGCACTCTTACCTTACAGCCTTGTTAAACTCTCTCAGTGGATCACTTTCACCCAATGACCACATTCGTTTCTTGAATGAGTCATACTCACAATTATTTTGGGGACGCCCCGCTACACTAGTCAAGCAATAGAATATTTTCCTTTAGTTGTGGCACGGGGAAATGATTCATATCATTAACTACATGCGAATGGAGAGTCACATGCCTTGATGGGAGGGTACGTCCCATGGACACACCCCCATCCTGGATTGAAAAAAATTTTCTCCAGAAAATTGTTTAAAGGATATACACTTACTTAAACACAACTTCAGCCATGAATCTTCAAAAATGCGTAACCATCACCAAGATTCACCAAATTATTAATCAACGTTTAGAATCAATCATCTGATCCACCATAAATAGCATATTTCAACTTTCAGTCTTTCAAAAAAAAAAAACATTCATAATTGATCACCATATTCCACAAGATTACATTTCACAAATTACATGGCTAAAACACCGTAACGGTGAGTATCAACAATTCAAAGCTCAATTGTGTACTATAAATTAAGTGGTGAAGCCACAATTTTCCCTTGATCTTTGTTTCACATCATATGTTTCAAACCCTCAATGAAAATGAGAATATTTCCATGTGTCATGTTTTCTCAATAGACTTGTAAACAAAATTGAACATATTTTAAACATAGTTCTCTTTTCCCCACCATGTAATGTTATAGTCCATTGAAAGTCACTTGCTCCCATTGTTGACAATGACAATGAAAAACAATTGTTTGTCCATTGCACAATCAAAACATTGTGTATATTACATTTCGAAAGACGTTTATTTGCTCATCACACATACTTATATATCAGCTTCCAAGCAAATATAGACATAAATAGTACTTGATTTTTCCCATTGTTATCAAAAAGATAAATATGTATTCCATCAAACATCAAGTAGTTGTTGCTATGGAAAAACATATAGTCACCTTCCCCCCCACTACAGCAAATTATTGAATAAATTCCACTGATTTAAATTCGTCAGTAGCATCAATGCACTAGTCAAATGTGATCACACCGTAATCATTAGAAAGACCAAAAAACAGGTGTAATAGTCTTTCCTTGAAGACAGTTACAATTGTCCATGAATATTCACGCACGTGAAACATTTGCCATGACATTTTGGTGTTCCAGGGGCACTGGTTCAACAGTAATTGGAATTCTGCATCAAGTTATACATCACAAAATTTCCTTCTGAGTGTGACACAGAAGTTCTTCAATGTCTGGATAGGCTCGGCATTCGAACACAGTGATCTTATTGACTTTTCTGTAATCGAGCAGAAGAAACGCACTGATCCATCAGGTTTATCCACCATACCCACTGGTGAGCTGTAACGGGAGATGTAGAAGGTTCTATCACCTTATAAATCCCGATTTACATTGATTTCTCTCGCAATACCTATTTTTTTGCAAATGGGGAGGGCGGTATGGTCTGGTTCGCACTGGCATTTCAGAAGTTAAACTGAATTCTATGGGGTTCAATACAGTTACTTTACCTGGGGTATCGTCAACACATCTGAAAGTCTTTTCAAAATGTTGTGAGCTGTTCTGTTTGACTTGATAGACAATCATTAGACAGAACCACATCCTCATAGTTTCACCTTTTGATTGACAGAATAGGAAAGGGGTAACTACAAAATCATCTGCACTGGTAGGGTAACACTCTACATTTGCTGTTTTCATAACATTTGATCTGTCCCTGACGTAACATTGGGTACAAATTCATCCCTGATATTGTTTTTATCTGTCATTTTGACATCAGTTTCTGACATAGGACATATACTCAACGACTGGTTGATGCAAATTTGTACGTTCAACATACCTCTTCAACATGTTCATCATGAAATACCTTTCAGTGTTGCCATTTTGTCTTTTAATTATTCAGAAGTTTTTCGACCCCCTGAAAGGACCTTCCACATTACACGAAGTTGTTATGTTCATCAGTTCGTTGCCACAAGCGACTTTTTCCCCTACACTGAAGGAAGTGCCTTTGCTTTTCTGTCTGCAGACCTTGTACAATCTGTTTTCTATCTGCTGACTGTTGAGCAAGCTCACAGTGCATCCTTCAAACGATTAGGGGTTCATTAATACGTCCATATTGGTTAACGGTTTTACTGTCAGGTATGTCGTCTTTTCGTCCATTGTGTCATCATAGATCCAAGGTCCCCTTGGTGATGTCCAAAAGAAGTCAAATGGCGAGAATCCAGCGTTTCGTTCTGGCATTTCCCTGTATGCAAAAGCAAAGCGGTATGAAACGATCCTTCTGGGGTCTGCCTTGCAACCTTTCTCAAATGGACTTCACGTTCATTGAAACGTTCAAACATGCCATTCATTCCCCTCCCCCTTCTTCCCCCCCCAATTGGGGATTATATGGCGTGGTGGTTAATGGAAGGATTGACAACCGTTCTGTAAATTTCTCTCATGAGATCAGAATGAATTGCCGTTCCCCACAATTCCGAGAGAATTTCCGTCTGGAAGGACCACTCTGGAAAAAAATTGCAAGTAGGGCTTCAGCGACAGATACTGTATCCTATTTTTTCAGTGGAAGCGCTTCTGGATCACCTTGTTGTGTATCACCAATGTCAAGATATAGCGATAGCCGAAGAAGACGTGGTAAAGTCACAAGATCATTCGCTTCCATTCGAAATGGAAAGAAATGAGAGGCATTTTGTTGCAAAGGTGACTTTGGGACGCGCCTTTCTGAGATGTCTTTTGGAAGATGTCACATGAGCGTGTATTTCGTACTTCCTTTGTGAACGGCCATAAAAAGAATCAAGAACTCTCTTTATGTTCTTTTTATTTCCGCAGGGCAAGCGGACAAGCATCATGAGCCTGTGTGCAGTACTGTTCTCTAAGTGGTGTTGACAACATCTTGTCTGTTGTCCTGTCCAGGTACAAACTGTAGAGATGTCAGAGGCCCGTATGTTACGTTGGTTTATCCGTTGTACTTCAGTGACAGTCTGTTTAGCAGCAGAAAGTATTGCGTCTGCGTCTCGTCTTCCTGATTTATTTTAAATATCTGGGGTTAATCTGGAGTTCATCAGTTTGAGACTTTTTAGCGGCTTAGTGCCTTTCCTGCTCTATGACTATGATCTATACTCCAAGAAATGGAACAAACGATCTCCAGACCACCAATGTACTGTAGCGACACCCTGGCAAATTGCCCCAAGATCAAGTCGCAGGAGGGTTATCAATGACAAGGCGGTAAGAAAGCCGGAGTCGATACGGATGTGTCGGAATGAAATTTTCGCCAGCGGAAACGTTTCTATTTGCCTCCACACGACCTACACTTTTGGGACAGTGTTGAGATACTGGTCTTGAAGCTAGAAAAGATTTCCGTAACGCAGTGGTGCACCCAGTGTTCCGAAAACCGAAGCCTGCAATCATTGATGGCTAGTTTTCTAACACCAGTCCATCAACAGATTGAATTGGATGTGTCAAAAACAAGGCTTCTTCACAATCAGGGAGACTAATGCGAGGTTTTGAATCACAGGTCTGAAAGGGCAATTCTGTTTCAGACTGGAACTTGCCCATCACAAGAAACAGCGCATTGTCTGATCGCAGTGACTGATTTTGATGAACTTCTGTTATGGCCACGAATGGCCCAAAAGGTGCTAGTGGTGGTCGTTGTCCACGAACTCGGGACGGTTGTGAGGAGTAACGGGTCTTTCGGCGGTGAGTACTGGTATTGACGAAAGTCACTCGAACGCGGAAAGTCCCTGTCGTTCCTAGGATAGGTATATCTTGAGGTCTCAAAAAATGACCCACGATTCTTTCTGTAACTTCCCTGTCCTGATGGGATAGTAGTACATGAACGCTTGAGACTCAAAGATGGAAAATCTCCTTTCTAAGGCCTCGCCCTTATCTGGGAGTGAGCCGATACAATAATGCCCCCCCCCCCGATCTGCCATCTGACATTTCCTCAAGTTTTCAAAATTGCTTTCTTTAAGGAAAGTGGCCAGATCTGTGTCACGCTCTGGAAAAGTTGTTCTCTAAGAGGAGATCTCGCAGTGACTGAAAAGTCTTGTTCGTTTAGATAAAATCGATCCATCGATCCAAACAATGACTCATGCGGATAAGAAACGACGGAAACGATTCTCCTTTTTCAGGGGCCACAGAACGGAAAACGTTCGTGAAAACGATCAGCAGAACATGAAATTTCTTGGGAGTTCTTCTTTCAACTGATTCCAAGTAAATTTTGTTCGATGCAGTGTGTGGACAATGTCAAAGCGCTTCCCTGAAACAAGAGCAATGTACAATGTCCACTTTTCTTTGGCAACCACAAGATCGTTGTTGACTTTCAAATCGGAAAAGAAAACCTATCAATGTCATCCGTTTTTTTCCTCAAAAGGCGGCACTTTGGAATTTATGCCGCTTTTGGTTGAGGCATGGCATGCGGACCGACTGGTGGAGGTTCTCTCGATGCCTGGTTTTTTTAATTCGATCAGTCTTAGTTCTAATGCTCAACTTAATTGTCGTTTCTTCAGCTTCAACATCCCTCTGTATCTTTTTCTTCAATTTCAGCTTCCTCTGTATTTTATTTTTTCAGCTTCTCTGTAGTTATTTGCTTCAGCTGAGCTTCCCTCTGTATTTTATTTTCTTTCTGCTTCCTCTGTGTCTATTGCTTTGCTTCAGATTCCTCTGTAGTCTCTTTCTTCACTTTCTAGTTTCCTTGATTTTCTTCTCTTTTGCTGTTCTTGCCTATCTGTGCATTGTTGGCACATAATTAGTAAGTTTTTCTCATCCAAACCTCAAGCGTTCGCTTGTTTAAACATATTTATCAAAATCATCCATAATGAACCGTCAAAATATAACACAAACAATCTCCACAGTATGAATTAAAAATAAGGCGATATATGATAATGTTATGTTGCCAAAACCGTATTATAGTAATATAATTACAGAATTCAATTTCGTGTAACAGAAAAAGCTTACTTAAACAGGGTAGATATGGAAATCCAAGGAATGTATTTTCCATAAAATAATTTGCAACTGCTATCAATTTGGAATTAGAAAACAAAATGAAGTTTAATGCAAAACTGTTTCCTTAAGAAAGGAAATAAACACAATAACTTTTTCTGAAAATAAATTCTTTGTAAAGTTTTAGTTCTTAAATGTTCTTAGTTGTCAGTATTTCTTTCTTACTACGATTCAAATGAATTACAAAACAAATGTACGCCTTATACAAAAATTGAATATAAATTTACTAAACAAATGAATTACAAACAATTAAAAATGGGGGAAGAAACACAAACTAGCGACATCCTACCTAAAGATGAAAATGTAGAAAGAAAAACTAGATAGGCGCTTATTGAGGAGGAAGGTTTAAGAGGTTTTGAAAAAGGGGGTAGAAAGGAAATGAAAGGATACACAGGACGGAACGCCAGAGGAAATCAAGAAAAGCAAAGAAGCCATACAGACAGCACCTAGTGGTCACTGTCTCCGTGAACTGGAGACGGGAAAAAACAAATCACTGACATTACACCTCACTCAGTAATATTACATAAATATTAAAAATCAATCAATAAAATGCTCATTCTTCAAATCAACGAAAATCTCGCACCACACCAGAAAAAAAAATTGATCAAAAGATAAGATGTTATTTGGACAGAGCGGAATCAAAACTCCACCATCCTAACTATTTGCGTGGACGGAGGAGAAAGGTTGATCCCACACTCTGAGGGCAAGGGGAAAATCAAACTGAAACAATAGGAAAGCGAAAGAAATAGATATTTATGAGAAGGAAGGAAAATGACTCCCACGCATGTCCCCTGTAAACGAGGAAGGAGGTTGGGGTATCAGTCCTGGGAAAGGGGGGAGAAAAATTCTAATCTTGGGAAGGGAAAAGACTCTAACGCCCTGCCCGCCTTGCTGCCAGGTTCGAAGAGGAGGATGAGGCTATCGGTCTGAGGTGGGGAGGGTCAAAAAGTAATCTTACAAAAAAAAAAAAACTTAAACGGAGCAGAGGCAGAGCACCAAAAGATCTCAACCACTTAACACACATTGTCCTATCGCCAAAAAAAAAACAACAACAAATGCAAATATTCTTAACATCAAATAATCACTAATTTCTTTTTTTTTTTTTCCCTCCCTCAAACCCTTGGTAGGGACAATTTAAGTAATCCTTTTTTTTTTCTTCTCAAACCCTTGAGGGTACAAATAGAAATCTTTTTTTATTCCTCCTCAAACCCTTGAGGGTACAAATAGAATTCTTTTTTTTTTCCGGTGGAACAAACGCAGCTACGCGGTGTGAAATTGGAGTCGGGTTGTCACCAATGTCACACTGTCACTCTTGCATACCGCATTCATGACAGCCATTTACTCCATACGACAGCAATCTTTCAAAACCAATAAGGGCGCACTACCGAATGTTTTCTTCTCCCCTCTTCCTTCAGGGAAAAACATTTACTAAATCATTCATCCCACTTGTAAACAGAGTTTACAACTGTATCTCTTCCACATGAGAGACAAAAATAATCTGCCAATGTATCCTTCCTCACACGAGAGACAAATTCAATCTTCACCCATGTATTTCCCAAACACTGTATCCTCTCCTCACATGGAGAGAGAAAATAATTTAGTTCGCTAGTATAAAGCTATGGCCTTACATTCCTTTTTCCAAAAAAAACCGAATGGAGAATACATAACTCCCGTATCACTGAGGACATGCCTGCCTCAAGAAAAGCTCCCTGCTTTCTCAATTCCCTGTCTCTCGAGACAATATACTGCCCCTCGATTCTCCTGTCCTGGAGATTACGAGTCTCGACTTTCTCTTCCTGGAGTTTTCTGTCTCTTGAGAAACGACGAGCTTCAACTCTCCCCTGGAGTTGGCACTTGCTGGGGCTGAATACCCGTGTGTTCTCACACCATGGCCATCTTCAACCACCTCCGGGGTGAAAGGTGAAGGGGAAGGGCGCAAAGGGTAATAAAAGGTTGAAGGGGCTGAAACACGATAAGGTTCGTGTTAAGTACTACTTAATTCAACATATGAATTCTTTCTTTCTCTTTTCTTAAGTTTTCCCCTGTAGCTTTCCCAATATCTATCGCTCACCTGTAATGACTGGTCAAGCAAAAGAGGCCCACCGTCCTGACAGGTTCGAGTCTCTAGTCCTCTGCTGGGTTAAAACTGACTCTTCCTCATCTCCTTGTGAGTGCATATCAGTGTTCAAAACACATGACCAAGCACCTTACTTACCCGCCCTTGTTAAACTTAACTCAGTTGGTCACTTTTACCCAAGTCCACATTCGTTTCTTGAATGAGTCATACTCACAATTATTTTGGGACGCCGTTACTAGTCAAAGCCATATGAATTTCTTCTTTAGTTGTGGCACGGGGAACTGATTCATATCATTAACCACATGCGATGGAGCAGCGTCACATGATAGATGTGAGGCTACGTACAGATGTGTGAGTCGTGTTGTGTGTGTGTGTGTGTGTGTGAAACATCAGTCTCCAACAAAGCAAGACATCGCAACACAAAAGATCTGAACAAAAAAATCCATCCCCCTCAACGTTAGTATGATATGACCAGTCATTCTTATATATTGTCACAATGAGGATTTTGTTCAGCTTTCGCATATAACACGCGACGAAAATTGATGAAAATGTTCTAAACAGCCATATTTGATTTTCAATCTATTAACAATTCTTCCATCATCCTATTATGATTGGCAAAGGATTGAATAAAGATAGAAAAGAAGAGGTGTGGGGTGGGGACAGGGAGTAGAGGAGTTGTTAAAATGAGAAAATTACATTAGGTAAATATATTATGAATGTTAAAAACCCTTTCACCGCAACACACACACACAACACACACAAACCACACACACACACAACACACACACAAAATATTTATATATATATATATATTATTATAATTATATATATATATATATATATATATATATTTTTATATACTATATATATTATATAAATATATCTAAATATATTTATATTATATATTTTAAACCCCCAAATCTCACTTTTTTATATATATATATATAATATATATTATATATTATCTATCTCTCTCTTTTTTCTGAATATAACACTGAACGCATCAAGCAAATCATAATTACCCATCACTTCAACCATTTTCCCGCCGTTCTTTTGGCCTGCTTATCACATTTTGATAACTTCGAACATCGGTCTTTCCACCAGAATAACATAAGGACTGTTGTAATCCATCTTGACGACAGAACCATTCATATATTCTGTATACCTCTGGCCCTTCCTCATACATTCTGTATACCTCTGGCCCTTTCCCATACATTCTGTATACCTCTGGCCCTTTTCCCTATACATTCTGTATACCTCTGGCCCTTTTCCTATACATTCTGTATACCTCTGGCCCCTTCCCATACATTCTGTATACCTCTGGCCCTTTTCCCTATACATTCTGTATACCTCTGGCCCTTTTCCCTATACATTCTGTATACCTCTGTCCCTTTCCCTATACATTCTGTATACCTCTAGCCCTTTCCCTATATAATCTGTATACCTCTGGCCCTTTCCCATACATTCTGTATACCTCTGGCCCTTTCCCATGCATTCTGTATACCTCTGGCCCTTTCCCTATACATTCTGTATACCTCTGGCCCTTTCCCTATACTTTCTGTATACCTCTGGCCCTTTTCCCTATACATTCTGTATACCTCTGGCCCTTTCCCTATACACTCTGTATACCTCTGTCCCTTCCCTATACATTCTGTATACCTCTGTCCCTTTTCCTATACATTCTGTATACCTCTGTCCCTTTCCCTATACATTCTGTATACCTCTGTCCCTTTCCCTATACTTTCTGTATACCTCTGTCCCTTTCCCATACATTCTGTATACCTCTGTCCCTTTCCCATACATTCTGTGTACCTCTGTCCCTTTCCCTATACTTTCTGTATACCTCTGTCCCTTTCCCATACATTCTGTATACCTCTGTCCCTTTCCCATACATTCTGTATACCTCTGTCCCCTTTCCCATACATTCTGTATACCTCTGTCCCTTTCCCATACATTCTGTATACCTCTGTCCCTTTCCCATACATTCTGTATACCACTGTCCCTTTCCCATACATTCTGTATACCTCTGTCCCTTTCCCATACATTCTGTATACCTCTGTCCCTTTCCGTATACACTCTGCATGCCTCTAGCCCTTTCCCATGCATTCTGTATATCTTCTCTCCCTTTCCCTATACATTCTGTATACGTTTGTCCCTTTCCCTATACATTCTGTATACCTCTGGCCCTTTCCCATACATTCTGTATACCTCTGGCCCTTTCCCATGCATTCTGTATACCTCTGTCCCTTTCCCATACATTCTGTATACCTCTGGCGCTTTCCCATACATTCTGTATACCTCTGGCCCTTTCCCTATACATTGGGTATACCTCTGTCCCTTTCCCATACATTCTGTATACCTCTGTCCCATCCCTATACATTCTGTATACCTCTGTCCCTTTCCCTATACATTCTGTATACCTCTGTCCCTTTCCCATACATTCTGTATACCTCTGTCCCTTCCCTATACATTCCGTATACCTCTGTTCCTTCCCTATACATTCTGTATGCCTCTGTCCCTTTCCCTATACATTCTGTATACCTCTGTCCCTTCCCCATACATTCTGTATACCTCTGGCCCTTCCACTATACATTATGTGTACCTCTGGCCCTTTCCCTATACATTCTGTATACCTCTGGCCCATCCCCTGTACATTCTGTATACCTCTGGCCATTTCCCATACATTCTGTATACCTCTGTCCCTTCCTCATACATTCTGTATACCTCTGGCCCTTTCCCTATACATTCTATATACCTCTGGCCCTTCCCTATACATTCTATATACCTCTGGCCCTTTCTCATGCATTCTGTATACCTCTGTCCCTTCCTCATACATCTGTATACCTCTGCCCTTTCCCTATACATTCTATATACCTCTGGCCCTTTCCCATACATTCTGTATACCTCTGTCCCTTTCCCTATACACTCTGCATACTTCTGTCCCTTTCCCTATACATTCTGTATACGTCTGTCCCTTTCCCTATACATTCTGTATACCGCTGGCCCTTTCCCTATACATTCTGTATACCTCTGTCCCTTCCTTATACATTCTGTATACCTCTGTCCCTTTACCTATACACTCTGTATACCTCTGTCTCTTTCCCTATACACTCTGTATACCTCTGTCCCTTTCCCTATACATTCGGTATACCTCTGGTCCTTCCATATACATTCTGTATACCTCTGGCCCTTCCCTATACACTCTGTATACCTCTGTCCCTTTACCTATACACTCTGTATACCCCTGTCTCTTTCCCTATACACTCTGTATACCTCTGTCCCTTTCCCTATACATTCTGTATACCTCTGGCCCTTACCTGTACACTCTGTATACCTCTGGCCCTTCCCTATACATCTGTATACCTCTGTCCCTTTCCCTATACACTCTGTATACCTCTGCCACTTCCCTGTACACTCTGTACACTCTGGCCCTTCCCTATACATTCTGTATACCTCTGTCCCTTTCCCTATACACTCTGTATACCTCTGTCCCTTTCCCTGCACACTCTGTGTACCTCTGTCCCTTCCCTATACACTCTGTATACCTCTGTCCCTTCCCTGTACACTCTGTGTCACGGTCAAAAATAGAACAACCAAGTGGTGGTCCAGGTTGTTTGGACATAAGCTCTAACTCAAATATTCTGGGCGCCACGTCGACGGGCCCATGGTTCGATCCAGCCAATTAAGCATAGGGAGAGGCTCCACAGAGACGGTCTGTCCGGCTAGACGGACTAAGCAGCTTTGACCGACGCCTCGATGTCTAGCGAGACGAGTCGTAGCCCCGGGCTCGGGCTCATCTAGCCAATTTGTGGAACCAGCGCCATTGTTAGTCGACTCGCGGGTTAAAGCGAAAGAAGGGGAAGGTAGTTTTTTGGGGGGTGAAACTACTAATAATTAAAATGCCCAATTGACCCCAAGAGAGTAAGGCGTGTAGGCATACGGCAATTTTTTAAAACATCCAAGGAATTAGAGGAGAAACTCGGGTATCAGGGTAAAAAAACTGACCAATTTTACTCCCCCTGAATGACAGATCGGAACGGAAAAGGGGAGTGAGAGGAAAAAACGGAGAACGAGGGGAGAACGAACAAGAAAAGGAAGAAGAGAGGTTCGGGGTGAGTCCTGCGGAGAAAGCAGGGATGAGAGGAGGAAGTTTGAGCTTTAGCACCAGTTTTAAAGCTGCAAAGGGGGGCTAAAGAGAGATGGGGAAAAGAAGTTGCAAACTAATAAAAGAGAAAAAAGAAAAGAAAGGAAAAGAAAACAACCAAAGTCCATTTAAAAGAGCAACTAGGGAGAGAGAGAGAGGCAATGCTAATGCAGAAAAAGAAAGGAAACAATCAGTGATAGTCACGTTCCCTTCAAAACCGGGGTTCACCTCATACTTGGGCCGCGCCACTTTCATCGGCACCAACCGACCAACCCAACCACCCCCGGGTGCCAGCTCCACTTTGCCGGGTGCAACAACCAACACCTGCCCGCATTGTGTCGTGTTTGAAAGTGACAGTGAGAAAAAAAAAGGAAAAGAAAAAAGACAGTGATTGGGAAATAGTTAAGATCACCGGCCAGGTAAAGTAAAAATCATTTAAAAACCCGGGTTATTAATGAGTTTAGATAAAGATTTTGTGAAGTTCAGAAAAGAGAAGTTTTTTTTCTTTTGATTCCAATGCATTGAGTTCGTTCTATGATCATGTGTAGAAAAGTTAAGACTTTACAGTTTTTTGATGTACGGATGCATATATAGAATAGATGAAACAACTGTGAGTTTTTGGCTGTGCGCTAGCCTTTCCTCCACGACACCCCCGGTTGAAAATTTTTTTGGCGAGTTTGCCAGGGAAAAAACCCCCCCGGGCCCCAAATTTTTTAAAAATTGAAAATTCTCAGAGAGGAAGCGGGTGGATTCAAGTATTGAAACCCCTAAACAAGGGTTGTCAAAGAAAAGTCCCAAAATATTAAATACTAGGTTTGGCTTTCTTCCAAAATTAATCTGGGCTTGGCTTTTTAACCCCCGATACTTATTTCGCACAGTTTTCCAAAATTTCGCCTCAAGTTGGGCCCGGCCCGGGGCGTCTTAAAAAAACAACTACGTTTTGCCCCAAGAATATTATCATCATAGATTGTGCTATTACGTCACCGTGCGGTAACCACCAGTTTGGCTGTCGTTTTAAAAAATTGTTCAAAAAAAAAAAGAATTAATGGGGGACAAAAAGAACACCCCTATTAACAACTGTAGCGCCTCGTGATTTAGGCATTGGGGAGATGAGTTGCGTGCATTTGTTGAAAACCAACAAAAAGGGAAAGGAGAAGCCGGAAAGACCGTGTCGCAGTAGAACGAAAAGAAATAGAAAATAAAGGATCAGGCTAACAAAAAAAGAAACGCAGGAAACGAAAGAATGAAGCGGGAAACAAAAAAGGTTTAAAGCTGGGGAAACGGGGAAACAGAAAACAAAAGGGTTTAAACAAAGTTACAGAAATAAATAAAAAAGGGGACCACCGTGTGGATTTCACTTTCCGTGACTCTGTGCGCAGCTATGCCCCCGACCCAAGTTGCCAAATTCCTAAAGGAACCGATTCGATTAAAATGCATACTCAGCGTTTCAAAACGTTTGCGACCAGTCAGGGTTGGCCCCCAAAGATGGGCAGTCATTTTGTCACGCTTTGCGGGGAAGGCATTTCAGATTTTTACTGCGTTACCAGCAAACAACAGTCGATTTCGGCCGGAAGGAATCGTTTGAAAGGGTTTGACCTCACAGGGAGGGTTCGGAAGAAATTTCGTTCAAACTAAATTACAACAGGTGAACTACACTCGTTTGGGGCACTCTAATCACTAATTTTTTAGAAATGTTTAAAATTGAGTGGGCGAAAAAAGGAGTTCGCGATTGAAAGGCTAATAAAAGGCAGATTTTGTCAGTTTTCGGCCCTAGTTTTAAACCCTACATTAAAGAAGAAAGCCGGACAGCAGAGAGTTTTGAAGTTCGCAGAGGTGTAAAGAGGCACGTTTGGGCACTAAGGGCAGGAGAAACAGTTGCAGGCCACAGGGGGAGAAGAGGCAAGGGGAAATGGGGGGTTTTCTGCAAAGTCGCAAACCCAGTGTTGGGCGAAGGGAAAGGGGAAAGGGACATTAGTGTTTTCATTTTCACAAAAGGGGCTGGCGAGGGAATGTCGCATGGGTTCCAGAAGGGAGCACCTTTTCAAGAGGGATAAGGGGGCCAAGGGGAAAAGCCTGCGGGAACCAAAAAAGGGGTTTAGTCTGAAGAGGGGGGGAGGCACCTATGCTAGCACGACAGCATCTGCAGGGGTGGGGGGCACTAGCTGATGTTCGTTAAACCATTTTAAGAAGGGGATTTTCCCCCAAGGTGAAATGTTACAGACACTGGTTTTCTGCGTGTGTACAAAAACCTGGTCGAGAAAGGGATTGACAGGCAAACCAACCTGACCTAATCGTGGGCCCGTGAGGGAGTTTCCCGTTGCAAAATAGAAGTACGTACCCCTACTTCTCAGGCGAGTTGTCTCGTTGGTGATGGAAAACCCCCTTCAAAAATTTGATCTTGGGAAAAATTTCCCGGGGCAAGGTCCGGGGGTCCTAGTTTTTTGGGCTGCTACAGGGCAGAGTTCAGACCGGAGCAAGAAGGAGGGAAAAGTTGTTAAACCGTTAGTTGTTCCAAAGGAGTCGGGCTAACTTCCCCTATGATTTAGGCGCACAGAACAAAACCCCTTTGCTCGTGAAGCTTGGGGGTTTTCAAGAGGTGGAGAGAAAAAAGTGGTTAGAGGGGGTAGACAGAATTTTTTTGTGAAAGCAAAGGGTTTGTACCGGTGTTACCCCAAAGGGAAGACAGGGAAGGTGCCACCAGTTAGAGTACCAGCGTTACGGAAAAACGTCATGTCAGTGGGCACGATCGCTCATGCGGGTCCTCTCGGGACCAGCAAAAAAACTGACCGAATCTTTGATGACTTTCTTGGCCGGGCAAGGCAACATCAAAACGTTTCTGCTGTCATGTGACGGTGTCAAAGGGCACCACAAAGGGGGAAGGGAAGGGCCCCCTTAAACATCCCCCTTTAATTGACACACCATTCAGGAGGGGGGCTATTGATCTGATTTGGGCCCAATCTCGCCCCGCCAAAGGGGGCACAGGATGAACAATTTAAATTGCAAGGAAGGTTTCAGGAGGCAGGGGCGTCAAAAAGCAATATACGAAGGTGAGGAAGCAATCCCTCAAGGTGGGAGATCAATCTGGGACTGCTTCCCACGGTCACAACAAGTGGATGCATTGGAAAGGGCCATTCACCATCATTGAAAAGGGAATCAGGACTAAACCCAAAAGATGGAAAGGAAAATAAAAAATTTCCAGCAAATTTGCCCGCAAATATATTCACGAGACTCAGCAATAGGCGCCAGCAATCATTGATGGAGGTGAAGGAACCCACGAAGAAGGGAGATTTTGTTTCCTGGTTTCCCGGAGAAGAGTCTACAGGGACGTTCACTGTATGAAGGGGTAGACAGTAGGGAAAAGAGGGAAATTAGGGGGCTCCCGAAAGTAAAGGCGCCCGCTGATAAACCCGGGGGACAACCTAAGACATGTACGGTGGTAACATCGCAAAAAACCCGTAAATGTAAACCACCCGACCCAAGCCCCAACAAGGACGAGAGGGGTAAAAAGGTTTTTACCCTTGGGGGGATTGAACCCCCAAATCATCATAAGGAACCCTCGTCTTAGGAGGAAAAATCAGTGACATCGATTTTGTGCGACTATAGACGTTTAAAAAAATGTCCCACCGTCGACAGAGGATACCGCATGGAAGACCGTTCGCTCAGATCGCCACAAGCAAAGACCCATTTTACCGGGTAATCCCAGCAAGGGTTCTGGCAAATAGCCTGGAAAGGGACTCAAAAGGGAAATCACGCATTCTCCACTCCTAAGGGGCAACCATCGAGTACTCCCCCTTTTGGGATGGTCAACGCACCGCAGTCTTCTCTCGGATGATGAGAAATTATTGACGGGGTTGAAGGCGTTGTGATTTTATGGGTACATTCTGAACTCCGAAATGGGAGGAGCATAAAGGGCGCTAGGAGCATTTTAGAGAGGTTTAGACAAGCCAACCACAGCCAACCAACAAGTCCAGGGTTTGGTTTTCCCCCTGGGGGTTCCCCAGGTTTTGTTGTCGGGGCGACACAAAGCAGCCAGAAAAGGGGAAAGGGAGAAGATGATGAAATTTAGAGAGACCAAAGACCAAAACAAATCAAGTCTGCTATTTTATTGCTTCTATAGGGGGTTTGTTCCAAATTTCGCGCAATCACGGTCCTCTCATGATTTGGCAAGGCAGGGGAAACCGGCAGGGCGAAATGGTCAGAACGCGCAGACAAGCACGCAAAGGTCTGGAAAGACAGGTCCTCCCATCTTTAAGCTAAACCCGGGAAAGTCCAAACCTTTTTTTTGCGGGCAGATGCATCAGCGGGGATAGGGCATATTTTTTGCAGGAGCATGAAGGAGTCGATTTTCCCGGGGGAAAGCTAGCGGGAAGTTGACAAAGTTGAAGAAGGGAAAGCACATAGAGAAGGAGTTTTAGCTGTTGGTGGGCCTGAGAATTTTCCACAAAAAATTGGGGGGAAAAAGATTTTCGTGATAGAGACAGATCATAAACCCCAACTAAAATTTTCCTGCAGGAGGCGCAGTTAAAAAAAACAGCAGATGCGCTTTGGGGCAATGGCACTGCACCCTACAGTACCGAGTGAAAGTACTTTCCCAGGCCCGACAGAATGTCGGGAGCGACTTTTTAATCGCTGGGTCTAGAAAGGGCTGCAACTCAGGGGAAGTCATCACACCCGGGGGTCCCGGGTTTTTTAAAAATATGTGTTGTTTACATTTTATGTTGATTGGATATGGGTTCATTCCCATTGGCTAGGGTTCAAATTTTTTTTTGTGTAGACTTTTCATATTTTCTTTGTGAGACTTTTTTCAGTGAATGAAATTATGCTTGGAGCATACAGCCCTTTTTAAATGATGCATTTTTTTGCAATAAGTGAGGAGGAGATTCCTCAGGGGAAGTTTTCCTGGATCGTGATCATTTTTTTATATTTTTTTGTTTTTCATAAAAATTTGTGAAGAGAAATATGGCCAACCGCGGTGGGGGGAAATTGCAAGGTCGCCAAGGGGTGGGTTATAAAATAAATTGAAATAACGCAAGAGCGCCGTCAATGATAACCCCATTGGAGTGGTATTCACAAAAGATATATTTTAAAAAATTTTTATAAACCGTTGGGTTTTTAAAATATTTTTTAAAAAATTTTCACGTGTACTGTGGTTTTAGCCCAAAAACGGGTTTTTGTTTTTTTTGTACCGTGGTTTTGAGACGATGCGGGGCATAGTTTTTTTGCAAGGGGGGAAAAAGTCACGGGCAAAAATAGAACAACCAAGTGGGGTCCAGGTTGTTTTGGACATAAGCTCTAAAATCAAATATTCGGGGGCCCCCTTCCCACGGGGGATGGTTTGGATCCAGCCCCAAAATTTAAACCCTAGGGGGGAAAGGGTCCCCCAGAGACGGTCCGGGCCGGGAGACGGGCTAAGCAGCTTTGGGCCGACGCCTCATGTCCCCAGCGAGACGAGTCTAGCGCCTGGCTCAGGGTCATCTAGCCAATTTGTGGAAAACCCCGCCATTGTTAGTCGGGCTTTCCCCAGGGTTTAAAACAGGAAAGGAAGGGGGGGAAAGGGAGTTGGGGGGTGGGGGGGAAAACTAGCTAATCAAATTTTAAAAGACCAATTACCACCACAGAGAGTAAGGCGTGTAGGCATGACTGGCATGATTTGAACATCCAATGGAATTAGAGGAGATAACTTCGGGTATCAGGGTAAAAATACTGACCAATGGTACTCGCCCTGAATGACAGATCGGAACGGGATAAGAAGGATGTGAGAGGGAGAGAACGGAGAACGAGGGGAGAACGAACAGAGAGACAGGGAGAGAGAGAGAGGTTCTGGGGTGTAGTCTCTGCAGGAGAAAGGCAGAGAGATGAGAGGAGTGAAGTTTGAGCATTAGCACCAGATATAGTCTGCAAAGGGAGGACTAAAGAGAGATGTGGAAAGAGAGAGTTGCTAACTAATGAAGAGAAAAAGAAAGAAAAGAAAAGGAAAAGAAAAGCAACCATGTCCATTTAATAGAGCAGACTAGGAGAGAGAGAGAGAGAGTTGCAATGCGTTAATGCAGGAAGAAAGAAAGGAGAACAGATCGATGTTGATAGTCACTGTTCTATCTGAACGGGGTTCGACCTCATACTTGGCCAGCGCCACTTTCATCGGCAGTCCAACCTGACCAACGCCAGCAGTCCAGCCTGACCGGTGCCAGCAGTCCAGCTTGACCGGTGCAAGCAGACCAACACCAGTGCCAGCAGTTGTGTCGTGTTGTGAAAGTGACAGTGAGAAAAAAAAAGGAAAAGAAAAAGACAGTGATTCGTGAATAGTTAAGATCACCTGGCCAGGTAAAGTAGAAATCTATTTATACCCGGGTTAGTTAATGATGTTTTAGATAAATGATTTTTGTGAAGTTCAGGAAAGAGAGAATGTTTTATTTCATTTGATTCCATATGCATTGATGTTTCGTTCTATGATCATGTGTAGTAAAGTTATAGACTTTACTAGTGGTTTGATGTGACGGATGCATGATATATGAATGAGATTGTAAGCAAGCTGTGAGTGTGTTTGGGCTGTGCGCTAGTCCTTCCTCCATCGACATCACCCGAGGTTGACACTCTGTATACCTCTGTCCCTTTCCCTGTACACTCTGTGTACCTCTGTCCCTTCCCTGTACACTCTGTATACCTCTGTCCCTTTCCCTGTACACTCTGTGTATCTCTGTCCCTTCCCTGTACACTCTGTATACCTCTGTCCCTTTCCTGTACACTCTGTGTACCTCTGTCCCTTCCCTGTACACTCTGTATACATCTGTCCCTTCCCTGTACACTCTGTATACCTCTTTCCCTTCCCTGTACACTCTGTATACCTCTGTCCCTTCCCTGTACACTCTGTATACCTCTGTCCCTTCCCTGTACACTCTGTATACCCTTGTCCCTTCCCTGTACACTCTGTATACCTCTGTGCCTTCCCTGTGCACTCTGTATACCTATGTCCCTTCCTGTACACTCTGTATACCTCTGTCCCTTCCCTGTACACTCTGTATACCCTTGTCCCTTCCCTGTACACTCTGTATACCTCTGTCCCTTCCCTGTACACTCTGTATACCTCTGTCCCTTCCCTGTACACTCTGTATACCTCTGTCCCTTCCCTGTACACTCTGTATACCCTTGTCCCTTCCCTGTACACTCTGTATACCTCTGTCCCTTCCCTGTACACTCTGTATACCCTTGTCCCTTCCCTGTACACTCTGTATACCTCTGTCCCTTCCCTGTACACTCTGTATACCTCTGTCCCTTCCCTGTACACTCTGTATACCTCTGTCCCTTCCCTGTACACTCTGTATACCTCTGTCCCTTCCCTGTACACTCTGTATACCCTTGTCCCTTCCCTATACACTCTGTATACCTCAGTCCCTTCCCTGTACACTCTGTATACCTCTGTCCCTTCCCTATACACTCTGTATACCTCTGTCCCTTCCCTGTACACTCTGTATACCCTTGTCCCTTCCCTGTACACTCTGTATACCTCTGGTACCCGCTCCTACCTACGCCGCCTGTGACGTCAACGTAAATTATGACGTCAACTGGAAATGACATAGAAACTACATGACGAAAATAATAATAAGAGACAAGGGAAGAGAGCAAGAACTAACGGCCGAGGCTTTGGTGTCCAGCCTACTTTATTTTGTTTTAATCATCGTTTTCTCCGTAGTGTTACTATGTGGAGAGGCTGACTTTCAAGTCAGTAGTATATCGAAGTTAATTGTGTATGTGGGATACTTTTGATGACGGTACCAGCGGAATATGTACAAGAAAATTTATTTGTTATAAAAATGTTGTGAAGGTTGTGTCGCCGAGAGTGACTTAAAACTCCTGTAAGATTATTTATGTGCTCAAATTGTACCACCGCATGTGTGTCGGTGGGCTGAATTTATTGATGTGAACACTGTAATATCAATACACGGAGAAGTTAATATTTGTTTTAGTTCAACGGTACGTCGAATCGAAGTTTATTGTATTCTATGGGACTTTGCTGAAATTGTGTTCTCCGGGGATTCAATATAGACTGCTGTGCTTTGTGAATCTGCAGTTCTTCATCTGTGGATTGCTGTACTGTATGAATCTGCGGTTCCTCTTCTATGGTTTACTGTGCTTTATGAATCTTCAGTTCTTCATCTGTGGATTGCTGTGCTTTATGAATCTACGGTTCTTCTTCTGTGGATTGCTGTTCTTTGTGAATCTGCGTTTCTTCTGCTATGGATTATTGTGCCTTGTAAATTTGCGGTTCTTCTTCTGATTAGTTCGACGTGATTTATTGTGCTTGTATATAGAGACCCTGTTTCTCTTCTTCATCGCTGTGTTTGGTGAACGGCGTACTTGTATGGGGGACCTTGGTTATCCTTCTTTGTTTCTTTTAGCAGTGGCGGCGGAAGCTGTCCAGGATTAGGGGGGGGGGGGGGGGGGGGGGGGGGGCGATGGGGGGAATGGGGGGGGGGTGGGGGGCAATGAATTTCAAAATTGAACTCCGACAATCACAATATGGCAATGTTTGATAAAAAAAATTCCAGCATGCAATGTTCAGTTCACACACACACACACACACACACACACACACACACACACACACACACACACACACACACACACCACACACAATACTTGAAATACACTTTGTATAGCTGCAATTAAAACGTTGCAGAAACTGAGACAGAGAGAGAGAGGGAGAGAGAGGGAGAGAGAGAGAGAGAGAGAGAGAGGGACAACCGTCAGACTTTCTGACGGCCATAACGTAAATAACACACCTTCTCTTCATAATTGACTGGACATTAGGCACCGTAAAATGCAGTTACTAAGTCACGATTGTCACAGTCTGTGCATTAGCAGGTTACACCAACAGCTGGGAGGTTACACCTTTACACATTTAATTTTCCGAAGTAACTTTGACGTCGTTCGTTTTTCCAAAGGAACTCGGAAAAAAATTTCAGCGGAAGGGCTGATAAACCCTTTGGTCTTTAAAACACATGCATAATGAGATAGGGTTTAAAGGCCCCTCCTGATTTCATGGGTGCTTGGGGAAGTATGTTTTTTGACCCGTTTCAAGGCAAAAAAACGCGTTCAGCGGTTGAAAGCTGTAAGGGAATGGTCAAGAAACAGCCTGATAAGTTTTTTTAAACCTCACTCAACTTTTTTTAACAGTGTCAGAAGCGGGAGTTCTTTTTTAGCAGTCCCTTTAAAAGATGGACTTCTTGTTGCCCCCCAGACCCATGGGGAAAGGAGGGCCAACGGTTTTTTTTGATTTTTGGGTTCTGTCCTGTCAATGTGGGCCGCATATGGGTCTTTGACTCTTGAGGAATTTTGGATTCTTTCCTGGCTCCCGCCCCCAAGGGGAAATTATAATCTTCCTTGGCAATTTAAGATTTTCCCTTGGTGAAATCTGCGCTGTATATGCTCGTTAAACTTTTTGGTCTATAGCCTATGTATGCTGCCCTGTAATAAGCGAAGGGCCCGGAGTAGCTGTGCCCCGGGGAGCCCTCATAAAGGGTTTTTCATGGAGGCTGTCTTGCCCTCGGAATGGGGGGCTCATCACACCGTTTGCGCCATGGTTGGGGCGTGGGGAAAAAAACCTTTCGGGAAAACTTTTTTTATTGGCCATACTTTAAAACTTTCCCCCAGCAGGGGTTTTGCACGTTTTTTTGCATCCACACAGGACGTTTTGTTTCCTTTGAACAGCAGTCCCCCAGCTTTCATCACAGAAAAAGACACCCCTTTGAAAATGAAGCCCAAAAACAGGTGGAGAAATGCTGCATAAGTGCAAAAGGGGGCCGGATGCCTCCTGGCATACTCATCAGGGCCTTGTGAGACTATTAAGTTTTTTTTTAAAAAACCCTCTTGGGTTCTAAATGAAAATTAAAACCCCTTCCTTGTTCGAACACGTGGTTTAATGGACGGGCTGCACGAAGGGGGATGTTTCCTGTTGGATTGTTTCAAAAAAAGGGTCTGTCGTTTTGGTGATAATTTTTATCAATGAATGGGCCCCTTTTGGCAAAATCCCAAAGGGATCCTTATTACTTTTTTAAAATTTTGGGAAAACCTCTGTAACACAAGGGGTTACTGGTGTTTCCAAACATTTTACGGAAAATGTGACGGGACCCCATTTGGAAAACCCTTTTGGGAACCCTGAAAAAGTGACCCTAAAATTACTGGCCCCGTCGTAGGCGCAAGTCCAGCCTGATCAAGCAATCCTTTAGGGGCATTAAAAACTGCCCTCAGCACAGGTATTGTCAACATGCACCATCCCCGGGCTCCTCTATGACTTCAAACTGCTCACTACCCATCTTATGCAAATTACAACCTGCTCCCTGTTTGCAACATCGCGGGTTTCGTCAGCTATATCGAAAACCAATTCGCTTCTCTGATTTCAACGTACAACAGATCGCAAGACTTTATGTGCCATAACCTGAGGATCTCGTTGACAATACATGTGACAGATATTTTGAACCTGTGTTTGTTTTTTTCCTTGCAGCCCTCTCCAAAGCAGAACTTGAGAAACATAACATCCTTTCAAGCTAGATTACTGCAACGTGTTCTCCTTGGCTGCCCCCTCAACTGTCATCCAACCCCTCCAACGTGTACAGAACTCTGCAGCCCGTCCATTTGCAAATCTCCTGGGACCCAACCCGGGCAGCCCCTCCTGAAAAAGTTCACTGGCTCCCCGTTGAAGAAAGAATTAAATAAAAAATGTTGTTGTCTCTGCTTCAAGATTTTCACGGGCAAATGCCCCTGCCTATCTTTCCGATCCCCTTTCAAGTATATGTCCCCATCACGAACGCTCCGCCCTCCACCGACACCAGACCTTCCGCTTTCCCAGTTACCGTCCCCATCGTAACACATGGCGAACGAGCTTTCCTCATACGCAGCTCCCAAACTCTGGAATAAACTCCCCTATGCCCTTAAGACATTCTAAAACCCTTTTTCTTCCTTCAAAACCTCCCTGAAAACCCACCTTTTCAAAAAATACAAAGAAGACAGTCATTACCAGTTTAGTTGATTGACTCTTGTTGCTTCTGGGGATCGCTTAGTAGTTTGTGCTTGTTGCGGCTGTTGTGTTTTGGGTGTGCCTGTGCGTGGAGTGTGTGTTGCGCGTGCGAGATAATGGAGAGAGCCTTTGTTTTTTCATTCTGAGCCGTTTTTTTTAATGCTTTTTTTTTTTACATTTAGCAATTGTTATTTTTTCTGCCTTTGTAAAGCGCCTTGTGCCGTGGAAGGCGCTAAAATAAATCCCCATTTTATTATTATTTATTATTTGAAGGTTGCCTTTCCCGCTCGTCATGTCCACGGAGAGGCAAAACCCTGACGCAGGAGAAACTGAAGGCTCTTTTGTTCGTTCATCAGGTGTTTCTTTTGTTCTGTTTCCCTGCTGACACGTCACTGGAGCATACACTGACGTTGTAGACTGCCTACAGTTTACGTCATACACGGCTGCTCCATGTGAAGATGATTTTTCGTGGCTTGAGAACTTTTCCAGTGCTTTCTTTTCCAGTTGTCAAAACCGCTCCATACAAATGCTGCATCAGGGTTTTCAGCCTTGATGATTAGCCCTCATGCAGAAGAAACAACATACCTTGTTGTCTCTTGTGCATAGGTGAAGCCAAGGGTATTGCTGGAACCAAGATCTTTGAAGGCCGGGGCCTTCCTGAACTTACCCTGGTCAGTTTTGGGGAGGACTGTGTCGCTCTGTGGCTGAAAGGGGTTGACTGGTCCTTGCAGCACACAGTACTGACATTTTTGGTTTCTTACAGTAGCAGGTCGGTCAATGTCATCACGAGGAGACTGCGCAGGTCGGTTGGCGTCGTCACGAGGAGACTGTACGATTGATGCACCTTCTGTAGGAGATGAGGAAACACTTTCTTCCTCCTTTTCTTCATCATTTTCACTGTCCTGGTTTGATAAAGTGTTAGGCTCACAAAATGTTCCTCGCCTATTTGTCCTATAAGAACAGGTGGAAGGGATGATTCAGTGTCTCCCGCCAAGATATTATTTATCAGGTAGCCTATCCTGGAGCTGTCTTGCTGACTTGTTACGATTGTGTTATGTCCCTACCAATCATTCTCGCCATAGCTTGCACTACAATAGCATCAGCATATATGCCATTCTTGGCAATGTTGGTCAGGTACTGGTCAGTAATGTGTGACCAAAGTGGGTCAGCTGCAGAGAGGTTCCCGAGAAATGTGTTGACATCTTTCCTGAGCGAGTTTGACAGGAAGTATGACAAGTATGGCGACAAGGTGATGCACCATCAACATCTCCTCTCTCTCTCTCTCTTCTCTCTCCTCTCTCTCCCTCTCTCTCTCTCCTCTCCTCTCTCTCTTCTCTCTTCTCTCTCTCTCTCTCCTCTCTCTCTCTCTCTGATTTTTTGGAGGTGCTCAATATTAGGGGGGGGGTGGGGGGCAGTATATAAGGCTGCCCCCCCCCCCCCCAATATTGTTCTGGAGGGGGGCATGGGCCCCCCCCGCCCCCCCCCCCCCCCCCCCCCCCCCCCCCCCCCCCTGTTCCGCCGCCTGTGTTTAGTGTTGTAGACTGTGGCTTGGGTACTGTGGAACCGAGTCTGTTGACTGTATATATATGTGAGACACTGTGGAAGGCGCCGGCGAGATCTGTGAGTGATATCAAGATATGTAATATGATATCTGATGATTGAAGTTCCTATGTATTGATATCTTGATCTATATGCTGTGTAGTGACATGTATTAATTTGTACCAATTCACATGAATGTATGTTTTGATGGTTCAGGCAGCATAATTATAAAGAAAAGAAATCTAACTCGTGTGTTGCCTGGCTATCCATGTACGTATGGTGTGGGTGTGTGTAGGGAATAATTATTACACGCATCCAAATTTTTGAGAGTTAGAGTCAGACAACAAAACACGCACCGCACACCATCCGTAAACACCGCCCCTCCTCACCACACACACACACACACACACACACACACACACACCACACACACACACACAACACACAACACACACACACACGGGCGCGCGCGCGCGCGCGCGCACTGAGAGAGAGAGAGAGAGAGAGAGAGAGAGAGAGAGAGAGAGAGAGAGAGAGAGGAGGGAGAGAGAGAGAGGGGGGGGGGCCTCACGTGAAATTTTAAGGATGAAAGAGTACGGGAAAAAAAAAAACATGAAAGAAGAAGAAAGAAAAGGACGAGAAGATGGAACCTGAAAAAGTAAGAGACTGAGAAAAAAAGAGAAAAAAAAAAAAAAAAAAAAACAACAACAACAACAACTGGAGGAGGAGCGGGAGGAGGAGAAGTTTCAGATTCATCAAGGAGGTGTCACTGGGTGCGGACTAGTGCATATACATACATCACATCATGTCTGCCAAGTCATGAGACCAAACAACGCCGAGTTTACTTCTGAACAATTAAAACAATGAGTGAATTCTTCTTCTTCTTCTGCCTACGCAGGCTGATACTCCTGCGGACACTCCCTATGTGGACAGGCAAGAATTAACCCCATCTACCCAACAAAGGGAGTGGAGTTTTGTGTGTATCACCGTTTTTTTTTTTTATCCCGCCATTAAGGCAGCCATACTCCATCTTCGGGGAAGGTGTACGCTATGTGTAACTTGTCATCCATACCAACGGCCAAACTGGCCTTCTCTTCCGAAAGTTGGTGATGGGATTTGACGTGTGTGCAAGATGTTATGCGTGCGTTCACACACGGAACCTCGGTTTAGAGTCTCATTCGAAGGACTGTATGGGAAATGAAGTCAGAACTAATGTTAACTCCGAGGGAAAATCCCCCTGTACCGAAACGGCCCGGCGGAGATTCGAACCCGCAACCCTTGGATCACGAGTCCGGCGCTCGACCAACTGAGCTATTCCGGTCCCCAAATGAGTGAATGAAATGGGGGGGGGGGGGGGGGGGGGGAAGAGAACAGATTTGGAAAGAGGGTGTTATGGACAAGACCTTAGCACATGTCTGACTTAGGCACTGACCAGATCCTCTCGTCTGACCTTGGATACTTAGCTGACGTTGATTGTCTGCGCTGCTTCTGCGTGCGTGCGTGCGTGCGTATGTGCGTGCTGCCTGCAGTGTGTAATTGTGCGCGCACGCACCTGCGCGCGTATGCACGTGTGTGTATAATTATGTGGGCATACTCACGTATGTGTATGTACGCTTGCGTATGGGGCATATGTGTGGAATAGCTGTTCAGTGGATTTCTATTTTAAAAGATAAGTAAGTCGTTAAATAAATAAAATAAAATGTTAACCAAATTAAAAAAACATGAATAGAAATATGTATTAGAATGAAACTTATAAAAGATACAGAAGTAACTCGATGACCAAAAAACAAATCGAAGGAGGACAACAGCAGCAACTACAATAGCAACAGTATTAGCAGCAGAGACAACAACAACAACAACAACAACAAC
>CM031619.1:44608423-44618423 GCA_018398815.1 Conus ventricosus
AACATAAACCCCAACAGCTGCAACATATCATGAATTACGCACATATTCAAAGTCCAGTCGCAGGACGTGATTTTTTTTTTATGGTACACTCGGAAATACTAACGGCAGTAACATCTTTACAAAAATTTTCTGGCCTCATTTATCTTGTTTATACCAAAAATGTAGAGATGAATCAGACTAGACAGGTCTCTCTCTCTCTCTCTCTCTCTCTCTCTCTCTCTCTCTCTCTCTCTCTCTCTCTCTCTCTCTCTCTCTCTTCTCTCTCTCTCTCTCTCTCTCTCTCTTCTCTCTCTCTCTCTCTCTCTCTCTCTGTATAAAGCGTTTCAGTTTGTCAAGTTGCAAATTGTTAAGTTTTTAATTTTTAACCTTATCATTTGTATATAAAGAAACTTTGTGTGAATGATTGTTCAATTACTCCCATCAGAGGGGCAATGGCCTATATATGATTAAAACATTAAATCTGATCTGAATCTGTCTGTCTGTCTGTTCTTCTCTCTCTCTCATTCTCTCTCTTCTTTCTTCTCTTCTCCCCTCTCTCTCTCTCTCCCCCTCTCCTCTCTCTCTCTCCCCTCTCAGCTCAATACTGCAAAGGTAATTTTCATTTTATATACTCATTTTATGATTTGGTTAAAACAATCGACGCGATGTCACCCCCCCCCCCCCCCCCCGCCCTCCTCCCTTCCCTTCTTACTGTGTATGGCTTGTTCATTAGGCGATTAAAGAAAGATCATTGTCATTGTCATTTGTCATTTGTCTTCAGTAGGCTAACCCAAACCGCCATTTAACAAACCAGACGTTTTTTCTCTGTTCACACACACACCCACAACACAACACACCAACACACACAACAAACAACCCACAACACAACAAACAATCTAATATCTATGTGGATAGACGTTAAATTGAAGACAACAAAAACCCAACCACACAACCACACACACCACACACACAAACCCCACACAACCACACACACGTTTAAAAACGCTTTTCAAAACCAGTTCATAAAAAAACATCAATGTGTATGCGGGGCTTTTGAAGTTTACAACAACATGTCACGGACAAAAATGAACACCTAACTTGGGGGAAACAACTAACTTGGGGAAAACCTAACTTGGGGGAGTGCCAGCAATTTGTTCGGACCTAAGTCAAACCAAACATTCTTAGGCGTAGAAAGACGGCCCATGGGTCGGGTCGCCAATTTAGTTTAGGGGAGAGGCTTCAGGAGGGGTCTGTCCGGCTATAACGGGTTTAAGCAGCTTTGCCGACGCCTCGAATGTCTAGCGGGGACGAGTCGCAGAGCCGAGCTCCAAGTCATCTAGCCACTTTGTGGAAACCCGGTCATTGTTACTCAGCCCGTCGTGGTGCCTACCCAGACTCAGCTGGCCACTTTAGATTGACCAGTGTCCACGACTTAACCCCACACGGCGCCGGGTCAATTTGGAAAGGGGGGGGGAAGGTTTAGTGTGTGGGTGGGGGTGAAATCTAGCTAATCAATTAAATGACCAATTGGCCCACCACAGAGAGTAAGGCGTGTAGGCGGGACTGTCATGATTTGAACATCCAAATGGAATTAGAGGGAGACAACCTCGGGTGTCAGGGGTAAAATACTGACCAATGGTACTGGCCCTTGGACCGGGGTTAGAGCTTTAAAAGGGAAATGTGTGAGGGAGAGAGAAGGGGGGAAAGAAAAAGACGAAGAGACAGAGGAGAGAGAGAGGGAGGGAGTTCGGGAGAGTAGGCTCTCGGCTACAGGAAGGCAGGGAGATGAAAAGGAACAGAGACAGAGAGATGGGAGGTTTTAGGTGTAGTCTCTGCACGAGGGAAAAGGCCCCTAGAGAGATGAAGAGAGGGAGAACGGGGGGAAAAGAACGAACAGAGGAGAGGGAGAAGAGGTTCGGAGTGGAGCTCTGCAGGAGAGAAGGGAAAGGAGAGAGAGAGAGGGAGGAGAGAAGAGAACCAAGTTGAGAGATTTAGCATGAGATAGTCTGCAGAGGAAGGATGAGGGAGATGTGGGAGAGAGAGAGAGTTGCTAATTATGAAGAAAAAAAGGGAAAGAAAAAAAAAAAGAAAAAAAAGCAACCATGTCCATTTGATAAGAGCAGACTAGAAAAGAGAGAGAGAGAGAGAGAGGAGAGTGCAATGCGTTAATGCGGAGGAAAGAAAGGAGAACAGATCGATGTTGATAGTCACTGTTCTATCTAAACCGGGGGTTCGACCTCATACTTGGCCGCACCCTTTCATCGGCAGTCCAATTGACCAACGCCAGCTGTCCAGCCTGACCGGTGCCAACAGTCCAGCTTGACCGGTGCAACCAGACCAACACCGTGCCGGCAGTTGTGTCGTGTTGTGAAAGTGACAGTGAAGAAGAAAAAAAAGGGAAAAGAAAAAGACAGTGATTCGTGAATATTTAAAGATCACCTGGCCAGGTAAAGTAGAAATCTATTTTACCGGGTTAGTTAATGATGTTTTAGTAAATGATTTTGTGAAGTTCAGGAAAAGAGGGGAATGTTTTATTTTGTTTGTTTCTATATGCATTGATGTTCTTTCTTTGATCGTTGTATAGTAAAGTTATAGACTTTACTAGTGGTTTGATGTGACGAATGCTGATATATGAATGAATTGTAAGCAAGCTGTGAGTGTGTTTGGGCTGTGCGTAGTCTTCCTCCACTGACATTACACCGAGGTTGAAAATTTATTGGCGAGCTTGCCAGGATATTCTGGCCCATTTATTATAATTGTTCAACTTCTCAGAGAGGAAGCTGGGTGGGATTCAAGTATTGTAATCCTAAGACAAGGGGTTGTCTTACTGTATTTTCCCAAGATAGTTAAATCCTAGGCTTGGCATTGCTTCCAAGATAGTTAATACTAGGCTTGGCATTTCAGCCCCAGAGTACTCATTTTCGCACAGTTTTCCCTATAATTCGCTCCATAGTTGGGTCAGGCGCTGGGCGTCTTTAAAAACTAATTACGTTGCCCCAAGTTTAATATTATCATTCATAGGATTGTGCATCACGTCACTCGTGCCCGGTAACCCACCATTTTGGCTGTCGTTGTTAAAAAATTCTTGTTCAAAAAAAAAAAAAAAAAAAAAAGGATATAATGGCGGAAGAAAAGAACACCCTATTGAACAACTTGTGAGCGTCGCTCGTGATCTAGGTTACTCAGGAGAGGGTTTTGCGTGCATTCGTTGAAAACCAACAAAAGAGGGAAAAGGGATGAACGCGCGGAGAGACGCCGTATCGCGTCGAAATAGCAGAAGGGGAAAAGGTTAGGGAAGCGCAGGAAACAGAAAGAATAAGCAGGAAACAGAAAGAAAAAGGGGAAAAGCGCAGGAAACAGAAAGAATGAAGCAGGAAACAGAAAGAATAAGGGAAGCGCAGGAAACAGAAAGAATAAGGGCAACGCAGGAAACAGAAATTTAAAGATTCAATTAGAGTTAGAGAAGGTGAGAATACAAAGGGAGACCACGATGATGGGTAGCTCACTTTCCGTGACTCTGTGGCACTAGCTCCCCGACCCAAGTTGCCAAAATTCTCGGAAGGGAACCGATTCGATGATCAAAAACAGTCGTTTCGAAACGTTTGAAAAACCAGTAAAAGGGTTGGCCTCCAGAAGGGGTGGGGCATCATTTTGTCGGCGTTTTTTGAGGGTAAGGCCATTGCAGATTTCACTGCGTTTCCCACAGAAACAACAGTCCGATTTTGGTGCTGGAAGGAGTTTTTAAATGAAGGGATTTGACCTCACAGAGGAAGGATTCAGAAAGAAATTTGTTCAGCTAGTGCAAGCAGGTGAGAGTACACTCAGTTTGGGTTTGCAGTCAAGACCAATTTGGAAAGGGGTTGAGTGAGTGGTCGAGAAGGAGTTCGCTGAATTGAAAGAGCTAGTTATGAAAGAACAGATTTGTCAGGTTGGGCCGAGTTTAACCAATTTGAAAAGAGAAGACAGCCAGACAGCAGGGGAGTTGGTTGAAGTTCGCAGGGGTTTGTATAGAGAGGCACGTTTGGGCACGAAGGTGCAGGAGAAAACGGTGCTAGGACAGGTGAGAAGAGTGCAGGAGACTAGGAGAGTTTCGGGCAGTTGCAAACCAGTGGTGGGGCAGGGGAAAGGGGCAAAGGGAAATAGGTGTTTCATTTGTCACAAGAAGGGACATGTGGCGAGGGATTGTCGCATGAGGTTCCAGAAGGCAGCAGCCTTGCAAGAGGTGGATAAGGGTCGTCAAGGGAAACGACCTGCAGTGGAACCAAAAGGGATTCAGTCTGAAGAGGGTGGAGTGCAGCCTATGGCTAGCACTGGACAGCAGTCAGTGTCGGGGATGGAGGGCACTAGTGAGTGGTTTCGTTACCAGTGGAAGAAGGGTGGATTGGCCAGCAGAGGGTGAAAGTGTTACGAGACACTGGTTGTTCATGCGGGGGTAGTACGAAACAACGCTGGTCGATAAAGGGGATTTGAAGGGAAAAATCCGGGACCTTGTACTCTAATCGATGGCACTGTGAGGGAGTTTCCAGTTGCTAAGATAGAAGTACGTACCCCTTACTTCTCAGGCGAGTTGTCTGCGTTGGTGATGGGAGAAACCCTTCACGATCTGATCATTGGAAATATTCCAGGTGGGAAGGGATCCAGGGGATCCTGAGTTGTTGGACTGCTACAGGGGCAGCAGTTCAGACACGGAGCAAGAAGGAGGAAAAGGTTGTTAAACCGTTAGTTGTTCCAGGAAGGAAGTCGGGCATAGACGTGTCGCCTGATGAGTTTAGGGCAGCGCAGGAACAAGACCCTTCGCTCGTGAAGTCTTGGGAGTTTGGGAAGAGGTGGAGAGAAACAGGAGGTTAGAGGAGGTGAGACAGAATTTCTTGTGAAAGGCGGGCTGTTTTACCCAGTGTTCACCAAGGGGGAAGACAGGTAAGGTGACCACTCAGTTAGAGGTACCAGCATGTTATCGTGACACTGTCATGTCAGTGGGTCACGAGTCGCTCATGGGCGAGTCATCTCGGCACCGGTTAAAACGGCCCGACCGAGTCTTTGATGATTTTTATAGGCGCAGCAGCAATCATTGATGAGGTGAAGGAGACCCGAGCAGAAGGGGGGAGATTTTGTTACCTAAGTTTCCAGAAGAGTCATACAGGGATGTGTCACTGTATGAAGGGCTAGACAGTAGGAGTTCCCAGGTTTTGTTGTCGGAGGCGACACAAAGCAGCCGGAAAGAGGAAAGGTGGAGAAGATGATGAATTCAGAGAGGCCAAAGACCAAAACAGAAGTCAGGAGTCTGCTAGGTTTTATTGGGTTCTATAGGGAGTTTGTCCCAAACTTTGCTGCAATCACGAGTCCTCTCAGTGATTTGGTCAAGGCAGGGAAACCGGCAGTGGTCGAGTGGTCAGACGCTGCAGAGCAAGCACGCAGACGGTGTTGGAAAGACTAGGTTCCCGTCCCATCTTGAAAGCTACCAGATATGTCCAAACCATTTTTGTTGCGGACAGATGCATCAGGTGGTGGGATAGGGGCAGTATTGTTACAGGAGCATGAAGGGGTCGAGTTTCCTGTGAGATACGCTAGCAGGAAGTTGACAAAATGTGAAGAAGGGTACGCAACGGTGGGGAAGGAGTGTTTAGCTGTTGTGTGGGCCGTGCAGAAGTTTTCCCCAAATACTTGTATGGGAAAGGATTCGTGATCGAGACGGATCATCAACCACTCAAATTCCTGCAGGAGGCGCAGTTGAAAAACGCAGGGTTCTGCGTTGGGCAATGGCACTGCAGGGCCCTACAGGTAAAGAGTGCAGTACATTCCAGGTCGACAGAAAAGTCGGAGCTGACTATTTTAAATCGTGTAGTCTAGCAAGCTGCAACTCAGAGGAAGTCAGTCATATCCAAAGGGGCTTTGTTGAATATGTGTTGATTCCCGTTATGTTGATTGGATTGGGTTCATTCCAGTTTGGGTATGGTTTCATATTTTTTTTTGTGTGAGACTTGTTCATATTTTCTTTGTGAGACTTGTTTTATGTGGATGTAGTTATGCTTGGAGATACAGTCGCTTGTGTAGTGATGCATTATTTGCAATAAGTGAGGACGGAGATTCCTAGTGAAGTGTCATGGGATCGCGATCATATTATATTGTGCTTTTCATAAGAATTGTGGAAAAGGAGAGATGGCAAATCCGCAGGTAGGGGAATTTCATAAGTGCGCACAGAGGTCGTTATAGAATGAGTTGAAATAACGCAAGAGCGCACGTCAATGATAACTCATTGGAGTGGTATTCATTTAAATTTTATATTTTTTTAACTTATAAACCGTTTGGGTTTTAAAGTATTTTCCAAACTTTGGCGTGTAGCTGTGTGTCAGCAAATTCGGTTGTTGTCTTTTTTGTAACGTTGTTTTTAGACAAGCGGAGCATGGTCTTTTGCAAGGGGGGAAAATTTTCACGGACAAAAAAATGAAACAACCTAACTTGGGGGAAAAACCTAACTTGGGGGAAACAACCTAACTTGGGGAGTCGCCAGTCAATTTGTTCGGACTAAGTCCAAAAATCAAACATTCTAGGCGTCAGAAAGACGGGCCCCTTGGGTCGGGTCCGGCCAATTAAGCTTAGCGGGAGGCTTCAGGAAGACGGTCTGTCCGGCTACGGGCTAAGCAGCTTTGACCGACGCCTCGATGTCTAGCGAGACGAGTCGCAGAGCGAGCTCAAGCCAATCTAGCCACTTTGTGGAACCAGCGTCATTGTTACTCAGACGTCGTGGTGCCTACCCAGGGCTCGCTGGCCATTTAGATTGACCAGTGTCCACGACTTAAGCCACACGGCGCCAGTCAAGTAGGAAAGGGGGGAAGGTGTGTGTGGTGGGGGTGAAATCTAGCTAATCAATTAATTGACCAATTGACCACCCCAGAGAGTAAGGCGTGTAGACGGGATGTCATGATTTGAAATCCAATGGAATTAGAGGGAGACAACCTCGGGTGTCAGGGGTTTAAAAAAACTGACCATGGTACGGCCCTTGGACACGGGGTTAGAGCTTTAAAAGGGAAAGTGTGGGGAGAGAAGGGGGGAGAAAAAAGACGAAGAGACAGAGAGAGAGAGAGGGAGGAGTTCGGGGAGAGTAGGCTCTCGCCTACAGGAAGGCAGGAGATGAGAAGGAACAGAGACAGAGAGATGAGGAGGTTTTAGGTGTAGCTCTGCACGAGGGAAAAGGCAGAGAGATGAAGAGAGGGAGAACGAGGGGAAGAACGAACAGGAGAGAGAGGGAGGGGAGAGGTTCGGAGTGGAGCTCCTGCAGGGAGAAAGGGCAGAGAGAGAGAGAGATGAAGGAGAGAAGAGAACCAAGTTGAGAGATTAGCATGAGATAGTCTGGGAGAGGAAGGACTGAGGAGAGATGGGGAGAGAGAGAGAGAGTTGCTAATTTTATGAAGAAGAAAAGAAAGAAAAGAAAAAAGAAAAGAAAAGCAACCATGTCCATTTGATAAGAGCAGACTAGAAGAGAGAGAGAGAGAGAGAGAGAGTGCAATGCGTTAATGCAGGAGGAAAGAAAGGAGAACAGTCGATGTTGATAGTCACTGTTCTATCTAAACCGGGGGTTTTTGACCTCATACTTGGCCAGCACCACTTTCATCGGCGTCCAAACTGACCAACGCCCGCTGTCCAGCTGACGTGCCAACAGTCCAGCTTGACCGGTGCAACCAGACCAACCCCCAGTGCCCGGCAGTGTGTCCCTGTTGTGGAAAGTGACAGTGAAGAAGGAAAAAAAGGGAAAAGAAAAAGACAGTGATTCGTGAATAGTTAAGATCACCCGGCCAGGTAAAGTAGAAATCTATTTTACCCGGGTTTAGTTAAAGATGTTTTAGATAAATGATTTTGTGAAGTTCAAGGAAAGAGAGAATGTTTTATTTTGTTTGATTCTATATGCATTGATGTTCTTTCTATGATCGTGTATAGTAAAGTTATTAGACTTTACTAGTGGTTTTGATGTGCGAATGCATGATATATGAATGAGATTGTAAGCAAGCTGTTTAGTGTGTTTGGGCTGTGCGCTTTGTCCTTCCTCCACTGACATTACACCCAGGTTGACACACATATTTTGTACTTTTGTCCTTATTTTGAATCAGCTCTATCAAAATTTAGAAAAAATGAATCTAAATGCATTTTCCAAGAACCTGTATTTCTTTTTGAACTTTTGTTCAGAACTTAATGATAAGTTCGTCGGTCGTTTTATGATTTCTGCATATTTTAGACTGTTTTGTTTTGGGCTGTTACCGTTTGATTTGTTAATGTTGATTTTTTTTGACTGTTTTCAGTTTGATTTGTTAATGTTGATTTTTTTTTTGATGTTGCAGTTTGATTTGTTAAGTTTATTTTTGTTTGACTGTTGCAGTTTGATTTGTTAATGTTGCTTTTTGCTAAGGATTGTTCTTATGTAGTATTTCCACTAATATTTAACACACACACAGGCGCAATACACAAGTGCACACGACAAACTCATACACATATACAAGTAAACGCTCACTTCCCGTTAATTCACTTTAAAGTGAAAAGACGTTAAATCGAAGAACAACAACACCACACCAAGTCAAAAGACAACCAATGACATTTCCTTAGCCAGTGACTGGCCTCTGTTGCCATGCCAACACCTCGAACAGCGCGTGTCGTAGTTAATGGGAACCGACATCTGTCATCCAATCAGGAGTTAGGTTACAATCTGTTACAGCACGTGGCAAGCTGATGAATGGGGTGGCGCCAGTGTTGTGTGACGTCACGTCATCGGTGGGACAGGGCGGTCGTGACACGTGATTTGTCACATGGGAGGCGGGGGGGGGGGGGGGGGGGGGGGGCGTGTCGTGATTTGTACAGCAGGGATAACGGATGACAATTGACGGATTGGGGGTTTGTGGTTTGTGTCTCGTTCTAGTCGGGGGCGCCGGATTAGACGAAGCGTATTACGTAGTCCAATTGGTTTTCTCATGTAATTCATTTGCTTCTATTGTTATGGTTTCTGTATTAGGTTGGTAATGATTGTACTTGATGTTTTTAAATGTTGTTACTTGACTGTCGATTTCATTTTCGTGTATTGAGCGCGTTGGACTAATGCGTAGGCCAGACATCTACTAAGTCATAGCAACGAGTCTGTCTCCTTAAACTCTTTCCATAATCATTTGTCCATCTGCTTTAAATCATGTGAAATATGGTCTCGAAACTTTGCGGATGTGGTGTAGCGTATATGGACTAGTCCGCACACAGTGGCACCTCCTTGATGAAACTGAAACTGAAACTTTTCTTGTTGTATCACACCTGAGTAAAAGAAAAACACACACACACATTCAAGAAAAGATTCATTTATTTTTCGGGTGCCGGTAAGCGTTTGAGAGGAAAAATACCTTTCACTTGTGCACTAGTGAGAGGACATTCTGGTGCGACAATGAAATTTGTAGGGGCGAGGTGATGGGGTTGGGTGGGGGGGGGGGGGGAGAGGAGAGGTAAAGGTAATATATATTTAGTAAACTTTCCCTAACTAGGATTGTTCCTTACAGATGCTTGTTTTGTTCGTGTCCAGGATCCAGAAGGTGTTAAACAGATCGAAGACGATTCAGAAACTAGCTTGTTTAAACTTCGCGTTTCTTTTTCTTTCTTTCTTTTTTTCTCCTCATCTCTGGCTCTTTCAGTTATAATTATGACATTAACGTCATAATCTCATACAACAGGATTAGCATGAATATGTAAACTTGCTGACGAGGGGAATGTCTTCTTGAAGACCTTCTGCTGCCAAACTGACCCCAGAGTTTCTTCCTACTGCTACTGCCGTTGCTGCTGCTACAAGTACTACTACTACTACTACTACTACTACTACTACTACTACTACTACTACTACTACTACTGCCACAATTTCGTCTGCCTCTGCAACTGCTAACAAAACTGTTACTGTTACTATGGCCGTTATTACAATTATTGCCACAGCAACTGCTACTACTACTGCTGCTGTTGCTGTTTCTACTACTGCGGCTGTTACTGCTACTACTGCGGCTGTTACCAC
>CM031619.1:44620923-44624708 GCA_018398815.1 Conus ventricosus
GCTGGGCCTCTCGCATGCACGTTATATTTCCGTGTGTGCGTGTGTGTGTGTGTGTGTGTGGTGTGTGTGTGTGTGTGTGTGTGTGTGTGTGTGTGTGTGTGTGTGTGTGTATGTGTGTGTGTGGTGTGTGTGTGTGTGTGTGTGTGTGTGTGTGTGTATGTGTGTGTGGTGTGTGTGTGTGTGTGTGTGTGTGTGTGTGTGTGTGTGTGTGTGCGTGCGTGTGTGTGAGTGTGTGTGTGTGTGCGTGCGTGCGGGCGCGTGCGTGCGTGCGTGCGTGCGTGCGTGCGTGCGTGCGTGTGTGTGTGTGTGTGTGTGTGTTTGTGTGTGTGTGTGTGTGTGTGTGTGTGTGTGTGTGTGTGTGTGAGTGTGTGTGTGTGTGTGTGTGTGTGTGTGTGTGTGTGTGTGTGTGTGTGTGTGTGATGGATAAATGGCCCGTATACAGCAAACACACATACACACATATATGTACACACACATGTGCTACACATGAGTGCGTGAAAGAGCATGTTTACACAAGGCCACAGATCACACACACGCATACACATGCACATCTGCATGCACACACACACGCGCTCGCGCGCGCGCACACACACGCGTATATACACACACTCGCGCGCGCGCGCGCGCGTGCTCACACGCACATGCACACACATACGCACACGCAAACACACAAGTACACACACATATACACATGCACATGCACACGCGCACCACATATACCGGCACACACACATGGGCCCGTGCACACACACACACACACACACACACACACACACACACACACACACACACACACACACACACACACACACACATACGTATACACTCACCACATACACATACAATGACAATAATGGCACAGCCAATGTTAAATATAGGTACCCAAGGTCTGACTAATGCGTTGAGCTAACGCGAAGGTCAGACATCTGTTAAGTCGTGGGCAGAAGACCCTCTTCTGAAATTCTCTCATCTTAGTCATTAACCCTTACAATTCAAATTAGACGCTAACATCCATCTTCATCACCCAAGTTATGTTCTCACCCGTGTCTGGCTGCTCTGCTTGTCAGGCAGCAAGAGGATGCCAATTCTACCGAACCGATTGTTACGACACTCAGCTCAATGACAGAACGTGGCTGGTATCAAGAGGACGCCAACTCTACATAACCGATTGTTGCGACACTTTGCGCAATGACAGAACGTGGCTTCAAGGACGAATCCGTTGAAATGAAATGTCGGCGTGGACATGGGTCTCGGGAAGGTTCCAACATCTGTTCCACCTTGATGAAGGTGTGGCGAAAGTCTTGTGAGGGTGTTGTGAAGGTCAGGTGAAGGTGTGGTGAAGGTGTGGTGAAGATCTCATGAAGGCCTGCTGAAGGTCTAGTGAAGGCCTGGTGAGGGTGCTGTGAAGGTCAGGTGAAGGTGTGGTGAGGTGGGGTGAAGTGTAGTGAAGGTGTGGTGACGGTCTGGTGAAGGTCTGGCGAAGATCTGATGAAGGTCTGGTGAACGTGTGGTGAAGGTTGTGGTGAAGGTCAGGTGAAGGTTTGGTGGAGGTCAGGTGAAGGTCTGGTGAAGGTTTGGTGAAGTGTGGTGAAGGTGGTTGGTGAAGGTGTGGTGAAGGTCAGGTAAAGGTGTGGTGAAGGTCAGGTGAAGGTTTGGTGAAGGTTTGGTGAACGTGTGGTGAAGGTGTGGTGAAGGTCAGGTTGAAGGTTTGGTGAAGGTCAGGTGAAGGTCTGGTGAAGGTTTGGTGAAGGTGTGGTGAAGGTGTGGTGGAAGGTCAGGTGAAGGTTTGGTGAAGGTCAGGTGAACGTCTGGTGAAGGTCTAATGAAGGTCTGGTGAAGGCCACGTGAAGGTTTTGGTGAAGGATGCGATGAAGATCTGATGAAGGTCTGATGAGGTCTGGTGAAGTTCAGGTGAAGGTCTGGTGAAGGTCAGATGATGGTCTGGTGAAGGTCTGGTGAAGGTGCGATGAAGGTCTGATGAAGGTCTGGTGAAGTTCAGGTGAAGATGCGATGAAGGTCTGGTGAAGGTCAGATGAAGGTCTGGTGAAGGTCAGATGAAGGTCTGGTGAAGGTACAGGTGAAGTTCTGGTGAAGTTCAGGTGAAGGTCTGGTTGAAGGTGAGGTGAAGGTCTAATGAAGGTGCGATGAAGGTCTGATGAAGGTCTGATGAAGGTCTGATGAAGGTCAGGAGACTGTCTGGTGAAAGTTTCATGAAGGTTAGGTGAAGGCCTGGTGAAGGTCAGGTGAAGGTTTGGTGAAAGTCTGATGAAGGTTTGGTGAAGGTCTGATGAAGGTTTGGTGAAGGTCAGGTGAAGGTCTGGTGAAGGTCTGATTGAAGGCCTGGTGAAGGTCAGGTGAAGGTTTTGGTGAAGGTCTGATGAAGGTTTGGTGAAGGTCTGATGAAGGTTTGGTGAAGGTCTGATGAAGGTTTGGTGAAGGGTCTGGTAAAGGTCTGGTGAAGGTCTCGTGAAGGTCGGATGAAGGTCAGGTGAAGGTTTGGTGAAGGTGTGATGAAGGTTTGGTGAAGGTCTGATGAAGGTTTGGTGAAGGTCTGGTAAAGGTCAGGTGAAGGTCTCGTGAAGGTCGGATGAAGGTCAGGTGGAGGCTAATGAAGGTCAGGTGAAGGTCTAATGAATATTTGGTGAAGGTCTGGTGAAGGTCTGATGAAAGTCGGGTGAAACGTTTGTGAAGGTGTGGTAGGTTGTAGTGAGGTGTGCGGTGAAAGTGGTGGTGAAGGTCTGGTGAAGGTCTGGTGAAGGTCAGATGAAGATCAGGTGAAGGTCAGGTGAAGGGTGTGGTTTCCCCGGAAGTCATTCCAGTGACAGGTTTAGGGTCCAACAGACAGAATTCGAGATGTATCATACACCGAAGCTTCGTCTTCTGTCTTTGCTGTACAATGGGGCAGTGGTGCTGTAAGGTTAACCTGTAACATGAACAGCGGCCGTGAGAGAATTCGAAGATACGCTTTTTCTGACAAGGCAATATATGCAAAACTGAGGTTATCTGGTTAATTTAAAAGCTGTCCATAGAGAAATCGAAAAATCGAAGCCTCTCTCTCTCTCTCTCTCTCTCTCTCTCTCTCTCTCTCTCTCCTCTCTCTCCGTTGTGTGTTGTGTGTGTGTGTGTGTGTGTGTGTGTGTGTGTGTGTGTGTGTGTGAGTGTGTGTGTATGTGCTTGCGCGCGCACGTGTGTGTGTGTGTGTGTGTGTGTGTGTGTGTGTGTGTGTGTGTGTGTGTGTGTGTGTGTGTGTGTGGTGTGTGAGTGTGTGTGCGCGCGCGCGTGCGAACGAATGCAACAGAGACAGAGGAAATCAAAGGGAGATTTCCAAGGACAGAACGAGGAGACAGAAACCTTGAGGAAGAATGTAGAGAAAGAAGAAGAAGAGAGAAGAAAGAAGAAGAAGAAGAAGAAGAGAGAGAGAGAGAAGAGAGGAGGAGAGGAGAGATGAGGAGAGAGAGGAGGAGAAGAGAGAGAGAGAGAGAGAGGAGAGAAAGAGAGAGAGAAATCACATGGTGCTCTACTCACACAAACAGGTTTATAGACCGGATCATCTGAACACACACACACGCACGCACGCACGCACGCACGCACGCACGCACGTACGCACGCACACACTCTCTCCTCACTCACACAACAACACACACACACACACACACACCACACACAACACACACACAATCACACACACACACACACCACACACCACAACCCGCACCCCCACCACCAACACACAACTACACACACACACAACACACACACACACACAACGACAAACAAAAACGGTA
>CM031619.1:44624808-44644808 GCA_018398815.1 Conus ventricosus
CCTGCTGCCTCTCTCCCCTCGAGCAGTGGTGGCGAGGGGCGAGTGGCCTGAGCCCCCTGCCTGGCCAGCGGTCTCTGCGCCTCTCTCCCCTCGAGCAGTGGTGGCGAGGGGCGAGTGGCCTGAGCCCCTGCCTGGCCAGCGGTCTCTGCGCCTCTCTCCCCTCGAGCAGTGGTGGCGAGGGCGAGTGGCCTGAGCCCCTGCCTGGCCAGCGGTCTCTGCGCCTCTCTCCCCTCGAGCATGGTGGGGGGGTCGAGTGGCCTGAGCCCCTGCCGGCAGCGGTCTCTGCCTCTTCTCCCTCGAGACTGTGGAGGTCGAGTGGCTGAGCCCCTGCCTGGCCTGGAGTTATTTAGTTCTATTATTCTGAATTTATAATCATCTTCTCATAACGTCTTCATGGCACATCAGTCCTCCCTGTCTTACATTTTTGTACTTATTTCTTTCTTTATCTTCCTATTTCCATCTCTTCTTTGTCTGTTTTTTCTACTCTCTTAATTAGTTTGTTTTATTTTATTATATACGTATGTACATACATATTTTGTTTTTTCGATTAAAAAAAGACAATTACAAAATCAGAGACATACAGAAAGAGGCTCTTTACTACTTGTAGTCTGCAGAAGCCAAAAAAAATAATAAAGAGATAAAGCTTATTCTCATTAACTAATTTACTAATTAACTAGCTAACTAAACTACCTACCTTACTTTCTTTTTATCTAACTAATTAACTATTCTTCACATTTTTGGTTCACATATTTTTCTTCACCTTTTTTTTTCTTCACATTTTTTCTTTGCTTGGCAGGGACTCGAACCCGCAACTTTTGGATGGGTGGGCGTCTGAAGGCGTGCCTTTTTAGACGGATGTCTTACCCAACTGCCAAGAGACACCTACTCTGCGTTGATAAATTTATGTCTTATGAAGTTCACTTTTGTTCCTCCCTAACCAGCAGCTAGTTCAAATCTTCAGTTGTTTCCTACACAAGTCTGATCGTATGCCTGTTAGGAGTCTCCTGGCAACTTTAGAAAGTATGCTGAACTCAGCACTGCAGAACATGCTATCCCCATTCAAAACTGAAGGCAAAGGTAACCACATTGTCGTCGTTTCTGAGGTTCAATACTATAACGATTATTCCCTGTCACGTGAGACACAGAAGAAGCCAATGGTAGCAAGGCAGCCTTTCATCTCCATCTGGTTTATTTTGGCCAACTCTGCCCAGTTTCGTCGATGGTGCTGATGCTGACAGTGAAAACAATGTATATACTGATACACATGTAGCTGACAATGAATGATCATCAATTGGCCTACTTCTGTTTCCCAGTCTTTGTATGACACTCAAAACAATGAACGGAAATCAGCATGAAACTGTGTGGCGCCAGTACACACTAACTGATAGTGTGCCATGACTCTGAGAAAAGATGCGTAGCAGAAACAGATGTGCATATCACTGTTAGTGTAAAAAAAAATACTGAAGGCTATGAACAGGAAAATAATACAACCGAACGTGATTCAAATCGATGCATTTACCCAACACAGAGAAAACTAATGTTAGTACATCAAACACATGTGGCACAGACAGCGTCTAGCTCACAACAGAAGCTAATGTGCAGCAGCACACAGAATCTTGTCAACAAAACATTTACACGCAAATAATGGCAACTATTGTGGAAAGAGGGAAGACCTTGGTCAATCTCGTCCGTGTTTGTGGCCAAGTTCAACACATCACTTCTACCTGGAGCAAACATGTTGTGAAAGGAAATCCTCACTAGGACCCATCGCGACTGTTGTGTTGCAAAGTTGTGAAGTGGACTATTACTATGTGTCATTGACAGACTGAGGATTAGTTACAAATATGTTTAATACACGATGTGGGATCCATGTCATGATGAACGTTTGTAAAGGCCAATTGTACAACGTTGTTCCACATAAGTCTCCTATATCTGCCTCCCTCCTCACTCCATTTCCCCCACCCTCACCCAACCCCGTTCCTCCATCCCATTCCTCCATAGTCCGGTTTTTTTTTTAGAATGGGCCTTAATAGCGTAAACCACATTTAAAGTATATGGATACGTATGTCAGGCGAACTATCTTCTGAAACGTTACTAGTACTACTATCTTCTGAAAACACTACTATAATTTTCATAATATAGTATATACTACTAATTTATGAAAATTATAGTAGTGAATTCAGAAGATAGTAGTAACAGTAACGTTTCAGAAGATAGTAGCTTCGCGTTGCGACTATCTAGTGAAATGATCCCTGTGTGAAATTAGTCCTCTTTCTAGTATTATTACTATCCAGGTCACTGATCGATGGTCATTTGGCCTATTAGTGTAGAACGAGTTTATGTGAACAATTTATGACGTTGCTGACCAATGGTCAGTGTCCCTTGACCAGTGGTAATTTTTGCCTAATTTCACTGTTTGACTGCCAGTTGGTGAAGAACGAGTTCATGTGAACAATTTATGACGTTGCTGACCAGTGGTCATTGTCATCTTGACGCAATGGTCATTTTGGCCTTATTTCACAGTTTGGCTGCTAAATTAGTGTAGATCGACTTCATGTGAACATAATTGGACGTTTGCTGACCAGTGGTCAGTGTCATTGACCATGGTCATTACCCAATGTCACTGTTTGACTGTTATTTAGTGTACGAGTTCATGTTAACAATTTACGATGTGGTTGACCAGTGGTCAGTGTCATTGACAAGTGGTCATTTTGGCCCAATTTGACTGACTCATGGTCATTTTGGCCTTATTTCACAGTTTGGCTGCTAATTAGTGTAGAACGACTTCATGTGAACATAATTGGACGTTGCTGACCAGTGGTCAGTGTCATTGACCAGTGGTCATTACCCAATGTCACTGTTTTGACTGTTATTTAGTGTACGAGTTCATGTTAACAATTTTACGATGTGGTTGACCAGTGGCCAGTGTCATTGACAAGTGGTCATTTTGGCCAATTTGACTGACTGCTAATTAGAGTAATACGAGTGATTCGAGAGCGAGACTTCGAAGTCGACAGCCGCTTTTTTCTTCGTGTGCTACCGTTCCGCTTTTTTTCTGCGCTGCTTCTATTGGATGTGTTTCTGTGGGATAGTTTTAGGTGATAAAGGTTTGTTGAATTTCTGTGTGTCTTGGCTGGACGGATTTTCGCTATATTTGTGTATTTTATTTATTTTCTTTTCAACATTGAATCTTGTAATTTCAAATGGCGGACTCTCACGTTGAACCCGTGTTCTTGTTGAAGAGACACTTACCACTCTCTTTTGAAAATGAACACGAGCGATCTTTTCAAGCGCTCGACATTGTGGTAGAGAAATGTATGGTGGGTGCTCAAGAAATTTGGGGACTGTGGAGACTTTACCCATCGACGAGGGCTGCACGCAGCAAATTGCTAATTGAGGGTTTGTCACTTGGTGCTGTTGTGCTTCGTTTGCACTCAAAGGACAGGACGACACTGAACATTCTGCTACAAAGGTGTGGATTTCTAATATCCCTCTCTCTTGCGACGGGGCAGACATCGAGTCAGCTCTTGTCAGGCTGGGAGCTGTCTTACGCTCTCCCTTGATTCTGGAGAAAATGAGGAATAGAGACGGAAAACTGACGCGATTCTACACTGGAAGGCGATTTATTTTCATAGATATCCCAGACAAACTACTTGATAGATCTGTGAAGGTTGCAGATTTATGGCTACCCTGTATCACAAGGAACAGCCCAAAAGAGATACTAGGGTAACAAAGTGTAATCGTTGCCTGAAACTGGGTCACTGGGCCACGGAGTGTCAGGAAACTGTGGTTACCTGCAGAGCCTGTCGCTTACCCGGTCATCGGCAAGGGGATCCCGTCTGTGAGATTCAGAAAGCGAGTGAGGAACCGACAGTGATGTCCGTTTGGGACCCTCTGCCACCGGTTACAAGGTTTGGACACACATCTGACACTGACTCACCCTTTCTGACAATGACACTGACTGTGATGCGACTGACAACGAGAAAGAGACAGGTCAGAAAAAGAGTGAGAAAGAAGGAAAGACTGATGTGGTGGAGGACTGTCAGTCAGACTTCAATTCTGGCCGTCATGGGGAACAGAGAAAAAAGAAGAGGAGTGGTAGACCATCCAAGAGGGAAAAGATGTGGATAAGGGAAAAGATCCGGTTTGACACGTCAGTTTAAACTGGATTTTGCAACACGTTCTCGATCGCAAACTCCGAAACGACCGCGTTCAACAGAGAGGGATTCCCCCAGTCAATCTGACAAACGTGAAAAAAACTGCCAAGCTTTCCACTGCTCGTTCAGTCACAGACAGACAGTGACAAGGATGGGCATGGGTGATGAATGTTTGAACGGTTTTCGGCGCATCTCGTGGACTTTCCTTTAATTACCTCCCTAAAATGGCTTTATCTTCTCTTAATGTTTTTTGTTTGAATGTGAGAGGGATAAGGTCTAATAACAAAAGAATATGTGTTTATAAGTTTTTGAAAAATAGTGGGTATGACGTGATCTGTGATGCGAGCTTATAATTGATATTGTTCTTGTAAATAAGAACTGTGGCATTTGTGGTCAAACAGACACTGGCAGTAATGTTAAAATACAAGAATCGCTTTGGAATTCTGGCTGAATGCAGTCTTTATCGTAAGAAGAACAACTTGATATTTCTAATATTTAAAAACCGATTTGTAATCATTAAAACTTACCTGGATATAAAACTGGATAAAAAATTACACATGGAAAAAAGTTAAGCAACCCTCACATTTATCGCTAAGGACGAGATATAATACTATTTAAATGAAAGCACACTCAAGTAAATCAAAATGGTCTTTATTCCATGAAAGTATGACACTGTCCCATTACCGAAACAACAGAAATATGGTTCAGTGTTTGAAAATTTTAAAATTGCAAAAGGGTTTTGGCAAAGATGTGCCCCCTTTTTGGGAACCCAAAAACTTTGGCTTGGTAAAATTTTTTAAAAAATAAAAATTTTTTCACCATTTGATGCCGGAAATTAATTTTGGTAGGAAAACAAAAATTTGAAAAAGTGCCCGTTTGGGATAACAGCAAACAAAAAAACAAAAAACGGGTTTTACCCCCCCCTGTCATTGATGACTGCCTGAACCTTCGTTCACCCCCCCAAGTGAGTGTTTTGATTGCTGGAAAGGTGATCTGCTCCCCACTCCCCGAGGCAATGTGTTTTCCAATTTCCTGGAGATTTTGCGAGGGGGGTTTCCAGTTTCTGTATTGGGAGGGGCCAACCCAAAGTCCCTTTGGTTTGCTCCACCCGGTTTGAGGCCCGGGAAATTCATGGCGGCCATGGTAATTTTGGGTCCCCGCTCTTGGGGAAAGGTTTTGCATGGGTATGCTCTTGAACGATGGGGCCCGGGGCTTTGGATCCATGGGCCTGGGGTGGTCTTTCAAAATGAGGCACAACAGCGGGCCCTGCGGAACCTCCCGGATGTGGGCGTTTCTCCTGTAAATTTCCCACGACATGGTCCCCAGGCCCTTCTTCCCGTCGTTGGGGTTTGCACCCCCAACCCCTTTGAGGGGAAAAGCCCCCCGCCAAAAGGGTACATTTTGTTTGATTTTCCCTTTTGCACCCATAGGCTGTTTGGGGATCCCTCCTTTTTCCGTTGCCTTTCTGAAACCCATCCCGTAAAGGAAGCGGTTTTTCAGACCAGTGGTTTTTTCCCTTCCGTTCCTTAGGTTCCAGTGCTGGGGGGAAAAGGGGAAAACCGGGTTTCAAACGTAATCTTTATGATTGTCTGTAAGGTGTGGACGTTTTGAGGACTCTTCTTGCCCCCGTCCCCATAGCTTGAAGCGATTTTCTAACCCGGGTTTTTTTTTGGACCCGGGTCGAAATTTGGGGCCACTTTCCGTTTCAGTGTGGTTTAAGTTGCGAATCGCTGTTGCCGTCCAGCGGTGGGGCGCCCCCGTTTCACGCTGGGTTGTGGAAAGGGTTTGCCGGGTCGGGCCGGTCATTCCTTTGTTCGTTTTTAGAAAGTTTTCTTATCAATCGGCTTTATTACTTTTCGTTTGGGGATCCCCCGTTGAGTTCCCCAAAAGCTTTGCGGGGAACCAGTTTGAATTTCATGCCAATAATTTGCCAAAAGTTGCCTTTGACATTCTTCTTCGTTCCATTTGGGACAGTGAAAAATGCGTGGGGAAAATTTCCCCAAAAAAAGCCGTTTTTGTGGAGGGAGCAAAAATTCATTTTTGCGAGTGCACGGAGGGTTTTGATGCTCGTGCACGCCAAATGCAGCCCGGGGCCCCCTGTCCCACTTGGCTGGTTTTTTTAAACTTATGGATTTCCCGTCTTGTTTAGAATTCTATTTTTTGCCCCTGTGAATCCCCACAGTTACCTGGGGACGGTTAAAGTTTCCCTTTAGGGTTTGCTTAACTTTTTTTCCCGGGGTAAACCCCCCCAGCTGTGAAAAGGTTTTTTTGTCACAGTCAAATAGCTGCAATTTTTGCAGAAAGCCCCCTTCAAAATTCCCCTGGGAAATTGATTTTCAAAAAGACGTCAAAATTTTGTACTCAAGAATGAAACCCCAAGCCATTTGGGGGGAAAGGAAAAAAAACCCAAAAAAAAAAAAACAAAAAAAAGCCCCCCTTGCCAAGCCGTTCGCCCCGGGGTTTGGGCCCCGACCGGTGATACATTTTTTTTCCCCCCTTATAGGAATATTTTCAAAAAACATCAGTCTTATATGTATTTTTCCCTGATTTCCCGTAATGTACATAGACATTTCTGTTCTCAATTTTATTTGATATTCACATGTCTCAACCGTTCTTTAAACGGAAGAAACTTAACAGAACACCAAGTGAAAGGTGTTGCTTTTCACGTGGGTAACTCCGCTGACTATACACCGCTGGCAGCAATGACAGATCTGGCGCAGGCGCGAGTCTGCTCCCCGACCTTCGGCTGCGGGATCCTTTGGGCTGGTGCTATGGTGTTCTAACTGTCTCAAAAAAATCAGTTATTGAAAACTTTCATCGATCGCTGCTCCTAACACAGGGGGCTGTGATCGTGTTTCCCTCTCCAGACATAATCAGCATGGTTCATAGTACCATTGTGCAAGAGGAAATATTTCTACTAAAAAACGCAAGATCATAAATCTTAACTCCTCCACTTTATACTAAGAAAGAGGACATAATTTCACACATGGATCATTTCACTAGATAGTCGCAACGCGAAGCTACTAACTTCTGAAACGTTACTATTACTACTATCTTCTGAAATCACTACTATAATTTTCATAAGTTAGTAGTATTACTACTATCTTATGAAAATTATAGTAGTATTTTCAGAAGATAGTAGTACTAGTAACGTTTCAGAAGATAGTCGCCTGACAAACGTATATGGACTAGTCTGCACGCAGTGACGTCTCCTTGATGAAACTGAAATCTCTCTCTCTCTCTCTCTCTCTCTCTCCTCATCTCTCTCCTCTCTCTCTCTCTGTGTGTGTGTGTGTGTGTGTGTGTGGCCTGCTCGTCTGTTATTTTGTTTGTATTTTTTTGCATGTCCTCTTCAGAATTCAAACATGCGTTATGCATATGATTGATATTTAATCCGTTTTGCTTTTAAATCAATATTTTCATATTTCATTTGACTTTTCGTTTGTATTATTATGTATATGATCCTGAATAAAGATTTTGCTTTGAAAAGAAAACAAACACATAAATCTTTTTGTACTTAGGGTATGGTGGATTATGTACGGATAGGGGATACGAAAGTTTTTCTGTACACTTGTTTTGTTTTTGTCTAGTCGCTATATCTGTTTCGATCTGCCTGCTGCGCCGAGGCTTCTCGCAATTATTGTGAATTGATTAGATCGTTATCTGTTGTGAAACAACAACGACGACAACATCAACAACAATAATATATATTGCTTGATTTAAAGAAACAAAGAAACAGTAACAAACAAGATCTGTGGGGGCGAGGGGTGGAGAGGTGTTGGGAGGGGTTAAGTTGCGGGAAGGGAACAAACTGCATTTAATGATAGGTGTTTCCTGTGTGTCAAAAATTATTAGAGTTCTTTCCCTTGGATCTCTCTCTCTCTCTCTCTCTCTCTCTCTCTCTCTCTCTCTCTCTCTTCATACAACTTTGAGGACGGATTTGGTTTAGTATGGGAGAATTAGGGTGTCGTCGATATAAATGCTTTTATTCGTGTTTTTCGGCAAGCATTGATTGATTGTAGTTGGCAGAGGTGGAACTTTCATATTTACAGAATGTTAAATCCTATGCACTGTGTTTCGAGTATATTTGTCAATGGTTATTGACAGACATTTGAAAGACATCATGACCAAGTTCAGATTTGGTATTTCAGATATCTATTCACATTCTGGGCGTTACAGACATTTACACGATCGTGTGAGTATTTGTCCATTATGTCAGAAATCACAAGAAAATGAAGTTTGTTTTGTTCTTTAATGTCCAGAACAAAGTGCTTTTAGACAACAGTGTATTCCACCAAATACTTTAGGCATCCTTCATTCTTCAGATTTATTTTACTAATGACATCCACAAATGATAAAATAGTGAAGCAACTTGCTGTGTTTATACACAGCGTTTAAACGAAGAAATTCTGTAATTATTAGAAAAAATGGTTAAAGACTCAGAATCAAAACTTACTTAGAGAATATTTCGACAAGGTCGCCCTGTCTTCATTAGCTCACTGTTGCTGTTGTGGCAGCGAGGCCTGGTGGGGCGACTGTTGTGTGGGTGAACGGTTGTCAGGATCTGATTGAAGATAGGGGGAAGTTCAAAGCCTTGATCTCTGTTCAGGCTGGGGCGTCTGGTCTTGATTTCGATGTCTTCTTTAACTTTTCTTTTGTGAGGAAGGGCTCTGTAGATAAGATCTTGGTTTCTTGGGGTCTGCAACTGTGGCCTGTGGCTTGTAGGTGTTCGTGTATGGCAGAAGTAGACCAAGAGAGAGAGAGAGAGAGAGAGAGAGAGAGAGAGAGAGAGAGAGAGAGAGAGAGAGAGTTGTTGTTGTTGTTTTGTTTTACGTCTTTCCACATTACGTGATATTAGACGAAAAAAGAAAAGAAAAAAAAATCGGGGCTGGGAAAAAAAGGTTAACACAACGAGTCAGAAGAATTAACTTATCTACAACTATAACACAAAAATAGAATATCCACTTAATCAAAGATTTAAAATAATAATAATAATAATAATAATAATAATAATATAATAATAATAATAATAATAATAATAATAAATGAAAATTTAAAAAAAAATCTACACACACACAACCAAACAAAAACAAAAATCAAACAAAATAACTCTTCTGTTCTGTCCTCATCACTGACTGTTATCGATTATAAGTATTTGCCAATTGACTTTAGCTAAGCGCAAAAAAAAATATGTTTTCACTTGCTAACAGAAAACATTTTGAATAGGCTGTACAGACGTATTTGGAATAAATTTTTCATTAAGTTACACACAAGAATGTGATCAATAGAAATGCTATACCACATATACAATGTATATTTTTGACTTACTTTGTTTTCAAACAATCCAATTTCCATCTGCAGATCAAGGAACTTATCTGACGTCTACGGAAAATGTTTTGGTCGTACTTACTTAACATTTCATACATATTTTTCATTTCATCGTTTTAAACCAAAAAAACCCACTTTCTCTTTCTATCAAATGAAAATGAGAAATTGTACTTTTTCTGCAAAGTAAGCACTCTTGCACTGACAGAGAATTTAAAAAAATGCGAATCTGATGATCGTTTTGCTCCTCTCTTTGCTAGAACATCAACCTTTTCATTATAATATAATCTCACAGTGGGAGGACACCAAAGAAATGTTATTTCGGTTCTCTGACTGAGAGGAAATGTACTAAATTATTTATTTCAGTGATCATCTCAATCGAACATTCAATTTAAAATTCTTCATTGCAGTAAGAACTGACTTGGAATCTACATATAAAACAACTTTAAATAAATTTTGGGGGTAATCACAACAAACTTAAAGCCATAATTATAGCAATACTCGGCCGTGAAATAGATTTGTTTTTTTTCCGAGATAATAAGACTTTCTTTGTAAGGCTGGATAATGTATGCTGCACCTGCATGTTCACGATTAATGACCATCAGTGTATATCTTCAATGGCTGAATAGCGATCATGCAAATGCATTTTGATTTTGGATAACAATAAATTAGTATTTTCAGCCTTTGTTAAATCTGTATGCTCAATATCAAAATGTGCTCGTATTAGTTTCCAGGGAGGGACAGGAGACACAATAGATCTGTTGCAATAGATGTTAGTTTGATATCCGAGGATTCTAAAATCGAGGAAGTAATGTTCTAAGAGTCGTTTGAGATGATATATTTTTAGCCCTTTTGGGAAAATCATGTCCGATTTAATATTTATTTCAGGGCCTAATTATTGTCTATAGAAGAACTTCTTATAACAAATTGGTGCATGCAAGATTCCTATATTCTTCCATGGTAATATCCCACAGCACTGTATGCTTTTGTACAAGAGGCATGACGGGTAGTCCATGGCTATCTTATATGCTTTGGAATAAATACTTTGAAGTTTTTTCAGTAAGTATTTGGTGCACTGAAGAACACCTCTTTGCATACGTTAATTTAGATCTAACGAGTGCGTAGAAAGGTGCAAAAGAGTAATTGTGTCCTGACCCAAACATGCTTGCTAATCATCTTTAATAGATTAAAGTTTTTCGTGCTTTTGTCAGAATATGCTCTATATGAAAATTCCATGACAACTTTGATGTTAAATTTACTCCAAGGAATTTCACCATTTTTGTATATTTAATGGGAATGCCGTTGACTTGAAATAAAGGCATATAACTGGATCAGATCCAGTATTAAATAACATCATGTGTGTTTTTTCAGTTGAAAATTGCAAACCATTTTCAGTCATGTAACAAAAGGTATTTAATTCTTTTTGATATAACTTTTTGATATAGTTTTGTGATCTGACAGTGTACATTTTTAAATGTCACTTCATCCATATGCATATGTCATCTGCATATTGGACTATTCTATGTTCTTAATAATTTTTGTGGGTAAAATCGTACATCAAATATTAAAAAGTACAGGGGCAATAACAGACCCCTGAGGAATGCCCATGTGTAATTTCTTCTTGTAGAGTAAGAGTTCCCTACCTTTGTTCTAATATATCTATTTTCTAAAAAGTCTTTAAAGAAAATCATAAATGTTTCCTGATAATCCGATCTCTTTAAGTTTATAAGCAAACGAGAGTGCCATACTTGATCATAAGCTTTAGTGATATCAAAAAGGTTGCTAGTAACATTTTCTCCTGGAAAACTGGTGTTTAATTTGAGTGGTAAGTTTGACCAAGTGTTCAACAGCACTTCTACCCTTTCGAAAACCTGCTTGGTTTGTGGGATAACTTTGTTCTTTTCACAAAAGTAGTTCAGTCTATTAAAACAATTGTTCATAAAGTTTACAGACATGAGAAGTTAATGAAATAGGTTTGAACTATCCATACTCTCTTTCAGTTTACCTTCCTTGTGAATCGGTACTACTACTGATTACTTTCCATATTTGTGGCAAATGACCTGAGCTCCAGCATTTTTCAAATATTCTAATAAAATGCTTATCCATTTGTCTGGAAAATGTTTAATCATTTCATTTGAAATGCGTCAATCCCACAGCTGTTTTTTTTTTTGTTTGGAGAGAATCTATGGCATCTTTCACCTCTTGCAATATGATTGGGGCGTTGATGTCGCTTGTGTCATTATCAGACACATCATTAAAGACAGTCAGGTCGCTGTCTTGTCCACATCTGGGGGCATCATGCGGTCCTCATAGGAGGTTCTGTCTGGCTCGCTGGTGGGCTCGACTCTCGCCCTGCTACCGGTAAAATGTAGCCCGGTACTACCTGTCGCATAGACCGGTAGAAGAGCTCGTCAACCTGGGAAGGTAGTCCATCTAGCGAAGGAAAACACTGAATCTAAACCTCCTTGCTTGCGCTTACCATTTCATGGGAAAGGCTTCGGGATCAACCCTGAGGAAAAATCCGGCCGGAGTCCCTAAGGCGGCCTGACCTTGTCTTCAACGTCATCCCGGCAACTTCTGCGACGCCGCTGGTGCCAAGTTGTATCGGCTCTGCCTTTCCCTTGGATCCATCAGCTTGTGGAGAGGGGAATCTGCTGCATGGCAACAGCTGATTCTCATACCAACTTGCCCAGCTTGCGCCTGAAGAGGACACTTCAGCTTCGCTGCAAGCGTCGAAACACACGGAAGCAGCAGTTTACCGGTTATAAGCCTCCGCTCGATTGGCGTAGAGCTGGCGCCAGGGGTTGTTTCCGTCGGTGGAGAGATCATCATCTCATTGGACAGCTACCGCCCGCCTCAAGCTGGGCAGCCCCCAGCCAATAGGGTGCTGTCTCGCCACAGTTCGCCTGCCTTACTGGGTGCGTAGGGCTCAGGGTACGGAAGTATCTGACAAGCGGACTGCAATCACTGCACCAGGCAAAAGCAAGGGAAAATCAAAATTAACAAGAAAAACTCCAGCTCTCAAGCTTGGCACCTGGAATGTAAGGACAATGACTCCTGGATTATCGGACGACCTCCAGGCTATTAGCGATGCTCGGAAGACCTTCGTCATCAACGATGAACTTGTGAGACTCCAGGTCGACATCGCCACACTGCAAGAGACGAGGCTTGCTGACTCTGGAACCACCCGAGAAAGGGATTTCACGTTTTTCTGGCAAGGGAAAGCGCTGAAGACACCAGAGAATATGGCGTCGGATTTGCTGTCCGGAACTCTTTGCTAGGGATGATAGAACCCTGCCAACAAGGAACTGAAAGACTGCTATCACTCCGCCTCAACACCACCACTGGTCCCGTCTACCTGATCAGCGTCTATGCGCCAACACTCAGCCCCACCAAGGAAACAAAGGATGAGTTCTAACGACCAGCTTGACTCACTTATCCAGAGGATCCCAAAGACGAGCAACTGTTACTGCTGGGTGACTTCAATGCCAGAGGGGGCGCTAACCATGATTCCTGCCCTCCTGTCTTGGTAAGTTTGGTTTTGGGAAAGATGAATGAAAATGGGCAGCGACTCCTGGAGATGTGCTCATACCACGACCTCAGCATCACCAACTCCTTCTTCCAGACAAAGCCCCAGCAGAAAGTGTCATGGAGACACCCTCGCTCCAAGCATTGGCATCAGCTAGACCTGATTATCATCAGGCGGTCTGCCTTGAGGTGTGTCCTTTTTACTCGCACCTTCCACAGCGCCGACTGTGACACCGATCACTCGCTGGTGTGCTGCAAGATCAAGCTCCACCTAAGAAGATACATCGCTCTAGCCTGAAGGCAAACCTCGCATCGATGTGAACAAGACCATACATCCTGACAAGGGGGCGGAATTTACCCAAGCCCTCTCCGAGATGTTCGACTCAGACCCTCCTGGTGGCTCAGCCCATGAGAGATGGGACCACATCAGAGAGACAGTACACAGCACTGCCATGAAGATTTTCGGAAAATAAACAGACCAAGAACAACGACTGGTTTGAGGCCAACTCCTCCACACTCACTTCAGCCACAGAAGAACGCCGCAGCGCCCACCTGGAATACAAGCGATCCCCCAACCAGAGAACCCTGCAGTGTACAGATCCGCAAAGAGCAAAGTACAGAGATTAGCAAGGCAGTGCGCAAACGACTACTGGCTTCAGCTATGTCAAAACATCCAGATATCGGCCGATACGGGAAACACCAAGGGCATGTACGACGGCATCAAAAAAGCAATGGGCCCCACCAAGAAGACTACAGCTCCACTGAAGTCTGCCACGGGCGAGACCATCCAGGACAAGGACAGGCAATGAGCGATGGGTGGAACATTATTCCAAAATTGTACTCCAGACAGAACCACGTCACCGACGAGGCCCTTGATGCGATTGAAAGCCTCCCCTCATGGCGAACTGGATGAGAAACCCACTCTGGCAGAACTAGAGAAAGCATCATGAGCCTGTCCCCAGGAAAAGCACCAGGAAGGATGGCATACCACCAGAAATCATCAAATGTGGCGGCAGTGCACTGCTCGAACATCTGCACAACCTTCTATGTCATGTGCTGGGAGGAAGGAGCAGTACCTCAAGACATGAGAGATGCAATATTGTCACATTATACAAGAACAAAGTGACAAAAGTGACTGCAATAACTACAGAGGAATATCTCTCCTGAGCATTGTAGGCAAAGTATTTGCAAGAGTCGTCCTGAACAGGCTGCAGAGGCTCGCTGACAGAGTGTACCCAGAGTCGCAGTGCGGGTTCCGCTCGGAGAGATCAACCATCGACATGGTCTTCTCCATCAGACAGCTGCAAGAGAAATGCAGAGAGCAGCACAAGCCCCTCTTTCTGGCCTTCATCGACCTGACCAAGGCATTTGATCTTGTCAGCAGAGACGGACTCTTCAACGTCCTAGCGAAGATAGGCTGCCCACCAAGACTTTTGAGCGTGATCCAGTCTTTCCACGACGACATGAAAGGCACAGTGCAGTACGACGGCTCGACATCAGATGCCTTCAACATACGCAGTGGAGTCAAACAGGCTGTGTCTTCGCTCCCACCCTCTTCGGCATCTTCTTCGCTGTCCTACTGAAGCACGCCTTTGGACATCAATTGAGGGTGTCTACCTTCACACCCGATCAGATGGGCCCACTGTTCAACCTGGCTCGGCTGAAGGCAAAGAGCAAAGTACGAGTAGTGACCATCAGAGACATGCTGTTTGCAGATGACGCTGCTCTGGCCACCCACACCGAAGCCGAGTTACAGTGCCTGATGGACCGCTTTGCAAAAGCTTGTGATGAGTTTGGGGCCCGACAATAAGCTTGAAGAAGACGAATGTGATGGCTCAGGATGCTGAACAGCCCGCATCACCCTCAACAACCATGAATTAGAGGCCGTTAACCATTTTACGTACCTCGGTTCCACCATCACCGACAACCTCTCTCTGGATACGGAGATCAACAGAAGGATTTGGGAAGGCCTCTACCACCCTGGCCAGACTATCTCAGAGAGTGTGGAACAACAGCATGTTAACATTGAACACCAAGATTGCTGTGTATTGAGCCTGTGTGCTAAGCAACTCTCTGTACGCCAGTGAATCCTGGACCCTGTAAAGCCTCACAAGAGAAGAGGCTAAGTGCCTTCCACATGCGCTGTCTCCGGCGCATACTTGGGATCACATGGAATGACCGCGTGACAAACAACGATGTGCTTGAGCGTGCAAAGATTCCCAGCATGACTACTCTTCTCCGTCAGCGTCGCCTCAGGTGGCTTGGTCATGTGCGTCGAATGGACGACGGCAGGATCCCCAAAGACATTCTGTACGCAGAGCTTGCCTCTGGCAAAAGAACAATTGGAAACCACAACTCCGCTTCAAGGATTTTGCAAGCGCGACCTGAAGGCTCTCGACATCGACACCAACACCTGGGAAGAGCTTGCTCGGGACAGATCCAGCTGGAGACACACTGTGAACACTGGGCTGGAAGCTGGCGAAGAGAAGCTCCGAAGCTTGCCGATGACAAGCGCGCACAGAGAAAGAACAAGCAGCTGCTGCCAGCAGCTGACTCGGCCTTCAAGTGCATCAAATGCGGCAGAGACTGCCACTCCATGTGGGTCTATACAGCCACAGCAGATGCTGTATGACCAACTGAAACATTCGCAGAGGACGCAAATCCATCGTCTCCCGAGACTAACGGATGCCAACAACATTAAAGACATGGGTAGATTCTTTATTCTCTCTGAATTTTCTTTCGTTTTCAGACAACCCCTCTAACCTGCTCACTTTAGCAAACTGGTCGACAAACGCTTCTGCTTTGTCTGTGGATGATGGTAAATTGTTATTGTCAAGAATGATAGGATATTCTGGAGTTTGATTCCATTTTTTATCGTTTTTATCTCTTTCCATACCATTCTACTATCTTTGTGATCGAGTGTGTTTCTTTTGCAAAAAATTTTCCCAATAATCCTTTTGGCTTGTTCCATAACTCTATTTCTATGTATATTTGAATGCTTCATTTCCTTAAATTTTTCATCTACCGTTTTCTTATCTTGACTTTCTTAGTGTGCACGTATTCCTTGAAAAACCGTTTTTCTCATTGACTGCCTTATCGCAATCTTCAGTCCACCAGACATTACCGAATGTTACCCCCTTTAGATCCCTGATTCTTCAATTTAGGAATACATAAACCAGACACTTTTCGACCAGACACTTTTAGAACAGAATACAAAACGTGTCATACATTGTATCAATATCATCATCTGGGGACAAGCTTAAAGTCTAGATCTTTAAGTGTACTGTAAAATTGAGACCATTTGGCATTTTTATAATCAAATCTTGGGATTGTATCATCTGGTTTTGTGTCTTCAAAATAAGGGGACTGATTAATTGCAATGATGATTGGTATGTGATCACTCCCAAGCGTTTCACTACACGTTTCCCAAGCACACGACAAAGCCATTTTAGGTGAAACCAAAGTTAGATCAATAGCAGTAGGTCATGTGTAGATACATCTGGAACTCTGGTATAAGAACCATCATTGAGTAAACAAAATGTTGAGTCTACACATTTTCGACAAACCTATTACTACTGACCTGTTTGCACTCTTTTTCCCAGAAAGGAGAATGAGCATTAAAATCCCCTCCTACTAACCATTTACCATTATCATTCTTGATATTTTTCATCCATTCAGAATTAGCTTCATCTGGACCCTTAGGTAAATATACAGAAGCACAGTTTACTTTTAAGGAGTCCGAAACTTGACAGTTACAGCACAAGAAAAAATCCCATGTAATCCACTTGGCACAGGTGATTGTTTGTCACAGTACTGTAGTCCAGTGTGAATATAGATAGCACAATTTACTCTATCACCATTTTATCTGTATCTACTACTGGTGGATAGTAGTATTGTTCCAATCTTGGTAGTTGTTCTTGCTGAATTAACAGACTGGATAAGAAACGTGGCAGTCAGACGACACCAAAATTGACGTAAGCATCAATATTAAAATAGAGAGAGGGGGCAGTTCCACTGCAGTATTCTTATATTGCTGTTAAATTTCATGTTTGAAAAAAATAGGTAACTAGACAAATAAAAAATATGTCGCTTTAACACAACTGGAGCTTAGCTACACACAGACGTAGGCTGGTATGCTACATTCGTTCCGAACAAAAACAACAAAAAGTTGTCACCAGTTGTATAAGACATTGAACCTGTTGGACCAGGCAGAGCCGTAGAAGAAATCCTCATGGAAGGGTGTGGGGCGCAGGTACCGGGGACGTCGCGCTGTCTTCCGGGCCGTTCCCAAAAGAGGTTCCTCAGATGCCGGCCAATATTGCCCGCTAGGATGCTGGCTCCTCTAGCAGTTGGATGTAGCCCATCACGGAGGTTGAAGCGGGGGGCTTGTAGGTTGGAGTGAGTGATGAAAGTGATGTTTTTATCATCATTCAGCTCTGACACCAAAAGTGCGTTGTACAAGTCCCCTTTGATATTGAGTTCGGGGACTGATGCAGGAGCCATCTTACTGATATGATGGCCAGATCAGGGTTTTCTTTTTTGATGCTCCTCACGCACTTTGCCATTCTTCCGGAACATGTTGCTGCTGATTCTGTTTCTAGGTCCTTCGATCCAACATGTAAGATAAAGCATCAGGAGGTGTCTTGACTGATGCACTTTCTTTGGCCACAGCTGGTTTGATGTCCTTTATTGTTCTTGCATTACTCTGACGCACCTTAAATCCGTAGGACTTCCCTAGTCTGTTTGTGTTGACTTTCTTTATGACAGGGTCATTCACATATAAAATGTTGGGAAGGCCCTCTAAAGTTGGACTTGGTTTGTCTCTGGACTTGACCTTTAAGTCATTGACGTTTTGTTCGTGTCTGGACTTCACATGTAAGTCACTGACGTTTTGTTTATCTCTGGACTCGGCCTTAAAGTTGTTGTCATTTTTCTTGCACTGCTCCTTAGACTTTGGCTCGTGACGCAAAGAAGTTTTGACGTCATTTTTTTTTGCGTCAACATTTTTTTCTTTTTTGTTTTTGTTTTTGTAACTTTCCTGTCGGCCTACATTTCTGTTCTGCTTCTTTTCTGGTTTGTTTACATTGACAGACAGAGCATCCTGAGGATCGTTTTCAACGGTGGAGGAACTCTAGCTACCTCTGCATAGGACAGGTAGGGAAGGGCTCTGTCTGTGTGGCTATGTCAGCTTTAGTCCCTTCCATCAATTTTTTCATCCAGAGATCTTATTTGTTCCTCTATGTCACGGTCAAAAATAGAACAACCAAGTCGTGGTCCAGGTTGTTTGGACATAAGCTCTAACTCAAATATTCTGGGCGCCACGTAGACGGGCCCATGGTTCGGATCCAGCCAATTAAGCATAGGGGAGAGGGTCCACAGAGACGGTCTGTCCGGCTAGACGGACTAAGCAGCTTTTACCGACGCCTCGATGTCTAGCGAGACGAGTCGTAGCGCCTGGCTCAGGCTCATCTAGCCAATTTGTGGAACCAGCGCCATTGTTAGTCGGACGTCGCAGGTTAAAGCAGGAAAGGAAGGGGGGAAGGTAGTGCGTGGGTGGGGTGAAATCTAGCTAATCAATTAAATGACCAATTGACCACCACAGAGAGTAAGGCGTGTAGGCGTGACTGTCATGAAATTTTAATATCCAATGGAATTAGAGGGAGATAACTTCGGTATCAGGCGTAAAAATACTGACCAATGGTACTGGCCCTTGACACGGAGTGAGGGCATAAAGTAATGCGTGAGTGAGAGAGAGGGGGAACGAAGAAAACGAACAGACAGAGAGAGAGAGGAAGAAGTTCGGGGGAGTAGGCTCTCGCCTACAGGAAGGCAGGGAGATGAGAACGAACAGAGAGACAGAGAGAGAGAGAGGTTCTGGGTGTAGTCTCTGCAGGAGAAAGGGAGAGAGATGAGAGGAGTGAAGTTTAAGCATTAGCACCAGATAGTCTGCACAGAACGAACAGAGAGAGACAGAGGAAGAGGCTCTGTGTAAGCCTGACGAGAGAGAAGCAAGAGATGAGGGGAGAACGAACAGAGAGGGAGAGAGAGGTTCTGGGGTGTAGACCTGCAGGGAAAGGCAGAGAGATGAGAGGAGTGAAGTTTGAGCATTAGCACCAATATAGTCTGCAAAAGGAGGACTAAAGAGAGATGTGGAAAGAGAGAGTTGCTAACTAATGAAGAGAAAAAGAAAGAAAAAGAAAAGGAAAAGAAAAGCACCATGTCCATTTAATAGAGCAACTAGGAGAGAGAGAGAGAGTGCAATGCGTTAATGCAGGAAAGGAAGAAAGGAGAACAGATCGATGTTGACAGTCACTGTTCCATCCTAACCGGGTTCGACCTCATACTGGCAGCGTCACTTCGTCAAGCAGTTCCACAGACCAACGCCGGTGCCAGCAGACCAATACCAGTGCCAGCAGTTGTGTCGTGTTGTGAAAGTGACAGTGAAAAGAAAAAAAAAAGGAAAAGAAAAGACAGTGATTCGTGAATAGTTAAGATCACCTGGCCAGGTAAAGTAAAATCTATTTATACCCGGGTTAGTTAATGATGTTTTAGATAAATGATTTTGTGAAGTTCAGGAAAGAGGGAATGTTTTATTTTGTTTGATTCCATATGCATTGATGGTTCGTTCTAATGAACATGTGTAGTAAAGTTATAGACTTTACTAGTGTTTGATTGACGAATGCATGATATATGAATGAGATCGTAAGCAAGCTGTGAGTGTGTTTGGGCTGTGCGCTAGTCCTTCCTCCATCGAATACACCCGAGGTTGACACTCTAGACTCGTCACTTTTTCACACAGAGAGGTAATTATGCCTTCGATGTTAGCAAGTTCTGTGTGGTAGGTCTACTCACGGAGTTGATGGCTGTAGAAGCGTTCTTGTTTCCAGGCCCAGACGTCAGCCCATCCTTCACAACGGAGAAACTGAAACGGCCTCCTCGAGTCGGAATTAAATTTTATCTCTTCATCATTTCTGTGCTTTGCCAGCACAT
>CM031619.1:44650378-44652878 GCA_018398815.1 Conus ventricosus
AACACACATACACACAAACGCTGTGCGCAAGCGAGCGCACAAGACAAATTCTCCATTCACAAGTGAGAGAGGACAGAGAGAGAGCGGGAGAGAGAGAGAGAGAGAGAGAGAGAGAGAGAGGGAGAGAGAGAGAGAGAGAGAGAGAGAAAGGAACGTAGGTGTTGTGTGTGTGGGGGGGGGGGGGGGTGGGGGGGGGGGCAAAAAGGAGCAGGGCGTGGGGATTGGCATATATGAACGGTCTTTACAAATGTGGGGTTACACATCAGTATCTGCATTCTTTCCCTCATCCCCACCCCGCACCCCTCACCCCAGGGATGAGGGGGGTGGGGGTAGGGGGGTTACACGCCCTCTATCCAAGCAAACCCGTCCGTTCCCCAAATTACACACTTGGCATAATGTGGGGTCGCCCTCCAGGACCGGCTATTCTCACCACATTCCTCATTACACGTTTTCACTCCCATGGGGAGGGCCACCCACCAAAACACATTACCACGTGTACTCCAATAACATATAGTCCCACTTTCACCTTCCTCCTTCCCCCCCCCCATTTTGTAGCCCATGGTACAAACATATAGGAAGAAGTATATTAATCAGATGACTTCAATACATTGAAACATTATTTTAAATCATGGTTGGTCTTAAAAAATGTGTTTTAAAACTCTTTTGATACGATTGTAAGTGACAGCCAACCTGGCAGAGAAAGGTCCCCCTCTCTCGCTCTCTCTCTCTCTCATCTCTCTCTTCTCCTCTCTCTCTCTCATCTCTCTCTCTTCTCTCTCTCTCTCTCTATGGTACGATCGGTTATAACACTGATTGAAATCATATTATGAATGGAATGACTATTGTGTCGCTGAGTTTTTTATTGGTTGCATTGTCACGAATTGATTGATGTCTTATACTTTGTTGTCTCTTGAGCACTGTGTCACTGGCTAGGTGATAAATGTGTGTCCGCCGAATTACTGTTGATCATATTGATGTTTTGACCTCTTATTCAAATGTTATAGTAATGCTTTTGCTTTGTGATTATTTTGGATATAGAAAAGGGGAATTAGAATCTCTCTCGCTCCTCTCTCTATCTCTCTCTCTCTCTCTCTCTCTCTCTCTCTCTCTCTCTCTCTCTCTTCGTTAACTAACGGCTGACGTTTCGATGGATTGTAGCCTTAATTAAATATTATAAATTTGGGTTGTGTATGAATGGTAAAGAAGAAAACAAAAAGATGGGGGAATGGTAAATAATAATTGCTCCTCTCTCTCTCTCTCTCTCTCTCTCTCTTCTCTTCTCTCTCTCTCTCTCTCTCTCTCTTCTCTCTTCTCTCACACACAACACCCTCCACACACACACACACACACACACACACACACACACAACACACCACACACTACGCACTTCACTCACTCACACACACACACACACACACACACACACACACACACACCACACACACAACACACCACTCACAACCCAAAAAAACAACACATACAGCACGCACGCACGCGCGCGTGCGCCTCACCAGCGCGCGCACATGCACACGCATCACATCATGAAAATAAATGTTTATAATATTGATGACAGGAATTTATTGCTCGCTTACTGCTAGAACTGATTGTTCGTTCTCGTTTGGCCTTATATCCACATCATATAACTGTAAAAGAATGAACAAATGTTGATATTATGAGCATTGGAATTGTCTTAGTTATCAGCCTTGCAGTTTGTTGTATGTTTAATCTTTTACAAAAAGGAATGTACTCTCTCTCTCTCTCATCTCTCTCTCTCTCTCTCTCTCTCTCTCCTCTCGCTCTCTCTCCTCTCTCTCTTCCCCTCAGGGTTTGTACCCAGTCTCTTCTCTGTGGCTCTGTCTCTCTCTCCCCTCCAGGTTTGACTAACACCAGATCTCTCTCTCTCTCTCTCTCTCTCTCTCTCTCTCTCTCTCTCTCTCTTCTCTCTCTCTTCTCTCTTTCTCTCTCCCCCTCAGTGTCTTACACCAGGTTCTCTCTGTGTCTCTATCTCTCTCCCTCCCATGTTTGTACACTGCTCTCTCTATTCTCTCTCTCTCTCTCTCTCTCTCTCTCTCTCTCTCTCTCTCTTCTCTCTCTCTCTTTGGGTTTATACACCAGGGTCCCCCCCTCCTGCTCTCTCCCCTTCAGTGTTTGTACACCAGGTCTCTCTGTGTCTCTGTCTCTCTCCCTCCATGTTTATACACCTGCTCTCTCTCTTCTCTCTCTCTCTCTCTCTCTCTCTCTCTCTCTCTCTCTCTCTCTCTCTCTCTCTCTCTTCCCTCCCTGTTTGTACACCAGGTCTCTCTCCCCTCTCTCTTCTCTCTCTCTTTTCTCTCTCTCCTCTCTCTCTCTCCCTCCCTCCCCCCCCTTCAGTGTTTGTACACCAGGTCTTTCTCTCCCTCCCTCCTCTCTCTCTCTCTCTCTCTCTCTCTCTCTCTCTCTCTCTCTCTCTCTCTCCCCTTCAGTGTTTGTAAAACCAGGTTTCTCTTTCTCGCTCTCTCTC
>CM031619.1:44657878-44660378 GCA_018398815.1 Conus ventricosus
TCTTTCACCACCCTCCATGTCATTATTACTTTTATGAATAGTTGCCTCATCATTGTAGAATTAGATCACAGTGTTGCTATGTTGAGTTGTCAGTATGAATGATACGTGTTGACATAATGTATGCATGACAGATTGTAAGACTAGGCTTTGGCCTAAAATCTTCATCCTTGCGTATTATGGATCAATCAATCACTCTCTCTCTCTCACTCCTCTCTCTCTCTCTCTCTCTCTCCATCTCTCTCTCTCTCACTCTCTCTCTCTCTCTCACACACACAACACACACACACACACACACACACACACACACACACACACACACATATGTGCGCTCTCTCTCTCTCATCTCTCTCTCTCTCTCTCTCTCTTCCTCTCTCTCTCTTCTCCTCTCTCTCTCTCTCTCTCTCTCACCCATACACAGATGTGTGGGGTGTGTGTGTGTGTGTGTGTGTGACTGTAACAGGTTCTGTGGACCAGCCAGCACGGTCGACATCCCCACAGCGGGCCAACCACGCAAGGTGCTGAGGACCTTCGGAAGGCTGGGGGCCGAAACTGCCCTGCGCTTCGTCTCCCTCGTCCTCACGCCCCACCAGGTGGCTCTGCTCAACATGCAGCCACAGCCACAATACCTGCACCTGCAGGGTCCGCCAGGCTGCGGTAAAACCGTAGTCATGGTATTGAAGGCCCTGCAGTGGGCAAGGCAGGGGGGGGGGGGGGGGGGGGGGAAGTGGTCGTTGTCAGTCAGTCTGGTGATAGAGCAGTGGCCATCCTGGTGGAGGAGCAGCTTAGGAGAATGCTGGGACAGCAGCAGCAGCAGCACCAGTCGGGAAACATCCATCGTCCACATCTGTGACGTCAATAATGTCAGTAAGGATGTTTCCGATCTGGCGCAGCTGCTCGGTGCTGGTCCTGCTTTCATCCTCTTTTATGAGGCTCCTACTAACAGGTCAGTTTTTGACTTAGGTTACATGTTGTGTGTGTGTGTGTGTGTGTGTGTGTTGTGCGTGTGTGCTGCGTGTGTGTGTGTGTGTGTGTGTGTTTTTGTGTGTGTGTGTGTGTCAAAACAGAGTTATTACAGGGTGTCCCCATCCCTTCCTCCCCATCACCTCCCGCCCACCTCCCCCCGTTCCCACCTCATACCAGCTGTCCAGAAGAACACAAATAGACAACACACCAAACAAATACAGAATCTGTTCTCTTTGCTCAAGATATAATATCGTTCTTTATTTGAACACGTTCAACTACTCGCGCAAATAAAAAACAAACAAATGAATAAATGAACACATTAATAAGCAAATAAATTAATGAATGAAAAGGGAAAATAGATAAATGAGTACATGAACACATTGATAAACAAATGAATAAATTAAGACAATGAATAAATAAATAAATGGGCTAGAAATGAACTAATAAAAAAGTTAAAAAAAAGGAATGAATAAATTGATCAATTAATTGATATCAAGATACATGCAGTATAAGCAACACACTGTGGACAAAAAATTAAAAGAGAGATAACCACGGACTTCGCTCATGACATAAGTAGCGAACAGTTGTTTCCCCTACTTCTCAGATTGCCTCTGTATTCAACTTGTGTGCTGTTATTCACAACGCTGTTCTGTTTAGTGCCATCTATGTAACCTTCGCCAGACCGGGTTATAGACTACACACGGAAGCCATCGTGGGGCCGTGCGGGCCCATACTTCTCAAAGAAGGAAAAGTGTGCACCCCCCTTCCGTAGATGTAGAATCTGAGCCAGGCACATCTGCTCAAGCTGCCAGCAAGTCGCGCAAGAGGGCACGATGTGCGATGTGTCCTTGGAAGGCTGACCGGGAAAGTAAGACAGAGATGCCAGGGGTGCAATGTCTTTATTTGTCCGGATCACATGAAAGCTGTGTGCACTGTCTGCTTCGACGGACAATGATGTGCCTGTCAGTACTGTGGTTTCTGAAAAGAAATGCAGACCCTGCTTCGATATGTGCTTTTGCCGCACATTATTTCTGTTCGCTTGCCTGCCTGCTTGCTGCCCCCCCCCCCCCCCCCCCCCCCCACTCTGTCTCTCCCCTCTCTCTCTCTCTCACACACACACACACACACACACACACACACACACACACACACACACACCACACACACACACAGATGCACTCTTGAGGCCTGCATGCCGGTCTAGCTTTACCATCACTGTGTGAATTTTTCAGCTTACCATGAGGCTTGCCCACAGCGCTTTATACACCTCTTTCCTCGTCTTGCCCACATGCCACACAATGTGCTGTAGGCCTGGTGGTACACTGGCCCCATGCACAGAGAAACGGACTTACTACGTGAACCTGAATTGTTGATAAACAAAGCCAAGGCTTACAGAAAGAACACAAAGCTTATCGACTGCACATGATACAGAAACAACAGGATATGGAGAAAAACCTACCCGTGCTTAGAAAACTCGCTCTCCAAGGCACAACCGGTGCTGCTGCTTGCCTCCGCCATGATGAAATGATGAAAACAG
>CM031619.1:44667878-44670378 GCA_018398815.1 Conus ventricosus
TCAACAAAGCACCCCGGATATGACTGACTTCCTCTGAGTTGCAGCTTGCTAGACTACATGACTTAAATAGTCAGCTCCGACATTCTGTCGACCTGGAATGTACTGCACTCGGTACCTGTAGGGCTGCAATGCCATTGCCCAACGCAGCACTCTGCTGTTTTTCAACTGCGCTCCTGCAGGAATTTGAGTGGTTGATGATCCGTCTCTATCACGAACTCTTTCCCATACAAGTATTTGTGGAATTTCTGCACGGCCCACACGACAGCTAAACACTCCTTCTCCACCGTTGCGTACCCTTCTTCACACTTTGTCAACTTCCTGCTAGCATATCTCACAGGAAACTCGACCCCTTCATGCTCCTGTAACAATACTGCACCTATCCCACCACCTGATGCATCTGTCCGCAACAAAAATGGTTTGGACATATCTGGTTAGCTTCAAGATGGGACGGGAACCTAGTCTTTCCAACACCGTCTGCAGTGCTTGCTCTGCAGCGTCTGACCACTCGACCACTGCCGGTTTCCCTGCCTTGACCAAATCACTGAGAGGACTCGTGATTGCTGCGAAATTTGGAACAAACTCCCTATAGAACCCAATAAAACCTAGCAGACTCCTGACTTCTGTTTTGGTCTTTGGTCTCTCTGAATTCATCATCTTCTCCACCTTTCCCCTTTCTGGCTGCTTTGTGTCGCCTCCGACAACAAAACCTAGGAACTCCTAATGTCTAGCCCTTCATACAGTGACACATCCCTGTATGCTCTTCTGGAAACTTAGGCAACAAAATCTCCCCTTCTTCTGCTGGGTCTCTTTCACCTCATCAATGATTGCTGCTGCGCCTATGGGCTGAGTCTCACGCTGAATATATCTGCGGAGAAATTCGCATGGAAAAGTTTTAGTTTCCCATTCACATCAATTCGGTAATCCCGACCGACCTTTTCAGTGATGGTGAATGGTCCTTTCCCAATGCATCAGCAGCTTGTTGTGACCCGTGGGAAGCAATAACAGGACTTGATCTCCCGCCTTGAGGGATTGCTTCCTCACCTTCCTGTCATATTGCTTCTTCTGAACGACCCTAGCCTCCTGCAAACTTCCCTTGCAACCTTACATGTCTCATACCTGTGCCCACCTTTGGAACAGGGCGCGATTGGGCCAATCGGATCGATAGCCACTCTCCTGAATGGTGTGTCGATTAAAGGGGATGTTTAAGAGGCGCCTTCCTCTTCACCCCTCTTGTGGCGACCTTTGCACACACGTCACATGACATGCAGAAACGCTTGATGTCTGCCATTGCTCCCGGCCAATGAAAGTCATCAAAGATTCGGTCAGCTGTTTTGCTGGTGCCGAGATGACCCGCCATGAGCGACTCGTGACCCACTGACATGACAGTGTCACGATAACCTGCTGGTACCTCTAACTGAGTGTCACCTTACCTGTCTTCCCCTTGGTGAACACTGGGTACAACAGCCCGCCTTTCACAAGAAATTCTGTCTCACCTCCTCTAACCTCCTGTTTCTCTGCACCTCTTGCCAACTCCCAAGACTTCACGAGCGAAGGGTCTTCCTGCGCTGCTCTAAACTCATCAGGCGACACATCTATGCCTGACTTCCTTGCCGGAACGACTAACGGTTTATCAACCTTTTCCTCCTTCTTGCTCCGTGTTTGAACTGCTGCCCCTGTAGCAGTCAACAACTCAGGATCCCCTGGATCCCTTGCCCCTGGAATATTTCCAATGATCAAATCATGAAGGGGTTTCTCCCATCACCAACGCAGACAACTCGCCTGAGAAGTAAGGTGTACGTACTTCTATCTTAGCAACTGGAAACTCCCTCACAGTGCCATCGATTAGAGTACAGGTCTGGATTTGCCCTGTCAAATCCCCTTTCTCGACCAGCGTTGTTCGTACTACACCGCATGAACAACCAGTGTCTCGTAACACTTTCACCCTCTGCTGGCCAATCCATCCTTCTTCCACTGGTAACGAACCACTCAGCCTAGTGCCCTCCATCCCTGACACTGACTGCTGTCCAGTGCTAGCCATAGGCTGCACTCCACCCTCTTCAGACTGAATCCCTTTTGGTTCCACTGCAGGTCGTTTCCCTTGACGACCCTTATCCACCTCTTGCAAGGCTGCTGCCTTCTGGAACCTCATGCGACAATCCCTCGCCACATGTCCCTTCTTGTGACAAATGAAACACCTAATGTCCCTTTGCCCTTCCTTCTGCCCCACCACTGGGTTTGCAGACTTTGCAGAAAACTCCCCTGGTCTCCTTGCACTCTTCTCACCTGTGCCTAGCACCTGTTTCTCCTGCACCTTCGTGCCCAAACGTGCCTCTCTATACACCTCTGCGAACTTCAGCAACTCTCCTGCTGTCTCTGGCTGTCTCTCTTTCAAATGTATGGTTAACTCAGGGCCGCAACCTGACAAAATCTGTTCCTTCATAACCAGCTCTTTCAATTCAGCGAACTCCTTCTTCGTACCACTCAACTCTAACCATTTCTC
>CM031619.1:44676166-44712805 GCA_018398815.1 Conus ventricosus
ACAGATGAATGAATAGCAGCACGTTTGTAATAGATTGCTAGAAACAAATATCAACCCATATTATTGTGCTCAATGATTACTATTTTGGAATCGCGTCACTTTTTCATTCACAGACATAAAAACAAAATCCTTAATAGTCATTTCTCTTTATTAACCAACAAAAGCCTCCCATAAAATTTGACCAACATGCAGACGACAGGTGTCAGTCATTTTGTGGTCAGACAGGCAGACTGTTTTATCTCACAGAGTGAGAGAGAGAGACAAGACAAGACAAGACAAATGTTTTAATTGAACTAGGCCACATGCCCGTGTCAATGGGAACAGAGGGAGGGGGTAGAAACAAAATCAAACTGATCGCAAATGAAATAAGTAAGGAAAGAAATCAATACATCGTCAAATACAGTATATGCATAAGCACACAAACTACACAATAAATCTCGCGAACATAATCAACGATCGTTGACCATGTTCCTCTCTCTCTCTCTCTCTCTCTCTCTCTCTCTCTCTCTCTCTCTCTCTCCTCTCTCTCTCTCTCTCTCTCTCTCTCCCTCTCTCTCTCTCTCTCTCTCTCTCTCCACACACACACACACACACAGACACACACACACACACACACACAGACACACACACACCTCAATCACACGCTATCGGTGTGATATTACTAAGGCAACTTGGACGGTGCATGCAGGAACAATGGTTCTAAGTCACATCAGTCTGTCCACATCTGACCTCAAGAGCTTTTGTTATGAATGTAGCCACAGCATTACAGATTTTTCCGTTAGCGAGCAGTAACGACATCTTGAAAGCCGATGGTCGTCTATAAAACTTGAAAGGTATGTAACGCTGGCGAATAACTTTGTATTTAGGACATACTATCAGAAAATGGTTGTCGGATTCCAACTCACGCGGGCAGAACGGACAGCACAGTGCTTCACGGGGACGCTCGAATACCGCAGTCTGTGTGTGTTCAAACAGGATACACCAAGTCTGAACCGTATCAAGTTTTTTCGACTGCTCACGTTGTTTACAGTGAATAGATAATTTGGCATTTCCCAAAACTGCTTAAAAGAAGAATATAAGAGAAATCGGTCCTTGGATTCTATGTGGCTATACCATTCTTGTAAATGACAATCGATTTGCCGACTTTTGAATTTTGAAAGGAAAACTTTTACGTTGGGAACTCCTTGATTTTCCCATACATATCCAAAACCGTAATGATTTAATGTGAGGCAGACTGATGTAACCCAATTGTTTTTACCCCGGCAATGTAAATCATATAACATTTTATACGCTTTTTTTGGAAGACGATTGTCAGGCATATTAACGACATGTATCCAATACTTCACGCATTTAGTATAAATGTTTATATAAAGTGGAAACCTACCAGTTTCTCCATAAACCAAGGCATTAGGCGCTTTTATAGAAACATTCAGGAATCTCTTGAGTGCAAACAAATGTATTTTTTCTATAGCCGAGATGTTTGCAGTTAAGCCCCATACTTCAGCGCCATAAGTAAGGATTGGCTGGATCTGACAATCAAAAAGTTTGAAAAATAATTTTGGGGCCACACTCTGATATTTCCACAGAAGTTTCAATATAATAATGACCTGATGTTTTGCCCTGGATGCTAAATCCTCAAGGCAATGAGAAAAAGTAAGGCCAGTGGAGAATATAGCACCTAAATATTTATATTGATTAACGATCTCTAGTTGCATACTATCATAAAACCATTTTTCTTTTGAAGCAATATAACCGCCATTTCTAAACACAATAACTTTTGATTTTTCCAGATTCACTATTAAATCAAGTTTCTTAGCTGTTTTACTCAAAACGTTCAGCTGTGTCTGAAGACCTATGACAGTGGACGCCACGAGCGCCACATCGTCAGCAAACAGCAGAATCAATAGCTCTTTGAAGTCAGGAGATAAAGGAATACCATGCTTACCATACTCTGTAATTTCTTCGGCAAGTTCATTAATAAATAAAGAAAATAAAACCGGGCTACATATTTCTCCTTGCTTTAGACCTTTAGGACACATAAAAATATTTGTTAAGTCTCCCCGTACTTTAACCCTAGCGGTGACAACGGTGTACATACTTTTAATTGCATTGTACATCTTTCCTTTAATGCCCTTTTTCTTTAAGACTAACCAAAGTCGATTTCTATCAATCAGGTCGAAAGCCTTTTTAAAATCAATAAAAGCCACGTATAGTTTTTGGTGGTTAGAAAGTTGCTTTTGCACGAGAGACAGGAGTGTAAATATATGGTCAGTGGTACTATAGCTCTTCCTAAAACCAGCCTGTGCATCGTTTATTACACTATTATCTTCGATCCATTCGGTTAAGCGTTTATTGAGAATGTAGCTGTATAATTTAGAACTGATATTCAACAGGGAAATACCTCTATAATTATCAGGGGAATTGATATCACCTTTCTTGTGCAACGGTTGAATAAGAGCTTCACACCATGCAGAGGGAAAGATTCCAGAATCAAAGAGTTTGTTGAAATATTTCTTAAGAAAAAGAAGAACGGTGGGCATAGGATACTTATAGAACTCTCCAATAAGTCCGTCTGGACCAGGAGCTTTGTTTCTTTTTAAAGCCTTTATCGAGTCTAAAATTTCTCCCTCTGTTATATCTTGATCAAGAAAACTGATATCACAGTCAACATCAAGCAAACAGTCATCATCTGCATGAAAGCTTGGAGAAGTGGAGTCAGGTAGGGTCAACTCTTCATTAAATAATCGTTCAAAATGCTGAAACCAGTCTGCGTTGGATAATGAGTTTGACACAACGGAACTACTTCTTATTGACTTCAGAGTCCAACAAAATTGTTTACAATCTCTAGCGTTTTCATTAAGAGTGCGCAGAACACATTGTCGATATAACTGCTGCTTATAGCGGAGTAAATCTTTGTATTGATTTCTCAAGTAACAATAATTTAATCTCAGGTCAACGGCGACAGGGCTATTAGCAAGTTTTATCCGACTGAACATTCTCAGTGCCTGTCTTACATGACGGCGCTTAACAGAGCATTCTATATCAAACCACGGGCTGCGCTTGTCGTTACCAATGATGATAACTTTATTCATGCACTGACCAGCCACAGAAAGACCCTCGTTATATTTTGTTAGAGCATGTTCGAAATCAATATCGATAAATTTAATAGCTTCATCAAAAATTGAAGTTACAACATCAGATCCAAGTGCACAAATAAAATCATTTTCTTTAGCTGGATCCCACACATATTTTTGCAATTGTGTAATTATAGGTGCTACTGGTTTCTGACTACGGTTTGGAAAACCTACCTTAAGTTCAACGGGCATGTGTTTGGGTTCTATCCGCTGAGTTACTTTCAACTCGCGGCACGATGAAATTAAGCTTCTTGAAGAGATAAAGTAGTCGATTACACTTGAACCATTGTGGGCTATATATGTATAATTGCCGTTTACATCACCAGGTAGAAAACCGTTCAAAATAACTAATTCAAAGTGCTGACAAATGTTAATTAAATAGTGACCAAAATCGTTTGTTGAACGATCTTTTGATGCACGGAAGAAGTCATCACCGGAGTATCATCTCTATTGTTAAAGTCTCCATCAAATACAGAACATTCCTTTGCATTTAGTCCACCTGTTCTTGCATTTAAGTCACCAAAGATGATCAATGGACAATCACCAACTTCTTCAAATGAATCCATTATGCACTGTTCTAGAAGTGAAACTCCATTATCTATTTCAGTATTTGTATAATAGATACTGTTTGCTGGAGGCAAATAAATCCCAACCAGAAGAACATCTAGGTCTGGAGTTTTGAGCTGAAGTACTATAGTATGATCATATTCTACTCTAATTTGTTTAACCATATTAGCATAAGTCTTCCTTACGAGAAATGCAATCCCACCAGACAAGCGTGCTGTAGTAGCATCAGTTAATCGTATACCAGGACAAAGAAAAACTTTATAATCAGGAAAAAGAAAAGAGGGAAATGTTCTTGAAAAAGTTTCCGTTAGAACAACAAAATCAAACTGAGAGATATAATTTTTTACATCAAAGTCATAAACTAAGGACAGACCCTCAATATTGTAAGTCAAAAAGGAGAGACATTCTTTCTTACTGTCACTGACACGAGCACGGCCGTATCCCTAGGTCTCCACGTTGTCTGGAGGATGCAGGGGCACCAGAGGATTGTTATTTCGTCCACAGATACGTCCAGAGCTGTTTTTCGGGTGGGCCCTGGAAAAACTTTCCGTGAGTTGCATCTGCCTGGTCCTCACACGACTTCGGGTACAGGGGCCATAGCCTGGGACCGACCCTCAGTTTCATTGACAAGGGACACTTGAGAGAGCTGAGGGTTCTTCAGCGCACCAGCACCGTCACTCGCTGCAGCTGTTGTCTCCATACAGTCAAAGGACTGGCTCTCCACGTCGGCTGGCGGGTCCACAGAGGAGACTTTCTGTTTAAGCAGAGTCAGGCTATCGTCCTGTACGTCTGCTGGGATCGATGTGGGACTCTGAAGATCCTCTGAAGCACTGACAGGAACTCCTACCTGGTGCACGTCGTTGCAGCCCGTAGTCACGCCAGGACTTGACGCCTCTCCCATGGGAAGGTGGACCAGGCCTTAAGTCACGGCAGTATGTGTGGGCCTCAGGGTGGTTGCTTTGGCTCTGGATTCGCTCAGGACGTGCGGGGGTCAGCCCTCTATTCCTGGGTGTACTGGTTCTGGCAGGGTGGGAAACTCATGCATGCTGTACAGAGGAGGGGGAAAGGAGGATATGTAGGGCGGCACTGGATATCTAGAAACACAAGATGGAAGGGGACAGGTGGAGGTGGAAGGAGAGGGGTGAATGGCTGTAGGAGGCGCAGGGGGGATGGAAGTGGAAGGAGGGGAGTGGGTGGAAGCATGTGGCAGAGGGGGACGGTGGAAGTGGAAGGTAGAGGGGAGTGGGTGGAAGCATGTGGCAGAGGGGGACGGGTGGAAGTGGAAGGTAGAGGGGAGTGGGTGGAAGCATGTGGCAGAGGGGACGGGTGGAAGTGGAAGGTAAAGGGGAATGGGTGGAAGCATGTGGCAGAGGGGAATGGGTGGAAGTGACAGGTGGAGGGGAGTGGGTGAAAGCACATGGCGGAGGCGGACAGGTGGAAGTGACGGTGGAGGGAGACGAGCGGAAGCACACGGCAGAGGGGAACGGGTGGAAGCGATGGAGGTGTGGACAACAGGCACGTCACCGTTGATAACAAGGTGCCCCAGCTGCGTACCGGACCCAAACACCGACCGGCGCTGGCCGTCACGCCGGCTGCCACGTCCCCGTGCTGCCCCGAAACGGGGTGATCCCTGTTCCCGGAAACACAGGCGACCATTTCGAAAATACGCCGTCTTGCCCTGTGATCGCTGTCGACGCAGCTCCCCCTGCTGACGGACTGTCAGATCACCAGCCACGCGGATACCCAAGGTGTCCGACATGTCCTTTCTGCAGTCGCCTTCTTGTAGGATGGAAATCTTGTCGCTCCAGCTACGCAATCGCGTGACAAGAGTTCGAGGTCTGCCATCTTGGTACTTGGGGCCTACCCGATGAGCCCGCTCTATATCTTCCATAGACCATGTCTTGATAGGGTAAAAACGAGTGAGCAGCTGTACAACTTTGCGAGCACACGTTATGTAATCTTCTCGCTGATCTTCTTGAACATTGAAAAATCTGACGTTATACTGTCGAGAAAAAGTTTCCAGTTTATCTTGGTGATTATGTAAACGCTCAATCGTGTCCAGAAGGTAATCTTTCCATTGGAAGAGTTGGGAGAACTGACGCTCAAAGACAGAACATTTATGCGAGAGACACGACAGTTCCTCCCTCAGTCCCCTATTTTCGTCCCTCAGTGAACAACACAGGGATTGGAGAGCACAAAGATCAGTCTGGTGAAAATCGTGGCCCTGGGCTTGAGTGGTGTGTTTGTAAGTGGGTCCGGGGTTCAACTCAATGTCTCCACATCGAATGAGGACTAAACTCCAATACAGGTAAGTTAATGTACACCCCATCAAAACACCATTTGGCCTGTCCTTCAAACGTATTACTCGCGTTATCCTCTTCCTGGCCGACACTTCCCTTAGTGCCATGAAACTCCAAAAAGTCCACAGAAAACCACCACAAACGTGCCGGAAAACCAAGGAAGCCGACGGCATAGCTTTCGGAATGCGACACAACGCAAAACTCGAAAACAGCTCACAGTCACATAAACATTTGCAGAAAGGGAGCACCGGAGAAAACACGTCCGCTCGCTGCGACTGCTTGTGCGCGTCTCTCAGTGAGAGAGAGAGAGAGAGAGAGAGACAGACAGAGAGAGAGAGACAGAGAGAGAGAGAGAGAGAGATTTCGAACGAATTCAATGAATTTTCAAATACATTTTAGTAGGTCTACGGAAATAATGCAAAGTTTATGTGCGCAGTTATGACAGAAAAGCCCCCATCAGTAGAATGGTCTGTCACCTTTTTAAAAAAGAATTTTAAAAAGAAAGAAGAAAGAAAGAAAGAAAGAAAATGTAGGAAGAAAAAAAGAAGAAAATGTTTTTCGACATTTTTTTAAACTTGTTCTCATAAATCGAGTGGTGAAATCTCGGTTTCTATCTAACAAATGAACGATTGAGAAGAATAACATTATTTCAAACATATTTCTGACAGTTCACACACACACAACCACACACACACACACACACACATCAAAACTAACAATTAAGAAGCCCCTTTGTCAGGTCCCCTTCCCGCCCTCTCTTGATTTCAAAGCCACTTTATGGGTTGGGCCAACACATAGGCGGTCACGTACACACAAACACTCTCTCTCTCTCTCTCTCTCTCTCTCTTGGTGTTCCTGTAGACGGGGAGTGAGTGGTCTTCACCACCCGTCTACAGGAACACCAAAACCGATCTACTTCTGCCATACACGAACACCTACAAGCCACAGGCCACAGTTTCAGCCCCCCAAGAAACCAAGATCTTATCTACAGAGCCCTTCCTCACAAAAAGAAAAGTTAAAGAAGCCATCGAAATCAAGACCAGACGCCCCAGCCTGAACAGAGATCAAGGCTTTGAACTTCCCCCTATCTACAATCAAATCCTGACAACCGTTCACCCCCCCCCCCCCCCCCCCACCCACCCCCACAACAGTCGCCCCACCAGGCCTCGCTGCCGCAACAGCAACAGTGAGCTGAAGAAGACAGGGCGACCTTGTCGAAATATTCTCCAAGTAAGTTTTGATTCTGAGTCTTTAACCATTTTTCTAATAATTACAGAATTTCTTCGTTTAAACGCTGTGTATAAACACAGCAAGTTGCTTCACTATTTTATCATTTGTGGATGTCATTAGTAAAATATATCTGAAGAATGAAGGATGCCTAAAGTATTTGGGTGGAATACACTGTTGTCTAAAAGCACTTCGTTCTGGACATTAAAGAACAAAACGAACTTCATTTTCTTATGATTTCTGACATAATGGACAAATACTCACACGATCGTGTAAATTTCTGTAACGCCCAGAATGTGAATAGATATCTGAAATACCAAATCTGAACTTGGTCATATCTTTCAAATGTCTGTCAATAACCATTGACAAATATACCTCGAAACACAGTGCATAGTATTTAACATTCTGTAAATATGAGAGTTCCACCTCTGCCAACTACAATCAATCAATGCTTGCCGAAAAACACGAATAAAAGCACTTATATCGACGACACCCTAATTCTCCCATACTAAACCAAATCCGTCTTCGAAGTTGTATGAGAGAGAGAGAGAGAGAGAGAGAGAGAGAGAATTCCAAGGGAAAGAACTCCAATAATTTTTAACACACTGGAAACACCTATCATTAAATGCAGTTTGTTCCCTTCCCGCAACGTCTCCACCCCTCGCCCCCCACAGATCTTGTTTGTTACTGTTTCTTTGTTCTTTAAATCAGGCAATATATATTGTTGCTGTATTGTTGTTGTTGATGTTGTTGTTGTTACACAACAGATAACGATCTAATCAATTCACACCAATTGCGAGAAGCCTCAGCGCAGCAGGCAGGTCGAAACAGATATAGCGACCAGACAAAAACAAAACAAGCGTACAGAAAAACTTTCGTATCCCCTATCCGTAGATAATCCACCATACCCTAAGTACAAAACGTTTTATTTGTTTGTTTGTTTTCTTTTCAAAACAAAATCTTTATTCAGGATCATATACATAATAATACAAACGAAAAGTCAAATGAAATATGAAAATATTGATTTAAAAGCAAAACGGATTAAATATCAATCATATGCATAACGCATGTTTGAATTCTGAAGAGGACATGCAAAAAATACAAACAAAATAACAGACGAGCAGGCACAGAGAGAGAGACAGAGACAGAGACAGACAGACAGACAGACAGACAGATTTCAGTTTCATCAAGGAGACGTCACTGCGTGCATGCACTAGTCCATATACGTTAAACCACATCCGCTCTAAGTTTGAGACCACATTACGCATGATTTGAAGCTGATGGATGAATTAACAACAAAGATGAGACAATTGAAGAAGAGGGTCTCGTGGCTACGACTCAGCGGATGTCTGGCCAACGCATTAGCCCAACCCGCTGGTCAGACCTTGAGTGCCTACCTACCATTTTTGTATGTGTGTGTGTGTGTGTGTGATGTGTGTGTAGTGAATGTGCACGTCTGTGTATAATGTGTGGGCATGGGCCTATGTGTGTGCGTGGGCACATGTGTGTGTGTGTGTGTGTGTGTGTGTGTGTGTGTGTGTGTGTGTGTGTGTGTGTGTGCGCGCGAGCGCGTGTGTGTGCGTGTGTGTGTGTGTGTGTGTATGTGTCTGTGTCTGTGTGCGTACGTGCGTGCGTACGTGCGTGCGTGTGTGTGTGTGTGTGCGTGCGTGTGTGTGTGTGTGTGTGTGTGTGTGTGTGTGTGTGTGCCTGCATGTAAGTGCGCATGTGTGCACGTGTGCGTGCAGAAGTGCGTATGATGTTGTGTGTGTGTGTGTGTATGTGTGTGTGTGTGTGTGTGCGCGCGCGCGCGTGTGTGTGTGTGTGTGTGTGTGTAATTTGTGGGTTTGTGTGGGTACATGCATCTGCATATAGGCTATATGTGTACATATCTGTGTGTACGTGTGTCTTTATATGTGGGCGTGTACGCATGTGCGTGTGTGTGTGCTTCTGTGCGCTTAAGTGTATGCGTGTATGTGCGCACGTGTGTGGGTGTGGACGTGCACATACACACATATGTATATGTGTGTGGGTAGGAGCGAGCGAACGTACGCGCACACGTTTGTATGTGTGTGTGTGTGTGCGTGCGTGCGTGCGTGCGTGCGAGCGTGCGCGCGCGCGCGCGACTGCATGCGTGAATATTCAGAAGATGACTTAGGATCAAGGACAAGAACATCAAATACAACATATACGTGCACGTGCACACACGCGCGTGCAAATACATACACATAACAGTAAGAACAACAACTCCTCCCCCTCACACCCACCCCACGCACGCACGCACTCTCACACACACACACACACACACACACACACACACACACACACACACACACACACACACACACACGTGTGCGAGTACGTTCGCTCGCTCCTACCCACACACATATACATATGTGTGTATGTGCACGTCCACACCCACACACGTGCGCACATACACGCATACACATAAGCGCACAATAGCACACACATACGCACATGCGTACACGCCCACATACAAAGACACACATACACACAGATATGTACACATATAGCCTATGTGCAGATGCACGTACCCACACAAACCCACAAATTACCCGCACACATGCGTAATGTGGTCTCAAAACTTAGCGGATGTTGTGTAACGTATATGGACTAGTCCGCACGCAGTGACCCGTCCTTGATGAAGCTGAAACTGAAATCTCTCTCTCTCTCTCTCTCTCTCTCTCTCTCTCTCTCTCTCTCCCAAATCCTTTGAAAAATTTGCAGTTCTTGCATTGAGGTCGCCGCTAATCAATACAAACACATCATCACAAGAGAGCATACAATCATATATGAATTCAAATAATAAACTTATTCCATTTTCAAGATTAAAGTGCACATAGTATGGTGAATCCACAGGAAGTACATAGGCACACACATATAACACATTTTTATTTGTACCAAGTACAGATTTGTCAATAATAAAGGCAAAGAAATGATCAGACTGAATATTCAAGACTTTAACAAACGAGTAAAACTCCTTTTTCACCAGACACAACAAGCCCCCTGAATGTCCACCACGAGCTGCGAGTCTAATACCTGGTTTACAATAAAGTTCATAACCACAAAACACAGAAGACTGAAAATTTTCTACGAAAGTTTCAGCCAAAGTAATTTCTTTCTTTCTTTCTGCGTACGCAGGCTGATACTCCTGCGGACACTCCCTGTATAGCCAGGCAGTGGAGTTTTGTGTGTATGACCCTTTTTTATCCCGCCATTAAGGCAGCCATACTCCTTCTTCGGGGAAGGTGCATGCTATGTGTCACGTGTCATCCATACCAACGGCCAAACTGGCCTTCTCTTCCGAAAGTTGGTGATGGGATTTTACGTGTGTGCAAGATGTTATGCGTGCGTTCACACACGGAACCTCGGTTTATAGTCTCATTCGAAGGACTATATGGGGAATGGAGTCAGAACCAATGTTAACTCCGAGGGAAAAATCCCCCTATACCGAAATTCGAACCCGCAACCCCAGGATCACGAGTCCGGTGCTCTACCAACTGAGCTATCCAGCCCCCCAGCCAAAGAAATGAAATCAAACGAACGAACAAAAGAGACAAAATCATTATCCCGTAGTTTTGGAAGTAACCCATTAACATTCCAGTGTAAAAATGTAAAAGGTTCGGATTTAATACACAAACATTCATTTTCAATCGCATTATGTACAATGGCCGAGGATAGGCAAGAATGTGTATTATCAGACACAGACACCGTCTCAGACTGTAACACACATTCAGAACGTTCGTTTGCAGTTGAGAGGGAAGGGGAACCAGCGTCAGACAACACGCTGTCAGATACGACACGCTCAGCACGTGCTACCCCAGTGTCATCTACACTGCCACACAGCGTGAACAAAACCGGTGTCACCCTACTGTGTGTTCCCTTTAGCCATGTTCTATTTTCACACGAGTGTTTGGGCCGGCCAACACATTATTTCATCTTTATAAGTTCGTCGTTATCCCCTTTGCCCGTTATGCCACGAGGCACTTGATAATGAAGTTCATTTTATTTTCTCTTGCCAGGAACTAAGTAATGTTCGACAAGAGTTTATTCCGCAAAAATATTATAGACAACCATGCTTATTTAAGCTAATTATGTTAATGACATCAAGGAATGAAACACTTGTAAAGCAGTTCGCATTATATTTGAGCAAAGCATTTAAGATTCGGAGGTTCGTCGCAGCATAGGTTAATTTTTCATCAGTGTATTCTTGATTGTTATTTCTGTGTGTGGCATTTGCAAATAGTAAACTATGTGCAGTCTTTCTTTCTTTCTGCGTACGCAGGCTCATACTCCTGCGGACACTCCCTGTATAGCCAGGCAGTGGAGTTTTGTGTGTATGACCCTTTTTTATCCCGCCATTAAGGCAGCCATACTCCATCTTCGGGGAAAACTATGTGCAGTGAAATTAATTAATGCTTCGAAGGTTTAAACCTTAAAAAGATTGCTTTTGTGGTTATGCTTTATTTTGTTCGATTCTTTGCTTTGGTTATAGAATATTGTTCTATCTTTGTACCCCCTTCTGAGGGGCTATGGCCTAACAGAATAAAGATCTGAATCTGAATCTGAATCTCTCTCTCTCTCTCTCTCTCTCTCTCTCTCTCTCTCTCTCCTCTCTCTCTCTCTCTCTCTCTCTCTCTCTCTCTCTCTCTGCTCGTCTGTTATTTTGTTTGTAGTTTTTGCATGTCCTCTTCAGAATTCAAACATGCGTTATGCATATGATTGATATTTAATCCGTTTTGCTTTTAAATCATTATTTTTATATTTCATTTGTCTTTTTGCTTGTATTATTATGTATATGATCCTGAATAAAGATTTTGCTTTGGAAAGAAAACAAACAAACAAATAAAACTTTTTGTACTTAGGGTATAGTGAATTATTTTCGGATAGGGGATTGTAAAATTTTTCAGTACGCTTGTTTTGTTTTTGTCTGGTCGCTATATCTGTTTCGATCTGCCTGCTGCGCTGAGGCTTCTCGCAATTGGTGTGAATTGATTAGATCGTTATCTGTTGTTGTAACAACAACGACGACAACATCAACAACAACAATACAGAAACAATATATGTTGCCTGGTTTAAAGAAAGAAAGAAACAGGAACAAACAAGATCTGTGGGAGGGGGGGGGTGAGAGATGTGGGGAGGGGGGTGTCTGCGGGAAGGGAACAAACTGCATTTTATCATAGGTGTTTCCTGTGTGTCAAAAATTGTTGGAGTTCTTTCCCTTGGATCTCTCTCTCTCTCTCTCTCTCTCTCTCTCTCTCTCTCTCTCTCTCTCTCTCTCTCTCTCTCCTCTCTCTCTCTCTCTCTCTCTTACAACTTTGCAGACGGATTTGGTTTAGTATGGGAGAATTAGGGTGTCGGCGATATAAATGCTTTTATTCGTGTTTTTTCGGCAAGCATTGATTGATTATAGTTGGCAGAGGTGGAACTCTCGTATTTACAGAATGTTAAATCCTATGCACTGTGTTCCGAGGTATATTTGTCAATGGTTATTGACAGACATTTGAAAGACATCATGACCAAGTTCAGATTTGGTATTTCAGATATCTATTCACATTCTGGGCGTTACAGAAATTTACACGATCGTGTGAGTATTTGTCCATTATGTCAGAAATCACAAGAAAATGAAGTTCGTTTTTTGTTCTTTAATGTCCAGAACGAAGTGCTTTTAGACAACAGTGTATTCCACCCAAATACTTTAGGCATCCTTCATTCTTCAGATTTATTTTACTAATGACATCCACAAATGATGAAATAGTGAAGCAGCTTGCTGTGTTCATACACAGCGTTTAAACGAAGAAATTCTGTAATTATTAGAAAAATGGTTAAAGACTCAGAATCAAAACTTACTTAGAGAATATTTCGACAAGGTCGCCCTGTCTCCATTAGCTCACTGTTGCTGTTGTGGCAGCGAGGCCTGGTGGGGCGACTGTTGTGTGGGGTGAACGGTTGTCAGGATCTGATTGTAGATAGGGGGAAGTTCAAAGCCTTGATCTCTGTTCAAGCTGGGGCGTCTGGTCTTGATTTCGATGGCTTCTTTAACTTTTCTTTTTGTGAAGAAGGGCTCTGTAGATAAGATTTTGGTTTCTTGGGGGCTGAAACTGTGGCCTGTGGCTTGTAGGTGTTCGTGTATGGCAGAAGTAGATCGGTTTTGGTGTTCCTGTAGACGGGTGGTGAGTGGTCTTGCTGAGACAGCAAGACCACTCACTACCCGTCTACAGGAGCACCAAGAGAGAGAGAGAGAGAGAGAGAGAGAGAGAGAGAGAGATGCAGGGGAAAGAACTCCAATAATTTTTAACACACTGGAAACACCTATCATTAAATGCAGTTTGTTCCCTTCCCGCAACCTCTCCACCCCTCGCCCCCCACAGATCTTGTTTGTTACTGTTTCTTTGTTTCTTTAAATCAGGCAATATATATTGTTGCTGTATTGTTGTTGTTGATGTTGTTGTTGTTACACAACAGATAAAGAGAACAGGAAAAGGGGCATACTGGCTCAGCAAGCTTCGCTAGTATGCCCCTTTTCCTGTTCTCTCCTAGTAAACTCCCTAGAAACAGCAAGCTTTGTTTGTGTGTCCCTTTTGCTGTTCTCTCCCAGTAAACTCCCTACAAACAAACATACTGTGTAGGATTATCCGTTTTCAATACTAATTTACTAAACTTTTCAGATTTCAGTTTTTGCTTAATCCTGTGTTTTTCCTGATCGTTTTCAATAACATCATTTTCACGCATACATTCATCAAATGCGTCTCTGTCTTTCATGTGAAATAAAACAACAGTCTTTAACTGTTCTCTAAAGTCTTTTAAAACCGAGTTATATTTCTGACATAAAATCCACACACTTATTCCAGCATGTCTTCCACTGAAAGCCAGTTTCGACAAAGTGTTTCTTTTTTTAACTATGTCTCTTTCTGCCGAACAGTCATCTATAATAAATAGTGTCTGCGTTCCCTCAAACAGTCTATAAAAGTGTTCTAAACACTCACTCAGTTTATTGCTAGGATCAACTAAAAATATGTTATCATCTATCCATTTTAACCTTCTATTGTGATATGCTTTGTTCCATTTAAGTGTCGGGCAGAAAATCACAATATGATCAAAATTATAACGATAAACTGTTTGTAACAGGTCGAGGATAAATATTGTTTTCCCACAACCAGTCTGTCCACAAATCAATGAACAATGAGGGTTTTTGTCATAAAGTTACTGCTCCATAGTTTTATAACAGAATTTAATCTAATCCAGTTATTATGTTTATCATACTCTCTGTCAGAACTTGTTCAGTATAATAAAATCCTATAAGGCCTAAATGTGTAAGATTAATCCAATTCAGTTCTGTAAGATCGTTTCTATTTAGACAAATATCAATTTTGTCGCTGGTTGTTATGAGCTTAATATCCTCACCATTGTGAAGAACGACGATGGTAACTTTAAGTTTTTCAACGTCTAAGTTTTGCCAGCTAATAAGAATTCCTTTCATAAGATTGTCACTGACTCCCAAAGCTCCATTTCTTGCCTCATCTTTTTAGACAGAAATTTCAAATATCATTGTGAACGTGTCTCCTAATTTTGTGCGTGGAATGAACTGTAATTTTGTAGAAGCTTTCTTTAAAACCGTTTCTCTTCTGTGGAGGATGTACTGTTTGTTCCGATACGGCGTTATTTCGATCTCTTTCCGACTATTGTCCTCTGGCATAAGACTTATATGTAAAGGACCAGAGTTGAAAGCTTTTCTGAAACTTCTTTGACGGTCAAAAAATGTAAAGGGGCTTAAGAATTCAAATTTTATGTCCCATTCTAAATATGGTTCTAAGTGCCATTTGTTGTCAGTTTTCCTAACTATTTTATATTCATACTGCCCTGCATTATTTGCTTCTAGATTGCGCAGCTGTTCTAGTTTAGGAAACTTTTTGTTGTCGCCAACCTCTTTGCGTTTGTAATAACCATCTTTAGTGTACTCAAAACCATACAAAGCGCCTATCTCGCCGTTCTGTTCAAAGTCCTCAGTGTCTGCACGGTCTTTTAATTCTAAAGTTATACACCTCACAGGCGCTAATGTAACTCCTGATTCTTCTGGCCCACGCAACATTATTTTTTAGTACAGTTTATTATTTTATTCCAAAAACAATCTGTAGGTTATCACATTTACGACTTTCCCCGTTTTGTCTGTGATCTTTATATTAAATGATCCGACCCTCCCACAAGCTAATTTTTTAAACTGTAAATTAGGGAATTGTATAATTTCATAATCGCAATATGCAGCTTTCCCTGATGGAAGAGCTCTTAAAACAGTTGAGGGCCTTCCATCATATAAGTTTTCATCAGTGCTTAGCTCATCCAAATGAACATAGAGTAATGAATGTAATGCAAGATCGAGCGGACTTTCCCCCTCATAAGTAGTTTTGTCTGGCGCAACTCTAAAACTATGAATGTCCCGATTGTCAGTTGCAAAGCCTAACATTTTAGCTAGCTCTCTATCAAAATAGTAACCTACTTCTTCTTCTTCAGGCTTGAATGTTAACATTGTTTTTAGATTTGCATTGTTAAGTTTGAGAGTAATGTCAAAGTTACTCATTGCTTCTTTTAGTGAGCAAAACCCGTAATAACCATCAGGTATTGTTAACTGGCTAACTTTGGACCCTGATTTGTCAACTTTTATAATCGTATTATTTATTCAGGGATTCAGTTATATTAAACCATACGACTTTGTAAAAAATTTCGTGGAGTGCGACCATTTTGGTTCCGCAATCGTTCTCAACAGCATGTTCTAAAAACGAAGGACGGTCTTGGGTTGTTATTGTTACAAACATTTTTTAAACGAAATAAAATGAGTGCGTTCAAATATACTAATGCAAAATATTCTGTTGGGCCGCACTACAATCTTAAAAATATAGCAACTGACACCCTCAACATTTCTGTGACTCAGTCTGATGCCTTTCAAGTAAAGGTTAGTACTCCATTGGACAAATATCTTAACCCTCCTATTAAAAAGACCACATCGCAAAAGTGTGGTTTAGTCATCCGATGCAGTTTTATCAGAAACCAGTTAAAAACTTTGCTGTGTTTTGTGCATCAACTGGGTGTGGAGTGTCGTATGCTGATCATCTAAATCATCCTGATCCTTTGGTGAGGTCAGTGTACAGATTTCATTTCTATTACACCTTCAGACGTATTTTGACTGAACTGCAAGTGCCATTACCAAATGACAAACCGTTTAATCCATTCAGCAACCGAATAGACATGAAGGCTTTTGAAAGGATCTGTAACGAATTCAATATTAATGTTAAGACAGACTTTAGACAAAGTTGGATCTTAATCATGGTCTAGGCACCCCTTATTTTTGGGGTGTGCACAGAAAGTATAACTATGACTGGCATCCTCCTTACACATCTTTCTCTTCAGGCACAGGTGTTCACCTCGGGTCCATAGAGCAAGAGCATAAAACAGCATGGACAACATTTATCTTAGACCTTAAGGGCCTAACTAAAGCAGGAATAGAACGAATAAACGACTCCATTCGTACTTACGTTTGGTGTTTGCTAGGTTCGCAAGCACAAACGAGATCGAGCATAACTGATCATTCTACTGGTTTTGATGCACAAAAACAATACTTAGCAAATTTAGAGGACGCCATTAATTCTACAGTTGATTTACCTTCAAGTATAAAAAGGTACCAAATGTTTTACAATACGCAAGATCAAAAGTAGACTTTGCTGTTGGCACTGGTTTATACATGCTGCCTTCTGACCTCAGACTCCAGTTAGGTACAATAATAAACTACAATAATGAAATCCTTGTGGCAGGCAATGAACAGAAGGTCGGAAAAAACGACATAAATTCTGAGCCAGTAATATTACAAACAATAAAAAAAACAAGATGATCCCCCAAGATTAAGTCATCCAATCCCCGAGGTCCAAAGCCCAAAGACTGTTGAAGACCGCGAAGTCAAAAAAAATAATGACCATGAATATGAAAAGACAGCACTTGTTTTTGGATTAACTGGCCTAGGATTACTCCTTCTTTATTTTACTAAATAGTAACCCAACTATTAAGAGAACTAATGCCATAAGTGCTCGGCCATAAAGCCAACTACTTTGCTTGCAGTAGACAAAAGCCAGCTAACGATACTCCCTAATATACCAGGTAAAGAGTCTATAGCTTTACCGGCTAATTTTTTTAATAAACTCGCAGATGATCAAGCTGCTTTTTTACCATGATTTATCAGGCGGTGTATGGAGGTGATGGCGGTGGAGGCACTGGACTTTGACCACCGCCGCCTGTAATAGCCAACACCAGTGTACTTATTGCAAATCCTAAGGCTGTTATAACGCTTGCTAATGTGACACCTTGTTCTCTAAACAGTGTTCGTATTCGTTCTGCTAGCGTCGTGTCTTCATATAAAATTCTTTGGATAGTTTCTCTTATTCTGCTCACTTGAGTTCGTAATTCTTCTCGGTTAGTAGACAACGCTTCTACTCTTGCTGATCTTACTTCTTTAAGCTCATTTATTTTTTGTTTTATTCTTTCTGTAACATCACTCCCTAAGTTGGCGGCGTTAGCCTCAGCGAGTTTTCTTTTTTCTTTTTCTATATTCTCATTTAGTTCAGTCAGTTTTGCTAAATTGTTTATTAATTCTCCTCTGAAGGTTCTTAAAGTACGATCAAGGGCTTCTAATTCTCTTATAGACGCCTTTATTTCTTGCATGGGCAGCGGCGGATCATATATAGTTTTTAATGCTGTTTCTTCTTCTGAAGTGGTTTCTGCTTCTATTGTATTTATTATTTTGTCTGCTGTTTGACTTAAATCTTTAAGTTCCATGTTTTGTATTTGGTTATCTGTTGGGAGTTTTGTAGTGTGTTTTGAAGTCTTGCAACTGCCTCCCTATGTAATTTTGGTTTAGTAATGCCAAGGCGATTCCGTTCGCTCACACTGAGGCTTTTTTCAACTGTGCCCATGCCTACAAACCTTGATGGGTCTCGTTTAAATGTAAGCTGTACAAGTTGTCCTTTGTCGTTTTTCACATACAAATGTTTATCTTTTAGTTCAAAATCATTAGGGTCTATAAATTCGGGAGGTTTTAGGCCAAAACTTTTGTAAAATACTCCGGCCGCACTTTCTGTTAATTCACGCCGCAATGAGAGCGCTGAGCGATGTTGTACTAAAGGAGTCATTTCACTCATGTCGTCTCCAGGATCAGGAACATCATAATCTTCATCTTCAATGCCCGCCATGTTTTTAAATAATTAACTTTTTATTTTGTTTTATAAAAATGTCACAAGTATATGGCTCAATTCTTGACCCGCATAGAAGACTGAAAGAGCCCTTTGGCGTGAAGGGAAATAAACGGAATATTACTGTTCCAAATAATCCATCTACTATTGCTGCAGATCAAATTCTTACTGTCAAATTTCCAGACCTAGGAGCGGACGAAGTGATTGTGCCAGGCTCTGCGCAACTTACTTTCAAAACAGAACTCGAATCAACAAATGCAAACAGAACAGTTGTCCAGAATTTGGGACGGGCAATCGTTAAGAAAATTTCTATAAAACTTGAGGGGCAAGAAATATTTTCTTTACACAATGCAGACATATTTTTAATCTATTCTGATTTATGGCTAACCGGGAATGAAAGGGCCGATCTTGCGTTTCAAGGAATCGAAAATAATGAAGCACTAAAACGTAGAATAGGCGCTGCAGATGCTAAAGACGGCAAAAAATATGTAGCTGTAAGTTATGCGTATGGTAATCGCTTTTCCATTCCCTTAGTTTTTGAGTTGTTAAAAGCGCATTCTCCATACTTTCAAGGAGCATTAAAAGACAGATTGTCATACGAACTAACTTTTAATGAATACAAACGTGTTATTATATCTGAAGACACCGCAGCAAAGTACAGCATTTCTGACATCACGTTAGAGTTTGACGTTGTTAGCAACCCTAATTTAGCAAGGCTGATTGAGCAACAATATCAGTCAAAATTAGCAATATATTACGAAAGAGTGATTCATCATACAACATATCCCAAAAGCAGGGCAGACGCTATATGGAAGTTTAATCTTAGTGTCGCAGCAAGATCGCTTAAAAGTATTTTATTGCTGTGTGAAGATGAAGAACCATTCGCAAGAGCAAGTGAAAAGTTTATTAATCCAAAAATAACGAAAGTACAATGTTCGATTGAGGGTAGTCCTAACCAAATCTACGCTAGCGGGCTTAGACCTTATCAGCATTTTGACGAAATAAGAAAATTGTTTGGGGGCGGGAGGTGTAGAAGTCCAACAGCAGACCTTGTGTCTAAAGATCTACACCTTCACAGTGTTAGGCTTGATGATTATTTAACAACAAAATACGGTTTATGGATTGACCTAAGGTCTACAGAGGATAATCAGTTGCACGGAAGTGGGAGAACGGTTAAAGACGTAATAAACATTCAAATTGATAAAGAAGAAGAAGGCGATAAACCACTTAATGTACATTTGTTTTTAATATATGATGCGCAGCTGAATATTCAAGATAACAGATTAAAAGATATACAATACTAAATTATTTTTTATTTTTAAAAAAGCATGTCTGTTCAGTATTATCCAAAAGCACCTAAAGAAGAGATAGTAGGCAACTCTGCTGCTGTAGTAGGCAACATCGACTCCAAGGCCGTCTCTGCAGCTGTAGAAAGCCCTGAAGTAAAAACCTTCAGATTAACCAACATTACACAAATGCAACAAAAACTAGAGCAAGACCTTTCAAAATACAGCAAAACCAAACGAAGGTATTCTGCTGCCTTTAATGCTGTTACATATGTTAATACTGGAGCATCAACTGTAAGTGCTCTATCTGCAGGGACAAGTGTTGGTCTCTTAGCAACAGGTGTTGGTGCACCCGCAGCTTTACCTCTAGGCGGTTTGTCTTTAGCTCTTGGCCTGTGCTCATTAGCTGTAGGTGCTGCTAGCAAAAAAATAAAAACTAAACTCCAAAAGCACACAGCTATAGTTCAACTAATAACAGCTAAACTTAGTTCGTTTAAACTGACAATAAATAAAGCGCTAGCTGACTCAAACATCACGGATGAAGAATTTAGTCGTTTACAGGCCGATTTGATGACTACAAAAGACAAAAGTTTGATCTTCAAAGAAAGGCAAGGACAACTTTTTCTCAACAGCCTGACACCGAGCAGATAAAAAAGGAATGTTTAAAAAAAGTAAACGAAACATTAAACTCTGCTCTAAACAGCTCACATTAACGCCAAAGAGTGTTTATACTTTAGTTTATGAGTCCAAGCGCAAAAAGACCATTGATATTGATTCTGATTAAGTTTTTTTTTTTAATTTAAATAAATATTTTGAGTTAGAAAGAAACTCAGCATGGATAAGATATATCCAGACGAATTGTTTGAAGCAATGCTTAAGGAAGAAGATTTAACAAAAGCTTTAAATGATATCAGTCTAGAAGTCATTGATCCAGCAAACGTACGGGCAAGTGTTGTTCATGCTATTTCTCAAGTTCCAGGTAAACTAACAATAGACCCGCCAGTTAAAGTAATGTTAGCTGTTTTAATCGACTATGTAACAATAAATGAAGAAAATCTAGAAGTCTGGGTCTCAACTAAACAACAGACTATTCTTTCTCATAATGACTTAACACCCGGTTGGGCAGACGAGCTGCTTACACAGTTTGATGTGGCCGCTGAAGAAGCCAAAATGAGAGGCTCTGGTTGGTCAGAGGGCGAAGTCATAGAGATCAGATTAAAACAGGCTAAGTATGCGCCGATTGTAGGCAGGGCTTACATTCCACTACCCCCATCATTAGTTGCAAAAAGAGCAGTTTTAAACATAAAGAATACAGACAACAAATGTTTTATGTGGTGTGTTCTCGCAAGGGTGCATTACGTTCGCAAAAACGCAGAGAGAGTGTCTAACTATGAACCTTACATCAATGATCTTAACTTTAGCGGAATATCCTTTCCTGTTAGCGTGGACAAAATTGATCAGTTTGAAGAACAAAACAAACCAATAACTGTTAATGTATACACATGGGATGAAAAAACAAATTTGGTGCCGATTAAAGTGTCCAAGGACAGCCCAACAATAGGCGATCCAGGCAAAAATCATGTTGACTTACTACTGATGTTTTCACCAGCAGGGATACCGCATTACACATTGATACGCACAATGAGTAGACTGTTAGCATATACTACAAAAAAACATAGCAAACAAGAATTCTGTAGAAAATGTTTAACAAGAATTCCATCCGGTAAAGCTGCGCTTGAACAAAAGAAACATTGTATCGGCCCGGTAGATTGCCATACAGAACTAACTACGCCCCCACCCGATCTAAAGTTAGTTTTAAGAACTGGAAACGGATGCAAACTAGTCCATATGTTGTTTACGCAGACTTCGAATCGCTCATTGTTCCTTATGAAGGACCAACCCCACAGAAACTTCCAAAAACAGCCTTTGTCACCGATCTGTATCAGCGCGGAAATCGTACAGACGCGCCGACGGCTCTGTATCGTTTCGTGGCATCATTCCACGATGGGGGTGTAGGCTTACCGGGCCATATACGGTAGTTGTTGGGTTCAGGAGGGATGGTGGGGGTGTTGGATACCTGTATGTTCCATGCATATACTGGGTGTGCGTTTGCTACCAGGCACAGGCAGGGAAAGGATAAGTGTGGGGAGAGAGGGGGTTAGCCTTCCGTCTCTTGTTTTGTGTCATGTGGAGTCCCGTTGCACGTGCAGTGTTGTAGAGTTCAGAACTCAGCAAGGGGTGAGTGCTGAGTCACCAGGCTTTAAAGTTTGGTGGGGCCGGTGGCTATCACTTCGGTCAAGTCCTTGGTGAAGAGCAGTTGGGCTTTTGTCTTGGTGCCAGCGTTTGTGCTGTGGGTCCCGACTTCGGTCGACATGGTGAGCCGGCCCTCGTGAGCATGTTGCTCTTGGCTGTGCAAGTCATCTGTGTTTCTGTGTGCTGCGACCCTGAGGTTCAGGTGCTGGGGTGGCCAGCCGCAGTTGTTGTCATCGTTCGGTGTTGTGGCAGGTGAGGGCGCATTCCCACCATCCTGTGGCCCGGTACACCAGGCGGATCAGGGCAGCTTAGGCGGGGTGCTGTGGACGGCCAATGCGGGCATTCCTGTCCTTGACTGTCCGGTGGTCGTCGCAGGTGCCTGCAAGTACCCTTCCTGCCACTCCCCACCCTGCGTGTGCCGGACGGTTGTCCCAGCCATTACCCCGTCCGGTGCTACAACCCTTTACTTTTCCCTCCCATCCGACCGGGCCTTTGCAGCCTGGCCGTTGCTGGTGCCGTAGCGGGTGCCACTGTTGCCGTGGGCGCCGTAGCTCGCCGTCGTCTGTGTCGCCGTCAGTGTGTCACCGCTGCTGTTATCGCCGGTGCTGTGACTCCACTGATGTGAAAGCCAGTGTGTCACTGTCACTGGTCGCTGTCGTCTGTGTCGCCGTCAGTGTGTCACCGCTGCTGTTGTCACCGTTGCTGTGACACCACTGATGTGAAAGCCAGTGTGTCACTGTCACCGGGCGCTGTCGTCTGTGTCGCCGTCAGTGTGTCACCGCTGCTGTTATCGCCGGTGCTGTGACTCCACTGATGTGAAAGCCAGTGTGTCACTGTCACTGGTCGCTGTCGTCTGTGTCGCCGTCAGTGTGTCACCGCTGCTGTTGTCACCGTTGCTGTGACACCACTGATGTGAAAGCCAGTGTTTCACTGTCACCGGGCGCTGTTCGTCTGTGTCGCCGTTAGTGTGTCACCACTGCTGTTATCGCCGTTGCTGTGACTCCACTGTTTGTGAAAGCCGGTGTGTTTACTGTTGTGTCTTCTCGTCTTCGGCAGGCAGGTTCGTCTGGTCACCGTCACCGTCGCTGTCGTCGTCGTGAGACAGTCAACGTTGTCGTCGTGTGGCATGGTTTTTGTTTTTTTTGTTGTTTTTTTGTGTATGTGTGACATTGAAACACCCGAAGACATTGGGGTTTGGATGTGCGTACATGAAGGATGGATGTTGATTAAAAAGGGTATGACTGAAGGGGTGAATGTGCGCAGTGAATTATATGCTAAAATGAATATAGTTAAGTGAAGTTAGTATAGTTGGGTTGTTGTTTTTTTTTTTCTTTTTTGGGGGGGGGGGGAATTGGATTCGGAAAAAAAAATGATTTGTATTATGCTATGTGTAATCTGCGGATCTGGGAAACACTGCACACCGTGACTGGAAAAGGGGTCAAATAACTGGTTGTGGCGGCCTTGGCCGTTGGAACCGTGTTTTTCAGGCTGGGGTCTGAGACGAGTATATAGAAGATTCCGGTCATTGATTGTTGTGTCGGGAATAAAATTGTTTTATTGTCAGTTCTTGTGTGACGTGTTGTATGTTTAATGGGTTAGTTGTGGGAGGGTTTTGTTTTTTTTTACGTCCGGCTTAGCGATCCGTGACAGCCTTAGTGAGTAATCATCAGATTTGTTCATTCGCTTTCATCGTTGTCAGGTCGGATGGCGCTCATTCAACGCCAGAATTATACAGAGGACCAAATGCGGCTAGAAGATTTTTACAGCGCATGCAGCAAGTGCGTAATGATTGTTCTAATAATCTGAATTTATCTGAAATCATGATGACACCTGAAGACCAACAACAGTATGACTCAGCCACTCACTGTTCGATTTGCGGTTTAGAGGCCTCTCATCAGACGCAGCGAATCCAACAGTAAGAGACCATGATCACATTAGTGGGAAGTTCAGAGGAGCAGCGCACAACAACTGCAATCTTCAACTAAAGTTTGAACCAAGGACATGGAAATTACCATCTTCTTTCAAACATTGCGAGGTTATGACTCTCATCTTATATTGCAAGCAGGAACCAGCGCCTTTAACATAACATGCATTGCACAGTCATCAGAAAAGTACATGTGTTTCACTTTAAATAACATGTCTTTTTATGACTCTATGCAACACATGATGGGTTCATTAGAGTCGCTGGCTATGTCCTTAAAGTCCTGCCCAATACGGAAGAATTTTTTGACCCAACTCTTGTTAGAAAGGGCGTTTTACCCTTATGAGTACATGAACAGTTGGGAAAGGTTTGACGAAGATACACTTCCACCTAAAGGCGCGTTCTTTTCTAGTCTTAGAGGAAAGGACATCAGTGATTCTGATTACCAGCATGCTCAAGATGCGTGGCAGAAGTTAGAGTGTAAAACGATGGGAGACTATCATGATTCATACTTGATGGCTGACGTTTGTTTGTTGGCAGACGTCTTTGAAAATTATAGAAAGACCTGCATGAAACATTATAGCCTGGATCCCACGCATTACATTTCTGCGCCGGGATGATTGGGATGCTTTCTTAAAGTTTACTGGAGTACAGATTGATTATTGTCTGACCTGCCAATGATTCTGATGATTGAAAACGGATTGCGTGGAGGAATTAGTATGGCGTCGCATCATTACTGTAAAGCAAACAACAAATACTTGGACGACTAGATCCAAGTAAAGGTCTAACTATCTCATGTATTTAGATGCAAACAATCTGCATGGTTGGGCCATGGGCGCAATCACTCCAATTACGCAACTTTAAAATGTACACAGAAGACAGTCCGAAAAATATTCAAAAGGCATTAAAGTGGTTGAGCGGGTTTAAAACGCCAAAATCAAGCGCGGTTTCATTCTAGAAGTTGACTTAGAAACCCTCATGAACTCCATGACCTGCATAATGACTAATCCATTAGCAGCAGAAAGCCTAAAGTTGAATCCAACAGAGCCGCCTAAACTTGTGCCTAATCTTCAGGGCAAAAAAAATTATGTCTGTCATTACAGACTTCTAAAAATTTTATTTAAGACATGGTTTGAAGTTGAGAGCAGTTCATCGTATAATTGCTTTTGATCAAGAACAGTTCATGAATCCATACATCAAGAAGAACACTGATCTCAGAACTAAATCCACAGATGCTTCAGAAAAAGACTTTTTCAAGCTGATGAACAACAGCTGTTTTTGGGAAAGACTATGGAGAATCCACACAAGCGCAAAGACGTCAGATTGGTCACCAGAGAGAACGAAGCAATTAAGCTGACTTCAAAACCTTTAAATTTTCAGGGCTTTAGAAGATTTCATGATCAGCTTTTTTGGGTAATGATGAAAAAAAAGAAAGTCAAAAAGGACAAGCCTGTATTTATTGGGTTTACTGTTTTAGAATTATCAAAGCTTTTGATGTTAGAATTTCTTTATGACTACTTTAAACCCTTGTATCCAGAGTCCAGAGTACTTTACACAGATACAGATAGTTTTGTTATAGATATCCCAACTGAAGACGTCTATAAAGACATGGAAATAGAAGTAGCTAAGGGCGTGCAGGATGGTATGTCACATCCGATTACCCTAAAGATTCGCCTTTACATTCAACTGTTAATAAGAAGGTTTTAGGAAAGATGAAGGATGAATTATCTGGAGGGGTGATTAAGGAGTTTATTGGTTTAAGTCGAAATGTACATTTATTTCGAGCCAGGAGAAACCATTAAGAAAGCAAAAGGAATATCTCGCAGTGTTGTGCAGTCAAACATATCGCATGACAACTACAAAGAAGCATTGTTCAATAACATACTTTTCGTCATGACAACGTAAAACTACGATCTAATCTACATGAGATCAACACAACAGTTGTAACAAAAAAGTCATTAGATAGAACAAACACAAAACGTGTGTTTGTTAATCCAGAGTTTTCATATGCAATTGGACACTGGAGAACAGCATAATTATATATCTTCTTCATATTTTTCCTCATCCATATTATAGTTTTCCTCAAGTTTCATTATAAGCTTAATCATATCATAATCCAATTCAGACAAATTTTTTCTCATGTTTGCTTGATGTGCTCGAATTTTTTTTATTATTTCAAGATATTCTTTTCCCCATATTTGATAATCAAAATTTGGGATTTTGGGTAGTAGGTGATCTGGATGCATTGCCATGTGCCGCTGAATCCTCACAAATGTTTCCCTAATAGCAGAACACATATCATATGATTCCCGCATCAATTCCAAGGTCTCTTTCATTATCATTCTTGTTTCATTCTGCGCTTCCTTCTGAGCTTCCATTTTAGACTAAAATATATTTACGTAAATTAATTAAGCGGAACTGTGTCTGGTGGGATTATCTGCAGTTCTTCCTTCACCAAAAGATCTTTGAGGAGCTGGTTGTTTTGTTGTGTCAGTTTTCTCGTAAATAATACACGGGCGGATTCATTTTTTACAATTCTTTTTATTTCATATGGATCAACGCTCCAAACTGGATCGGTTGCCCTGATGCGAGTGTCCCTTCTGCTTCTCCTGGTAAATAAAGGTACCTTACTTTTAAACCAAACGGTAATAGTTTGCTGGTGTACTGGAGTCTTCAGCAACATTTATTGTTTGTTTTTGATTGCTTGTACTGGTTTTAGCCCCGTTAATTTAAATTCTTCATTATTCATTGCGCGCAAAACTGAGGGCAGTCTTCTAAACCCATTCTGTGTTGCGAGAATTGTCAATAAGCTCTCTGTGATACTGGTAAGAAAAAAGTCTTTCAGCTAACTGTTTGTTAAGTTTTCGACTAAAGCCTGTGATCTGTCAACTCCTGGAATGCCTCTTTTAATGGTAACTCTATGTTTTAACAATAATTGATTCACTTGACCTTTTAAATTCTTTTCCATCATCAACTTGAATCATGCGAGGGTAAGTTAAAGGACCTCGTTGGTATATCAGTTGTATAGCGACAGCAACAGCAGAAGCACTCTTTTGTGTTAATGGTTCCCCATCTTTGTATCTTGAAGCTATGTCAATGACTGTGAGTGCGTACTTAAATCTTTTTCGTCTAATCGTATCATGGGGTAAATATAGAAGGTCCATTTGATGGGTGTCGTTTGTGTTGTATTCACAAAGTGTGGTCTCTGTATTCGTTTGGTGCTGGTAAATAAATTTGCCAAATCGCTTGTTTAGATAACCATTCTTTTGCTGTTTGTTCACTGACTCCCGCTGCTTGGCATAGCTTTTTAATTGCCGTGATTCCCTTCCAATATCCTTTGGGCGAATAATAGATTTTGTTCATTTTTTATTCAGCCAATATTATGCGCAACAAAATACACAACAGCCCATGCCAAAGGCAATAAACGCGATTTCTTGCATCTTTTGTTTTTCTGATGGTTGATAAAAGTCACTGAATTTTGGCGGGGCAATGTCTTGATTGGTTTGCCCGTTACTAGATAATACTCTTTTATTGCTTGTTCAACATCTTTAAATGTGTAAGCTGCATGCCGCTGTTTTTCAGTTTGTCGTTAATGAAATCCAACTGCTCAATTCTCTGCTTTTCATAGTGATCTTGTGCTGCAGCTAGTTGCTCCACAGCTTTGTTATGTCTTTTTCTCTCGCCTTCATCCCGTAGTTTACTAAATGCGTAATTACTTCCGCTAAAAGCAAGCGCATTCACTACTGCACCACCTATCATCATTATGAGTGAAGCCATTTTTTATAAATGTATTTTTTTTTTACATATTGATACTGTCTGGAATTATTCCTTGCTTAACTAGAAAATTTTTCGTTGCAATGAAGCTGTAATAACGGCAATCAGTTTTGCCGAGTCTTCAAAGTCTAGTTTGCCAAGATCTGCTGGTTTTATTTTTAACAGGCTTTACCAAGCATCGTGTATCCTACACTTAGGCCTCCAATAACAGCAGAATGGTATACAAGGTTGGTAACAGTTTTTTCGGCGCTCATTTTTAAAAAATAAAATAATTATAATTAATAAAAAACATGAACAGCGATGATCTACTAAACCTTCCTGAACTTATATTACAACTGATCAAGTTGATGACCAAGCTATTATGCCCAAAAAGGAAAGGCTGTATTCTTTGGCGGCGTGTGGAAAAACAAAACAGTACCTTGGAAATGAATTCAGCATAGAACAGATTCAACAGATGTCGCCACAAGACATTATAAAGTATCACAACAGGTATGAAGCGCAACTAGGGTCGAGAATGGTGAAAAGCGTCGGGCAAACGGTTTCTTAGTTGTACACTAAACTAGTCAGTAGATTTGCTCCCATTGATTCTGAACAAGATTTTATGTATGATTTAACGCAGGATCCAGTTTTAACAAAGTCATTAGAGTCTCTAAGCTGTGATCTATACTACAAATTTGGAACATTACTGTCGCCGCTAATCATGGGATTAATAACTTTTAATCATATAGATTTTATTTCCCTTCAAAATGAACGAGCCAGAAAAACAGCAGAATCAGGAAACTTGAATCAGAAAACATTGAATCAGGTGGAGAAAGTGACCAGTAAAAAGCCTCCTCATCCGGGGCGTGTTGCAGCAGGAAAAAGATTAGCAGAGTGGAACAAACAAACAAAATTAAAATTACGAGCACATAATATAACTCATAATGAAAAAGTGCTAGAACCGCAGCCAGTTGTTTCAACGCCAGCTATAAAAACACCAGAACAAGTTGAGTCAAGCCCTACAACAACAACAGGGTTGCCAACACCGCCAAAGCCTTCATGGAATTTTCTTAAAGGTGTCATTTATGGCTTCATTGCTGCTGGGGGTGGTTATTACGGTTATAAAATATATAAACAAAGACAGCAAAAACCAAAGCAGTCAAAAAAATCTCAACCACTAAATACAGAAGCTGAACACAAAAGCATGCCAGAACCGCCAACAACAAAAGTTCATTTTGATCCATTTCTAATGCAATAATACTTTATTGATACTGCAATCCTAACATACTGGATTAGTTTTGTTTATTATAAATGAATTTGTTTCTTTGAAAAATAGATCATGACGGATTATTATTTGTTTAAAATGATGGAGTCAATAAATAAAGACATGGAGTCTATAAAAGACATTTCCATAGACCAGAATTGTAATCAATGTGGTTGCTTACGATGTAAAAACTTCATTAAGATCTATGCTGACCGATCTGCGCCAAGGGCGTTAAGCAAGACATCCTCGACGATGACGCGTTTTTTGAGGCGTGTGTGTACTATATTAGACATCTACTATTAAGATAAAAACATAGATTGTATTGTTTTTTTGATAATTATAAGATAACTTAAATAAGAACTTGGTTGTACTTAAAGGATGACTTAATTACAATCTTGAGGTGACTTGAGTAAGAACTTGAGGATGACTTGAGGACGACTTGAGTAAGAACTTAGAAGTGACTTGGGGTGACTTGAGGATGACTTGAGTAAGAACTTAGAAGTGACTTGAGTAAGAACTTTAGGATGACTTGAGGACGACTTGAGTAAGAACTTGAATAAGAACTTAGAAGTGTCTTGGGGTGACTTGAGTTAAGAACTTAGAAGTGACTTGAGTGTGTGCATGCGTGGGTGGGGGGCGGGCGGGGGTGGGGTGGGGTGGGGATGTGCATGCGTGGGGTGGGGTGGGGACGTGCATGCGTGGGGTGGGGGGGTGGCGTCTGTCCTAATTACGAGCAGCACTACATCCTGTTAGACTCATGCTGCTAAAAAAGGTCAGTTACAGTAACAGCCCTCTTGCTGCTAAAATAGGACGTTCACACATGAACGGCTATTTATTAGTAGCAGTCAGCAAGGCTGATTTTACTGCAGCCCTCTTGCTGCTAAAATAGGACGTTCACACATGAACGGCTATTTATAGCAAGGCGGATTTTTACCACAGTCCTCTTGCTGCTAAAATAAGGCGTTCACACATGAACGGCTATTTATAGCAAGGCGGATTTTACTGCAGCCCTCTTGCTGCTAAAATAGGACGTTCACACATGAACGGCTATTTATAGCAAGGCGGATTTTTACCACAGCCCTCTTGCTGCTAAAATAAGGCGTTCACACATGAACGGCTATTTATAGTAGCAGTCTGCAAGGCTGATTTTACCGCAGCCCTCTTGCTGCTAAAATAGGACGTTCACACATGAACAGCTATTTATAGCAAGGCGGATTTTACCACAGGTTGCCTCCCACAACAAAGAGTTTCATTATACTTTCCTTCTCGCACAAAAAAGTTTATACCGCACCCCTCCTCTTTTTTCATCCGGGGTTGGGACCGGCATTGGCAGAGTTAGTGGTTTGTTTTTTTTCAAAAGTAAAATACTGCTTGGCAGAGCTTTTTTGGCGGCTCTTAATCGCCAGTTAGTACACCTGTCGCTGAACATTTCGAGCTTTTTGTAGGAATAGTGGCGCCACCCACTACCCCATCCTGTTCTGTTAGGTGTACTAAAGAGAAATCGATCTAATTTTGCCAGAAGTTTCGAAATTCATTATTTTTCTGCAAGTACTTTGCGATCAGGCCTCGTTTGGCAAACAAATCATTGATGCTGATGCCAAGGTTATGAAATTTTGGACAATAATAAAAATGTTTTGAAAGCTGCATCAGTTTTCTTGCATATGAGTCATCAATATTCATGTTTGTTCGTAAAAATAAACGCCATGTCTCAGTTGTTTTTGATCTTTGAAACATTGTTTGTGCCTTTTCAAGGCAGTGACCCATAATCAGAGCATGATGGATGGTTTTTCTTTCGCTAAGTTTTAGTAAAAGAACACCATTTTGTAGAAATGGAATCATTTCGCTAACAGTCAAAAGCTTATCAAAGCCATCACCATCTCTTTCAGTAATATTACCCAAATCTCTTTCTGAATCTCTTTCTTGAATCAACAAGCTTTCAAGGTAGTTGTGTAGTTCTTGAATGGTTGGTTCTTGTTTTTCTTTCTCCCCCCCTTCCAAAAAAGCAATACTTGTCTTTGGCTTACGAGGTAAAAAACAGCGCCCACCTGTTTTTCTTTGTTTATATACTCCGCCATAAGACTGTGGTATTGCATATGATCATCCATTAACATGAAGTTGTTCCTCTGTGAACAAAGCACGTCCGTGTCCATTGGAAGCCATGGCTAAACGGGGCGGCTCACAACTGGCCGTCTAGCAGCTTCGCGTTCGAGAATGTTCTTTTCTGATTGCACCATAATGTTGCAAGTTAACCTGGTCAGGCGTGCTCCGCGAGCCCGCTTATGGTGGTTACAGTCAGCTAATTACAGGTATTACAGGAGCCACATGAACCGCTGTACCTGTTTGCTGTCTGACACCGCCTAATACACCCTACCACATATCCACGAACCTACTTACCGGGTATCCTACACAGTATGTCTGTGCGCACAGTGTCTCGGTCAAGCCATACATGATTTCAAGATTTAAGCGGGATTTCCACTCGCAGGATTAAGCAAAAACTGAAATCTAAATAAGTTTAGTAAATTAGTATTGAAAACGGATAATCCTACACAGTATGTTTGTTTGTAGGGAGTTTACTGGGAGAGAACAGCAAAAGGGACACACTAACAAAGCTTGCTGTTTTCTAGGGAGTTTACTAGGAGAGAACAGGAAAAGGGGCATACTAGCGAAGCTTGCTGAGCCAGTATGCCCCTTTTCTGTTCTCTGATAACGATCTAATCAATTCACACCAAATTGCGAGAAGCCTCAGCGCAGCAAGCAGGTCGAAACAGATATAGCGACCAGACAAAAACAAAACAAGCGTACAGAAAAATTTTAGTATCCCCTATCCGTAAATAATCCACTATACTCTAAGTACAAAAAGTTTTATTTGTTTGTTTTCTTTTCAAAACAAAATCTTTATTCAGGATCATATACATAATAATACAAGCAAACAGTCCAATGAAATTTTAAAATAAGGATTAAAAGGCAGTACGGATTAAACACCAATCATAATCATAACGCATGTTTAAATTCTGAAGAGGACATGTAAAAAGTACAAACAAAATAACAGACAGCAGGCACAGAGAGAGAGAGAGGAGAGAGAGAGGAGAGAGAGAGAGAGAGAAGGAGAGAGAGAGAGAGAGAGAGAGAGAGAGGAGAGGAGAAGAGAGAGAGAGAGAGAGAGAGAGGAGAGAGAGAGAGAGAGAGAGAGAGAGAGAGAGAGAAGACAAGACAAAATTCTTTATTTACGAGGATAATAGATAAGCAGGAGAGAGAGAGAGAGAGAGAGAGAGAGAGAGAGAGAGAGAGAGAGAGTAGAGAGAGTGTGTTTGTGTGTCCATCAGCGCATATGTGTTGGCCCAACCCTTAAAGTGGCTTTGAAATGAAGAGAGGGTGGGAAGGGGACCTGACAAAGGGGCTTCTTGTTAGTGTTGATATGTGTGTGTGTGTGTGTGTGTGTGTGTGTGGTGGTGTGCGCGCGCGCGTGGGCGGTGTGATCTGTCAGAAATATGTTTGAAATAATATTATTATTTCTCAATCGTTCATTTGTTAGATAGAAACCCGAGATTTCACCACTCGATTTATAAGAACAAAAACAGTACACAATTGGGGTAGTTTTGCTCCATAAGGAAACCTAACACAGGAGTAACTTTTATTCAAGACTGGCACAGCCTTTTAAACTTGAATAAAGTCAGACAAAATACATAGACGAACAAATCTAATAGTGGGGGGGGGGGGGGGGGGGGGGGGGGGGGGGGGGGGGGGGGGACAAGCGCAGGCCAACCTATTTGATTGTTCGTCTATGTATTTTTGTCTGACTTTATTCAAGTTTAAAAGGCTGTGCCGTCTTGAATAAAAGTTACTCTGTGTTAGGTTTCCTTATGGAGCAAAACATACCCCACTTGTTTACTGTTTATCGTTTACTGTTCCCTACCTCATTTCATTTCCGATTTTATAAGAACAAGTTCACAAAAATGTCGAAAAACATTTTCCTTCTTTTTTTCTCCTCTATTTTTCTTTCTTTCTTTTCTTCTTTTTTAATTTTTTAAAATTTTTTTAAAAGTGTAACATACCATTCTACTGATAGGGGCTTTTCTGTCATAACTGCGTACATAAATTTTGCATTATTTCCGTAGACATACTGAAATGTATTTGAAGATTAATGAACTCAGTTCGGAATTCTCTCTCCTCTTCTCTTCTTCCTGTCTCTCCTCTCTCTCTCCTCTCTCTCCTCCTCCTACCCCTCTCTCTCTCTCTCTCTCCTCTCATCTCTCTGAGATAAAACGAGCGTTATTTTCAGTCGTTTGGCTCCTGTCTGACCACAAAACTGACTGACACCTGTCGTCGCCTGCTGGTCAAATTTTTTAGGGAGGCTTTTGTTGGTTAATAAAGAGAAATGACTATTTGTTTTCATGTCTGTGGATGAAAAAGTGACGCGATTCCAAAATAGTAATCATTCAGAGCACATTAAAATGCGTTGATGTTTGTTTCTAGCAGTCTATTACAAACATGTTGCTATTCATTCATCTGTCAGAGAGAGAGTAGAGAGAGAGAGAGAGAGAGAGGAGAGAGAGAGAGAGAGAGAGATCCAAGGGAAAGAACTCCAACAATTTTTGACACACAGGAAACACCTATCATTAAATGCAGTTTGTTCCCTTCCCGCTCCTCTCCACCCCTCGCTCCCCACAGATCTTGTTTTGTTCCTGTTTCTTTAATATTGTTGTTGTTGATGTTGTCGTCGTTGTGTTACACACAGATAACGATCTAATCAATTCACACCAATTGCGAGAAGCCTCAGCGCAGCAGGCAGATCGAAACAGATATAGCGACCAGACAAAAACAAACAAGCGTACAGAAAAATATTAGTATCCCCTATCCGAAAATAATTCACTATACCCTAAATACAAAAAGTTTTATTTGTTTGTTTGTTTTCTTTTCAAAACAAAATCTTTATTCAGGATCATATACATAATAATACAAGCATAAAGTCCAATGAAATTTTAAAATAAGGATTAAAAAGTAGTACGGATTAAACACCAATCATAATCATAATGCATGTTTAAATTCTGAAGAGAACATGTCAAAAGTGCAAACAAAATAACAGACGAGCAGGCACACAGAGAAGAGAGGAGAGAGAGAAGGAGAGAGGAGAGAGAGGAGGAGAGGAGGAGAGAGAGAGAGAAGAGGACAGAGACAGGCAGACAGAGGAGAGTCTCAAAGTTTGTCATGGAAGTTGGCAGTGGTGGCTTATGATACAAAGTTTGGTTTATTATGGACCGTTTCCATTACACTAGTATAGAATGATATGGGTACAAAGATTGTAAAAGTCTAATCAGTCTGTAGTAATACAAAATCAGCATGCATACCCAATACAATCTGTGCCTATATACATCATCTTAGACGGGAGCCGTTTCAAAATAAAATCATATCCAAATTTTTTGCGACCATTTATCAGTTCTTTACCTATATTTCAGCTTATTGGGGAATACTTGCAATCCACGGTATTTCTCCCGCATTCTACACTGATAGAAATAGTGTTTAGCAAATGATCTTATGAAATAAAAGATAATGTCAATTTGTATCTCTTCATCAAATCAAGTTATTTCTGATGGTTAAGTCATCTGCAAATTAAATGTAAGCAGGCATTTTTCATTCATGAACTCGACCGGTCTTTTTCAAACCATTGGATGACCGCACAGTGTTAAAACACATGTGTAATGTATAATCCTTAAATAAACTACAGAAAGTACAAAGATCACCGTTTTAGAAGACCAGTTATCAACATCATCCCAAAGCATCTATGTATTATTCTTAAACTGAAACCATTTCATCTTTATGCCTGAAGTTTTGGTAAGATATACTTTTTTCCAGTCCAATTTCTCAACCATTATATTTTTGGATCCCCCCCCCCCCCCCCTCCCCCCAAAAAAAAAAGAAAAAAAAAAGAGGATGTTGGACGAATATGATAATCTGTAAATATGTCATGATATAGTCTTGACAATTAAGAAAGTGACGGCAGCCTTTAGTATATACATGCATATACTAAACATTTATTATTTTCAGCTGTGACTTTTGTTGCTTTTGTATACTCCTTATTGCTGGCTTATAACCAAAAAGTAACCAAGCTTATAAGCACGTTGTAATTTTGTTTGAATTGTTCGTAACACATACTCTGGCCATTTCCAAACTAGAAATGAGCCATACAATGTATTCTTTGTTGATCACGTTTTTTTCCCAAAATAGCCATTTTTCCAAACATTGTATCATCAGGAACACTATCTACATAGGAATTTTAACGTGGTGACAGCCCTGAATGGCCCTTTGCAATCGGCTGGGCTATAAGCAACATTACCTTACCTTACCTATTCTGCATGAGAATCACAGAATTCTCACAGTTAACTTTGTAGAGAAAAAAATATATGCAATAAATACTTCTGTCCTTACTATGTTAGTTTTTTTTTCCCTAGAAAGAAGACATTATTTTTGGTGTATAGTTTTCAGTAAACCAAATTTCTAGAAATTTCAAAATGGAGTGACTGATGGCGGCGAACGAAGCAAGATTAGGAATAGTTTGTTTAGAACTTACCGCCAATGACATTGACAAACAAAGCACAAGACAAGACACAATGCATTTCAACCACTTGGGTCTTCATCAGGTGAAAAAATAAATCACATTTAACATGTGGGACAGTACAAACAACGAAAAACGAAAAAAGAATGAAAAATGACTCATCCGTTGTTATCCATGTAATCGGTAGGCGGAAATGACATGGGGCAGGGGATTATGGGAGAGGAAAACGGAGGGGGGGGGGGGGGGGGGGCGGGGCAGGGGAGGTGTGTGTGTGTGATATGATAGGGTTGTGTGTCTAGTTTATGGGAGTGGTGTGATATCTTTGTGATGGTGTGGTATGGTGGATTGATAATATGGTAAGGAAAAAAAAAAAAAAAAAAAAAAGGTGGGGGGGGGGGGGGATTTAAGGGGAAGGATAAAACAAAATTAAGATTAAATAGTGGAGGGTTGCTGTAAATACTGTATGAAGTGAGTGAAGGGGATGTGGTGGTGGTGTATGTAAGTGTGTGTGTATGTGTGTGTGTATGTGTGTGTGTTGGTAGGGGATATTGCCAACTGATGTGGAAGAGGTGGGTATGTGTGTTTGGTTATTGTTGGATATTGATGCCTTGGGGGTGTAGTGTGCCCAGTTTGGCAATGAGATGGATTCTTGAGTTGTGCGTTCAAAGCTGTCCACTCTGTGACTGCCAGAGTGCCATAACTTTGACATGGTCGATGTTGTGTTGGGTGTGGTTGAAGTGTAGGGCGACGGGTTTGGGTCGGTGGTGGCGGATATCAGTCAGGTGTTCAGAGATGCGTGTTTTCAAGTGTGCGTGACGTTTCCCCTATGTAGATCTTGCCACACAGCTGGCAGTGGATGGCATATATAATGTTGCGGCTCTGACATGAGAATGTGCGTTTGACTGTGAAGGAGTCTTTGGGGCCCTGTAAGATGGTGTCTGGTTTGGTGAAGGGCAGATTTTGCAGTTGGGTTTGGAGCAGGGGTGAGTACCTGGTGGTGTAGCTGTGGTTCTGTTCAAACTGGACCGCCGAGGAGGTTCTTTGAGGTTTTTGTCACGTTTGATGATCATGGGTTGGTATGGAAGCGGGTTTGTGGTCATGTACAATGTGCCAATTGGATTTGAGATCCTAAGGG